>JANLCG010000001.1:2692219-3292219 GCA_026119515.1 Ascochyta koolunga | reverse complement strand
AGGCTTAGAGTTTTAGGGAGAAGATCCTAATAATACAAGAGCTACCTGCTGTAGGTATCTCTTAGGGCTCTGTTGTTCTAGGGTTAGTCTAGGAGGTTCCTAGGATTTTGTTCCTAGTTTAAGGTGCAGAATGTAAGCTTATTCCCCTAGTTATATATTATTAAAGAGTTCTTCTATAGTAGCCTAATAAACTTAGTCTACGTTATCTAAGTACTACTTATACGTTCCTGTAGAGAACTATATACAGAGGTTAGCTTCTACTAGCTATAGGTAACCTAGTACTAGGTTGTATCCTATAAAGTTAGCTAACTAGAAGGTTTAGAGACCTACCTATTTAGTTATTCTTTTGTTATTAACATAGTCTAGCACTAGGTAATACAGGTTGCCTATCTCTAGGACGTTCTTATCTAGAGATATTGCTGTAGGTTTGTACTAAGCACTGCCTAGTAGGATTCTAGTATCCTCTAGTAAGGATTTGTTAACTAGGTTTAGTTCCGCGCTAGAGTTGTATAGAGCCTAGAGGGGCTTTAGGCGTCTGTTAGGTAACTATAGAGTAACAGTAACTGCTATATAGGTTTGTTTCTCTTTAGTGTCTAGCCCTAGCTGCAGGCAGGAGAGGTTAGCAACTAGGGTTTCCTATTTCCCTACTGCAACTAGTGTTAACTAGAGCCTTAGTACTCTTAGTTCTTCTAGTAAGGGTAGTAGCGCTTATTGCTAGGGTTTTAGCTAGTATTGCCTGTTTTATCCTAAGTATTATTCCTAGGTGCGTGGTTAGACGCTAGGCAGTAGCCTATTAACTAGTGTTTGCCTAATACTTTCCTAGACTTAGTGCAGGGGGTACCTAACTAGTTATAGTGTCTTTTTAGGTTAGTCCTAGGTAGTAACGTTAGTCTGCGCTTGTAGCGTCTACTGTTAGACTTCTATAACAACGCTTTATAAGCTAGCTAAGAGCTAAAACCTACTACTATTTCTACGTTACAGAGATCTCTCTTAAACTCTAGCTACTTATAAATATTCTCTAGGCTCCTGTTTTGTTAAAGAACTTAAGGTAGGTATTATAGCAGGTAAAGACTAGGTCCTATACTAAGTGTTCTTCCTCTACTTAGAGGTCTACCTACGTTTAGATGCTTCCTTTATTAATGTGTTGTTAAATTAGTTCTTAGTATATACTAAATTAAATAGTCCCTATAATCTAGTAGGTGTAGGTAATAGAGTCTTCTAACACCTAGGTGTACTAAAAGGCTGTGTTTATATCCTTAACCTATTAGTGTACTTATTATATAGTTAGGGAACAGGTATCTGTGCCTAGGTAGGGTTTAGGTTAGATGCTGTTTAGCACTTAGACTAGTTAGCTAGCCTTATTAAACGCTAAGCAGCTCTAGTCTAGGGTATTCCTAGTTTATGTCTGTTGTAGGACCTCTACTGCTTAATTAAACTAGCGTTAGCAGATCTTAATTTTAGTAGTTAGGGCTCCTGCTAGTTTAGCTTTATTAAGAGCAGTTAGTAATTAGTTAACTACTAGCTATAGGGCGTTGTAGGGCTCTACGCTATCCTTTTACTTCTATTGTAGAGGTAGCGTTAAGTAATTTATCTTAGTAGGGGCTAACGTATCTTCTAACGCTACCCTCTAGGGGATATAGTGTTGCCTGCATCGTCCTAGTGTATCTCTAGCTCTTCCCTAGGGTTATTACAGATAGGGTACCCTTTAACAATAATAGTTGCAACCTATTAGGTACGCATTCCTCTAGCTATTATAGGGATAGCTAGTTATTAATCCTGTGTAACAGACTAACTGCCTTTTCTAAAAGGGAGTAAAAAGGATTTAAATTATAAGGTTACTATAGGTAGGCAGAGGTACGCAGGATAGATAGGCTGCCTTAGGAGGCAAGAAGGTATATATTAATAGATATAAGGTAGCTAAATCCTTAAGGCGTAAGCCTTAGGGGTTTAGATAGAATATATACTTAGTTATCTTAGATGTGTCCTAGCCTTAGCCTAGGGTTAGCCTAAGGTGCGGCTAAGATAGTGCTTTAAGAAGAAGAAGGGGGAATTTCCTATAATAAGTTACCTAATTAGGAACCTAAAGTTTTTCTGTAGTTTAGCTTTCTCTAGTATATTACTTTACTTACTTTGCTTGCTTTGTAATAACTTACTAGTAAGTGCTTATATAATAGCAGAACCTATATATCTTGTCCTATAGGCTCTATTAAGTAAAGTTATATTGTTTTTTAATTTCTTTTATTTATAATTATTACTTTTTATAGATAATTTAGAAGAAATTATTTTATAAAATTAATAAACTATATTTATTTTTGTTAACTTAAAATCTCTTAGTATATAATAAGTATAAATAAGATAAAGTTATAACGTACCCTATAGGCAAGTTAGCTAACAGGCAAGTTAGCTACTTTTGCTAAGACCCTACTACTCTACCCTTCCTACAACAATACCTACTTAATAACACTAGTTAGACGCGCTATAGGAGGCTTAAATACAGCTTGCGCTATAGGGTCTTAAATAAGACACAAACCTCTCCTAGCAACACGCTGCAGCTATTTATAGGGTTCCTTAGACTACACTAGGTATCTAACACGCAGGACAATCTCTACGCGCTAATTTAATGCCTAACTTGCAAGGGCTAGACAATATTAAGGAGTAGGTAATTATTAAATATATACTTAAGCTAGTTACGTAAGGATTTCCTTCTTAGCTGTTAGATATAGCTAATATAGCTTATTCTGTACACGCTAAGCGCAATCTAGGCTATATTAGTATAAACTAGCCTACTACGTTTATAAAGCGTTAACTAGAGCTCTAAGTTAAGTTTAATTACAAGTACAACTATAAGAGAGCCCTCTATAAGGATTCTAGTGTTTTCTAGAACTAGTTTAGCCTAGTAGCTAATATTAAAGCTAAGTATAGTATCTATGATAACAATATATATAACTTTAACAAGACAGGCTTTATAATAGGCTAGGAATCTACTAGAGTAGTTATTATAGCTTTAGAGAGATAAGGACAGCTAAAAGCAGTCTAGCTAGGTAATTAGGAGTAGATAATAGTTATCTAGGGCATAAATGCTAAAGGATAGGCTATTCTGCGCTTTATTATCTTTAAGGCTAGTAACTACCTCTTAAACTAGTACAAGGAGGAGGATCTACCCTATAACTAGGTTATTAGAGTCTCTAATAACAGCTAGACTACTAATAAGCTTAGTCTAGAGTAGTTAAAGCACTTTAACGCGTATACAAAGGAGCGTACTATTAGCAGCTACTATCTACTAATAATTAATAGCTATAAGAGCTATAACTTGCTTAAATTCTAGTAATACTATAAGAATAATAAGATAATTACTATCTATATACCTCCTTACTTATTACACCTCCTACAGCTACTTAATATAGGTTATTTTACCTCTTTAAAGAAGGCGTATAGGTACTAAGCTAAAAAGCTTATATGTAACTTACTTAACTATATTACAAAGACTTAGTTCCTGCTATTTTTTAAGGCAGCCTATAACGCTGTAATTACTCCTAGTAATATCTAAGGAGGGTTCTAAGGCGCTAGACTAGTCCCTTTTAACCTACAATAGGTTATAATAGGCCTTAATATAAAGCTGCGCACTTTATTACTACTACTCCCTATTAATAATAAGCTCTAGCAGTCGCAAACCCTAAGCAATACCCTAGAACTTAGGTTACAATTAATACTTATAAAGATAAGGATTTAGAGGTATATAGATAGCTCTCTAAAATCTATAGTTAAAGCGTTTAAGGTCTTAAAGGGAGCAGTAATAATTGCGTATAAGCTAGTGTTAGCGTAATAGGAAATTGCTAAGCTTTAAGCAGCTAATAAGGCTACTACGTAACGTAAATTATATAAAAGAAAGTAGATTTAGATAGAGGGGACCTAATAGTTAAGGAAGGCCTATAATTAATAGCTCTAAAGGAGTTTTAAGCGCGTAGTAATAGGAAGAAGACAAAGAAGCAGGTGCGCACTAAAGAGGGTAAGTAAACCTAAAGGCGCTGTAGACAGTTTAATAAGACTAGGTATAACTTACGCATATGTAAATAATACTTATATACTATAGACCTTGCTAGAACGTTATCCTCTAAACCCCTATATATAATGTAGTGTTAATATACTATAATTTAAAGTATAATTTTAGTAGGGTCTGTTAAAGTTGTACTTTAAGCAAAGCTCGTAAGCACTGGTTCTATTAGTTCTTAGGGATAAGTAATGGTTCTGGAACAGTAAGGGTAGACGCCTAGGTGAAACACCTAACAACAACTAGGGTAACAATAAGTAGTATAGAGGGGACTATCTAGCTTAAAGGTTAGGTTAAGATTCCAAAGACAAACTTAATTAACAAGGTTAAATACAAACTATAAGGGTTATGTTCCTACTAACTATATACTTAAGTTGTCCTATGCTGTCTTATAGTTTCTTACAAAGTCCTATAGGGGCCTTATAAGAACTGTAGGACTTCTGTAGGAATTGTAGGATATTACGTAACTCTGTCTTATAGTCTTGGCTTAGACCTATGTGTAAGACATTGTAGGATATTACGTGACAGCTAAGCGTTGCGCTGATCCTAGTTGCGTTATTAGTAATAAAGGTCTGCCTTGCAGTCCTCTCTTAAGATTGTAACACTATCCCTCTTCCCTACAATTCATGTCCTTATAAATTAACTAATAGTCTCTTAAAGTACCTAAGCCTAACACACAACAGGAACCTAAATAAACAATACTAGATATCTAGCTATAGTCGCCTGCAAGTACTGCGCAAAGAAGAGTGTGCCTTATAAGATATTATTGTTACACAGGAAGTGTAGTAACTGCGAATATAATAGCATAAAGAAATGTAAGCTAGTAGATCTCCCTGTTCTAGACTTTACTAAAATTAATAATAAAATGTTACAGCTGGAACAAATAGAAGATAAAGCTGCTAAGGCTAAGGAAGCAGTAATATCTGCTCTTTAGGTAGTGCGCGCGAAGTTAGGTTGCGTACAAAAGTAGAAGAAGTTCCTAAAGCGTTATAAATAGTAATAGTTTAACGCAAGTACCTAATTTATTAAAGATATTAAGCATTTAGAGCAACAGGAGGGGTTGCTTAATAACATTACTATGCTTAAGAACAGGTTAATGCCTAGGTTGCTCGCATTAGACTAGGCTACGCATCCTCTACCCTTAGATCCTAATACTGCTAATACTAGCGCAACATCTGTTAGTAGTGCGTAAGATTTGTAAGTAGTTCCTATATGTTTTCTAAGTTAGGGTATCCTAACTACTTAACTAGGTATTTTTGCTAATTGCTATTCCCCTTATGTGTTACTATTTTTTTAACTTCCTACTTGTCCTAGCTATCTGCCTAGTAGTGAAAGTCTTTCTAGATTAGAGTTCTAGGGTTAGCTGGTTCTAACAAGCTTATGTGGAACACTAGATAGATCTTTACATCCTTTAGTAGATTAAGTCTATAGTTAACTAAGCTTATCTGCTTAGAAATAAAAAAGGGTCTAACTTTAACGTAGTCTAGTTTTTTTATTAGTCTTTGTGTGCGAAGGTTTTTAGTAAGGAGATAGACTTTATCCCCCTTTTTTAGCTAAGGTGCTGTTTTTCTTTTCTAGTTAACATAAGAGATTGCTTGTTCTTAAGCTTAGCTGATGTTTTCTAGCAATTTCTAATGTACTTCCTTTAGTTTTGCTACTAAGGCGATTGCTGATTTAGTCTAAATAGTTATATCTAAACTTTTAGTAAAGAGATTTAGGTGTCTCCTATAATTTGCAAAGAACAGTGTTGTGCCTGTTGCTTCTAATAGTTTATTGTTGTACGCAATCTAAGCTATAGGTAATAGTAAAACCTAGTTGTTTTGTTGCTGGTTGCTGTAAATCTGTAGGTATGTTTCTATAGTCTAATTTGTTCTTTTAGTCTGTCTGTCTGTCTGCAGATAATAGGCTGTTAAAAGCTTCTTCTTGGTACTAATAGCTGCTAAGAGCGTAGTCCAGTAGTTTAACGTAAAGAGCTTGTCTTAATTACTAATAATTAATTCTAGTATGCTGTAGTGTTAGATAACCTAGTCTAGGAACACTTGTGCGAGCTGCTCTGCAGTGTAGCTGTAACAAAATAGTATTATCTTAGTAGCTTTTGTAAATCTATCTACTACAACAAAGATTAAGTTGTAGGCGTAGTTAGTAATAGGGTCCTTAGAGATTAGTAATTAGGTAACAAAATCTATTATAATGTTTGTCTAGGGCGCCGTAGGTGGTTCTATAGCCTGCGCTTCTCTATACTTAGCGTGTGTGCTATGCTTGTTCTATTAGCACTGTACATAGTTCTTAATAAACTTAGTAACCTTATCTTTTATATTACTAAACTTGTAATATTGTTTAATAAGTTCTATTATACGCGTTATTCTAGGGTGTCTATATAGCAGGTTGTTGTAGTAACTAGCTATTATTTCTTCTTAAAGTTCCTCTAGTACTTGTAATAGGATATGTTATTCCTACTAAACTTGCATTATGTTGTTAAGTTGTTACAATAGTCCTAGAGATCTATTATTATTAACTCCTAACACTGCGAACTAGTTTATTGTTTTTTCTCTAACAATGTTGTGTCGTTAACTAAGCGCGTTAGCTCTACTATTGTCTTTGCCTAGTGTATACAATATCTTAAATTTGTATTGTCCTAGCATTTCTAACCAGCGTACTTGTTGTTAATTTAGGACCTTAGTAGTAGTAAAGTATACTAGATTCTTGTAGTTAGTGTAGATAGTAAGTTCTAAGCAACTCTCTGCATACGCTCTCTAATGTTCTAGGGCAGATATAATTGTAAGCAGTTCCTTGTTGTGTACGTTATATTATTCCTCTAGTCCTAAGAACTTGCGTAAGTAGTACGTAATAGAGTACTATAGTCTATCCTTTTCTTATGTAATATATACGCCTAATGCAAGATCTAAGGCATTAGTTTCTATGCACATTAGTTTACTACTAGTAAACGTAATTAACGTAGGTAGTGTAATACAGGCTTACTTAAGTGCCTTAAATACATTGTCTTATTCTTTTCCCTACTTAAATAGCGTGTCCTTCTACGTAAGCCTTGTTAGCAGAATTACAATCTTAGAGTAGTCCTTAATAAAGCGTTAGTTAAAGTTAACAAATTCTAAGAATTCCTAGATCTGTTTAACTATCTTTGGTGTTAGCTATAATTTAACTACTTCTACCTTTGTTAGACTAATCTTAACTCTATATCGTCCTATAATATACCCTAAGAATTTAACTTCTTTTTAGTGCTAGTTATACTTTTTAGGTTTTAGTTGTAGATCTACTCTTCTTAGGCATTCTAGCACTTTAGTTACGTGTTAAATATGCTCTTCTAGTATCTTTAAGTACACTAGGATATTATCTAAATATGCTACTACTGTCCTGTTAAGGTGTGTCCTAAGGACGTTGTTAACTAACTCCTAGCACGTAGCTAGTGCGTTTGTTAGACTAAACAGCATTACAAGGTACTTGTATAGTCTATATCTTGTTCTAAAGGCTATTGTAAAGCACTAGTCTCTGAAAAGTGTTACACCCTAATTTACCTCTAACTCAGCTCCTTTACGTTTCTGTTCCTGCCTGTAACTTAGTTATAGCATTCTAAACTTCCCTGTATTCTAGCAGTATAAAGGCACGAGGAGAATTATCTATAGATAGATAGTTTTTAAGTATTCTTCGTACAAGACCTATAGGAATAGAATTGTCTCTGTGTTACCTATCCTAGTGCTCCTAGACACCTTGTAGCAGATACACACGTATTCTAGAGCTTTCTATTATCCTGTGTTGTTACATTATACTTAAAAACTCGTCCTAGCTAGTAACAGCCTCTAAATAATATTGCAAGTTTGTTTAGTTATTGTGTACTAAGTAGATTTAGACCCCTTTTGGTTACAAACTATACAGGTCCTAATTATTGTCTATCTAACAGTTAGGATTCTAGAGACCTCCTAATAACTAAAGCCTTTAGGTTTAGAACTTCCTGCAACTTACTACTCTAGGATTACTTTAGAAAAGTTGCGTTAGATTGCGCTAAGATAAAGACTTAGAGATTATTAATAACCTACCTAAATTAGATTACTACTAATGTTAGGCACTACTAACCCTAGTTTAAAGGAACCTATTAGACAATCTACTTAAGGACAGGCAATAGCGCCCGCTAAGGGATTAACTAACACCTAGACGCTTAGCAAGAGCAATACTAAATTAGACTTAGAACAGGTAAATCTTTATAAGTTAGTTAACTAACTAAGGGCTAAAGTAGCCTAGCTTTAGGCCTAATCCCTTCCCTATAAAGATGTACCTGTGCCTACTACAGAGTCTCCCCTTATTTAATCTTAGCAACCTCCTAAAAGGTTCTAGTCTAAGACCCTAGTCTACTACCCTAGGCTTAGTAAACGCACACTAGCTATTAACAAATTAAGTAATAGAAAAGACCCTACTTTTAGACAGTAGCAAGCCTTAATTTAGGACTAACTTAACATTAATTTAGATTACTATCCTATAGAACAAGCTTGTATAGCTCTAGTATAGGGATATACTTCTAGGCTCGCTAAGGAATACCTAGAGCCTTAATACTTGTCTTACAAAACAGACTAGTTCTAGAGCGCAGAGGAAATAATAACGCTTCTCTGCTCCTACTTTATTACAGGGAATAAGAGAGCTAAAAGTTAAGCTATTTTTAATTAACTCTAAATAGGAAAAGATAACACGTTTCTACTTTTTAAAGCGCGCTTCCTAAGTGCTGCTATCTAGGGACAAGTACCTAAGTTAGAATGGTTTCACTACATGTAGACAAAGGTTACCCCTGCCCTCTAAAGTCCTAACCTAGGATTTAAGAGGCAGTAGGATAA
Source organism: Ascochyta koolunga (assembly GCA_026119515.1). Classification (NCBI taxonomy): domain Eukaryota; kingdom Fungi; phylum Ascomycota; class Dothideomycetes; order Pleosporales; family Didymellaceae; genus Ascochyta; species Ascochyta koolunga. The sequence goes on along the minus strand of JANLCG010000001.1, from coordinate 3,283,333 downwards.
CTTGTTTGAACTTATAGTAGAGCATCTCACAGCGTATAACATAGAAAGAAAACAACATCCTGTTTATGCCCTACCTAATACCTTACTAACTTAGACCTAACCCTAAACTATTAACAATTAGTATTAGACTAACAACCTACCTCTAAATTAGCCTACACCTAGCATTTAGAAACCTCCTATATCTACTCCTACTCTAGCACCTAGGACTACACTGTCCTAAGCCACACCTGTAAGAGAGCTAACCCTAGGCAACTGCTACAACTGTAGCAAGACAGGTTACTTTGCAAAAGATTGCCCTAGTCCCTAGGTACAAGAAATCTAAGTAGATACAGAGGAATATGTTAACGCTAAAGAAGATTTTAAAGAGGAACTAATACCTAAAGGAAACAGCCCTGCCTAGGAGGATAACTTTACCTAGGCCTAAACTAATATAACCTATCTAACCTCTCTTTATCTTATTTGTTTAGTAGCCCCTATTTCCTTGCTTCTTCTATTCTATTAAACTAAGGGCTAGGCGTACAACTTAACTCCTTAGTTAACACTAGTGCCTAAGGATTTTTATTTTTAAATTCTAACATTGCTACTTTAGTGTCTGCTACACTTAAGACTCCTATCTAAAAGTTACCCTTTAAGGTCTAAGTTAAAGGATTCTAGGATTAGATTACGACCCTAGTGAACTAGTACATTTAGTTGCACTTAACTATTAATAGGCGTAAGATACGCAACTGCCCCTTTGTTATTGTTAATCTAGGATCCTAGGAATGTATTATTAGAATTAAATAGTTAAAACGTTTTAAACTCTAACTTAATATAGAGCAATCTTAGCTTATATAGCTAGTAAGGTACCCTAGGTTGTACAACCCCGCCCCTCTATTAATAATAACTCTACATTAACCTTTGCTACAAGCCTACGTCCTACAAGACGTATAACAAAGAGACAACCTATAGGAAGCTGTAGAGTACTAACGTTGCTAAAGTCTAAATCACTTAATACATTATATAAGAGGTGTTATTTAATTACTAAAATACTGTTCCTTACTAACAATCCTAACCTAAAAGCCTCTAACTTGCTACCTCCTAGGGAGGCGCGCATTTCCTTACTTTTATTAAATGCTTTTTACTTTTCTATAAAAAAACTACAGAACAAATTTTTTACTACTAGTCTATACAAGATTAATTACGTTATTAACTACTATTATACCTAAGACAACCCTAAGAACGCTTAGCTGCTTAACAAACAATTGCTAGACAAATATGTTTAATATGCTAATGTGTTTAGCAAAACAGAAGCTAAAACCCTTCTAGAACACTGCCCCTACAACTACAAAATTATATTAGAGGGCTAATTGCTAAATTCCTACTCGCCCTTATATAAATAAAATCTTAAGGAACTTAAAGCTACTAAGAAGTTTGTGTAAGACTAACTACAGCATAGCTAGATTAAACACAGTTAGAGCCTCTTTGCGTCGCCTATACTCTATGTTTAAAAACTAAACAGGAATTTGCATATTTGTGTTAACTATTGTAAACTTAACGCCCTTACAAGAAAGGACTCCTATCTAATACTGCGCATAGACAAATTGTTAGCACAACTGTCTAAGGCTAAGGTATTTACTAAATTTAACATCTAGAATGCCTTTAATTAAATTTGTATAGATCCTGCCTCTAAGGAGTACACTACGTTCTGTACACGTTACAGTAGTTACAAGTGCAAGGTTCTACCCTTTAGGCTATGTAATAGACTAGCCACTTATTAACAATATATAAATAATGTTCTTATTAAATATCTAGACAACTTCTGTATCGTATATCTAGATAACATCCTTATCTACTCTAAAGACCTTATAACCTACAAACAACATGTTAAGCTAGTACTTAATTAACTCTGTATTGCTAGATTACAAGTAGATATTAAGAAGAGTAAGTTCTACGTTACCTGTACTAAGTACTTAGGTTACATCCTAACTAACAAAGGAATTAAAGTAGACTCTAAGAAGGTACAAGCCCTTAGGAACTAGATCCCTCCTACTACTGTTACTAGTGTGAAATCGTTCCTAGGCTTTACTAGGTTTTACTAACAATTTGTACCTAAATTCTCTTACGTAGCTAAGCCCCTTATTGCCTTACAAAGCCTAGCAAATCTATTTAAATAGACTGCTTAATGCTAATCTAGTTTTAAAAACCTAAAGGAAGCCTTGTTGTCTATCCTAACTCTATGCTATTTCAATCCTAACTACAATACAAAGATCAAAACTAACGCCTCTAATAGAGTTGTTGCTAGGGTTTTGTTACAGTAGCACCCTAACAACAAGTAGTACCCTATAGCATTCTATAGCTAAGTACTCTCTAGAGCTAAACTTAATTAGGAAATACATAATAAGGAGTTGTTTGCGATTTTACAAGCCTTTAATAAGTAGAGAGCTAAACTTACCTTAGTTATAAAACAGATCTAAGTCTACTCTAATTATTAATCCCTAGAGTACTTTATAACGACTAAAATCTTAAATGCTTAACAAGCATAATAGGCAGAAGCTCTAGCTCTGTTTAACTTTAAGATTAAATACACGCTAGGCAAGAACAACAAGCGTGCTAATATCCTAAGTTACTAAGAACAGGATCTTACAAATCTAAAGTCTGCCTAAGAAGACAATTAGTCCTAAGTCCTACTAGGTCCACAGCAGTTACACGACTAGATTAATTCTAATTTAGCTTAGACATATCTAGCTGAGACTAACCTAGTTGTGGCTACTATCTGCTTAGTACAGCCTATTATAAAACTAGATTCCTTAGAACTAATTAAGGCGTTAATATAAGAAAACTAGAAATCTTTTAGACAAGAATAACTGTTGTTGCTATCTCTGTATTAGATCTAAAACAGACTCCTTCTCTACTATAATTAACTCTGTGTCCCTGCTAACTTAACCCTATGCACATGCCTAATTAAGGAAGCCTATAACTAACTATTAACTACTTACCCTAGTGCTAAGAAGACCTACTAACTGTTATTACAACAGTATTACTAGAAAGGTATAAGTGCTACATGTAAAAGATATGTCTAAAACTGCATCCTATGTCGCTAAGGCCATCTAAGACAGACCTAACTCTATAGGTACTTACATCCCTTGCCAATACCTAACAAACTAATGCAACATTTGTGCATTAATTTTAAGGATTTTCCTAAGGACAAAGCTAGGTATAACTAGATTATAGTTATTATTAATTGCCTAACTAAACAAGCTATTACAATCCTATGCTATAAAACAATTACAGCACGCAGGATAGCAAACTTGTTTATACAATAGGTGTATTGGTTTAGACACACCCCTAAGTTAATAGTAAGCAACAGAGGCCCCTAGTTTATCTTAACTTTCTAGACAGAATTCTATTAAATTATAGGTGTAAAAGTTAAGCTATCTACTGCCTATTACAAGGAAACTAACAGTTAAACAGAGATTATAAACAAGTATATAGACTAACAGCTCTGTCCCTTTGTCTCGTACTATTAGGATAACTAGTCTAAACTTCTACTAATTATAGATTGTGCCTAACTTACTCTGCTACATTCCTTAATTAGAATATTACCTTACTAAGTAATTTATAGTAGCTAACCTAAACAGAGCTAGAGTTAGAAAGGAGCTAATACAGCAGTAACCCTTATAGAACAACTTAACCACAAGGAGGCCTTAGCATTAGCAACCTGTATGCACAACGCCTAGAAGGTAGCTAAGGAGAATATAGAGAAAGCCTAAGACTGCATGCGCTCTACAGTTAACGCTTATTACAACCTAGTTAACTAGACTGTAGGTAACAAAGTGTACCTTTCTACTAAAAACTTAATAAGTAAGCAACTAAGCTAAAAGCTATCTAATAAGTAGGAAGGTCCCTTTAAGGTCCTAGAATAGGTTAGTTACTTATATTGCTTAAAACTTCCCCTAGTTTAAAAATACATAACGTATTTGCACCTAACGTTCTATGTAAGGATCTAGATAACCTGTTACCTAGTTAGGAAGCTCTAAAACCCGCAGGTATTCCTATTTAAGGAGTAGAGGAATAGGAGGTCTAAGAAATCCTAGCTAGTAGGTTAGTCTGCTGTAGTCTTAAGTACTGTGTAAGCTAGGTTAGCTATAACCTAGACCTAACTTAGTATCCTGCAAAAAACTTTACAGGAGCACCTTATAAGCTAAAGGCGTATTACAACAAGTACCTAGAGCAGCCTAGTCTACTAAAGGCATTAAACAAATAGATTACAGCATAGGAAGAAGGTTAAGAATTATAGGGCAAATAAAGATATTATAATTTAGAAAAGGATAAAGGAAATCTATTAACTCTAAAACGCCTCTAACCGCGTTTATATAATAGATAACAAGAAAAGAAAAATAAAAGAAATCCTCCTTACTGTACAGCTTAAGAAACCCTTTCTTTTTAAGGGTTCTTAATATTACTTATCTCCTTAGAGCCACTAGCGTTAGTTTTATCTAATAACCTAGGAGCACCCTTTTTTTTAGGTGCTGGAAGCGGAGCTAGCTTTACTAACTTACCTCTAACTCTAGAGCTACAAGGGGCTATTTCCTGTTGCAGCTTAATGACCTCCCTAGTTAACACCAACAAACTCTCTACTATCTCCTCTATTACCTGGCCCTGCGCTGTACTAGCGTGGTACTAGTGCAGCAACACGTTATTAGCAGTGACTCCCTTAAGCTGCGCAGTCGCTACCTGCACTACACTTGCCAGAGCTATCACCAATGCCATAAGGCTACGCCATGCCTCTAGTGCTACCTCTGTTACCTCCTCCTCTGCTGCCTCTCCTACTGCCTTACCCCTAGATTCCTCCTTCTACATAACAAGGTTGTTATAAAAAGTAGCATACTTAGGACTAACGTAAATTAGAACCTATAACTATTAGTATTAGTTAGAGAGCAGGAGTAAAGAAAAGTCTAGTTACTAGATAACACTTCTTATTTTAAAGTGTGTAATAAGCACACTTTAACAACAACACCTTGTTAAAGGCGTAGTCTACCTTCCTCCCCCTTACAAAGGCCTAAATTAAACAAAGGCAGATAACCTAATAGGCTACCGCAAGAGCTCTAGGCAGGACTAGTATTAGCATAGTAACTAATTAACAAACCTAGGAGCATTAGCATAGGAATAATTAAAAGAGCGTAGGGATACTTACAGCAAGAAATAGTGTCTATTAGAGTTAGGAAAGGTATAGGGATTAATTGTTTATATACCTACGCAACGCGTCCTAGAAATTAGATATAACAACAACAGCAAACCTGTTTCCCTCTAATTAAGTCACAATACAGCTTATTGTTATATTAGATTTAGGCAGTAGAGTTAACAAACAAAAAAAAAAAAAAAAAAAAGTTATCTTTACTTTAGATAAAAACAACAATAAAACACTAAAACAACAACCTAAGTTAACTAAAAACCTAGAACAGACGCTAAATTGACGCACTAACGCTATAGAACAATAACTGTTATTACTTACGCGTATCTAGGACAATCTGCTTACACAGGAGGGGGTAGTGTAAAGCACCAGTCTCTAAAAAGTGTTACACCCTAATTTACCTCTAACTTAGCTCCTTTACGTTTCTGTTCCTGCCTGTAACTTAGTTATAGCATTCTAAACTTCCCTGTATTCTAGCAGTATAAAGGCACAAGGAGAATTATCTGTAGATAGATAGTTTTTAAGTATTCTTTGTACAAGACCTATAGGAATAGAATTGTCTCTGTGTTACCTATCCTAGTGCTCCTAGACACCTTGTAGCGGATACACACGCATTCTGGAGCTTTCTATTATCCTGTGTCGTTACAGCTATTTTCTATTCTTCTCCTTCCTTTATATAGATAAGGTTGTACGCTCCTCTTAAGTCTAACGTAGTAAAGTATTAAGCTCCTGCTAACTAATCCTGCAACTCTATAATATTTAGGAGCAGGTAGTAGTTTTTAATAGTAATATTATTAAGCTTCCTAAAGTTAATGCAAGGTTGTAGCTTGCTATCCTTCTTTAGAACAAACATAATAGGGTACCCTATAGGTAATTCTAATTGTCTAATAAATCCCTTTTTAAGGTTCTCCTAAATGTACTTGCGCAGTACTTTAAGTTCCTTCTCTAATAACTAATATAGCCTCTTAAAAGTTAGGTTCTTTCCTTCCTAGAGCTTAATCTTGTAATCCTAGGGTTTGTGCTTTAGCAGGGCTTTTGCTGTAAGCTCTTCTTTAAACATCCTAGCGTACTGTCTATACATATCTAGGATAGCAGGAGGTGCACTGTTCTTATTCTCCTTAACTCTTACTTAGAGACCTGTAGGGCATTTAGCGTCTATAGAGTTAACTGCTCTAACTTAGCGCGTCTTATTTGTTAAAGAGATATTATTAATCTCCTTCTTATCTACTAGCTGCAGCGTGCGCTGCGTAGGCTGTAATACCTTATTACTACAGGTACATTGCTTTAACAAGAGCTGTTCCTTCTTCTAGTTAATCTCTAGGTTATGCTTTTGTAACTAGGGTAGCCCTAATATAACATTGTGCGTAGCTATTGCAAAGACGTCTAAGGTTACTTCCTTGTAGTATCTATAGATGCTAAGTAGGACATTAATTACTTTGTGTGTAATCTCTAATTCCTCTAGCATAGGTTCTCTATTAGCTACTTAGAGTAGATAGGGTTTATCCTTGCGTTGCAGACGTAGTCTAGCTAGTACTACTGCCTACAAAGAGATATAGCTTAACTATGCTCCTAAGTCTAAGAGTGCCTACATCTTTACTCTACCTATTGTTATAGGGAGTTTAATTAGTTAGTAATTAGTCCTAATCTAATTAATAGATTGATCCCTAGCGCTCTTAAGCGCTGTCCTAAAAAAGGATTAGTTTATCCTCTAAACCTATTAGCCTGCTTTACTCCTTTGTAAGTTATATAGCTAGGGTTAAGGTAGTGCTGCTATATCTAATTTATGCAGGTCCTATTAATTGTTATTTGTTAGGCTCCTTTAGCTATTAACAAGCTGTTTCTAGGGAAGTAGCAGTTAACGCGTTTGTTAATAAGGTGTATCTTGCAGGTGTTGTTTTTGCAGCGTGTCTAGGTTTTCTTACATAGCTTCTTCTATATAGGAAAGAATACGCTTCCTATTTTTTCTAATAGATAGATAGTGCATCTATTATTGTAACACGCAGTGAACAATAGCACTCTATAGTGTAGATTTCTTAGGTCTATGTTGTACTGTAGTGTACAAAACCTATCTATTTAGTATAGGTTTTCCTTAAATAACTGTTGTTTGTGCTAGCGCAGGAATTCCTAGTAGTCTTTAATAGGTGTTGCAAGGCATTGTTCTTAATACTTATAGTAAGCCTTGTTGCACTAGTTCTCTAGTTCCTTGTTATCTTCTGTGCTAGGAATAACACAATCTTAGCGCATTTGTGCGTATACGTTATCTAGCGTAGGTTGTAGGTTCTAGTAGTTAAAGCTAGCCTATTGTGCGTTCCTACGTTTCTTGCAGCGTGTTTGTTGTTCCTTAGGTAAATCTTATTTAAAGATCTTAGTATTGTTTGTTGTTATAAGGCTATCCTAACGTTGCTTAGCAATCTAGTTAAGGTTATTCTCCTAACTCTTAACTTTACTGTCTGTTACTATTTGTTAGTATAGTGTAGGTGCGCGTAATTAGCGCTTATAATAAGACTTAATATAGTCCTTATCCTTAGAACTAGACTCTAGGTCTTCTATAAGTTGTCCTATATCCTTAGTAATAATTTCCTATTTACTAGCATTAGCATCCTTAGCAGGCCTGCTAGTAAGCACGTTAAGCTGTCTAAAGACCTTGTTCTTCTAATAACAGTTACGCGCAAAGTAGCCTAGTTTGCTATAGTTATAGCAGTCTTTTAACTTGCTACTATTGTTGTGTTTTCCCTTGTTCTTGTTGTTCCAGCGAGCTAGTAGGGCTCCTAGTCCTTTGTTTAGGTTAGAGAGATCTATAGCTGCAGGGCTATAGTAACTACTGCGTGTATTATTATAGATACGTTGTCCTAAATTAGGGCAATATTAGTTTCTATAGTTAAGATTATTGTGCTATTAGTTACGTAGTATAGTAGGTTTAACGTTTACAACCTATACCTGCAGATTATCTTACAGTTCCTGTTGTAACTTATAGATTTTAATATTAATTTTAATTAACGTGTTAATAAGGTTATTAAGGGTGTTAGTGCTTGCGCCTATGCGTATAAGTTCTTCCTTAATTTTTAGTTTAAGACCTTGCTTAAACATTGTTATTAACGCAGTGTTGTCCTAGTTAGTGTTAGTAGCTAATTGTTAGAATTTAGCTGCGTAGTTAGCAGCTAACTTAACTTGTTAGATGCGTTAGATTTTGCGTTGTGCGATAGTAGGCTTATTAGATACGCTAAACACTAGCTTAATCTTAAGTTTAAATTAGTTAAAGTTGCTAACCTATTTATCTACTTTATCTAGGGCGTTGCCTACGTTGTACTGTTAGATAAAGAGCTTAATCTACTTAAATGCGTTGCTTCGCATGTAGCTAGCTACTAAAGTAACTTACTTGTTCTTAGGTACCTTCTCTCCTTAGAAGAGGAAGAAGAGGTCCTATTACATAAGCTAGTTGTTAAGCTTACTACAATCTCTATAATAGAGGTTAGGTTTGTTAATGTTTATAACGCTAGACCCTGTAGTGCTAACGTTGTTTATGTCTGTATCTCTAACACCTAAGTTGCTAGGGGTAGCACGTGTTCCTAAGGTATTACTTATCTTAGAGGTGTTTAAAATGTTAAAGTTGTACTTTAAGCAAAGCTTGTAAGCACTAGTTCTATTAGTTCTTAGGGATAAGTAATAGTTCTAGAATAGTAAGGGTAGACGCCTAGGTGAAACACCTAACAACAACTAGGGTAATAATAAGTAGTATAGAGGGGACTATCTAGCTTAAAGGTTAAGTTAAGATTCTAAAGATAAACTTAATTAACAAGGTTAAACACAAACTATAAGGGTTATGTTCCTACTAACTATATACTTAAGTTGTCCTATGCTATCTTATAGTTTCTTATAAAGTCCTATAGGGGGCCTTATAAGAACTGTAGGACTTCTGTAGGAATTGTAGGATATTACGTAACTCTGTCTTATAGTCTTAGCTTAGACCTATGTGTAAGACATTGTAGGACATTACGTAACAGCTAAGTGTTGCGCTAATCCTAGTTGCGTTATTAGTAATAAAGGTCCGCCTTGCGGTCCTCTCTTAAGATCGTAACAGGGTCTTAGCAAAAGTAGCTAACTTGCCTGTTAGCTAACTTGCCTATAAGGTACGTTATTAAATTAAAGAAGTAGGAATAAGAATATTTTATTAATTTTTTCTCCTATTAATAGATCTAAAAGTTAATTAGTAAACAATCTCCTATCTTGGAATAAAATATACTTTTAACTAATATTTTATAATTTTTTTTTAAATCTATATAGTAAGTTAATAGGCCTAGTATAAGTAAATAAATTAAACTTTAAACTTTAGATGTTATAAAACTTTTAAGTTTAATAATATTACTCTTGCTATAGTATTTCTATCTATAATTAAAAAGATTTATTTAGAAGCTACTATTTTACTCTATATCTCTTTCTAAAATAATTAGTATTATAGAAGAGTAGGGAAGTGCAACAAAGAAGTATATAGGGAGTAAGAAGGAAGAATAATGTGTAGGTAGAATAAAGTAAAAGATTTGTACGAAGGTAAAGCAGTGTTTGTGTTACAGAAAGTTCCCCCTTTCTCTATCTAAGAACACTATCTTAGTCGTACCTTTAGTTACCCCTAGACTAAGGCTAGGGCACGCCTAAGATAAATATAAGTATATATATTCTATCTAAACCCCTATAGCTTACGCCTTAAGGATTTTTCTACCTCTTATTTATTAATATATATCCTCTTTGCCCCTAAAGGCAGCCTATCTATCCTGTATACGTCTGCCTGCCTCTAGTAACCTTGCAGCTTGTTTTTTTAGTTAGAGGAAGAAGGATTAATCTTATAGACCTAGTATCTAGGTTTCCGCTAATTTAGTTACCCTATATATAAACATTATCGCTAGTAATCTATTTTATTATATGCTTTAGTTTTATAAAGTTTTATTCTATTTATTTAGCTAGATAAGAAGTTAGGAAAAATTACACATTTTATAATTATTCTTAGTAGCTAAATATAGAAAATAGTAGTACTTACCTATATAATATTATTGTTTGCTTTGCATATACAATTCCTATTTATTAGTATTTATTATCTGTTAAGATCGCACTAAAACAGAGCAAAAGGTACGCGTACTCTTACTCTAAGAATAGTGCTATATTTATAGGCATATCTACTGCAACAGTTAATAATATTAACGTATAGTATTTAATAAACTTTAAGGCTTCAGCTTTAGCTGTAAAGGGCCGGCCTTAGTATATAGGACTTAGTAAGTATTTAGGACCTAAACTAAATACTAGAATACGTACTAACTAGCCTCTAATTTACAGCTGCTACTTTACTAACTCCTTCTTAGCTATCTAAGGGATTCTAGGATAAAGGATATAAAGGAGCTGTTAAATCTATACTTTAATAGATAGTTTTTAAGTATCCTTTATACAAGACCTATAGGAATAGAGAATCTTCTATGTTACCTATCCTTATACTTCTATACACCTTGTAGTAGATACACACGCTTCTAAAGCCTTTATCATCATATGTTGTTACATTAGCTACTGTCACGCAACTAAGCGCGTAGAGTTACATACGCGGCTCGTTTTCTAATAGAGCGTGCCAATTTAGTTAAGCCGCTCTATCCTAGCAACGCTGGTTCCAAGCGGCCCTAATACTGACCTAACGCTTGTTAAGCGAGATCACATAACCTACACATTTTATTTGTATTTAAGCAACATGTTCTACATAGAAAAATAGATACTAATTAAATTAATTAATTACTTAAGTATAGTCCTGCAAGCTCTGTTACAGTTATAAGCCTAGCTTCCTAAGCACAGTAGATCTCTCTGCGCACTTAGCAAACAAGCTTGTTAGACTTAGCTTAACTGCTCTAATTACCTAATTATCTTTCTATCCCTACTAAACGCTACTATAGGCGAGCTTATTAACTATAATAAGTAAGCTCTCTTAGGTGTCCCTATAGGACCCTATTAGCTTAAAACAAGATCTAATTAGCCTAATTAGTATATCTAACTTATGTGGCACGCTAAGCTTTGTAACTTATAGGATATAGTAGATCTAGACGCTAAAGACGCCCTAGGCATGCACAAAGAAGCGCCTAAACTACCTATTATAGGCTCGCTTCTACTTAACTACTAGCTTAATCTACCTAAAGCTAGAGCACCTAACCTAAAAGCCTCTAATAGGCTAAACAAGCGTTAAGAACTATAACAAGGAGCTCCTTAGATACAAGATTAGAGCGAGCAAGTAGGCTGCTAAGGCAGAGCGCCTTTAGAAGATCTAGAACTAGGTTAACATAACAGTATTACTATTAATCCTCTTACTAGTAATAGTAAAGCTTGTTACTAATAACACTACAACGCTGCAATTGCTCGTGCAAGCACTAAAAGAGGAGCTCGCTCTAACAGATGTTAGCACCTAGAACTAGGTTAGGGTAGAGTACTAACAGCATCTTAGAGCAGCTAAACAGTTAAGAGCTGCTCTACAAGACTGGTACAACAGGTAGTTATACCTCTATAGAAGAGCTAAGTTATATAAGCTTCTAGAGGTTAATAGGGCGCTTACTATGCAGGATTTCTTAGATGCCTTAAGTTATAGGATTGCCCTAGATTAGGCTTATACTATAAACTAAAGCATTATCTAGGATAGTATCCTAGGGCTTAATTTACTTAATTTAGACAAAGTAAGTAGGGTCTTTAGTAGTTTAATGCATAAGCACACTATAAGAGCAGGAAAAGAGAACCTAGGAGTATTTGCAACGTTTAGAAGCTAAACAGATACTACTTAAGCTCCTGCTACTAACTCTAAGAGCTTAAGTAGGTACTCCTGCCCTTGTAAACAAAAAGGAGAGACTTATAAGTAGAAACTAACTAACTACCAACGCCTAGAGACAGCAGTTAGAGGGAGCTCCTTACTACCTATCTATATAAGCAAAAGCTATTACAAGGATACTCTCTAGAGGCTTAAGAGCCAAGAGTATACAGATACTAGGAAGGCAATTAAGCAGCTTAATTAGACTCTAAAAGCTCTATTAGCAATAACAGCTCTACTAGCAAAAGGTATCCTACCTAAAGTTAAGTTTCCTAGCAATGTACAGGCTGCTCTAATTAATCCAAAAATAATACAACCAAGCAACCTAGCTAAGAAACCTAGGGTTTACAACCTTATAGATTTTAACGCTTATCTACTCTTAGAGAGTACAATTTTAGATAATAGAGCAGCTACACACTTAGTTAACAGCGTAGATTAGCTCGTACCTAGGTTATTTCGCCCAGCTAACTCTACTAACACTGTAGAGGTAGGCCTACAAGCGTTTCTAGTAGTAGAACAAGGAGCTTGTTTGTTTAAAAACGTGTTACACAGAAAGCGCAGCCTATATATAGAAGACCTGCTCCTTAAGGATGTAGTAGTAGTAGAAGGTTTCTACGTTAACATTATTTCTAAGGCACGCCTCTAAGAGAAAGGAGTTTAGTACTTAGGGCTAGACGCTTGCTCTAAGTAGGGTACATTAATAATCTAAATAGGAGCGTTGTATATGCTACTCTTAAGCGCGCTTATAACCTCACTTTCTTTAAATATAAGCTACTATCCTACTACCCTCTAACCCTTAACGTAGTAACAAAATAATTATATAAGTCTTACCTACAAAGCTCTGCTAAACACCTCTAGCACGCTAGAGCAGGTTATCTAGGCCTAGAAGCTCTAACAGCACTAGTATAATAAGCGCGCAGCGTAAACATTAACAGCACGCTCTAAAAAGATTATAAGGTCTACTTAACAACCTACGCTAAGCAAGTTATATCTTAACAGAAATAGGAAAAACCTACTAAACCCTTTTAGAGAATTAGCTAGGATCTATTTAATATGCCTATAGGAAGGAGTAGCAAATTATAGATACTTTTAATTAAGGAGTACTATAGTAGGAAGCTCTTTACGTATTTACTGCTAGGGAAGACTTAAGTAGAGATACTACAGGTACTTAAAAGTTTCTTAAGCTAGGTACGTACCTAGTACAAGCTCTGTATCTACAAGATAAGTTAAGATAATAATACTACTACTCTCCTATAGCAAGGAGCTCCTAATATAAGCGCTAGGCAATTAATAAGGGAATACATATTAAGCGTATACCTCTATATACCTACAAGCTAAATAGAGCAGTAGAAAGAGTAGGGTAGGAAATAATTACTAAATCTATTAAAATAAGGAGCAGTGCAAACCTACCTAAGAAGCTCTAGCTAGAGGTTGTAGCAGTAGTAACATAGCTCTATAACATAAGTCTAACTTACTTAAACAAGCTATAGAGCCTAAACAAAGAGCTTAATTGCTAGTTTACTTAATATTTCTGCTAGTACAAACCTAAGTAGGTAAGAGCACTAACAGCTAATCTAAGACCTAATTAGAGCGGGATATACGCCTATAGCTGCAGACTATATCCCTAAATAGGGAATAAGCAGCTAGGCGTAATTAGAGAAGCTTTAAAGTAACTCTAAGGGGTTATATTAAATACTTAGTAGGGTACTAAGCTTCTAATATATACTGTATATAGGTCTCTAAACTAAACTAGGTAATTACAACGCGCAACGTAACCTTTAATAAGGAGCTCTTTTACAACAAATTAGATAGGTTGTTAGCCCTTACAGTCTAAGAAGTAGAAGTAGTTATAGAAATTCTACATAAACCTAATAAGATAATAGAGGTAGAAGAAGTAATAGAGCTCCCCTTTAAACAAAGAGACCTATTGCTTAGCTTGTCTACTAAGCACTAGCTTAGGGGTAACACTTAGGGAGAACCTTAATTGCTAGAAGGCTAGTCTAGTATAGAGGGAGCCCCTAGGATAGATACTGCACGCGTAGTAAGCTTAGCCAGCAAGCTGCTAGAGATCTATACAGAATAACGCTAAGAAACAGGTTTACTTTCCCCTAACTAAACGCCTAAACTAGAGCAGTTAAGTATAGGCAGGAAGCTCCTAATAAGGAGGATAATCTAACTAGTAGCTTACAGGAAGTGCACTTAACTATAGAAGAAGAGAGCAAGCTAGTAGATAGTAAGGATCTTAATAATCTACTAAGACCTGCTTTACTGCTTATTCTAATACCTTCTTAAAGATTAACGCAAGTAGATAAGGTAGGCAGGAGACGCGCGTATTAGCAGAGAGTCTAGGGCCTACCTACAAGACAGAGCTGCTAGATAGAGAACTACAAGCGTAACAAGCCTGCTAACAACAGAGCAGGTTAGTACTCTATAATAAGCTCTATAAATAATTACAGATACGCCTAGCTTATCTACCTACTATTTAAACATGCGAACAAATATAGCATAGATAGAAGAGAGCTGCTTACTGCCTACGCAGTAATTATTGCCTTAACCCTAAAGAAGGAAAGACTAGTTGCTTAAAACGAGCGCTAGTTACATAGGGACAAGCTCCCTCTACTGCTAAGCAAATGGAAAGATCTACTCTATTACCTACTAGGAGCTCTTTTTGCTAGGCCTGCTAAAAAGAGATAGACACGCTTATTAAGAAGGAAATGTAGAGAGAAATTAACTAATTAAGCGCCTTATTAAGGCCCCTGCTGCTTAAATAGGTCTTTACCTATAAATTTAACTAGGATAGCTACTTCCTTAAATGTAAGGCAAGGATCTGCGTACGTAGAGATCTATAGGCAAAGGAGTTAATTATCTTAACCTACGCTACAACGCTGGCTGCTTGCTTGTTTCGCACTGTAGTAGCAATTGCAGCCTAGTTTAACCTAGAGCTCTATTAGTATAACGTAACTAGCGCGTTTCTAAACATAAGCTGCTAGGACAAACCTTAGGTACTCTGTAAATTACTAGATAGATTTAAGAAACCTAAGCAAGTTATTCTACTACTATAAGCTCTATACAGGTTACGTAATTTGCTAGTCCTATAGTATAGAGAGCTCTCTAGTACGCTCTAGAAGCTTAGTCTCTTAGCATTAAAAGAAGAGCTATGCCTTTTCTATAATCCTAAATAGAAAATAGTACTACTCTTCTATATTAATAATATTCTCCTAGCCTATTACAATAACAATTAAGCTACTGCTAAACAGCTAATAAGCTTGTTAATAGAAAAGTATTAAATTAAAGACTATAGAGCTGCTAAATAGTTTCTAGGCATTTAAATAATTAGAAATAGAGAGGCTTGTACTATAACTCTCGCACACAACTCCTATATTAATAAGCTTGCTACTAAATTTAAGATAGTAGAGAAGGGGGTCCTTCTCTGCAGTCCTATTTCCTACAGAGGAGCTGCTTAAATATAGTAGAGAAGCTTTAAAACAAGAGGTTAAAGTGTTTTAAGAATAAGTTAGGTCTATACTCTATACAGTGATTATAATTTAACTAGATATAGCATACACTGCCTCTTAGCTATCTTATTATTTAATAAATCTAGGAGCTACTTACTTTAAGGCAGCTGCTTAGGTTTTAGCTTATTTATATAGAATAAAGCATCTAGATATAAGGTATAGCGCTTACAAAGGCAGTTATCTGCTTATATATAGAGACGCCTTATTTGCTAATAATAGAGAGTCCTGTTAATCTTCCTAGGGGTATATTGTGCAGCTCTTTAGTAGTCTAATTATCTAGAAAGCTAAACAGCAGTTAACAGTAACTACTTCTACTACTAAGGCTAAATTACTTGCTTTAGAGCATGTGGCTAAAGAGTTAGTAGCTCTAAAACAATTCCTAGGAGAACTTTAGCTAGACTTAGGGGTGCTGTAGGAGATTTTCTATAATAACTAATAAACTATCTAACTAGTAGTTAAAGAGAGCAAGCAGCTTACTACCTAGCTGCGCTATATAGATATCTAAAATATGTAGTTAAAACAAGAGTACGCTAAGGGAAACCTCTAAGTAACCTACCTTAAAACAAGTAAGATGCTAGCTAACAGCTTTATAAAAGCGCTTCCTAGACAAGCTTATAAGCGCTTTCTGTTACATTTAAACTTACAGAGCATTAGTTAAGAGAGGAAAGACTTAGTTACAGGAAAAGAGCAGGTTAATAGAAAAAGAGAAGATCTTTAAATTGCTAGGAGGACAACCCCTCCCTAAATAGGTATAAGTCTCCCTAGACTGCTAGTAGCAGCTCTTTTAAGCACACGCCTAACAGCTAAGAAGCTTACAAAAACAAATTAACTATAGGTAGGGAGGATAACCCCCTCCCTATAGGCCTTAAAGAACCTACTTATAAATAGGTACTTAAAATTTATACCTATCTGCAAGCAGGCCCTTTACTACCTAGATAGCAGTGCGCAGGTTAGTAGCCTACTAAACACTTATTAGCTACTATTATCTACTAAAAACTAAGTTACTTACTAAAGTTGTTACTCTGCTAGAGGAAGCAAGCTCCTCTACTAGTTCTAGCCTAAGCAGCTTAAGGGCAGAGGGGAGCAGGCAGCAGGAGTGCCTAAAGGCACAACACTAGCAGCGCGTCCACGCAGTACGCGCAGGGTATCAACCTGCGCGCACTAGGCACTAGAGCGCCTGAGGCAGGGGCAGGCGGCGCAGGGGCAGGCAGCAGCGGCAGCGTAGCAGCGTAGGCAGCAGCAGTGGCAGCAGCTATAGCAGTAGTAGCAGCAGCAACTGCTAAAGGAGCAGGCAAAGCCGCAGCTACAGGCTTAGGCTTAGGCGAGGGAGCAGGCGCAGGCATAAGGGCAGGCGCAGGCAAGGACGAGCAGGTAGCTGGCAGCCAGCCAGCTTAGGCAGCAGCTTAGGTAGCAGAGGTAGCAGCAGTACGCGCGCAGCGCTAGGTTTTAGTTTGTTTCTATACCTAAGTTAGCAAACCTCTAAAAAGAGCTAGGAAAACGTTAATAGCAAGATTAGTTAGACAATGTCTAACAATAAAGCTATTAACAGATTAAGAAGCTAGAAATAATTAGCTAGAGAGTGCTTAGGCGCGTAGAAAACAATTTAGTATACTTATAGGCATATTAATAGATATAACTAGAGAAATAGAGAAATTAAGTAGGTAGGACGCTTATATAGGGAAGTAACTAGGTTAGTAAAGGTAAAGCTGCTAGATTATAGTCCTTACGCTTACTCTTACTACCTAGAAATGCTTAACCTAGGAAGTGCTTACCTTAACTATAACTAAGTAGCTTAATAGCTAGCTATAGGCTTAGAAAATTTAGCTATTAAAAATAAGCACTAAAACTAGCAACAAACTACTTATAACAGTAGCCTAAAAGTTAGAGAGGTCTCTTAAAAGGAAGAGTACCTAGAGTATGCTATAGGCGCGTAGTAATCTTAGATATCTAAGGAAATATAAAAATCTAAGATTAGAGCCCTATAAATACTAAGAACACACTCTAGTTTAGTTATTCCTAATATAGGATTAACTAGGGGTGTGTTGTATAACTAAGCGCGTAGAGTTATATACGCAGCTTATTTTCTAATAGAGCGTGCTAATTTAGTTAAGCTGCTCTACTCTAGCAACGCTAGTTCTAAGCAGCCCTAATACTAACTAAACGCTTGTTAAGTAAGATTACGTAACCTACATATTTTATTTATATTTAAGCAACACGTTCTATATAGAAAAATAGATACTAATTAAATTAATTAATTACTTAAGTATAGTCCTGCAAGCTCTGTTACAGCTACTACTTTATTATACTTAGTTTGTTAGATATTTTAGTTGTACAAGATCCTTCTTACTCTGCGTAATTTTTAATACATTCTCTAAGCTTTTTTATATACAAGCTTATTATTTATAGTAATTATTCTTTATTAGTTAATAATCTATAATTATACTTACGTCTATAGTAGAAAGTACGTGTATAGTAGGTATAGAGACACTATTATTTATACAAATATTTCTATATGCTAGATAATTTATTATTTCTTCTTGTACATATATTAGTTGCCCTAATATTATTAATAGAGAATATTGTAGTATTTAAGTTCCTCTAATAATACTTTCTAACCTCTAGCTAACAGCTTAGTAAGTCTTATTAGGATATTTATATTTGTAACTAACGCATAGTGTATAATAACTAATGTTTATATAAGTAGCAGTTTTAGAGTAGTTAGGGTAATTAATCTTAGGTTTCCTAAATTCTAGATGTTGTAGGCAACGTACAATGCTTAGAGTTTTAATCTATACCCCTATTGTAACAACACAGGATAAAGGAGGCTTTAGAAGCGTATGTATCTATTACAAGGTGTATAGGAGCACTAGGATAGGTAACACAGAAGATTTTCCTCTTCCTATATGTCTTGTACAAAGGATACTTAAAAACTATCTATTATAGGATAACGTGTTTTATAAGCGAGTTAGCAACCTAAGCAAGTTAGCAACGCTAAACCAGCGCACTACCTGCGCGTAACAATTACGCAACGTATAACATACTTATTAAAAATTATAGTAAGCTAATCTATTCTTTAGACTTATTGCTACTCTTAGTATCCTCTATTTCTACCTTACAAGTGCGTAAGTTATGTCCTTTTTACTACAACGTCTGTAGTGTATAGCGCTGCGCACCTTGCGTGTAGGCCCCTTGCTAGCATTACGCTCCCTACCCTCCCTCTTAGCAATTAAGTCCTGTACTTCCCCTACTGTTAGGGTCTCCTCTATCTAAATATACTTTTGTTTTCTTAACTAACGCTTTGTAAGCTTATTAATTGCGCTTTGTATACGCGCTTGTTCCTCCTGCAATAATACTATATTATATGCAATCTACTACGCGCCTTTACTTAGCAAATTAATCTTTTTTATCTAATAAGCTTCTAGAGGACCTATGCTAGTTTTAGATCCTCTGTTAAATAAGTGTAGACTGCTCCTTAATCTTGCGCGCATTATGCGGTGTCTGCGCCTCCTATACGCTCTGCCTTAGTAGTAATAGTGCTAGAGTCTACAACCTCACGTCTAGCTTTAATAGAACAGCGTCTAGGTTATATAGGACTAGCCTAGCACCTCTAAAGCCTGCCTTAATATTCTCTGCTATTAATAACTATTTAAAAGCTGGCTTAAATGCTTATAGGAACGTTTCCTTACTAATAAAGTGTATGTAGTTGCGTGCTAAGGCTAAGATCTAGTTGCTATACCTACGCTTTAACAGCGCAAAGCAACTAATATTAAGAGGCTGCAGTAGGTGCAATAAATGCAGAGGCATATAGCAAAGGATAATTTTCTTCTCCTTATAAATATCCTAGAATTCTAGCAAGCTATAGCTCTTATAGCTATTAAGTATAAGCAGCTAGTACGCACCTACAGCGCTTAAATTTATATGCTTATTAAAGTGCTCTAACTACACAAGAGCAAGCTAATTATTTGTCTAGCTATTAGGGCTAACTTTAAGGATCTAATTGCGTAGTAAGTCCTTAAACTAAATATTAATAAGCACACTACCCGCAAAGATAACAAAGGGTAGGAGCAGGTAACCTGCAGCGCTAACGCCTTAGATAATAGTAACCTACTTATAGGTGCCTAGCTAGATAACCTTCTTTTTCTAGCTACTTCTAAACTAGTAACAACTATCTGTGCTAAAATCTTGCCTATTATAAAGCTAGTCTTATTAAAGTTGTAGATATTATTATCTACAATTCTATACTTTAGTTTTGTCTCTTGTACTAAGTTAAGCTAGTGCTAGACAGCTGCAGGATCCTTGTAGACAGCTTGCTAATAGTTGTATAGATAGTTCTAGCGCGTACAGAGCTTAGGAGTCTGCTTAATAAAGTTATTAACCTAGTTTTTGCTAATAGGGTTACTTTACTACACTTAAAGAAGTTTATCTGCTATTTCTTGTACGTAGGACCTTAGAGGCGCAAGCCCTTGTTTAGACAGCTTAAGAATCCTTTAGACTATAGCCTCCTCTTCTAGTTTTATTAGGCGCTTTAAGTTTGCTTTACAGTTACGTTGCATACGCTTCCTAGCGCGTTAGTTAATAAGAGTGCTTTCTAGTACGTTATATATTGTTATAGCTTAATTAACGCTTTACACGCGTTGCGCATTAATATTAGAGATAGCAAGCTATATATTAGCTTTAGTATATGTCTTTTAAGATTGTTGTAGTTAAGACATTACGCGATAGTTGCGCGCAGGTAGTGCGCTGGTTTAGCGTTGCTAACTGGCTTAGGTTGCTAACTCGCTTATAAAACATGTTAGATCTAATGGTTCTATTATATCTCTTATCCTAGGAACTCTTAGATAGTCACGAAAAAGAAGCTGTAAAGTAGCAGCCCTAAATTAGAGATAAGTTAGTAGTTAGTTTACATCCTAAGGTTAGTTTTTCACACCTATAATTAGTAGACGTGTTTATACACAGTATTCTTACTTTTTAACAAATTTACTCTTAAATATTAGTTATAGTAGTAATACTATTAGTTGTTAGAAATTATAATAAGTAATTAATGTTATAAAATATGTTTGTTACAGGTATATACTATTTAAGCCTTAGTTAATCTATCTATTAGATTACTGTACCTTTTTAGACAGTATAGCTTAGTAGGTTTAAGCTAAGTCCTTACAATATTATCCTATTATTGTCTTTTTTTTTAGTATTTAGCAGGTTGTAACCAGCTTGCTAATTTAATAAACCTAGTGTTACCTACTTAATTATATAGATCTAATATAACTATAACTTATTGTAACAGAGCCTATAGAATTATACTTAAGTAATTAATTAATTTAATTAGTATCTATTTTTCTATGTAGAACGTGTTGTTTAAATATAAATAAAATGTATAGGTTACGTAATCTTGCTTAACAAGTGTTTAGTTAGTATTAGGGCTGCTTAGAACTAGCGTTGCTAGGGTAGAGCAGCTTAACTAAATTAGCACGCTCTATTAGAAAACAAGCTGCGTATGTAACTTAACGCGCTTAGTTGCGTAACATACCCTCTAGTTAATCCTATATTAGGAATAACTAAACTAGGAGTGTGTCCTTAGTAATTATAGAGCTCTAATCTTAGATTTTTATATTTCCTTAGATATCTAAGATTACTGCACACCTACAGCGTACTCTAGGTGCTCTTCCTTTTAAGAGACCTCTCTAACTTTTAGGCTACTGTTATAAGTAGTTTGTTGCTAGTTTTAGTGCTTATTTTTAATAGCTAAATTTTCTAAGCCTATAGCTAGCTATTAAGCTACTTAGTTATAGTTAAGGTAAGCACTTCCTAGGTTAAGCATTTCTAGGTAGTAAGAGTAAGCGTAAGGACTATAATCTAGCAGCTTTACCTTTACTAACCTAGTTACTTCCCTATATAAGCGTCCTACCTACTTAATTTCTCTATTTCTCTAGTTATATCTATTAATATGCCTATAAGTATACTAAATTATTTTCTACGCGCCTAAGCACTCTCTAGCTAATTGTTTCTAGCTTCTTAATCTATTAAGAGCTTTATTATTAGACGTTATCTAACTAATCTTACTATTAATGTTTTCCTAGCTCTTTTTAGAGGTTTGCTAACTTAGGTATAGAAATAAACTAAAACCTAGCGCTACACGCGCACTGCTGCTGCCTCTACTACCTAAGCTGCTGCCTAAGCTGGCCAGCTGCAAGCTGCCTACTTGCCCTTGCCTGCGCCCGCCCCTATGCCTGCGCCTAAGCCTGTGGCTGCAGCTTCGCCTGCTCCTTCAGCAGTTGCTGCTGCTACTGCTGCTATAGCCGCTGCTACTGCTGCCGCCTACGCCGCCGCGCTGCTGCTGCTGCCTATGCCTGCGCCTGCGCCTGCGCCCCCTGCCCCTATCTTAGGCGCTCTAGTGCCTGGTGCGCGCAGGTTAATTCCCTACGCGTACTATATAGACGCGCTGCTAGTAAGCAGCTTAGTTACGCTATGCGTTAATAACACTGCTACTAGCTACTGTAGTAAGCGCTGCTAGCGTTATGCCTTTAGGCACTCCTGCTGCCTGCTCCCCCTGCCCTTAAGCTGCTTAGGCTAGAACTAGTAGAAGAGCTTGCTTCCTCTAGTAGAGTAACAACTTTAGTAAGTAACTTAGTTTTTAGTAGATAATAGTAGCTAATAAGCGTTTAGTAGGCTACTAACCTACGCACTACTATCTAGGTAGTAAAGGGCCTACTTATAGATAGGTACAAATTTTAAGTACCTATTTGTAAGTAGGTTCTTTAAGATAAAACCTATAGGGAGGGGGTTATCCTCCCTACCTATAGTTAATTTGTTTTTGTAAGCTCCTTAGCTGCTAGGCGTGTGCTTAAAAGAGCTGCTACTAGCAGTCTAGGGAGACTTATACCTATTTAGGGAGGGGGTTATCCTCCCTAGCAATTTTAAGATCTTCTCTTTCTCTATTAACCTGCTCTTTTTCTGTAACTAAGTCTTTCCCCTCTTAACTAATGCTCTATAAGTTTAAATGCAATAGAAAGGGCTTATAAGCTTATCTAGGAAGCGCTTTTATAAGGCTATTAGCTAGCATCTTACTTGTTTTAAGGTAGGTTACTTAGAGGTTTCCCTTAGCGTACTCTTATTTTAACTATATATTTTAGATATCTATATAGCGCAGCTAGGTAGTAAGCTGCTTGCTCTCTTTAACTACTAGTTAGATAGTTTGTTAGTTATTATAGAAAATCTCCTATAGCACCCCTAAGTCTAGCTAAAGTTCTCCTAGGAATTGTTTTAGAGCTACTAACTCTTTAGCTACATGCTCTAAAGCAAGTAATTTAGCCTTAGTAGTAGAAGTAGTTACTGTTAACTGCCGTGCAGCTTTCTAGATAATTAGACTACTAAAGAGCTGCATAATATACCCCTAGGAAGATTAACAGGACTCTCTATTATTAGCAAATAAGGCGTCTCTATATATAAGCAGATAACTGCCTTTGTAAGCGCTATACCTTATACCTAGATGCTTTATTCTATATAAATAAGCTAAAACCTAAGCAGCTGCCTTAAAGTAAGCAGCTCCTAGATTTATTAAATAATAAGATAGCTAAGAGGCAGCGTATGCTACATCTAGTTAAATTATAATTACTATATAGAGTATAGACCTAACTTATTCTTAAAACGCTTTAACCTCTTGTTTTAAAGCTTCTCTACTATATTTAAGCAGCTCCTCTATAGGAAATAGGACTGTAGAGAAGGACCCCTTCTCTACTATCTTAAATTTAGTAGCAAGCTTATTAATATAGGAGTTGTGTACAAGAGTTATAGTATAAGCCTCTCTATTTCTAATTATTTAAACGCCTAGAAACTATTTAGCAGCTCTATAGTCTTTAATTTAATACTTTTCTATTAACGCGCTTATTAGCTGTTTAGTAGCTGCTTAATTATTGTTGTAATAGGTAAGAAGGATATTGTTAATATAGAAGAGTAGCACTATTTTCTATTTAGGATTATAGAAAAGGCACAGCTCTTCTTTTAATGCTAAGAGACTAAGCTTCTAGAGCGTACTAGAGAGCTCTCTATACTATAGGACTAGCGAATTGCGTAACCTATATAGAGCTTATAGTAGTAGAATAACTTGCTTAGGTTTCTTAAATCTATCTAGTAATTTATAGAGCACCTAAGGTTTGTCCTAGTAGCTTGCGTTTAGAAACGCGCTAGTTATGTTATACTAATAGAGCTCTAGGTTAAACTAGGCTGTAATTACTACTATAGTGTAAAATAAGTAAGTAGTAAGTGTTATAGTATAGGTTAAGACAATTAAATCCTTTGCCTGTAGATCTCTGCGTACGTAGATCCTTGCCTTACATTTAAGGAAGTAGCTATCCTAGTTAAATTTATAGGTAAAGACCTATTTAAGCAGCAGGGGCCTTAATAAGGCGCTTAATTAGTTAATTTCTCTCTACGTTTTCTTCTTAATAAGCGTGTCTATCTCTTTTTAGCAGGTCTAGTAAAAAGAGCTCCTAGTAGGTAATAGAGTAGATCTTTCTATTTACTTAGCAGTAGAGGGAGCTTGTCCCTATGTAACTAGCGCTCGTTTTAAGCAACTAGTCTTTCCTCCTTTAGGGTTAAGGCAATAATTACTATGTAGGTAGTAAGCAGCTCCCTTCTATCTATGCTATATTTGTTTACATGTTTAAATAGTAGGTAGATAAGCTAGGCGTATCTGTAATTATTTATAGAGCTTATTATAGAGTACTAACCTGCTCTGTTGTTAGCAGGCTTGTTGCGCTTACAGTTCTCTATCTAGCAGCTCTGTCTTATAGGCAGGCCTTAGACTCTCCGCTAATACGCGCATCTCCTGCCTGCCTTATCTGCTTACGTTAATCTTTAAGAAGGTATTAGAACAACTAGTAAAGCAGGTCTTAGTAGATTATTAAGATCCTTACTATCTACTAGCTTGCTCTCTTCTTCTATAGTTAAGTGCACTTCCTGTAAGCTACTAGTTAGATTATCCTCCTTATTAGGAGCTTCCCTGCCTATACTTAACTGCTCTAGTTTAGGCGTTTAGTTAGGGGAAAGTAAACCTGTTTCTTAGCGTTATTCTGTACAGATCTCTAGCAGCTTGCTGGCTAAGCTTACTACGCGTGCAGTATCTATCCTAGGGGCTCCCTCTATACTAGACTAGCCTTCTAGCAATTAAGGTTCTCTCTAAGTGTTACCTCTAAGCTAGTGCTTAGTAGACAAGCTAAGTAATAGGTCTCTTTGTTTAAGGGGTGCTCTATTGCTTCTCCTACCTCTATTATCTTATTAGGTTTATATAGAATTTCTATAACTACTTCTGCTTCTTAGACTATAAGGGCTAACAACTTATCTAATTTGTTATAAAAGAGCTCCTTATTAAAGGTTACGTTACGCGTTGTAATTACCTAGTTTAGTTTAGGAACCTATATACAGTATATATTAGAAGCTTAGTACCCTACTAAGTATCTAATATAACCCCTTAGAGTTACTTTAAAGCTTCTCTAATCACGCCTAGCTACTTGTTCCCTATTTAGGGGATACGCTCTGCAGCTATAGGCGTATATCCTGCTCTAATTAGGTCTTAGATTAGCTATTAGTGCTCTTACCTACTTAGGTTTATACTAGCAGAAATATTAAGTAAACTAGCAATTAAGCTCTTTGTTTAGGCTCTGCAGCTTATTTAAGTAAGTTAGACTTATGTTATAGAGCTATGTTACTGCTGCTACAACCTCTAGCTAGAGCGTCTTAGGTAGGTTTGCACTACTCCTTATTTTAATAGATTTAGTAATTATTTCCTGCCCTACTCTTTCTGTTACCCTGTTTAGCTTATAGGTATATAGAGGTATACACTTAATATATATTCCTTATTAATTGCCTAGCGCTTATATTAGGAGCTCCTTACTATAGGAGAGTAGCAGTATTATTATCTTAACTTATCTTATAGATATAGAGCTTGTACTAGGTACGTACCTAGCTTAAGAAACTTATAAGTACCTACAGTATCTCTACTTAAGTCTTCCTAGCAGTAAGTACGTAAAGAGCTTCCTACTATAGTACTCCTTAATTAAAAGTATCTATAATTTGCTACTCCTTCCTATAGGCATATTAAATAGATCCTAGCTAATTCTCTAAAAGGGTTTAGCAGGTTTTTCCTATTTCTGTTAAGATATAACTTGCTTAGTGTAGGTTATTAAGTAGACCTTATAATCTTTTTAGAGCGTGCTGTTAATGTGTACGCTGCGCGCTTGTTATACTAGTGCTTTTAGAGCTTCTAGGCCTAGATAACCTACTCTAGCGTGCTAGAGGTGTTTAGCAGAGCTTTATAGGTAAGACTTATATAATTATTTTATTACTGCGTTAAGAGTTAGAGGGTAGTAGGATAGTAGCTTATATTTAAAGAAAGTAAGGTTATAAGCGCGCTTAAGAGTAGCATATACAACGCTCCTATTTAGATTATTAATATACCCTACTTAGAGCAAGCTGTCTAGCCCTAAGTACTAAACTCCTTTCTCTTAGAGGCATGTCTTAGAAATAATATTAACGTAGAAATCTTCTACTACTACTATATCCTTAAGGAGCAGGTCTTCTATATATAGGCTGCGCTTTCTATATAACGCGTTTTTAAACAAACAAGCTCTTTATCCTACTACTAGAAACGCTTATGTGCCTGCCTCTATAGTGTTAGTAGAGTTAGCTAGGCGAAATAACCTAGGTACAAGCTAATCTGCGCTGTTAACCAAGTGTGTAGCTACTCTATTATCTAAAATTGTACTCTCTAAGAGCAGATAAGCGTTAAAATCTATAAGGTTGTAAACCCTAGGTTTCTTAACTAGGTTGTTTAGTTGTATTATTTTTAGATTAATTAGAGCAGCCTGTACATTGCTAGGAAACTTAACTTTAGGTAGGATACCTTTTGCTAGTAGAGCTGTTATTACTAATAGAGCTTTTAGGGTCTAATTAAGCTGCTTAATTGCCTTCCTAGTATCTATATACTCTTAGCTCTTAAGCCTCTAGAGAGTATCCTTGCAATAGCTTTCGCTTATATAGATAGGCAGTAAAGAGCTCCCTCTAACTACTATCTCTAGGCGTTAGCAGTTAGTTAGTTTCTACTTATAAGTCTCTCCTTTTTGTTTACAAGGGCAGGAGTACCTACTTAAGCTCTTAGAGTTAGTAGCAGGAGCTTAAGTAGTATCTGTTTAGCTTCTAAACGTTGCAAATACTCCTAGGTTCTCTTTTCCTGCTCTTATAGTGTGCTTATGCATTAAACTACTAAAGACCCTACTTACTTTATCTAAATTAAGTAAATTAAGCCCTAGGATACTATCCTAGATAATCCTTTAGTTTATAGTACAAGCCTAATCTAGGGCGATCCTATAACTTAAGGCATCTAAGAAATCCTGCACAGCGAGCACCCTATTAACCTCTAGAAGCTTATATAACTTAGCTCTTCTATAGAGGTATAACTACCTATTGTACTAGTCTTATAGAGCAGCTCTTAACTGTTTAGCTGCTCTAAGATACTGTTAGTACTCTGCCCTAACCTAGTTCTAGGTGCTAACATCTGTTAGAGCGAGCTCCTCTTTTAGTGCTTGCACAAGCAATTGCAGCGTTGTAGTATTATTAGTAACAAGCTTCACTATTACTAGTAAGAGGATTAATAGTAATACTATTAAGTTAACCTAGTTCTAGATCTTCTAAAGGCGCTCTGCCTTAGCAGCCTACTTGCTTACTCTAATCTTGTATCTAAGGAGCTCCTTATTATAGTTCTTAACGCTTGTTTAGCCTATTAGAGGCTTGTTAGGTTAGGTGCTCTAGCCTTAGGTAGATTAAGCTAGTAGTTAAGTAGGGAGCAAGCCTATAATAGGTAGTTTAGGCGCTCCTTTGTGCATGCCTAGGGCGTCTTTAGCGTCTAGATCTACTATATCCTATACGTTACAAAGCTTAGCGTGCTACGTAAGTTAGATGTACTAATTAGGCTAATTAGATCTTGTTTTAAGCTAATAGGGTCCTATAGGGATACCTAAGAGAGCTTGCTTATTGTAGTTAACAAGCTTACCTATAGTAGTGTTTAGTAGGGGATAGAAAGATAATTAGGTAGTTAGAGCAGTTAAGCTAAGTCTAATAAGCTTATTTGCTGAGTGCGCAGGGAGATCTACTATGCTTAGGAAGCTAGGCTTATAACTGTAACAGAGCTTGCAGGACTATACTTAAGTAATTAATTAATTTAATTAGTATCTATTTTTCTATATAGAACGTGTTACTTAAATACAAATAAAATGTGTAGGTTACGTAATCTTGCTTAACAAGTGTTTAGTTAGTATTAGGGCCGCTTGGAACCAGCGTTGCTGGGGTAGAGCAGCTTAACCAAATTGGCACACTCTATTGGAAAACAAGTCGCGTATGTGACTTAACGCGCTTGGTTGCGCGACACTTGTCCTATAGAGGAGCATTTTATAAGTCTTTACCTTTTTCCTCTCTTTCTAGTTAAGGCATGGGGTTGTATTAGGTGTAAAATAGCCTAGGTTTCCTATAACGTATCCTCACTCTTATTTCTCTATTTTGTCCTCCTCTAACTTATCTCTCTACTTCTATTTATAATTTTATAATATTTATCTTTAATTTTGCAACTTATGCTCTAATTATAGCCTATAAGGCTAATAGAAAGATAAAATAAGAGATATTTTAGCGTACTATTGTTAAGAAGTGTATAATTAACTTAATTTACTAATAAGAAATTAAGAGAGGCTTTAATCCTGCTGTTAGAAGAATATAATTACATAATAAGCACCTTAAAGATGCATAATAATCTAGAAGGTTTTTAAAACAGTAAGAAGCCTTTAAGAAGGTTATAAGACTAATAAGACAGAATTGTTATAGTAGAGCAAAGACCTGTACTAATATTGCTAGTAATCGAAGTTAAGATAACCTAGGTATCTTAGCCTTCACAGTGTAGAGAATAGCAGATACTAAGAAAATTAGGCTATAAGAAGATAAAAGTAACAAGGAAACCTTAATAAACAATACAGATAAGGAAGGATAGGTTAGCTTAGTGTCTTAAGTGTAAGAATTAGACTATTAAGGGTTAAAAGAATATTATCTAGATAAATAAGTCTGCTATAGTACCCCTTTATTATTATAGAGAATATTAAGTCTAGAGAAAGGTAGATAAGGCTGTTGTTAAGAGCTATACTAAGAAAAGATAGAAATAATATTTATATTCTAGAGTTGTTTTACATATAAGAAGAAAGGTCTTAGTGACTACTAGACACCTAAAGCAAAGTAAGAGAAGGAATAGGCTATAGGAAAGATTAAAAAATTAAACCAAGAAATAGATCCTTTAATGAAAGAGAACTAGAAGCTTAAGATAGGTATAGAGAGGCTTAGTCTACGTACAAATTCTAGCAGGAAACCTTAATAGAGATATAATAAAAAGACTAGTAAGCTATTACAAGGTAAAGGCTTAAGTATAGACTAGTAGCGCTACTAGTTAATTGTTGTAAAGCTAAAGTTTATTCCTTTTGAAAAGGCGTGCATAAAGGAGAGGCTAAGCACCTAGTTGAAGAGGATAAAGCACCTGCTTATTATTACTACATACAACGTGTAGTGTATAGTTAAGAGCAGGTAGCATAGTTACTTGTGTAGTAATTTACTAGAGCTAAATGTTATTAAGCCCATATACATAGGAATATGATCAAAGGACACAAAACAGATTGATAGTGTGAGATGGAATTGATGTCAAGTGTCGGGCGGTGGTGTTTGCAGTCAAGGCAGCACTGGAGATGGTCAGCGCTGATGGTGAGCACATCAGGTGGGAAGACGGTATATTGGTGCTGGCAATTACACTATTTGTGGATTCCTGCTTTGCCAGCGAGATGTAGGGAGTCACGTCGACGTTAAGGTGTAGGAAACAGAGCTTTGGGGAGAGTAGGGAACTGGAATTGACGGGGAAGGCTCGCGCAAGGTGTAGAGCTTGTCGTACATTCTCCTGGTAGTTTTTAGAGCCCAATGGAACGCTACATCCCAAGCAACACAAGACCATCAACTCGTCCATCCAGGATGCCAGAGTCCCTACCAAGATATCCAGATGTTCTAGTCGTAGTACGAAGTTCAACAATCGATAGAGCGATCGAGCACCTCACAAGAACCCTCTGCATCGAGGTCCCGCAAACAATGCCTACTGCTAAAGAATCAATACATACACCACAGAGGAGGAACTTTGGGCATGAGGCGAAGGACAGGTGCTACTACGCAAATGTGTATGTGATAAAAGATATCAGGCAGTGCGCTAGTATAGGCGACGGTGTATGCGGTCAAGCAGCAAGAACACTATCAACAACTTATCGGATATGTCGCTTCACTGAACGCTTGTTTCGTCAACTGCGTTGCTATGATACTCTTCCCCCACGTCTTGGTAGGGCACCAAAGAAGCGTCTATCGTAAAATTGTTGATAGAGCTTCTGCTGTCGCGTCACTAATGCCGCTGCCGCAAAATCTCAATCTGCTCGTAGCTCTCAGCAATTTGCCCTCTGTGTGCTGGTTCCCTCAGCTTACGATGGAGCGCCCTCAGGTCGCATTTCGTACCTCAGATCAGCACCCTCTTCGCCGTCTTTCTGTCTTTAATATCCTTATATGCAGAGACTCTGGACCTGCGCTAAGTTGACAGAGGTACTTGTGTTGGTTGGTGTAGAGTCAGGGTGCTTGGGTACTGTTTTTGCCGCCACATTAGCAAGTAACATGTCGTCATCATCTCCTGCTAGGTCATCAAGGACAATTGTGGAGAGCATTCGATATAGCTAACGGCCAAGTACGCAACACACAGGGCAATAAATTGCTACTGATATCAAGCCTAATGGCCAGTGGAAACAAGACGGCGTAAGACGAGCCTCAGCACAAGCTCGGAAGTCGTCTGTTGCGTAGGCCTAGCTGCTAGTATGTATTCGGATATACGTGTATGCGCATTCTTTGAAGCTTTGTATCCCATTCTGGTTAGATGGCAAAGGAGGGAGTGTGAAATATCTAAATCTTGAATATATGGACTACCTAAAGACAATAGATGGGTGTATGGTCTGCCTTCTAAGTGTATTTCACTCCTCCTTCTCATTCCTTCATCTTGGCTCGACCTATGGCAGGTGGTGGATATAAATGAAGATATTCGACTTGTAGATGTGAATAATCCAGAGATATTGATACTGAGCGGGGTGAGAGTGATAGAAGACTTTGAATGTGGAAATGAGTGGTTGCTCGCTGGTAGGGTATATTGACGGTGAGCTACGTGTTTTGCAAGTGTTAAGGACGATGCACTGAAGGAGGGCAAATAGCTGATTTTCATGGAGGTATAGCATGGCGTTTCTATTATTTAATCTGGGCTGTTTTGTCGATAATGGTAAGATAATTTAATCGGCACTTGCTCACTGATAGTGCATGATAAAGCGTTAAGACATTCCCTCAGGATGACGAGTGAATCCGTGCATAGTGAGATGCGCCGCTCATCGTGCATCAAGTGAAGTCTGTCATGTTCCGAGGACAAGCCTAGCCTCCGCTGGCCCAGAGCTGCTTGCGGTAGCCGGAGTAGTCTACCTCTTTAGGCTGGCCTCGCTCAGGCTCTTCATCGCCATCGATGCCGTCTTCGGAGTAATCGTCCTCGGTATCACCGTCCTCAGAGTACTCTTCGTCAGTCTCGTCCTCGTCAGTGTTCTCGGACGCATCGTGCACAGTGGGGTTTTGCTTGGCCACCTGTACGCCCCCGCTCTCCTTGCTGCTGTCGCTGGCACCATTGGAGCTGGGGGAAGAAGTGCGGTCGCTGCGGACAGCAAAGCCCTCGGTGGAGGTGTCATTACCTATGGCGATGGGAACCTCGGATGGGGCAGTTGGCGGGGTGCCGTTGTTGACTGCAGGAGTAGCAGGAGCAGTGGCTTTGACAGTCGAACGAAGCATGCTAGTCACTGTGGCATAGTCCGAGGCTGCACCCAAGGCATAGACGACAGGCATCTTTTCAGCAACGCCTACAGTAGCCGCTGAGGTGCCATCACTGGGCGTAGTGGTAGAAGAGCCAAAACCCATGTCAACTGCCGAGGTGCCTGCATTGGATAGAGTGGCAGATGCAGAAGGACTGTCAGCCGCCAAGGGGCCAGCACTGGATGGAGCGGTAGAAGATTCAGAAGAAGCACTTTCAAATGCTGAAGTGCTAGCACTGGATGCAGCGGGAGAAAAGGCAAACGCCGTGTCAACTGCTGAGGTGCCTGCATCCCATGGAGTGGCAGATGCAGAAGCAGTATCATCTCCTAAGGTCGAGGTTGCTGAAGTGGCACCAGTGCCAGATGGGGGAGCTTTTTCGTCCTACGGCGGCGCAGTGAGCATGGTGTCATAGTCTTCATCGAACGCATGGCTTACCTTGACCTCTTGTACAAAAGTGACGCGGCGACGCTGCACATCGTCTTCATTCTCGTAGTCAGGCTGCTTCGCAGGCATGTTGTGGTGGGCAGAGAGTGGATGGTGCTTGCCTTCCTTGGGGTCGGCGGTATGGGTGACGTCGGTGAGTTGCCCTAGCCTTGTCTTTGGTGGCCAGCGCGGGCGAGATGCGGACGTGGACACGCTGTGTACCTGAGTGGGAGAGTATGGGATTCTTGTGTGAGGGTATTGGATGGATTGGTGGAGGCGTGGAGGTGGAGAGGTGGAGGCGTGGTGCGGCAGATGATTGCGGTCTTATGTAGCCTGGACGGTGGTGAAGTGAGAGCAGACAAACAGGTGCTGGGAAAGATGATCGCTCTCCTCACCTTCACCTCACCTCACCTCACCTCACCTCACCTTAGTGTCGGCGAGTCATGTCAAATGTTTGGTACATGACTTCTCTCACTTCAGACGGACACCCACCGCCGCGAGGGAGACGTTTTGCCGAGTCCAAGGGTTCCATCTTGCCTCATTCAAGAAGCCGCCCTGCCCTCCTTATTACACAAAAAACAGCGATCATTGTGTGTCAGAAAGACGTAAGTCACTTGAGGACACGCAATCATGTATCTCAATACACATGTGCCACGCTGAATCCCCAGACACGAAGGAGACTGAGGCACACTTGCACCAAACGTGGCGCAGAGAGAAGACAGAGCTGGCAGCGGACATATGGACACTAACTGCGCGAAGGGGCCTGGGGACATATGCACCAAAGCAATGCACAGGACACGGTAGCAGCTCTCGGTTTTCTGCGAAACCTATGGCTCGTCACCAAGCAGCGACTTTTCTCCTTGGTGGCAGACTTCTATGCTCACCACACGTGAAGCCCGTGCCATGCACAGCTGCAAACGCCAGCAAAAATACGACCAGTGACAAGAAGCACGAAGGCATAGGATCAGGCAAAAGAGCCAGACAAGCGCACAGTAAGGGAACGCATGGGCGCCTCATTCAAGCTGCGAATTGATTCGACTGCCAGGAACCGTGAATGCAGAAGCCACACGGCGCCAGGCGCGAGACGTGAAATAAGCACCAATGGTCCCAGCAGCTCTGCATGATGATACGCGGCGCGGCTTATCTCATTAATCCGACGCTCCGCATACTAGCGCCTCGCTTTGCTCAACGCTAATAACTCCTGCTAACTTCTGGGCCAATCAAGCGACTAGCGCAAGCTGTTAACTCCTGCACTAATTAAAGACTGCTTACATAAAATTTGGACAGAACGTATGCAGAGCGTCTAAGGAAATTTAGTAACCTCTGGTGGTACTTAGGCAAAAACCTGTTTATTAACACAATATTTTTATTAATACCTTATTACTGCTATTACGTACAGGACTGTTATAGACTTAAATAATACAGCATGTAATTCTTATTCTTGTTATATATATATATACTAACTATTATGTCGCCTAAAGTGTAATATATAGTATTAAAAAGTAGGGGCTCTGCGTTTTTTAACTTTATCTACACTGCTACCTACGTTGCACACTACTACTACAGCCTCTACTAGCATAACAACTACATAACGTTAATTAATTACACTTTAGTATCCTCCTTAGCTAAAAACACTATGCGATATATCCTAGTATAGGGTAGGCTAGGTTGCGTTTAGTTAGAGCTGTAGTAGCTACACTTAGTGTTGTTAAACTCCTAGAAACTCCTAGGCTAGTTAAAGACAGTAGGCAATAGACAATCTACACTAGCTAGGTTAAGTTGTCTTGTCTTGTTAACCTCCTAGAAACTCCTAGGCTAATTAGCTGCAGTAGGTAATAGGCAAGCTACACTAGCTAGGTTAAGTTGTCTTGTTTTATTAAACTCCTAGAAACTCCTAGGCTAATTAGCTGCAGTAGGCAACAGACAATCTACACTAGTTGTCTTGTTAAACTCCTGTAAACTCCTAGGCTAGTTACAATACTAACATTTAGGGTAAGGAGGGACAGAAGGGATAGGCAGGCTAACTAGCAGATAAAACAGAGCTAATAGAGTTAGGTTTGTACTCTAGTTGCTTCTTAGTCTGCTAGGGCAAGACTAATAGATTAGATTAACTATGTTAAAGACATGCTGCTTACACGTTTGCGTAAGGTTATTAAGTCTACTTATACTTATAATAATATAAGGTTATAGGAGGATGTTATATAGGTATGTCTGTGTTAAATATTATTGCATAAGTCTCTAGAGCTGCAGGAGCCCTAACAAGAGCAGGTATAGACGCTTTAACAACTTATTTTTAGTAAAAGCAATGTACTCTTAATTGCTTATACTAGTTTTAGAAAGAGTCTAATATTCTATACATACTTAATCTTAATAGAGAAGATTATGCTGTAGCTAATACTATTGTTAAAGCTAGGCAACAAGCAGTTATGTAATATCTAACGCTTCCTAGGTGCTAGGCCTTGTCTTATTAATATAAAAACAAGGACTAAAGAGAAGAATATATTTGTGAGGACTTCAGCTTAAACCTACTAAGCCACACTGCCTAAAAGGTACAGTAATCTATTAGATAGATTAACTAGGGTTTAAACAGTATAAATACCTATGATAGTATACCCCTCTCCTCTAAGGCTCAACCTAAGACTCTGCCTAGGCAAGCCTATCGCCCCTAGGCGCCGCCCTTAACGTGTAGTGCCAAAGTCTATAACGCCCCTAGGCACTCCCCTTAACGCCTCAGCGCCTCTAGGGCTCCCCCTTAACAAGCTAGCTAACTAGTTAGGGTAGGTACCCCTCTAGAGCGTGCTCCTTAAGCCTTAACGTTAGCCTAGTAACAAGCTAGCTAACAGCCAAGGTCTGCCACGTAGCTACACTAGACCTCCCAGCAGCAATAGCGTAGTGGCTAAAGGGCCCCGCCTCACGCTTCAGCCAAATTGGCTAGCCTGGCTGCCTAGGAGTAGTGGCAGGTGAGGATTGAACCTGCAACCTGCACACGCTTCTAGGATCTAATAGATTACTCTGTAAGGACTTCAGCTCGAACCTACTGAGCCACACTGCCCAAAAAGGTACAGTAATCCATTAGATGGATTGACTGGGGTTCGAACAGTATAAATACCCGTGACAATATTATCTAAAGTTGTAGCTAGTTTGTATACTTATATACTGCTTAGGCCTAAGCAAGCGTCTAGCTGTTTGTTCTAGAGTGTCCTAAAGAAGATAGATCTTTAGGCGCGTATTAGCTTAGTTGCTATTAATAAGTACTATCTTGTAATATAGTAGGAGAAGTTTTGCCCTATATTTACACTTCTAGGTAAGCTGTATACTATCCTGCATAAAGACATTATATAGTTTAGGTGCTTAGCTATACTTAACATAGCAAGTAAGGCAAGAGTCCTTAAAAGTGCTAGCTTTAGGCGTATTAGTAACTGCATATACTGTATAGAAGTTATCTAGACATTAGTTAATTAGCCTAACATTACGCTATGTGTTATCCTAATACTATAAGGGAAGCTTATATTGTAAGATCTGCTATATTTCCTATTATAGTCTACTGTAAGGAATAAGTGCGCAACACCTAGTAACATACTAAAGACTGTTGTATTTATTAATAGTTAGTAGTCTATACATGCTGCAGCAGTATAGGCAATAGATAAACTTATGCAGTTATTAACTAACTACTATTAGGCGCTAGCATGTAGCTTAGTCCCCTACCTCTAACTAGGCTAGTAATAAGTACTGTTCTAGCCACAAGCTTACTATTAAAGTAAGCATTAATACCTTTTAGCATGCATAGCATAGTAGGCAGAGCTGTGTCCTAATATTATGCTTACTTTAATAGCTAAAGCGTGCATAGATTTAATTTATACTGGCAGACGTAGGGCACCTGCAGATAGATTAACCCTGCACAGGTCTAGTCTTAGCCAAGCCAGCTCATCTAGGCGTGTCCTAGAAGCTAAGGCATAGCTACAGGTGACGCTAAGTTAACGTAAGCTATAGGTGTGCTGTTGCTGCTAGAAGGTCTAGTACTTAAGAGAGAGATCTATCTAATACCTAAGGTTAGATCCTATGACCCTAGATGCCCTGTGTTGGTCCTAGGACAGGCCCTTATTAAGAAGGGAGATAATGTTAGGCGCTAGCATGTGGCTTAGTCCCCTACCTCTAACTAGGCTGGCAATAAGTACTGTTCTAGCCACAAGCTCACTATCAAAGTAAGCATTGATACCTTTTTAGCATGCATGGCATAGTGGGCAGAGCCGTGTCCTAACAACTACAGCGTAGATCTAGCTAGAGAAGAGATCTATGTCTTTAATATTGTTTGTACATACACTGCCTATATATTAGATTATAATTAAGATCTTGCATACTATAAGTTTCTTAGTCTAACCTTAAAGACCTAGTTTATATTTACAACTACAAGCCTTAAGATAGGTATTAATATACCTAACGTTTCGCGTGTTGTTATATAGAAAATACCTATTACCTAGAGTCTTAGTAATATATAGCAGCAGGTTAGTTAAGGAGGTAGAGGCGCAGGATATACTAGTTAGTTATATATTATGTTGCTATACTAGTTGTTTAATATAGAGGGTACGTGTAGGCCTAACACTCCTATACTATAGGCTAACCCTATATCTTTGCAGCGTTTAAGGAAGAGTATGCGTAACTAGTTACTAGCAGATTACACCTGCGTACGTAGTTATCTATTGCAGTGCACTATTACACCTAGTAACACTAGCAATTAGAAGAATAGCACCTAGGACCTGCTAGCTACACAGAGTAACACTAAGTTAGTTAACAGCTAAGCAGGTAGACGTAGCTAGCAGCCTTAGTATTAGACAAAGGTAGAGGTAGAGCAACGTAATAGTGTACTACTGCTATAGCTGCGTATAGTTAACAGCGCGTGCTATTATAAGGACTTCCTTAATAATCTAGGTAAGAATAAGCTTGCGTTGTTAGAGAGAGTAGTAGTAGAACAAGACTACTATTGCTCTATATGCAATCCCTTACTTTTACTAGTTATTAGTTTCCCTCCTATATAAGATGTCCTATAGGGTGTACTACGTTCTAGCACGCATACGCACGCTATCTTTAAGCTATTTAAGGCCTTTGTAGTACAACAAGTAATAGCGCTGTTTAGTAGGGACTATTTGCGTTTTCTAATGCTAGCTAGGGCATATATACTATAATAGTGTTAAATAGCAGTAGTCTACGCTCTAACTAATACTATACTAGAGCCTAATACAGCTGCTCCTTCTATTAGTAATAACCTAGCTTTTAATGCTATGTGTGTAAAGGTGTCCTTATTAGCTAAATAGGACCTCTAGGCTACTAAGTGTAGACTATTTATAGCTGCTATTTAGGACATAAAGTAGGTTACCCTTAATAACTTTATAAAGCAGTCTAGTTATATACTATAGCGCTGCGCAGATAACAAGAGGACATAATAAGCTAGTAATATAACTAATAGGAACCTATAGTGTAGCACTACAACGCTAGAGAGCAGCTATAGGTAATAAGACAATTAGGTTATATAGGAGGTTGCAGACGTAGTTGTAGAGCAGGTTGCTGTAAGGCTACCTGCTCTGCCTGTCCTGTCTTCTCCTGTCCTGTCTTCTCCTGTCCTATCTTCTCCTGTCTAGGCACTATTGCTATTATCTGCCTATCCTACTAGTTGTTATACGCAACAACAGACTCTAAAGAGACAAGCGCTGCAAGAGTAACACGTATCTAAGTGTAACAAGAGGCTATAGAATCTTAATAAGACTTATGCTACACCTAAGTCTTGTACTACAGCACTAACGTTTACTCTAACATTATCTTAAGGCTGTATTTAGACGTTAACAAAGAAGGGGAAGGAGAACTACTAATAGGTGTAATAGACTAAGCGTTATTCTAGTTAGCCTAGGAGTTTGTAGGAGTTTAACAAAACAAGACAACTAGTGTAGATTATCTGTTGCTTGCTGCAGCTAATTAGCCTAGGAGTTTCTAGGAGTTTAATAAGGCAAGACAACTAGACCTAGCTAGTGTAGTCTATCTGTTGCTTCCTAATTAGCCTAAGAGTTTGTAGAAGTTTATAGAAGGTTAGGATTAGTAAGTATAACTATGTAACGTAGCGTTTTAATATAGTATAGTAAATAGTAAAGTAAGTTAGACTAGGAGTTTGTAGAAGGGTATAGGATATTACAGGAGTCTAAAACTAGCAAGTATAGTCTATCTGTTACTTCCTAATTAGCCTAAGAGTTTGCAGAAGTTTATAGAAGGTTAGAATTAGCTATGTAACATAGCGTTTTAACGTAGTATAGTAAAGAGTAAAGTAAGTTAGAAATTGCAGGAGTCTAAAGCTAGCAAGTGTAGTCTATCTATTACTTCCTAATTAGCCTAAGAGTTTGCAGAAGTTTATAGAAGGTTAGGATTAGCAAGCATAGCTGTGTAATGTAGCGTTTTAACGTAGTGTAGTAAAGGGTAAAGTAAACCTATCTATAGCCTGCTAGGATAGATATATCAAAACTTTAGGTAGTTAGCAAACCTCTATTATCTAAACTACACTTCTATAACCTATAACAACAATAATAATAATAATAACATGTTCTTCTCCTTATGCCCCCTAGTATATATTGTTGTGGCGTGCGCGCTACAATTTCCTAAGCTAGAGGCTGTTGTTCTTGCAGCAGCTAGAAGCCTTAGCTGTGGCGTGTTACGTCACAGTAGTAAAATCCGCATGCTTGCCCTGTATGTAACAATATTGCAGATAAACTTACTACTATACGCATATACTAACTGTTTTGTAGCCTAAACTGCTGTCTCTGCCTCTAGGCAAACCCCCTGCTGCTGCTGCCATTGCCGCTGCCGCCTGTAGGGCAAGAAGAAGAAGAAGAAGAAGAAGAAGAAGAAGAAGAAGAAGAAGAAGAAGAAGGGCTGGTAGGGCCTTCTTTTTTTTGTTCTGTCCTCCCCCTGCTGCCTACACCGCAGCTATAGCTGTTGCTATTACTACCTCTGCCCTATAACAGTACTACTAATAGCGTGCCTCTGCGCTAACAACTTGCCTACCCTAGGTTCTAGAACCTAGGGTCCCTAAAACTACTGCGCGTTAGGAGCACTGCAAGTAGGGGTGCTAGTACTTTATTAGCAAGGTTAAGTATAAGGCGCAAGGCAAGGAAGCCTGCGCAGTATTAGACTATATTAGTCTAATTATAGAGATAACGCTAGGTAAGCAGCATACTAGTGTTGAGCGTTATAAACACTGTAAGACTAACAACACAGAGTGCTAGGTCTATGTAGGCTTAGCTATAGAAATAGTTAAGTATGCTTTGCCTACTTGCGCGTGCTATTATAAGGTTACTATAAAAGGTAGCCGTAGCTTTAGCAAACGTAGGCAGGCAGGCAAAACTGTGTTATCTTCGCCTTTGCAATAATAACAGCTAGCTCCTACGCTGCAGCTATTATTAAGCTTAGGGTAGTAAGCACGTTATGTAAGGGTGCAGTGTAGCACTTTAGCTCTTCGCTTTAACATCTTCTAATCTATCCTAGTTAGTTAGAGTATCTATATAGAGAAACAAGCTAGGTGTTAGTAATAGGGTGTTGTTGTAAGTTTGTAGAGATTAGACTATAGTAGGATTTATCTACAGTAGGCAGAGGGCTCTAGGACAGGAGGAAGATCTTTAATAGTTAATAAAAGGAAATTAGCTGCCTGTTCTATGCTATATATATTGTGATGTAATACTAGTAATATATACTAATAACTTAATACTCTGTAGTATAGACAGATACAGCTAAGAATACTAGTAAACTCCTTAACTAGTAAAGAGCCTTACTTAAAGTTCTATAAACTCTTAGAAACTCCTAGGCCTATTAAATATAGTGCTAGATTAACTAGGTTAGATTAAGGATAAGGACCTAGGTTAGATCTAGCGTTACGTTGTTAATAGTATTGTATCTATTATATATAAGCTTAGCAAATACCTTAATATCTATAAACCTATTATTATCTACTACGTATAGCAATAGTTAAGGTGCGCTTATAGCTACGTAACAGACATAGTGTTAGTTAAACTAATTAACCTGCTCCTCTAGCATATCTATGCCAGCCTAAATTATATCCTTAGAGTTAAATATATAAGACACTACGCTAGCATTTGCAGTAGGCTTAGCATAGCCTCTAATAAATAACGTCTATATAAGGATATACATGTTAGGGACTACTACAGTAGAGATGTGTAACCCTAACATAGTCTCTCTAAACTAACGCTCTAGCTAATTTTATACGTTGCGTATCTAGGTAGCATAAAGTGCTATACGTTAGAATATAATCTTAATATTATAGATAGAGTTCTTAAAGTTTTAGAGATTAACTTTATAGTAGCAGTTAAGATACTTAAGCGCTAGATTAATAGGTTTAAATGTTAACTCCTGCCCTACCTAATTAATAAGCTGTCGCGCAACTAAGCGCGTGGAGTTACATACGCAGCTCGTTTTCTAACAGAGCGTGCTAATTTGGTTAAGCCGCTCTACCCCAGCAACGCTGGTTCCAAGCGGCCCTAGTACTGGCCAAACGCTTGTTAAGCAAGATCACGTAACCTACACATTTTATTTGTATTTAAGCAACACGTTCTACATAGAAAAATAGACACTAATTAAATTAATTAATTACTTAAGTATAGTCCTGTAAGCTCTATTACAGTTATAAGCCTAGCTTCCTAAGCATAGTAAATCTCCCTACGCACTTAGCAAACGAGCTTGTTAGACTTAGCTTAACTGCTCTAATTACCTAATTATCTTTCTATCCCTACTAAACGCTACTATAGG
Source organism: Ascochyta koolunga (assembly GCA_026119515.1). Taxonomy (NCBI): domain Eukaryota; kingdom Fungi; phylum Ascomycota; class Dothideomycetes; order Pleosporales; family Didymellaceae; genus Ascochyta; species Ascochyta koolunga. Next base: position 3,242,670 of record JANLCG010000001.1, on the reverse strand, counting down.
CAAGCTTGTTAACTATAATAAGCAAGCTCTCTTAGGTGTCCCTACAGGACCCTATTAGCTTAAAATAAGATCTAATTGGCCTAATTAGTACATCTAACTTACGTAGCACGCTAAGCTTTGTAACGTATAAGATATAGTAGATCTAGACGCTAAAGACGCCCTAGGTATGCACAAAGGAGCGCCTAAACTACCTATTATAGGCTCGCTCCCTACTTAACTACTAGCTTAATCTACTTAAAGCTAGAGCACCTAACCTAACAAGCCTCCTATAGGCTAAACAAGCGTTAAGAACTATAATAAGGAGCTCCTTAGATACAAGATTAGAGCAAGCAAGTAGGCTGCTAAGGCAGAGCGCCTTTAGAAGATCTAGAACTAGGTTAACACAATAGTATTACTATTAATCCTCTTACTAGTAATAGTAAAGCTTGTTACTAATAACACTATAACGCTGCAATCGCTTATGCAAGCACTAAAAGAGGAGCTTACTCTAACAGATGTTAGCACCTAGAACTAGGTTAGGGCAGAGTACTAACAGCATCTTAGAGCGGCTAAACAGTCAAGAGCTACTCTACAAGACTAGTACAATAGGTAGTTATACCTCTATAGAAGAGCTAAGTTATACAAGCTTCTAGAGGTTAATAGGGCGCTTGCTGTTTAGGATTTCTTAGATGCCTTAAGTTATAGGATTGCCCTAGATTAGGCTTGTACTATAAACTAAAGGATTATCTAGGATAGTATCCTAGGGCTTAATTTACTTAATTTAGACAAAGTAAGTAGGGTCTTTATTAGTTTAATGCATAAGCACACTATAAGAGCAGGAAAAGATAACCTAGGAGTATTTGCAACGTTTAGAAGCTAAACAGATACTACTTAAGCTCCTGCTACTAACTCTAAGAGCTTAAGTAGGTACTCCTGCCCTTGTAAACAAAAAGGAGAGACTTATAAGTAGAAACTAACTAACTACTAACGCCTAGAGATAGTAGTTAGAGGGAGCTCCTTACTGCCTATCTATATAAGCAAAAGCTATTGCAAGGATACTCTCTAGAGGCTTAAGAGCCAAGAGTATACAGATACTAGGAAGGCGATTAAGCAGCTTAATTAGACCCTAAAAGCTCTATTAGCAATAACAGCTCTACTAGCAAAAGGTATCCTACCTAAAGTTAAGTTTCCTAGCAATGTACAGGCTGCTCTAATTAATCTAAAAATAATGCAACCAAGCGACCTAGCTAAGAAACCTAGGGTTTACAACCTTATAGATTTTAACGCTTATCTACTCTTAGAGAGTACAATTTTAGATAATAGAGCGGCTACACACTTAGTTAACAGTGTAGATTAGCTTATACCTAGGTCATTTCGCCTAGCTAACTCTACTAACACTATAGAGGCAGGCATATAAGCGTTTCTAGTAGTAGGACAAGGAGCTTGTTTGTTTAAAAACGCGTTATACAGAAAGCGCAGCCTGTATATAGAAGACCTACTCCTTAAGGATATAGTAGTAGTAGAAGGTTTCTACGTTAACATTATTTCTAAGGCACGCCTCTAAGAGAAAGGAGTTTAGTACTTAGGGCTAGACAGCTCGCTCTAAGTAGGGTACATTAACAATCTAAATAGGAGCGTTGTATGTGCTACTCTTAAGCGCGCTTACAACCTCACTTTCTTTAAATACAAGCTACTATCCTACTACCCTCTAATCCTTAACGCAGTAACAAAATAATTGTATAAGTCTTACCTACAAAGCTCTGCTAAACACCTCTAGCACGCTAGAGCAGGTTATCTAGGCCTAGAAGCTCTGAAAGCACTAGTACAACAAGCGCGCAGCGTACACATTAACAGCACGCTCTAAAAAGATTATAAGGTCTGCTTAACAACCTACGCCAAGCAAGTTATATCTTAACAGAAATAGGAAAAACCTGCTAAACCCTTTTAGAGAATTAGCTAGGATCTGTTTAATATGCCTATAGGAAGGAGTGGCAAATTATAGATACTTTTAATTAAGGAGTACTATAGTAGGAAGCTCTTTACGTACTTACTGCTAGGGAAGACTTAAGTAGAGATACTGCAGGTACTTACGAGTTTCTTAAGCTAGGTACGTACCTAGTACAAGCTCTGTATCTGCAAGATAAGTTAAGACAATAATACTGCTACTCTCTTATAGCAAGGGAGCTCCTAATATAAGCGCTAGGCAATTAAAGAGGGAATAGATATTAAGCGTATACCTCTATATACCTACAAGCTAAACAGGGCAGCAGAAAGAGTAGGGTAGGAAATAATTACTAAATCTATTAAAATAAGGAGCAGTGCAAACCTACCTAAGAAGCTCTAGCTAGAGGTTATAGCAGCAGCAATATAGCTCTATAACATAAGTCTAACTTACTTAAACAAGCTGTAGAGCCTAAACAAAGAGCTTAATTGCTAGTTTACTTACTATTTCTACTAGTACAAACCTAAGCAGGTGAGAGCACTAACAGCTAATCTAAGACCTAATTAGAGTGGGATATACGCCTATAGCTACAGAGCGTATCCTCTAAATAGGGAACAAGCAGCTAGGCGTAATTAGAGAAGCTTTAAAGTAACTCTAAGGGGTTATATTAGATACTTAGTAGGGTACTAAGCTTCTAACATATACTAGATATAGGTCCCTAAACTAAACTAGGTAATTATAACGCGTAACGTAACCTTTAATAAGGAGCTCTTTTATAATAAATTAGATAAGTTGTTAGCCCTTATAGTCTAAGAAGTAGAAGTAGTTGTAGATATTCTACATAAACCTAATAAGATAGAGGTAGGAGAAGCAATAGAGCTCCCCCTTAAACAAAGAGACCTATTACTTAGCTTGTCTACTAAGCACTAGCTTAGAGGTAACACTTAGAGAGAACCTTAATTGCTAGAAGGCTAGTCTAGTATAGAGGGAGCCCCTAGGATAGATACTGCACGCGTAGTAAGCTTAGCCAGCAAGCTGCTAGAGATCTGTACAGAATAACGCTAAGAAACAGGTTTACTTTCCTCTAACTAAACGCCTAAACTAGAGCAGTTAAGTATAGGCAGGAAGCTCCTAATAAGGAGGATAATCTAACTAGTAGCTTACAGGAAGTGCACTTAACTATAGAAGAAGAGAGCAAGCTAGTAGATAGTAAGGATCTTAATAATCTACTAAGACCTGCTTTACTAGTTGTTCTAATACCTTCTTAAAGATTAACGTAAGTAGATAAGGCAGGCAGGAGATGCGCGTATTAGCGGAGAGTCTAAGGCCTGCCTATAAGACAGAGCTGCTAGATAGAGAACTGTAAGCGCAACAAGCCTGCTAACAACAGAGCAGGTTAGTACTCTATAATAAGCTCTATAAATAATTACAGATACGCCTAGCTTATCTACCTACTATTTAAACATGTAAACAAATATAGCATAGATAGAAGGGAGCTGCTTACTGCCTACACAGTAATTATTGCCTTAACCCTAAAGGAGGAAAGACTAGTTGCTTAAAACGAGCGCTAGTTACATAGGGACAAGCTCCCTCTACTGCTAAGCAAATAGAAAGATCTACTCTATTACCTACTAGGAGCTCTTTTTTACTAGACCTGCTAAAAAGAGATAGACACGCTTATTAAGAAGAAAACGTAGAGAGAAATTAACTAATTAAGCGCCTTATTAAGGCCCCTGCTGCTTAAATAGGTCTTTACCTATAAATTTAACTAGGATAGCTACTTCCTTAAATGTAAGGCAAGGATCTACGTACGCAGAGATCTACAGGCAAAGGATTTAATTGTCTTAACCTATACTATAACACTTACTACTTACTTATTTTACACTATAGTAGTAATTACAGCCTAGTTTAACCTAGAGCTCTATTAGTATAACATAACTAGCGCGTTTCTAAACGCAAGCTACTAGGACAAACCTTAGGTGCTCTATAAATTACTAGATAGATTTAAGAAACCTAAGCAAGTTATTCTACTACTATAAGCTCTATATAGGTTACGCAATTCGCTAGTCCTATAGTATAGAGAGCTCTCTAGTACGCTCTAGAAGCTTAGTCTCTTAGCATTAAAAGAAGAGCTGTGCCTTTTCTATAATCCTAAATAGAAAATAGTGCTACTCTTCTATATTAACAATATCCTTCTTACCTATTACAACAATAATTAAGCAGCTACTAAACAGCTAATAAGCGCGTTAATAGAAAAGTATTAAATTAAAGACTATAGAGCTGCTAAATAGTTTCTAGGCGTTTAAATAATTAGAAATAGAGAGGCTTATACTATAACTCTTGTACACAACTCCTATATTAATAAGCTTGCTACTAAATTTAAGATAGTAGAGAAGGAGTCCTTCTCTACAGTCCTATTTCCTATAGAGGAGCTGCTTAAATATAGTAGAGAAGCTTTAAAACAAGAGGTTAAAGCGTTTTAAGAATAAGTTAGGTCTATACTCTATATAGTAATTATAATTTAACTAGATGTAGCATACGCTGCCTCTTAGCTATCTTATTATTTAATAAATCTAGGAGCTGCTTACTTTAAGGCAGCTGCTTAGGTTTTAGCTTATTTATATAGAATAAAGCATCTAGGTATAAGGTATAGCGCTTACAAAGGCAGTTATCTGCTTATATATAGAGACGCCTTATTTGCTAATAATAGAGAGTCCTGTTAATCTTCCTAGGGGTATATTATGCAGCTCTTTAGTAGTCTAATTATCTAGAAAGCTGCACGGCAGTTAACAGTAACTACTTCTACTACTAAGGCTAAATTACTTGCTTTAGAGCATGTAGCTAAAGAGTTAGTAGCTCTAAAACAATTCCTAGGAGAACTTTAGCTAGACTTAGGGGTGCTATAGGAGATTTTCTATAATAACTAACAAACTATCTAACTAGTAGTTAAAGAGAGCAAGCAGCTTACTACCTAGCTGCGCTATATAGATATCTAAAATATATAGTTAAAATAAGAGTACGCTAAGGGAAACCTCTAAGTAACCTACCTTAAAACAAGTAAGATGCTAGCTAATAGCCTTATAAAAGCGCTTCCTAGATAAGCTTATAAGCCCTTTCTATTGCATTTAAACTTATAGAGCATTAGTTAAGAGGGGAAAGACTTAGTTACAGAAAAAGAGCAGGTTAATAGAGAAAGAGAAGATCTTTAAATTGCTAGGGAGGATAACCCCCTGTCTAAATAGGTATAAGTCTCCCTAGACTGCTAGTGGCAGCTCTTTTAAGCGCACGCCTAGCAGCTAAGGAGCTTACAAAAACAAATTAACTATAGGTAGAGAGGATAACCCCTCCCTATAGGTTTTATCTTAAAGAACCTACTTACAAATAGGTACTTAAAATTCGTACCTATCTGCGAGCAGGCCCTTTACTACCTAGATAGTAGTGCGCAGGTTAGTAGCCTACTAAACACTTGTTAGCTACTATTATCTACTAAAAACTAAGTTACCTACTAAAGTTGTTACTCTACTAGAGGAAGCAAGCTCCTCTACTAGTTTAAGCCTAAGCGGCTTAAGGGCAGGGGGCTACAAGCTATTAGTCTACTACTTAACTACTCTTTTTTAAAATACCTATAGTAGGCAGCAGGAGTGCCTAAAGGCACAACGCTAGCAGCGCTTGCTGCAGTAGCTAGCAGCAGCGTTGTTAACGCACAGCGCGACTAAGCTGCTTGCTAGTAGCACGTCTACGCAGTACGCGTAGGGAATTAACCTGCATACACCAGGCACCAGAGCGCCTAAGACAGGGGTAGGGGGCGTAGGCGCAGGCGTAGGCATAGGGGGCAGCGGCAGCGCAGCGGCGTAGGCAGCAGTAGTAGCGGCGGCTATAGTAGTAGTAGCAGTAGCAACCGCCAAAGGAGTAGGCAAAGCTGTAGCTACAGGCTTAGGCAAGGGCGAGGGAGCAGGCAAGAGTAAGGGAGCAGGCGCGGGCGAGGGAGTAGGCGTAGGCATAGGGGCGGGCGCAGGCAAGAGCAAGCAGGTAGCTGGCAGCTAGCCAGCTTAGGCAGCAGCTTAGGCGGCAGAGGTGGTAGTAGTGCGCGCGTAGCGCTAGGTTTTAGTTTGTTTCTATACCTAAGTTAGCAAACCTCTAAAAAGAGCTAGGAAAACGTTAATAGCAAGATTAGTTAGACAACGTCTAATAATAAAGCTCTTAACAGATTAAGAAGCTAGAAACAATTAGCTAGAGAGTGCTTAGGCGCGCAGAAAATAATTTAGTATACTTATAGGCATATTAATAGATATAACTAAAGAAATAGAGAAATTAAGTAGGTAGGACGCTTATATAGGGAAGTAACTAGGTTAGTAAAGGTAAAGCTGCTAGATTATAGTCCTTACGCTTACTCTTACTACCTAGAAATGCTTAACCTAGGAAGTGCTTACCTTAACTATAACTAAGTAGCTTAATAGCTAGCTATAGGCTTAGAAAATTTAGCTATTAAAAACAAGTGCCTAAACTAGCAACAAACTGCTTGCAACAGTAGTCTAAAAGTTAGAGAGGTCTCTTAAAAGGAAGAGTACCTAGAGTACACTACAGGCGCGTAGTAATCTTAGATATCTAGGGAAATATAAAAATCTAAGATTAGAGCCTTATAATTACTAAGGACACACTCCTAGTTTAGTTATTCCTAATATAGGATTAACTAGGGGGTGTATTACCTAACTAAGCGCGTAGAGTTACATACGCAGCTTGTTTTCTAACAGAGCGTGCTAATTTAGTTAAGCTGCTCTACCCTAGCAACGCTAGCTCTAAGCGGCCCTAATACTAGCCAAACGCTTGTTAAGCAAGATCACGTAACCTACACATTTTATTTGTATTTAAGCAACACGTTCTACATAGATAAATAAACACTAATTAAATTAATTAATTACTTAAGTATAGTCCTGCAAGCTCTGTTATATAAGCCTAGACGCTAGGATAGCTTACTGCAGTAATAGCCTATTTACTAATAATAGGTTCTATTAATAGTATAGCATCTTACGCCTATAGTTATACTATAATGCGCTAAAGAATACTATAATAAGTAGATTAACTATATATTAGAGCATACTAATATTACTATATTTTATAGTTTATTAGACAATAAGAAATAACTCTACCTCTTATAGAAAATAATATATTGTGTAGTAGTTAACGTTAACATTAGGGGCAATCTAGGCATCCTAAGTAAACGCAGCAACTTAGATTTTCTCTACAATCTTATAAAATTAAGAAGTAGTAAGACTCTGTACTATAGCGTCTACCTCTTCTAATTAACCTATGCTGCTACGCTATAATAAGTTAAGTAGGGACTAATGTTAAAGAGTAGCATAGAAGAGCGCTACTATCCTAGATATAAATCCCTATGTAATAATTAGCTCTATAAGGTAGTACTTAATATTCTCCTAACTGTTTTAGAACTAACCCTACTATGTAGCGTTGCTAGATACACAGTGTATAGTAGACTCTATTAGGATAGCTAGTGCCTAGTGTGTGCAGATAATAGTCTGTAGTAAATTTATCTTAATATAGAACTAAGCTAGGATACTATAAAGCTATTAACGTTAGTTATACGCACAACTTATATGTATCTGCTCCTATTGTATAGTATAGATCTGCTAGGCCGTAAGCTAGTCTCTATGTATAAGGTAGAGACGCTGCAAGAAGTTATTAGCCTTACTAGGCGTAGTAGACGCTTTAAGTCTAAGTTAGCATAAGTAGATATTGTTATATACTTAATATATCCCTTCTACAGTCCCTTTGTCTGCTGTAATACCTATAAACTACTAGAACTTTGTCTTCCTAGGTAGTAGCTATTTAACTAATAGGAACGTAGGATATAATCTAGCTATATTGCCTATAAACAAACTATTAACACATAGGTGTAAGCGTTTAATAGTATCTATAATAAGACTTTGCGTTACGTATAGCCCTATATTATCTACTCTAGTAATAGCTAGACTAGTAATAATATTATAAAGCTGTAAGGGAATAGTTACGTTATGCATATCCTACGTAAGACTACTTATTAGGAGATCCTTACACTTAACGTACATTGCGTTTATAAAAGATTAAAAGACTGCCTTATAACTAGCATCCTTATCTTGCTTTAAGTCTCTAAAGTTAATATTATTATATGTAACAACAGCCTGTAGTAACTGCGCCTACTATGCTAGTAACTTCTAGAAGAAGTATTAGCTAATTAGCCTAGGAGTTTACAGGAGTTTATAGGAGTTTTAAAATAGCAAGTGTAGCCTATTTATTGCGTATCTATTACCTTATAATTAGCCTAGGAGTTTATAGAAGGTTACAATTAGCCTAGGAGTTTGCAGGAGGTTTAGTTTGTAATAGTATTATTTAAGAGGGATTGCGTACTACTGCGTGTGTAGCAATCTTAGCTATAAGACTATCTGTATAGTAGTAACTGTAGTATATACTAAATCTATACAGTATCTTATAAACGTGTTAAGGAACTCCTGCTCCTCTAAGGTACATATCTAAGCAGGAGGGGAATATATTTAATATGTGCTACGTGCAGGAGAAACAGACTATACTTATAATAGCAAATATACGCTACTAGATAGTAAGCTAGTTATTTAGAGCGCTATATGTTACATAGTAATACTAACAGTTTCTTAGCAGTTAGGTAAGCAGTGTATACTAGGTAGGAGCTGTACTGTGTATAATAGTAGCAGCCTACGCATAGTCTATTAACTATAATATTATATCTACTATATACCTTAAGAATAGGTTTACATAGATTAGCGCGTCTAGCTTAGATATATAACAGGTATCTAATAGTATATCCTAGCAGATGCTGCACTTAGCTAATAACTTTATTACCCTTATTAGAGCTAACTGCCTCTACTTCTATTTATAGTAGCAGCAGTGTTAAGTATAAATATCCTACTAACTACTATAGCCTACCTAAGCCTTAATTATATCTTTAAATAACTATCTTATCCTCTATAGTGTGTTAACAATAGCATCTAGCTTCTTCTAGCGCGTATAAGGAATAGTTGTAGTGTTATTAGGCTTATTATTACTAGTGCTATTAGCGCTATTATTGTTGTAGTGCTTGTTAGCAGCGTTGCGCGCCCTAATATTTTAACTAGATAGCGTCTCTAGCAATAAACTAGGAGAGGACGTGCTAATAGATAGTAGTATAAGGATAGATAGGGCGTTAGATAATAAGCTAGACGCGTACACTTTAAGGGCTAGTATAGGTAACTCCCTACAGATAGATATAGTAGTATTAGACGTAAAATACACAGCTAAAGACAAGCTATTGTTTGGTATTATACTTAGGGGCAGGTGACGTTATTTAATGTAACATGTACTAGGTTAAAGATAAGATAATTTGCCCTTACTAGCCCTAGGTGACCTCTAAACAAGCTTAAACTAAATCTCCTTAGACGCTCTAGAGAGCTTTACCCCCTAGGCTATTCTATTAGCTAAGAAGTTTGTAGGAGTTTTTGCGTCTGTTCTATTAGCTAAGGAGTTAGCAGAAGATTATAGCGTTGCGCTAGCGCGTAGCGCAGCGCTAGCTGGGCTAGGAAAGCTCGCTAGGTGCGTATGATTTATGAGATAAGGCGCGGCATCGCACAGCAGCTGCTTATGCAATGGATTGGTCAGGTCGCACTGATCACGTGATCTGCACGAAAAGCAGACATCCTCCACCTTTATCCACCATACCAACACCAAGCACGTAGTCTCCCAGCAGCTACCAGAGAGCCTGCTTGCCGGAGCTCATCAGGCTCGGCCAGCACAGGTCAAAGCCAACCGACGCCATGGCAGAGCGCAACGGCCCAGAATACGACTACCCCGCAGAATACGACTACCCCGAGCTGCTAGATAGCGATGGCTCCAACACAACCACGCTGTGGCACAGCTTCATTTCGCAAACTATTCAAATCAAAAGTCAGCCGCAAGTCTGCGTGGTCGTACGAGTGTGCCATAAAGCACCGTTGGAGATTAAGTTCGCAGTAGATGGCCTCGCGCCGCAGACGCTCCTGCACCAGGGCTACTTTCTTATGTCCCCATGACCATCTGCTCAAAGAAATCACTGCACCTAGAGCCTCTAATACCTTCACCAGAGAGGGCCCCGCAAGAGCGAGGCCTAGACGCACTACCTCGCGAGATCAGAGACACAATCTACTGCTTGTGTGCAGACAACATACTCGACCGTCTGTACACGTGCCTCAGTGCTCGGGATAGGCACATTGCCTACCGTGTCACAGAGAACTACTTTTCCAAGAATACTGTGAAAGATAGCTTACCCAAGCGTAGCTCATTCGATACCCGAAGCGTCCTGCCTCTCCTGAAGGCGCTCAGGCTCGGCATGAAGTGTCAGTCGCCGTGGGTGCGCGAAGCACTCCAGGCCTGTTATGGATAGAACGCTTTCGTCGTCGATTATACATCAAGTCAACGAATCTCTAGAGCATTGCTAAAGAGGCAGAATTAGGCAGCTGTTGGAATTGGATCACCTGGACGTAGGGCCAAGCTTGACACCGCAGGTGAGGCATGCAACAAAGTTCGAGTCAGCACAATAGCCCCCGCGCGAAGCCAAGAACCCATTTGCAACCCGCCTCAGAACAGCGCTGGCAGTCGGCACAAGCATGAATCTCCTCGTGGATGCGATCCCAGCACACCTGGTGACGGGAGGTACTCACCTGGTGGATTTCTGTTGGGAGCCTCACCGCATGTATCAAAAGTCAAATAGTGACTCTGTCTCTCGCCACCAGGAAGCTACGGATGACGTGGAGTCACAAGACAAATTCACAGTGACAGTCTCCGAGTTTAGGTCGGGTCGGCACAGCCAATCCATGTTCTCGGTGTCTACAGCTCTACGCGTCCCATTCATATAGCACTAGGCCCTAAATGTATGGATGCCGCACCCTTCAAGCCGTTTCACCCGCTTCTTCCTCCACAGGCCCCGGTCTGAAAGTCTTCACTGAAATATGCGTCGTTAGTGAGGTGCTACCATAATCTGCCACGGGCGATTCGCTCAAGAATCTTCTTACGCCTACTCGATCAAAAGCGGTGCGACTACAAGCACGCAGAGGACTCAACAATCCTGGAAGACCATCAAATCGTAATCAGCGAGAATCTGCTCCTTTTGACGCGCCTGTTCCTCAAGCAACCGCACACGGGCACCAGGAATCAACGGGTATGGTTCGAGCGGTGACATGAAACCTGGATATCTCTTTGAGAAGAGGAGCGGAGAAAGCGCCTAAGAAAATTTATAGCACAGGTAGTACAGACACACCCTTCAACACCCTTCACTCTGGACTGTGGAGCTTAGCACGCGGTAGCTGCCTTGCAAGTGACGTCGCGGTTGGGCCTAACAACAAACATGCACCAGCGACCAAGACCAGCCACCAGCGCGTCGACTGACACAATGTTCATACAACACGACAAAGAATTGACCAGACAGCCCCACTCGGTGCAGAAAGAATGCCAGCAGACAGTGAGGAAGCGGTGGTGTCTGTGGAAACCGCTGCCAACAGACCCATCTGCATTCGTACCGCGTACATGCTCCCCTCACCCCGCGGAAGTTTCAGGGACCCCAGGGCAAATAGCGTTAGTACAGGAATCACACCAGCCATGGTATCTGTCAGTAACCCACGCGGGGCCGCCATCAGCCTGGACATTTTCCCCTTGCAGAAGCATGGTGATCTCCCCCTGCACGGCGCCAATGACAGACAGGCGACGGCATGCGCCGGCGCAACGCCATATTCTTTGAGGGCCCCATGGCCTTCAACTCCCATGGCTGCGTCCTCAAACATCCAGTTGACTGCCAAGGTGTCGAGATCCGTCGCTTCTGGCAGAGGCTCGAGGACCAAGACAAGGGATGCCTAGTGAAGCTGCGCATAATGCAACACTACATGAATCTTCCCTGTGCCATGCCCGATCGCAGAGAACCTCAATTCAATGCACTCGATGGCGCACCCAACACTTTGAACTTCACACCCCTTTATAGAATGCTCTTGTCCATGAGCTCAGGCTGCATGAGCCCGTCTTTCTTGCCCTTCTTCAAAACAGTCGCCTTCAATGTGCTCAAGATCTTTTGCAGCAGCATTAATGACTACGAAAAATCGGAAGAAGCCTTATATAGCAAGAATACGCTTCTATATCCTAGACCTGTAAGTAGTGGCGCGATGACTTGATATGTCAGGATGGCCCCCGTAGAGGCTATTTCTTCGTAGCACGATTGCCACCACCCACATCTCATCGCTGGCTCCACAAGCTGAACATTGATTGCAACATAAACTTCTTAAACTTCTTCCCATCTCCAGGACTATAACGGCTACTGGAAGTAGTTGGTGAAGCTGGGCTTCCGCACCGATATGCGTGTCATCACCTTCCCCTGAGTGGTGCGAATAACGCTGCAGTGCTGAGCGCCGTACTTTCCAGCTCTTATATCCAAAACGAGAAGGGTGGTCGTGTTCCATTTCCAGGCCAGGCTGTGCTCATCTTCGAAGATATAGGGCCAGGCTGGAAGACAATCTGCGGAGCCCAACGCCCAGTTTCATAGTACGGCCGAAAATTCAACACAGGCATACTCATTGGCCTCAGTGCAGACCTGAAGGCATAGTACACGCGCCAGATGCAAGACCTATTCGTTTTCGGCTCTTCCGGAGACAGGCAGTACCATATGTTTATGGCTGTTAGCTAACAAGGCACGTAGCGAACAGGGTAGGGAACGAAGCGAAGCAGGCGAATTGTCTGGTAAACAACAATCACACAGCTCCTACGAGTCACTCCACACTCTATTACCCGCCGGCAAGGCGCCATAAGCAGACTCGTCAACAATCAAGCGATCTCCAGATTGATTACCGAACCAAGCACCAAAAGATCACCGAGAGCGTCGTGTCAGACCTGATCCAGTAATCAATCTGCATTTCGCTTAATTGTTGACAATGCTGGCTATAAGGTTAAATTTCTACAGGATTCAGTGGGTTCGACTTGTCAGAACCATCTCCACCACGACCCCACCATGCCGCTGCCTGCTAGCTAGCGGCTATACACTTGAATTTCAACGTTGACCTAAAGATGCATCATTGCAGGTTTTGCCAGCTTCAAACACCAGCAACTCATTTATACTCCAAGTCAGTCAGGTCAGCACATTCGGCCCGTCTGCTGTGCCACTGTGTTCAACGCCGGTCATCTTTGCCTACCAAAACAGGCATGTACGCTTCAGGATTAACAAAAGGGTTGTATTCAGAACTCGGTCGCGACAGTAATCCACGTCAGTATCCCAGAGGGGCAGAATCGTATGTTTCGCCATGTCCACAACCTCGATTTTCTCATTCATACTCCTACTAGGATAGCAGGCAGAAGTTTTGCGAGTGGGTCGCGCAGCAGCTGATGAACAAGCCGTGCGTATCGAACTTTTACAGCCTTGCCCAGGGGCATAGCAAGGACAGTCAGCAGCAAATTCTTTTCTTTCAGTTCAAATAGGTAGCGTGAGTTCTTGAATTTTCAGTCCAACACCGTTACCCGCTCAAAAAAACTTATTCCTGCTAAGCTAAACCACATAGTTTTCGGCCACACATAGTTTTCGGCCACCCAACCAAATCACCACACACTATTTTGAGTCGTAATTTCTCAACAACAACGTTTATAATTGCCACTCTGTACACATAGACTGAAGCGTGAGAGCTGCTGCTTCTGCTGCTGCTTTTTTTGCTTCATCCTCACCCTTCTGTGAAGCCTGCTCAGCTTGTAATGCTGCTGCCCGATCTATTGCTACCTTAATAGCTTCAACGTTGCTATAGCGTTTATTTGGATTAACCTGAACACGCTTTCTTGAGCGAGTGATAGTAGCACTATCTAGTTGATACTTGAGTTGTTGATTCTTAGATTTAAGCCAAGCTGCGCGGTTGTTGGCTTTAGCAATAGCCCTACCTGCCTTGCCAAGGATCTCACGGGTCCTCTCACGAGTGCTATGTGAGACAGGTTGTGATGAAAGAAGCTGCCGATAGACCTTGTATAAAGCCTGTGCGCTCTAAGGCGTGGCAAGCACCTGATCTGGATCTGATGCCTGAGTGGGTCGTGGGGGAGTGATAGGTCGGCCTGATACCTGAGATGAGGACAACACAAGCCCTGGGTTGTATGGCCATAGGCCAGCAGCCTTCTATCCAGCTCGTATGACTTTCTCAGATAGTCCTTCCTCTCTTGCTTTGTTGTATGAGGTTACAAACCTCTCCTTCTTGATAGGTGCTGCGTCATTGAGTGCTGAGAGAGCTCGGATCTGACTACGGTAACGACTCTTGACGACAGAGAATGGAGCCAGATCTAGTGGCTGGAGGACGTGTGAGGCGTGAGGTGGGAGGTATAGGAGATAGATCTGATGCTGCTGGCAAGTCCACATAAAGTCGATGGGGGTATGGGAGCCGTGGCCATCTAATATCAGTAGCCGCCACCCCCTGTGAAGGTGTAGTATTTAGGATAAATATCTGTTGTAACCACTTAGATCTAATTAAGTTTAACGTCTATCTATTCTCTGACGTTGTGTAGAGCCAGTTAGGTACCCCTTGTGCTGGAAACCACGTGGTTTGTAGATGCTTGCCTTTGAAGATGACTAGGCACTGGAGTCTGGTGCTGGTGGCGGAGATAGTCTCTAGGATCGACACCCACTCACGATCCTCTGGAGATTTGATATAAGCCTTCTTCTTTGATGAACAGGCAACTACTCTGGTGTTAGTACATACCCTAAGGCTGACCCTAGTCTCATCCATGTTCTATATGTCCTCAGCTTGTATACCTAACTCAATTCGAGTACGCTTAAATAGCTCAAGAAAGGCACGAATTGTCTTATAGTTGGCTGCCGTAGTCCGTGCACTCTCTATTGTTCAACTAACAATAGATGCAACCTGTAGGTTCCGTGTGATAAAGTAGGATACCTAGATCTGCCTGAGCGGCTTGTGGTCGCTATTTATATGGAGGATTTGAGTAGCTATTTCTCGTACGCGTGGGTGTGAAGGTGGCTGTGCACGCTTGTCCTCTTTAAGTATCTATTCAACTAGAAACTCCTCTTGCTCTAGTGTTAACTGTTGTTGATTTGAGTGAGCTATCGCGTGTGGTTGATGGCTATAGAGGCGGCTCTGGAGGGACAATCTTGGGATGCTGTACGCGCGCGCAGCCTGTCGCTGGCTCTTAAAAACACTAGCGTTAAGATTAGCAATAGCAGATTGTATAGCAGTCTCACGGGTATCCATTTTGAGTAGGTGGTGCTGGTAATACAACGCGTCAAATGGTGGGTAACGCGTTCTGGTGGGGTGGCTGAAAACTATATGTGGCCGAAAACCATATGGTTTAGCTTACCATGGTAGTTGGTGGTCAACGTAGTCGGCCCTTTTCCTGTGCTACTATAATCGACGCCGGCCATGATCACCTACTGAATTAGGTATGTACGATTTAAGGATCGACGGCAGGGGCTGTTTCCGACTTGGTCGCAAGGGGATTCTAGAATTTGCAGTAGTCCAGGTTGAGAGAACAGGACTGCATTCAGCTTATGGACTTCGCATTGCTTATTGAAGTATCTATTTGCTATAACGTACCCCACGGGCAAGCGAGCCAACGGGCGAGCGAGCCACTTTTGCCAAGCCCCCACTAAAACCTGACCTATTATGGCCCAAAACACCACACTTTGGCACTCTGTGGCAGACTACAGCATATAATATCATTTAGAGACTACTTCTATATTAATCTTGCACGTTCGCGCGTTATAGCTAGTCTGATTGCACCTTCTGCAGCGCCTTTAGGTTAGCTTACCCTCTTAAGCGCGCATCTGCTTCTTTAGCTTCTTCCTATCACTACGCGCCCTAAACTCCTTTAGAGCTGCTAGTCGCTACCTATCTCTAACTATTAGGGTCCCTTCCTTCTAAACCTGCTTTCTTTTGTGTAATTTTTTGTTGCGTAGCAGCCTTATTAGCTGCTTAAAGCTTACTAATTTCCTGTTAGGCTAAAACTAGCTTATAGGATAAAATTACTCCCCTCTTTGCGTAGTGCTTAAGCGCGCTTAGAACAGAGTCTAGTAAGCTACCCTGCTACTTCTTATACTTCTCTTAAATTAGAGTTAATTGCAACCTAAATTTAAGGGTATTGCTAGGGGTTTATAACTGCTAGGGCTTGCTATTAGTAGGGAGTAGTAGTAATAGAGTCTGCAGCTTTACATTAAGGGTTAAAATAACCTATTCTAGGTTAAAGGGGACTAATCTAGCACCTTAGAACCCTTCTTAGATGTTGCTAGGAGTAAATACTATATTGTAGGCTGCTTTAAAGCATAGGAGGAACTTAGTCTTTATAAGGTAGGTAATCTAGTTATATATAAGCATTTTGGCTTAGCGCCTATACGCTAGCTTTAAAGGGGCAAAACAACCTATATTAAGTAGCTGTAGGAGGTGTGATAAGTGCAGAGGCATACATATAGTAACAATCTTGTTATCCTTACAGTATTGCTAGAATTAGAGCAAGTTGTAGCTCTTGTAGCTATTAATAACTAGCAGTTAGTAGGTACTAATAGTTTGCTCCTTTGTATGCGCGTTAAAGTACTTTAACTACTTAAGACTAAGCTTATTAGTAGTCTAGCTGTTACTAGAGACTCTAATAACCTAATCCTAGGGCAGGTCTTCCTCCTTGTACTAGCTAGAGAGGTAGTAGCGTGCCTTAAAGATAATAAAGGGCAGAATAGCCTATCCTTTTGCATTAATGCCCTATATAACTATTATCCACTCCTAGTTGCCTAGCTAGACTGTTTTTAGCCTTCCTTGTCTCTCTAAAGCTGTAACAACTGCTCCTAAGGAGATCTAGCCTATTATAAAGCCTGTCTTATTAAAGTTGTAGGTATTATTATCCTAGATGCTATACTTAGCTTTGATATTAGCTACTAGGCTGAACTAGCCCTGCACAACCTCTAAATCCTTGCAGAGGGCTTGCTTATAGTTATACTTGCAATTAAACTTTACTTTAAGCTCTAGTTAACGCTTAACAAACGTACTAGGCTAGTTTACGCTAATAGGGCCTAGATTATGCTTAGCGCGCAGAGAATTAGCTATAGCAGCTATATCTACTAGCTAGGGGCTAAATCCTTGCGCGTCTAGCTTAAGTATGTGCTTAACAATTACCCTCTCCTTATTATTATCTAATCCTTGTGAGTTAGGTATAGTATTGCCTTGTAAAGGTTGTCTAGTGTGTTAATAGCTTAGCGTGCTTTAAGGCACTTTATAGATAGCTGCAGCGCGTTACTAGGAGAGATTTGCGTCTTGTTTAAGAGCTTAAAGCGCAAGCTGTACCTAAGCTTCTTAAGACGCGTTAATAATAGGTTGTTGTTGAGACATTGGTATAGAAAGGGTACTTTGGTAGGGGCTTGGCAAAAGTGGCTCGCTCGCCCGTTGGCTCGCTCGCCCGTGGGGTACGTTATTGCATATTATTGAAGGTGTATGTCCTTGGTCTTTCAAGCTGAACCCAAGGCCAAGTTCAATGTTAGCACGCTATGTAAAGCCCTAAAGTCCACAAGTAGCATCCTGCGCCTTGCAGCGCCCTTGTCCGCTCATATAATACCCGTCAATCGTGTTCGACATCCTAGTCCAACTTGCCGGCAAACACAATCGGCTCGCCGCACGCCCATGTCCGCTTGACCGGTGATTTTGCCGCTTGAGGCGTCTTGTCTGGGTCAAAGTCGTCGTCACTTCCCGTGTCCACGTATGGTTCAGTTGGTGTTGTGAGCATTGGGATTGGGGTCGCGGACCGTTTGGGAATAGTGATACGAGCGGACATCCTTGAAGGTCAGGGCAGACTGCTGATTCGGCTGCTGTTCGCAGTGGCCTGTTGACAACATGACGTTGGCGGGAAGAGCTGCACAATTCGCGTTTTTTGCTTAATGGAGGCCATGGCAGGTTGTGGGATTGGCGTCTCTGGAGGAGAGACGGGTCCATGCATTGTTGTTGCCATTCTGCGGTGGGCAAGCCAGAACAGCATGGCCAACCCGATAGCAGATGTGGCGCAGATGACCATTAGCAGGTTCATGTTCTGCAATAGGAAAGGAATGTCTTCATTGAAGCGATCGGAGATAGACAGAGGCTCGAAGACGGTCTGTGTTCGCCGACTCTGGCGATCTTCTGATTGGCCAGCTTATAGTTAGTCAGCAACCGAGTACGCACATAGATAGCCGTGACCTTCACAGTTACCAATAATATAACAACAACAAGTTCAACCTACATCAATCATCAGGTTATGAGCCCCTCTCTACAATAAGCACGCAACCTTGCAATAAGTACACTATTAACAGCACAGGTACTATACGCAGCGCGCGCCAATTTGTAGAGAGTGCGTAACTGCTAGCAATCTAACTAATCTCTACTACCTAATCCTTTACTACAAGAGTGTCACAACATTAATATAGTGCTTACTAACAACGTTGTACTAAAGCTCTAGAAGGACAGCAGCAACTCCTACTATTAGGAGGCTGCTTTTAAATTATTTGCAAAATTATAGGGCTTTAGTAGGCTCCTTACTAGAGTATAGGAGGAGCTATTAGTAGTAAAACGAACTATCTAAATAGAACCTACTACTACTAGCACTGCTTTCCTAACGCTATAGGACGTCTAAAAGCACAGCTAACTGTTTGTGCCTATAATATAGAGGTTAAGAGGCAGTACACTGCTAATAGAGCGCTCTACTAACAATAGGAGTTAGCAGTAGCCTCTCTCTAGCTTACCCTCTTAAATATAGTACCCTAAACTATCTATAAGAGCATTATAAACCTACTAGACGTTACTAACTAATTTAACGCTGTTACTGCTTGTTTTAGAGAGTAGGGCGTTACTAAAGAGTGCTTGCTGTAGGCAGATTTCTTTAAACTCTGTGCCTATACCTGCAACACTACTACTACGTTTATTAATAAGTTTAAGGCTAGCCTTGCAAGGCTTAAGTCTATTAAAGACTACAAACCAACCTTAAAATAATAGATTTACTAGTTTATACTAGCTATTAAGACAGCGTACCTAGATTACGCACACCTCTGCTAAGCTACTCTTTAAGCTAGCACTACTCCTATTATTAATAGTATGTGTAATAAGCTTATTAACAAGGCGCGCTGTAACAACCCTATTAAGGCAGCAAATGTTACCTCCTAATTATCTAGGGGTAAGACTCTACACAACAATAACAGCTAAGGTAGACAAGGAGGCTAAGGAGGTTAAGGTTAGGGTTGCAGCAGCTCTAGCTAACCTTAGACAAACACAACGTCTAGTAGCAGATCCTAAACTATAGCTAGGACGTACTGTAAGTACTGCAACTTCTCCTACTTTAGTAGAGGTAACAATTGCTAGTACACCTATCTAGAGAAGGCGTTAGATAAGTAGCGTTAAAAGAACACTAATAGGCTTAAGAAAGCTAGTAACAAAGCTAGTAATAATACTAGCTACAATGCTACTATAATAAAAGATAATACATCTTACAATAGTCTTAGCTTTGTTTCCCCTACTACCCTAGTTATTAACCTTAACAACAAGATTAGTATCCTAGCTAGCTAGGGTAAGTTTAAACACTGCCTTATCCTAGACACAGGCGCTATAGATTATCTCTATAACAATTACAGCAAATTTATTAGCTTTAATAGTAGTAGCTATTACGCTACAATTAATATAGGAGCTAGACCTATCTCTGTTATATAGAAAGGTACTATCTAGGTTATTGTTATCTGCTTAGATAGTACTATTAACCTAGTTACCTTCTCTAACGTCTTATACGCTCCTTAGATATTTGTTTTTGTCCTGTTACACTTAACACTGCGTGCTAAGAACGTCTACTACTATAGTTTTAACTATAAACTATATCTCTAACATAGTAACAATAACAATTTTAAGATTGCGTACACCCCTAAGATTAACAAGATACCTACACTACTGCTAGCAGATAATAAGCTATAGACAGCACGCTTACTTGCTTTTATAGTAGTTAACTCTAAAAGCAAGAAGATTAGCGCTCTTACACTAATACAAGACATCTCTCTATATAATCTCTATAAGATATTTAGTTATACTAATCTACAGACACTGCAACAGCTAGTAGATACTACTATAGGCATTAAACTTACTAACACTAAGACCTTCTCTTATAACACGTGTCTATTAAGTAACTTAAATAAACAGATATCTAGAAGCTCTCTAAACTACTCTACTACCTTTCTCTATTGCGTACATATTAACATAGTAGGTCCTATAACCCTAGTTACTATTAATAGCAAGAAATACTAGATTATTTACATAGATAATTACTCCTAGTATAGGTAGATAAAGATTACTAACAACAAACAATTAATTATAGGCAGACTACTGTCTTTCCTAGATTAGATAAAGGTATAGTATAACATTACTGTCGCTGTAGTACATATAGATAACAATACTATCTTTGTTAATAAGACTACCTAGCGTTACTTTAAGTGTTGTAGTATCTTATTTAAACCCTTAACACTATACATAGCTTACTAAAATAGAGTAGCAGAGTCTAGTAACTGCCTTGCAGAGGCACGCTCTTAATCTATAATAGTTAGCGCGCTGTATATACCTAAGACCCTATAGCTATACGCTGCACGCTACGCTATTAAGCTTCTTAACTACACTTCTATAATAGCTATACCTAATAGTACAACCCTACAGCAGCTCTGCCTTAAACACCTAAAGGTCTATAACTCTATCTCTAACCTATATAGCTTTTGCAAGTATAGGGAGACTAGCTACGTACATAACCTAGTTTAACGTAAGGTATAGAGCGCTAAGTTTAACACCTACGCTACTAAAATATACTATATAGGTTATAACAGCTCTTACATCTACGTAATGTAGAATCTAGAGACTTAAACTATCTATAGGACTAGTAGTATCTACTAGCTAAAGCATAACCTTGTAAAGGTTATATAAGAAGACTCTGCTAAGACTAATAATACTAACGCTGCTCTTGCTAAAGGCGTGCGTTTCTCTATCCTACTACCTGCCTTATCCTTTCTTAACACATAGTTAACTAATAATAGAGATTCTAGGGGTAACTATAATGCTACTCTTATTAAGCTAGGTAGTAGCTTTGCATTTAATAGCCTTAAAGATAACACTAGCTTTAACTTTAATAGTAATATTAATAACCTTATAGTTATAGATATTAGTCTCTAGTTAATTGCTAACGTACGCGCAGACCCTCTACGCGCAGATCCTCTATAACAAGAGGCACTACGTTATCTTAAGATCTTAGCAGGCCTTAACAAACGTAATATAATTATAGGCCTACGCACTAGGAAACCTACATACAAGGTGTCTGCTACTACTCTCTCTACCTAGCAGCTAAACGCTGCCTTTGTAGCTTCCTACTTTGCTACCTTAATTGCTACAGCACCTACTATAACAAAACCTAATCTACTGCCTAAGCTAACGTCTATAAAACAAGCATAACTACATAAGTATAAAGACAAGTAGATAGCTGCTAAGGCAGAGGAATAGAAGTCCTACAAGGACAACAGTACCTAGGTTATTATTGTTATAATACTGCCTAGCGTCTTTACTCTACTAACTAAATAGGTATACAAATATAAGCTCTTATTAACTAGCTATTTAGAGCGTTATAAGGCACGCCTTGTTGTCTATAGCAATTGCTAGGACCTAGATCTATAGCAGGAGACCTACGCTGCTGTTGCGTATGCAACTACTCTAAAGGTTTTACTTGCCTTAGTTGCTACTCTTAATCTTAAGTGCAACTAGGCTAACGTTATTACTACCTTCCTTAATAGCTTACTAGATAACAATAAAGTTGTCTATATCTAACTACCTAATAGCTAGAAGGCGCGTCTCTGTAAGGCCCTCTATAGTCTCTAACGCTTACTACAACTATAGTATAAGGAGCTAGCCTACTTCCTTAAAACTATTAACTTTACACCTATTAAAGCTAATCTATATATCTTTTGTTACACTAACAGCTCTCTTATACTTACCTACGTTAACAACATTATCTTTATTACTACTAGCTACTCCTGCATAGAGGAGGTTAAACAATAGGTATTTAACAAATACAAGTGTTATAACCTAGGTCCTATTAGTTATTACCTAGGTATACAAGTCTTAAAAGATTATCCTAACTACTTAATTAAGCTCTCTATAGAGTTGTACGTTAACGAACTAGTTATAGATTTCTACTAAGAAAACTCTACACCTTGTTACACTCCTCTTAACATTACTGTACTTGCTCTAAAGATAACACTACCTATAGACTAGGCAACTCTACAATAAGTACGTAACTACTAAATAATTGTTAGTAAACTACTCTATCTATTAACCTAGCTATAAGCTAACATCTCCTTCTATATTAGATACCTTACCTAGGCAATAAGCAACTCTACCTTACAACACTACAACTACGCGTTATAGGTAATTAACTATCTTAAAACTACTAAGTACCTTATAATAACGTATAGGGCTCTGCCTAACGTCCCTAAGCTTACTATTAACATGTTTGCAACTACGTTAGACTACAACCTAGCTCTCTATAGTTACAGCAACGCCTTATTTGCAGATAGAGAGGATTAAAAGTCAACCTCTAGCTATCTATTTAAGTACGTTAGTAGTATAATTTATTACAAATTAGTTAAACAGAAGCTTATTACTACCTCTACTACTAAAGCTAAGTACGTTGCGCTAACCTACGCAGCTAAAGAAGCTACGTAGCTCTATTAACTGCTACATTAGGTTAGCTACAACACTAAGGATACCTATCCTATAGTCCTCTATAGAGACAACAAGCTATCTATTAAGCTCCTACACTCTAATAGCTACTACAAGCGTACTAAACACGTTAACATCTACTACTACTACGTTAAAGATAGAGTTAAAGATAGCTATCTACTGTTACAGGTATTCCTCCTAAGGGCTACCAGCTAGACCCTAGGACAACCTTAGGGCTAGGTAGGAGACCTACAGACTACATGTATATAACCCTCCTAAACGCCTTAGGGCTTACACTCTAAGGATTTGTCTTATATCTATCTATCTACTACTATTTGTCCTATCTCTAGTTGCCTGTCTACAGTGCCCTTACAATTTAAATCCTTTATACTCCTTCTTAGAACAGACAGTTAATTTAAGAGTAGTAGTTAAATTTTACAACCTTGCTAAAAATAGCTAGAGGAAAACGTGTCCTCTGTAACACAATAATAGAACTAGAGGAAAACCCTTGCTAGCTAAGCCCTAGCATTAAACTAGGCTAGCGCTGCTATACTCCTGCTAAAGATCTAAGCCTACAGGATAGTATATTAGTAGAATCTGTAGTAACACCTATACTGTCGCAATAGAATATAACTCTAGTAGACACAATAACCTAGTTAGCTACTATAGGAGCAAACTAGGTGCCTGTAGGAGAACTAACTCCTATAGCTAGGTACTAGAACTTAGTACAATAAGCTCTCCTTGCCCTTAACGTAGCTAAGCTCTTAGAGGTATTAGAAGTAGAGCTTAATATCTAATAAAAGTAATTTAATTAGGCTGTATAGGTACAAGCCCTAGCATATAGTAGAACAACGTTAGTAACGCGCTACCTAGCTTTTAATAAAGCTAGCAAAATTATAAGAGTGTTAAATAACATCTAACTAAAACCTAAGCTAGGCGTAGAAAGCTGTGCCCTAACGCCCTAGCAGGTAGACTAGTAGGCTAAGGATATTAACACTGCCTTCTAGTACGCCTAGGTGCTTAATAACTTAATTACTAGGACGTACTAGGTTATAGGAACTATCTAGTATAGCATCTATTAGGAACTTATCTAGTCCTGTATTAACAAGAGGTTAATTTAGACCTAGGCTAATCTCTGCGCAGAGGAGGAGAAGCTAGTACAGGACCCTATCCTAACTAAATACAAGAACTTTTCTAAACTGTTTAACATAGAATAGTAAGAGAGAGACTCTATTAATACCTTCCTAATAAAGCTTAACTATTAAGAGTCCCTTTTACCTTAGAGCTTCTTTAAGTTTAATAATAGCAGTAACAACTATAAGTTTAAAATTGTATTTATATAGGCAAAGACTTTACTAGCCCTCTAGCAGGAGATCTAGCGTAGTAGCAGCCTAGAGCATATACATCTCTAGACTAACTTTAAGCAGGCCCTCTAGAACGTAGAAGTAGCTAGTAACACTAAGGCAAACTTACAGAGTCTTAACAGGCTAAAACGCCCTACCTAGTTACTACTGTGTAACAAACTAAAAAGGCGTAACAAAGATCTATCCTACTCCTAGGGTTAATCTAAGAGCGCCCTAGCAGAAGACTAGCTAAAGGGCTATAACAACTAGTAGTACACTAAGGACTAAGACTACTAAAAACTTATTAGAAATCCTAGGATAATAAGTTATATAGCACCTAAGAGGGTAACAAGCCTAAACTAATGCTAGACAAGGGAAACGCAAAGCCCTAGTTGCTAACCTTTCCTAACTAAGACTAGGGCTAGAGACCTAGGGAAAACAAACCTGTATTATAGTTACAGTAAGCCTATATAGACCTAAAAGTGCCCTAGTACAGCTCTAAGGCCTCTATAACTCTAGAGCTAAAATTAACCTTATAAACTAAGTAGTTATTAACTAATTAAATTTAGAACACGCACTATTCTATTAGAAACCTATAGCGTTATTCCTAGATAATAACTAGCTAAATATTTAAAGACCCTACAACCTTACTATAGATTGCCTAGATAGCAATAATATTATTAAAACTATAGGACCTAAAGTCTTCTAGTCTGCTAGCTTTATTAGCTATAACCTTGTCCTAGGTTACCTATAGCTTGTAGAAGTAGACCTCTGCATCTAGTTCTCTACAGGTAAGTATAGCTGGTTTAACAATAATACTAAACAGGTGCAGGTCTATAAGGCTAAAACCCTCTTTAAGGATATGCAACTAGGTAAATAAGCTTACTTAATCTACCTAGGAAACCTAGTGTACTAAGTACCCTAGGGGACTAAAGACGCGTTCCTACAGGAACTATGTTAGGACAAGGCTAGGCACAACTCTCCCTTAGGTCCTAGTAGCAATGTAGTTACTAATAAAGAGTATTTTGTAGAATGCAGAATCCTCTAGCTAAGGAACAAGATAGTTAATATAATTAAGCATCTTAAGTACTATGTGTCCTAGTACCTAAACCTAGCGTAGCTACCTTAGGAAGCTAGTTAACAGATAGTAGCAAACATACATAAAGGGAACCCTAGGCAGGCTAAACTACCTCTAGGCACTGCCTATATCCTCCCTAACTACAAGCTAGACAAGGACGCCCTATATATACCACCTAACAAAGACAAGCTAGACCTAGAAGAACTAAAATTTGTTCTAAAGAAACTACACTATAAGTAGCTTGCCTTTAGCAAACATTAGACTAGCGTACTCTACCTACATAGGGAATACAACTACGTAATTAAGATTAAAGAGAGGGCATATATACTAAACCTCCTAATCTACAACCTGTTACGTTATAAACTAGATATCCTTTAGGAATACCTTAATACAGTATAGGAGAAAGGCTAGATCTATCCTAGTAAGTTACCTGCAGGAGCACTAATCCTGTTTATACCTAAAGTAGATAGTACCTTACAGCTCTGCGTAGACTACTAGAGCCTAAATAAAGTTATAGTTAAGAACTACTATCCTATCCTACTTGTTAGTAAGATATTAGACTAACTTTTAAAAGTAGTAATCTTCTATTGCACTAAAATAGAGCAAAAGGTACGCGCACTCTTACTCTAAGAATAGTGCTATATTTATAGGCATATCTGCTGCAACACACCCCCTTACCTCTAGCTAGGAGGCAGGAGGTGGAGATATCGCAGTAAATGCTAGGGCTAAGTAGCTGTAGGGTAAGGTCTAAGAGCCCTTATGTGGTATTTTTGCTAACTAACTTTTATAGTAGGGACAGGCCTAACGCTCTGTCTAGCTGTTAGGACAACCCCCTGCGGCTGCGGCACGACTCAGGCAAGTACTTAGGGAGAGAGCTAAGACTTAGCTCTAGTTACCTACCTAACTTAGAATCCTTATAGCACCTGCTAGCGCAGCATTATCGGACCGGGCTTATAACTATTGCACTAAAATAGAGCAAAAGGTACGCGCACTCTTACTCTAAGAATAGTGCTATATTTATAGGCATATCTGCTGCGACATCTTCTTAAAGCTAGATCTACGCAATGCCTACTATAGGCTCTAGATTAAGGAAGGTAACAAGTAGAAAACTGTATTTAAAACCTAGTACAGGCACTTTAAGTACCTAGTAATACTGTTTAGACTAGCAAATACTCTAGTAATGTTCTAGTCCTATATTTATAGAGCCCTTAGAGGCCTGTTAGACTGCACTTGTGTAGTTTACCTAGACAATATCCTAATCTACTCTAAATATAAGGAGGACTATAATGCCTATGTTAAGGAGGTCCTAGACTACCTTGTTAAATAGGGTTTGTTTTGCAAAGCAAGTAAGTATAAGTTCTTAACTAAATTAGTTAAATTTCTAGGCTTTATAGTAACTCCTAGGGGCGTTGCTATAGACCTAACGCGTATACAAACTATACAAGAGTAGCCTAAACCTAAGGAGTTTAAAGATATCTAGCAGTTCCTAGGCTTTGCAAACTTCTACTAGTAGTTTATCTATAACTATTCTAGTATTGTATAGCTGCTAGTAGACTACATAACAGCTACCTAGAACCTAATATTAGGCTCTAAGGGTCCTAACCTAAAGAAGGGGGAAGAGACTAGCAAGAAGCTGTAAGGGACTAATAAGATAGTATAAACTATAGAGTTAGCCTAAAGAGGTATGCTAGGCCTTCCTTATAATTAGGAAGAAGTTTACAGAAGTACCTATGCTTTAATACTTTAACCTAACAAAACTAATTATAGTAGTTACTAACGCCTTAGATTTTGCTATAGCTGCTATCTTGCTACAACCTTAGATAACTAAACTAGTAATAGAATATTACTAGAAACTAGTAGCGTTCTAGAGTTAAAAGTTTTAGAGTCTATCTATCTAATAGCATACTTATAATAAGGAACTATCTGCAATTATTAAAGCGTTTAGGTAGTAGCAACACTACCTTAAGCACGCTCTGTTAACAATCTAGGTACTCTCTAATTATAACAACCTAAGATACTTTATAATAATAAAGGAACTCTTACCTAAGCAAGCTTGCTAGGTAGAGGAGTTAGTAAGGTTTAACTTTAAAGTTAAGTATAAGCTAGGACCTAAGAACGTAGCTAACAGCCTATTAAGACGTCTAGATTACGCGTAGGGACTTATAATTAGGGAAGGACAAGCACTCTGTAACGCAATGCTACCTACCCTCTAACAGAAGATTTAGATCTAGACTCTCTAGGCGTCTAGGGCTTACAACACTAAATAGGTAGTGCATAGTATAGGCAACTATAAGGAGGCAATAATAGACGCTATAATAACCTCTAAGACTGCCCCTATAGAATTCTACTAATACGTTAGTTATAGGGATACGTCTTCTGCAGCTCTTAACTACCCTTCTACAAGCTATAGCTAGGGTTAAACTAATTAATCTAAAGCTTAGGAGGAGACTAAGAGAAATATCCTAAGGGCTCTCCTTTATAGCCTAGGCAGAGTAATTAGCTCTCCTATATATCTTACAAACGTAGCTGCGTAAGATAATACTACATACGCACTAGTAACCTTAGACTGCCTTATTAATTATATTAGACAGGCTTAAGAGCGTGATAAGGCCTATACTACTTATAAGTTGCTAACGCGTTAGAAGGAGGGCAGAGTAGCTAAGGGCTAACTACACTAGGAATCTAACCTAAGTAGAGTTCTGCGTAGGAGTAGGAAAGTGTAGATTTCTAATAATATAACGCTCTACTAAATAATCCTGTTAAAGAACTATAATAACCCTATAGGAGGCTATTACAGGACTAAGAAAACTGCCTAGGTCTTAAAATAAAAGTACTATTAGCTACAGTTAGCTAAAGACGTATATAAGTATATCTATAGATGCCTAGCATGCTAGTTAAATAAGATTTGTTAGCACAAACTATAGAGACTACTCTTACTACTACTAGTACCTAATACAGCCTAGTAGCACTACTTACTTAATTTTGTAATAGACTTACCTAAGTTAGGAGATAATTATAGGAATAAGTTTAACTTAATCCTAGTGCTAGTATGCTGGTGCACAGGGTAGCTGCCTTAGCAGACACCTAGATGCTAGGTATATAAGATTAATCTATCTGCCTAACACTCCTTACTACTACTACTACTACTACTACTACTACTACTATTAACTACAATAATATACTAATCTACTACTTCTAATATATATACTTCCTTCCTCTTCCTACTCCCTACATGCTAACGGGTTGCTCTACCTCTCTTCTACACTAGTAGACTAATTTAGTAAGTACGTCTAGTATATACCTGTTACTAAAATAATAACAGCCTAGCGTGTAGCTAAGCTACTCTTAAAACAGTGCTTCCTAAAACACAGCCTCCCTAACACTCTGCTATTAGACAGAGGGTCTGTATTTACTAGCTAGTTCTAGTCTAACATATGCTACTATCTTAAAATATACTACTAGCTAAGTACTACATTCTATCCCTAAACTAACAGCTAAACTAAACGCCTAAACTAAGAGTTAGAAACGTACCTGCGTATATACATAAACTACAATTAGGACAACTAGGTAGACTTGTTACTATATGTAGAGTACGCCTACAACTCTAAGTGTTACTCTATATATAGGGAATTACCTATTAAAGTTGCTTATAGGACAGACCTAAAGGGATTTAACAGAGTACCTAATAAGCACTAGCTAAGGCAACTGCTACAGGTATAGGGGAAGGACGCAGCAGCCCTAGAGCTACGCTAGCAAGTTGCTAGCTGCCTAGAGCAGTGGTATAAGATGTAGGCAGCAGTAAAGGAAAGCCTAGAATACGCTTAGAAAGGTATAACGCGCTAGTATAACGCTAAGCAAACAGAGAAGCACTTTGCTATAGGCAATAAAGTAATTCTCTAGGTAAAGAACCTAACTATAAATTGTCCTTTAAAGAAGTTTAATATAAGGTACTTAGGGCTATTTATAGTTATAAAGAAAATAGGGAAGCTAGTATATAAATTAAAGCTACTACTATTAATAAGCAGGATCTACCTAGTGTTTAATATATTGTTACTTAAACCTTAGATAACACTGCCTGCTAGCACTAGGTTCTAACTAGGCCCTATAGGGATAGCAAATAGTAAAGTACTAGTAACAGACTAGTACAAAGTTAAAGGCATCCTTAATTATTGTAATACACCTACCTATAGGCAAGAGTACCTTATAAAATAGCTTAGGTAGACAAATATAAACCCTACCTAGAAACTACTTACTAATCTTAATTACTATAATAAGATTCTAGAGGACTACTATAAGAGTATTAAATAGAGCACTACAACTCTACTAAGCTAGGTACCTCCCCCTACAAAAGTAGAAAAGAGGAAGATTATAGAAGCTACCTATAAGGATATAGCTAGAATTGCTTATAATAATATAAGGCGCGTACTGTAAGAGAAGTAATACCTAGGCAATACTAGAATTGCTTATAACAATATAAGGCATGTACTAGAAGAGGAACAGTTCTAAGACATAGCTAAAATTGCTTATAATAATATAAAGCGTGTACTATAAATAGACCTAAGGCCTCTCTAACTCCTAACTAGAGGGAGGCTCGATACTGTCTAATAGCAGTAGTTATAATAGAAAAGGTTATAAGAATAATGCTAAAGTTCTATTACCTACTAAAAATTACTACCTACTACAACTAACCTTTATAGCTAGATTGCAGGGCTACCTAAAAACTACTTAGAAGGTCCTATTATCCTTGTTATACTTATTGCTAAGGCAATAGGAGCTACTACACCTAGAGGGGGTGTACAGCTTAGTAGGCGAAGATAACAACCTCTAGAAGAGGGCTGTAGGGGCGTCTACTACAGAGGGGATGTTAGTACTATAATAGTACTAACGCTTCTTAGTATTTATAGCTGCGCTATTCTTCTTAAAGTAGTCTTTAACTACCTTATTAATAATAGTATTAGTAGGGGCCTTTATACTAATAGTACTAAGAGTAATATTAAAGCGCTTAAGGTTATACTTATAGGATATCTAGCAGGCCTTATAGTACTTAAGCTTGCTTATACTAGACTCCTTAATCTTACAGCGCTCTATACTATTATACTTAATAAACCTAGTATAGTAGTTAAGAGCGTAGTTAAAGGCAGTCTACTAGTACTACTAAGTGTTCTCTAAGACCTTATTATTGCTAGCGCTGTTACTAAGCCTAATAGTTTCTTTGTTTGTCTTATAGGTAGCATAGTTAATAAGGAAGTTAAGCATGTTAACAGCCTAGCAGAAATAAGCATTAATCTAGTATAGTTAGTAGGCAAACTAGGTAGAGTTAAGGGACAACGTACCTTAATATAACTACCCTTCTTTGTGTTAACATACCTACTATACACCCTAAAGTTGTTCTTACAGGTATAGTAACCCTTAAGATAGTAGAGGACTATAATAAACAACTTAATTGTTCCTATAGGCGCCTTTACTAACTTAGTTATAAGGTAGGTAAGGTAGCTATAACACTAGAACCTAGTAAGTAAAGGCTATAGGGCTATATTGTCTAGTAGCAAGTATACAAAGTTAGGTAGAGCCTTGTTAGTAATATAGGCAGGAGGCAGGATTATAGTAATACTTACTGTAGAAGTATAGTAGAGAAAATTATAATATTAATAGCTAGAAAAGTATATTAGGATAGCTGTTTATATACTTATACGTAAGCTCCTAGGCAGCTACTAACTATACTCTAACTATTTACTATACTCTTATATACCTACACGTATACTATTATATACTAGTAAGAAAACACATATACTAGTAAATAGTTACTTATAATTAGTTAATAGTAAAGTAATATTATTTACTTACCCCCTGCTATATTATAATATTAAATAGGTAATACTACGTAGTTACTAATAAGATAAAGGCACTATTAACATTAGTCTAAGAGACTAATGTTAATACTTATAGAGGAAACGTTTGCCCTATACACGCTAGGCTCTAGTTAGTCTTGCGCAGGAGCATAACCCTTACTAGAGACCTACTAGGATCTCTATAGGGATCTAGCAGGACAAGCAAACTGTTAACTATTAACACCTACTTAGCTAAGCGTCTATATTAACATTAGTAGCCTACCTATAAGGCTATAAGTAAATAAGTAGGTTACACCTAACCTATAATTAGTATAGGGAAACCTATAGGAGCACGCTTAGGCAGACCTAGGGACCTAGTAGCTACGTAGGCGATTATAAGCCTTATATAGCATTTCTCCTAACGCAATTTTCCTTAAAAAGAAGAGGTTTTTTTAGAGTTTAATGATACCTGTAGGCAGGGACAATAGAAACCTGTTTTCTCCTAGGGATCTGGCAGCTTGGGACAAGCTGCAAGAAAGGGGGAGGCTCTGTTACAGATATTCCTCCTGAGGGCTACTAGCTAGACCCTGGGACAACCTTAGGGCTAGGCAGGAGACCCACAGACCACATGTATATAACCCTCCTAAACGCCTTAGGGCTTACACCCTAAGGATTCGTCTCATATCCATCTATCTACTACTATTCGTCCCATCTCTGGTCGCCTGTCTACAGTGCCCTCACATCTACACGTTTAGCACGTCTGCACTCACGCTATAGCTGCTGACAGGCTCACTAAACCACTTAAACGCGTCGCCTACAAGCGATTTCTGACGCAAATTAGGCTTGCGAAACCCACGATAGTCGTCACTAGATGACACCCACAATAATCGCCACTAGGCGCTGGATCTCATACCAATGCAGGTCTGTCACGTATACAGAGGGATACCAGTACAAATTAGGGACAACCAGGCATAATGAGCGTTAATTGACGACGGCTAGTAGGTTGTGGCACACACACAGTTTCTTCCTTCTATTTCACTGTGGGGGTGTGTTCGCCGACTCTGGCGATCTTCTGATTGGCCAGCTCATAGTTAGTCAGCAACCGAGTACGCACATAGATAGCCGTGACCTTCACAGTTACCAATAATATAACAACAAAAATTCAACCTACATCAATCATCAGTCTGGCAGTGGTATACGCGAGCAGTGTGGATCGCGAGGACGGCGATTGGGAGGCTGACGAGGGTGCCTGCTAGCTGGAGAATAGAATGTTTGCTGACACACTTGTTAAGCGTTTTCAAAGAGTGGGCATTTGGGACGCATTTTACACGCAGGAAGCGTGAAGGCCTCTGGGAAGGGATGACCGGCATGTTGGTTTTCCAGGCGGTTCTCGTTTCTGCTGAGGAAGGGGAGGCACCGAGAGTTTCACCGTTTTGGCTTCTGAAGCGTGCGAAGAAGCAGAGTGCGAGAGGATGAGTTGAAAGAAGGGAAAGCAAGAGGTGGTTTGCTGCTATGCAGCCTGCCGGATATGAGGTTTCACAGTTGGGATCTTCTTCCAGCAAGGTCTCACTGCCACCACAGGTGTTGAGACCAACATGCTGCGGGAGACAATGAACAGGTTTTGACTATGTCCAGTGATTCTAGCTCAGTGCAACAGTAGCTAAATCGATCGGACATACTCACTTGAATGGCTCTTTGCCTTGCCTTCAGCGTTCGGTATCAACGAGAAGACTTGTTCAACTAAAAGCGTAGCTGCTCAATCCATGGCTTGCAGCGCTGTCATCTGAACTGACACCCGCCATGGGCAGGCTGGTGCGGACGACCATGTGCAGGAATGCAACCATCCTTTCCTGTTGCCCACTAGCAACACGAACGCATATTTGATTGTTGCAATCTCGATGCTTCCATGATTTCGAGTGCCCGGAGAAGCGTGATGAGAACAGCCTCACAAAGGCGAGTTTAAGCGACGTGTAGGTACCTATCGCCGGTCCGTCACTGATGATATGGGTTGAACAATTGTTGTTGTTATATTGGTAACTGTGAAGGTCACGGCTATCTATGTGCGTACTCGGGTGCTGACGAACTATGAGCTGGCCAATCAGAAGATCGCCAGAGTCGCCGAACAGTCACGCATGTAGATCCAGTGCGTCCACGCGAAGATACTTGACCTCTGCTGCAGCTCAAAGCCGCTGTCGTTATGAGGCGCATCCTACGAACGCGACCGCGCTCAGCAAGGCCATCAAAAGCAAGCATGCAACCTCCTCCCACAGAAGCACGGTCCACCGCGTCGAGATCACGTGCCGGGATTCCAGTCGCCTGCCGTGAAGAATCTGCCGTCCGCTTTATTAGCGGCGTCACGAAGAAGTGCTGCGGTCTGCTTAGTTAGCATGGTTCCCATGCTGAAGATTCTCCACTGCTGTGTTCTGAGGCGGAGAGCGCAGTAATTGTCCATGCCGCCACCTGAAAAGCTGTGGCGGACAATGCACTGAAAAGAAGCTTTGCAAAAGAAAAATGTTGACACATCCATATCGCATCAATCAAACCTTTACATGAGAGTGAGAGTCGACCAATAGTTTCCGTGTGGTCTTCATAAGAGGTTATGCGCGCGGAGGTTGGCGCCCTGAGCCCGGCCCAGAAGCCGCGAAGACTGGAGGC
Source organism: Ascochyta koolunga (assembly GCA_026119515.1). Classification (NCBI taxonomy): domain Eukaryota; kingdom Fungi; phylum Ascomycota; class Dothideomycetes; order Pleosporales; family Didymellaceae; genus Ascochyta; species Ascochyta koolunga. The sequence goes on along the minus strand of JANLCG010000001.1, from coordinate 3,209,107 downwards.
GTGCCACCACGCCGCAGCCCAAGATCATGTACAAAAGGCCCCATAGTTACCTATTTCCAATTTCATCATCAAAGCCTAGGACGATAAATCGTAGATTTCGGCCACATATCAGCTTTGAGACGCGTTAAAGCGACGTAAACAAGGGGCATTACTGATGGGACAATCAAGCCAGTGCCTGGATATAGAGCTTGGTAGAAGGACCAAGTCGCATTTTCGTCATTCGATTCGTGAATTGAGACAGTTGCAGTCGTCGTTGGCGCCGGCTTTATGTTAATGAACCGAGGCGGCTGGCAAGGTTGGCCTAAAGGATGTGTAGATTGCGTGACAGTTCAGACGAGCTGAGCTGTCAGACGCAACAACCAGGTCGCTCTCAATCTTAAACACACGATATAAAATGCCGCCATGTGAACAAATTTGCATTTTCAGAAGGGCTATCATCACTTCTCAGTGGTTCTCGATGCCAGGAATACTCGTGTGCCCGCTAACTGCACCGGCAGTCTTCAGATTCGCCTCTATGAGCGGCATTTCCATCTTTCCCTGGATCAACGTTAGAATTGCAGCTCGTGGCTGTCTGCGAATGCGATCATAGATATGTGGATGCGTTTCGTGAAAGCCGGAGGTGGCGCTCTCCACACTCACCGTCTGTGCTCACAAATACCTGCCTGCGCATTGTCTTTGATCATTCTACAGCACCAAAGGGCTAAACCAATAACAAACTAGGATTCGATGTAACAGCTGTGTGGTGGACAGGCCGGAGACATATATAGGCTCGATGAGCCGTCCCATTTGGAACACGGACCCTGGTTTGGTTGGTCTTTGATCATTCAAGTTTTGGGGTTATTATTTAAAATACGTTGCATGAAATTAAACGTCACTAACTGTGCGAACACTGTGCATATTCTACGCCAGTAGTGCTCTTTGCCGAAGCCTTTCTGTGTTACGCTCTGGTCTCAACCGTACATTTGTCTTAGCTTGAGCCCCAAGATGATTCACGATTCACGAAGCTACTGCATCATCCAGGAAGATCAATTTTTCATCAATTTCCAAACAGTAGAGGGCAGATCACGAAAATGCCATCTAGTTCAGTTCAAGTCTATACAAGGTAGAAAGGAGAAAGCCGTTGAATTTTGCGGCTATTTCATTGGAAGGGCCGGACCAGCGATTTCTTGGTATACTGATAAGCGGACCTAAGTTGGAGACTCTACCTTCAGTATCGGTGACAGCCATAGTGGATTCGGCACCCATCAATTGCAAATCATGATGTACCGCAACCATACGAAGCTCTTCTGTAATTTACTGCAGCCTCTTTGGATTGTTTATCCCCAAGTTGACTTCATACTCGGCGTGCAAATGTGTTGAAGCCCTCTGATGCACACTGCACCATATCTGCAGGTAAGATTAAGATAGATGGATGGAGAATCCACTTTGAACAGAGGCTACCCCAAGAACTGCCGCGCGTACAATTCAGGATCTAGGTGCAAAAGCTACTCTATCTTCTCGACAACGTGGCTCTTCCAAATTCTGTCGAGCGCTTGAAAATGAAAACCTCGACAAGAGAGCGCGGTAAGCAAGATCAAGTCCCTAAAAAGGCTAATTTAGATCTTGATCAAGCTTTTGGGCACCCCTCGAAGAGCCTCACGCCAGTAAAGTGTAAGGTGATTGGCCGCATGCTACAATTACAGCACCGGGATTATAGCAGAAGTGCAAAAGGCAGCAATACCTGGGTGCATGTCGTCGACTATCCACTGGAGGGCTAAGCTGAAGCCGCTCCTGCAATCAAAGTTCAGTGTTAGGGATCGAATCGAGCGACACCACCACCATCTCAATTATTATTGCCCAATCTTCCATCACTTCTTGAGCGTACGCCATTCCTAGATTCCTTTGAAAGCCCAGAAAGGTCAGTTCACTCCTGCAGATCGACTCAGGCTGAACTTCATCACAGCTGGGCATCACAACACCAGATGATAGCGCCTCAGTAGTCAACCACAATGTCGCATAGCCCTCACCACCGCCCGCAAAGAAGGAAAAAGGCGATCCCACAGGCACAAGAAGATCTAGAAGGAGAGGATTGCGGGGTATAAGGCTTGCTGCGACCCGGGCCGCACGAGTTGGCACAAGACCAGATCTGCGGTTAGGCATGGCCTGGCAGGGCCCCCGACAAGGAATTCTTAGGATTCCTGCTCTAGTTACGACTTAAAGAGGCGATGATGGAAATTTTATTTCCCAGCTATATGGGATATTGAAAAATAACCTGGTTTTACCTTTCCTTCTCCCACACTGATTTTGATCACTGACGATCGCTGAAACAATGAAGAAATATGCTCCTTTTCCAGGCTCGTGACTAGACAATGACATCATATATCTGCAGTATGACTACGAACTCCTCAGAATAGATGAAAAATTTCCTTTCGCAGCCAGCATTCGGGTACTTGATCAAAGAAACAAGCTTTCACCCTTACATTAATAAAATGCAGTGACACGCAAGGTTCAGCTTAAGGTGCCGCCTTTTTTTCATCTTCGTAGGCAGATTGATAGAAACCTTCAGAGATCTATATCCTATCCCCCGTAATGCCAGTGATAATTTTCATGCTCGCACAAGGGCAGTTACCCCCTCCCTCCAAGATCAGCCACTTGTTTTGTCTCTCTATTTTAGCCCAGCGCGCGCGGTGAAGCCGAGGGGTTTCGACTTTCTGAATGCTGGCTCGTTTGCTTGACGAGGCGTATCGGGGATCCATGGCGCTGGACTAACAGGGTTTTTTTTTCGGGGTTCCAACCAGCCGTAGTGGCGGAGAATGGATGGACAAATAGAGCAAGAAAGTTGTACGTGTATTTAGGCCCAGTAAATAGACAGAAGAAGTGGGTTGATAACTAGACATGAGAATCGAAATCGACCGTGGTTGGATGTGAAAACTACAGTTCCTCAATATCAGGCGCAAAGGACGTTGAAGCCGAGGGCGTAACCCACGCGGGAGGTGCACGATGGCTTCACCAGTCGGTCAAGCTGAACGAGGTATGTTAGCTTTAGCTCTGGAAGGATCATTTAAGGATCAGGTGGTCCTGTAGATAGGCATGGGTTCATGGTGTAGGTAGCACGCTGACTAGGTTTAGCGCCGGAAAACCACTTTACTGCTATAGCTTAACTCTTTCACCATGATCAAGCACAAACAGGGTATTGAGACAGCTCTTTCTATCCTCACCAAGACAACAGAACAGGTACATGCCAAACTTTCAATCCTTTCTTGCGTCGCTTCCCTGTCTCGCCTTGTCTAGAAATTTATCTGACTGAAGTATAGACGTTAAAAAGCCTGTGTCTGCCACATACGCAGACTCAAGCATCTCCTTTCCTCCCTCCTTTACTCTGCAACTTGGACATTGCCAAAAAGCATCCGAAATTTCCCAGAAATGCCATCCTCACACAAACCACCAGCCCCAGGCACTAAAAACAACCCCACCGACGTCGAAGACATCGTCGCAACCCAGGGCAAATTCCTTGAATCCAGGTTTCACTCCCCAACCTACCACTATGACAACCACAGCCCCCACTTCGCCGACGCCGTCGACGAAGCGTTGTACCTGCTCCTCGACCACCAGAACATGCGCCGCCACGTATATGGCGCCGAAGCGGACGACTCACGCGTAGCACACACTCCAAAAGCGATGCGTATAAAATACGGAAAGCAGAACGCCGAGGGGATCGAGCGTCTGCGCCGCTACGAGAACGCCGTGAATGCGTGGAGGTTCAACGTCTATGCGCACTACACGCAGCTGCCGCAGCCACCGCAGGGACTGGATCTTATTCTGGATGTCTTCGGTCCGATGGATTCTGGGTCTCCGTACGGGTTGAATGTTATTCGCACGCCTCTGGTGGAGGGAGGGACGGTCAAGAAGGATGGCGGCAGTGAACTTCAGGCGTCACGCAAGTGTCATCAGAGAAGGGGTGCCGAGGAAGGTTCGTTGGGCGGTCCCTGTAAACGCGTGGCCTAGCTGATTCCAGTTCTTCCAGTGTTGACTGGGATGTTGGCGCGCCAGCAACTTCGAGATTAGTGGAGCAGTTTCTGGTTGGATCGTGAACGCTGTTCAAAGGAGGGACGGCATGGATTTTGAGATGCAACGTACAGAGAATGTTAAATGTAAAATGGGTGGAACGGTTAGAAGTATTATGGTAAACATGCTGAAGATGGTGTGGCCGGGAAGAGACTTGGGGGCGATGGGCAGTGGTGTTGAGGACCAGAATCTGAATAGAGAGAGAAGCTTATGTGAATGATGGCACAATCAAGTAGAAGGAATTGTGATGGAGACGTGGGAGACCAAGGAAATACACGAAACGGCCGCCTGCAAAGCGCAATGACACATGAATCAATTCTTTCTCTCATCATGCTGCTCACGAAGGATCTGACATTCGGTGCGCCTTACGTGAGAGCTCTTTCTGGCTGTGTGGGTTCGACTTGCGGCAGGGAAAGAGCGATTAACACCTCATATCAGGCCAAGTGGATAGGATGGCGCTGTGGGGGCTGCATGATAGGTAGGTACATGTGCGACGCCTCATGTGGTGGGTGCGCTTTGTGCGTGCGTGCTCCCGGGTGCTTGGGCAGCCTACGGAGCCCTTCGGCGTCGCCAAGCACCCGCCACGGCGCTCAGACACTCGAGCGTGTCGGCGGTATGTCGCTGCAGTCTGGCCATGTGTGTGTATCATGGTCTCGCCATGTGTGTGTACCGTGATCTAGCCGTGTGTGTATCGTGGCTTGCCATGGTGGTGCGATATGGAGTGCTTCGATGTGGTGACGAGCGGGCCAAGGACGCGACGGCGGGGTGGGCGTTGGGCGGGCGCGGGAATGGCCCAACGCCAGGGTCCACGGTCCAAGTCCAGCGCCGTGCCGTTGGGCCCTAGTCTGTCACCACCACGTATTGTGCCAACGAGTGTTGAAAACAATGTGCAGAACTATACAGGGCGCTGGACTGTGAACTACACAGCAATGCGATGTCCATGGATCTACCCACCAGGCTTTGTTCACTCTGAATGGGAGTCGGAACTCTGAATTAAACCACATCAGAGTCTCTGGTGCAGCTGCACGCCATCTTTCGCGCCAACGCCGTGTCGCACTTGTAGCCTGTTACGAGAAGGGTAACTATTTATCCAGGGTACTGATGGAAACATTATAAAACTATGGGAATATCCAACAGGTTTTTGAGAGGCATGCCTACAGTTAAAAAATTGCCGTACCAGCACCACGAGGCTTGTCATCGTCCACGAGATGCGCACCTGCATTCATCCCAGATCATCTCCTCCGCCGCCCTGCAAAGCCCGTAGAACTCGATGCACGAACCGTAACAAGACGAAAGCCAGACGCATGACCAGCAGCGAGTGCAGATTGGCTCTGACATCAAAGCCTGCGTTGAGCGCCAACTAGTCGCGCATTCTACACGCAACACAGGCGATTGAATGCCCTGCCATCAGCTTTCATGCAAAGCGTTGTGGAAAGCTGAAATCTTGGTTTAATTATATATCTACGTCTATCACGAGTTTGCACTTGTTGGTAGGCACGGTAGAGTCGTGGTATGCGTTCTTACGGCGTGAGCTTCGGCGCATGGCTGCACTGGCCTACCCAGCTCCTGTGGGCTGGCGCATTAGGTACTCAGCACTCGTCACGGCCGCGTCAACTTCTTGAACTTCCTCGACGCGTTTACCGCAGCCCATGACCAGTGCCCGCTACTCTGTCACTTCCACTCGAACCACTCGAACTATCATGGCCTGGAACAACAGGAAACCATCGGCGTTCACTGAGATACATCTACAATGCCCGCGAAACGCATTTGTAAGAGACGAGGAGGCTGTGCTTCGATCGCAGCGGCACGTTGAGCGAGGTGGGCGAGCGAGACCTAGAGTGCTGACGTGAAGGTAGAGGGATATACGCAGACGGCTGTGGAACCAGGGAAGTATGGGGTGTATGATATATGTTAGTATGCCTGTAGAGATTGGGCGAACGACATTATCGAGTAAGTGCATTTTCTCAAGTTTAGGCTTTGGAGCTTCTCTTCTTCATTTAGTTGCAGAAACGCTTGCCCGTACATCTCTGCCACGTTTGGTGTTGGCTCTATGGTATACAGAGAGCTGGGAGACTGGGTGAACGAGGCATTTCCTCAAAAATACCATATCAGATCTGAGGCGGCCTCTTAGTTGTTAAAAACCAGCCTATGACTCCTCTTTGGTGTTTTTAATGCTCCTCTATACTGGCCAGGGTGCCAACGACGATTTCGACAAGTTCACGCGCATTGAAGACACAGTGGATGAAGCTCACTAGGGCTGGTTCCGTGCGCCACTACTGATAGATGAGGGGTTGAGATACGTTGCTCTCTGCGAGGAGTGGCTTGCTATATGCATGCATAGTAAAGAACCATCCCGGGCTAGGGGCATAAAAAAATAGAGCCATGTGGCTAGACCTGTGCTACGACGTTCCATAATGCTGGCTACGGAAACTGCATCAAAGAGAAGTCAATGCTGCCCACAAGCAGACAGACACTACAGGCCTTCCCACAGGTCGCAACTGTGGCCGTTCTAGGACAAGAAAACGAAGGATGCACCGCGCTCAAGTGTGTTATCTTCCGGTCAAAGAGAACTACGGTTGTTTTGTATCAATACACGGCGGCTCCCCGATAAACAAATCAAAGAGGGTGCTTGCATTCAAGCGCGTCGTTGCCCGCTCACCTCACTCCTCGATAATCCTCCGTCACCAGCTACCTCACCTGTCTCACTCAGGCAACACATAACTACGTTTAGGCAAAGTGAATAGGGTGCATACACTCAAGCCAGCAAGCCCGGGTACCTTTCAAGCATACCATCTCGGCGACAACCAGTAACTAGCATCAACTACTTCCCCCAATTACGATTCTTTCAGGTTTAAACTCCTCGTCACATTGCCATCCAACTTTCTTTGTGCTTTTTTCAGGCACTGTCAACTACGATCATCATGACTAGGGGTGTCCGCATTGACATCATCGTCTACGCCCCCAACTGCTCCACCGCCATCAACGAGCCTTCTGGTTCAGACAGTGCTCCGGATATTGTTGTTAACATCCCTCCATCCTGCGATATCAACACCTGTCCCTCCAGCGAAACGACCACTTCGCATGCAAACACCCCTCCCTCCCTTCCATCCGACATCCCCCTTCTGAATCCGCCACAGACACCGAAGAGTCCGCAGACTGGTCATCCAACTACTTCACCGACCCCGATGCCAACAATACACACGCCACCGCGCAATACCTCCACATCTTCCACGAGCAGCTCTTCAACACTAAGAACGAGATGCCTGACCAGCCCGATGAGCAAGATGAACAGGGGGAATCCGGGTCCGTTGATCCCGATATCGGGTCAGACCCCGTGACAGGAGCTTCTCAGAATCTTCTCGAAGCTGAGCCTGACTCTCCCTAAAATCTTCAGCGCTCTTCTGATGCTCGCTATTGCAGCTGCTACAGTTTGGGCTTCTTCGTTTGTCTAGCGTTTTTCGGTGAATCTCTAGTAAACATGTTTCTTTGTACATACATCTCTGGTGGCTTTGGTTAAGTATAGGTTGGATATCTGGTTTTTTTGGCAGCATAGATGGCATTTTCTTTCCTAAAAATCGTCTTGTAAATCATGGGAAATGTACTTGTCTGTTTGGTTGTGGCCATGTTCCTCCATAACCAAGGCGGACTGACGATTAGTAACGTCTTCATTTGTCCACCACCCAGTAGAAGCACTCCATTTTGCAGAAATCGCAACCCTACTCATCTCGACCTCGTGGTGTACTTTGTGAAGAAGGCACTTTGAGCGCATCCATGGCCCACCAGAAGCATTCGAATCCGCAGAAATCGCACGCCCACTCATCACGTCCTCGTGGTGTGCGTGGTGGTGTACGCTCTTTCAACTCATTCACCACCCAGCAGAAGCATTCGGATCCGCAGAAATCGCAGTCCCATTCATCTCGCTCTAGTGGCGCACGCTCTTCCCGTTGCTTCTTCACCAGCTTTGGACGCCGATTCGCCATCGTTGCTGCACCATCCTCCCCACGCGGGTGGCTACCGGTCTGGTTTGACCACTGTCTCTGCAAATCTCGGTTTACCTTATCCTCTACATGCTGCTGCGGTGGAGATTGCAGGCCAAGCTGGTGCTGTTTGCGTGCAGGTGAGGAGGCATACTTGAATTTTCTGCAATCAGCAACCTCCCTACTGTCTTCGGCCACGACAACCTCGTTGGAACGTCGGTATTGAAGAGGTCGCTGCTGATGACGGTGGTGTAATTGGGAGCGGAATTGTTGACCAAAGATTTGATCCTGTACATTGCCTTTAATGAATTGTTTGTCCGGAGATTCCAAACGCATCGCCACGCCGGGCACGGATGAGGAGGCTCTGTTACACTCAGGGATGCTGCTGTTCGGAAAGGTATTCATAGCCTTGACTTTGGGTTCTAGTCTGGTCGTGATCTTTCTAGTCTTCTTGGGTGTGGATGTGCGTAGAGATTGCTCCGCATTTTCCCAAACAGACGCGACTTTGGGTGCAGGTGTAGCAGGATGGACACTGTTCCGGGAGACTCCCCTTGAGCTTGGTATCGGCTCGAAGGATTGATAACGTTCAAATAAAGGACTGAAATCTTGCTGTAAGGTTCCTTCGCTGGTGTCTCGCGCAGACTGCCAAAGTTTGTAAAGAGACCTACTGTCGGCGTTCCGTACACGCGGTTTTAACATCCCCATATTCGCCAGCTTTCGAGCACCATATAGTTCTGAAATGCTTTTATATCTGTTTGTAAGTACTGAATAGATAACAGTGGGTCAATGTACACAACTACGGGGCGGTTTGAGACAATGTGTCTAACAATGTCTACAAAGATTACTTGTATTTGCTGTGAAAGCAACAACTTACTGGGTTTACACAATGATTTTTGTGTCTCCAGTCCCGAATTCACGAGAGGTGCTGGTAAAGTCCCACTATAATCGGGTGACTTCTCACAAACCGTAATATGTCTATTCACTGAAACCCGCGGAACTACCGCCGATCACATCCCAGGCTAAATTATCACCAGCACTACACTTAGCCTGTTGTGCGTATCATTGTACGTTGAAAAAGCCATTCAAATCTAAAACACCCCTGGCCCAGTCTTGATCCTTTGGACACTACGCAGGACCAGGCATCTTACAATACACAAAGACGTTGAAGACAAAGCCAACACCTACTAGAGACAAGCAGTAAGAATTCATCGGGATTTGTAAGTCCAGAAGCTAGGGTACCTGCTAGCAAACGCAACAAAGAAGCATTAACAAGATAACAAATACAAAGAGCGATGTGCAAAGCCGCGCAGATCTAACAACGTGAATAAGAGAGAGCGGTATCAAGTCTTGTATGGGAAAACTGATCCTATACTGCCTGCAGCTCTCTAATTAAGGCTCTGCATAAATTCTTGCATAGGCTAACTAACTCCTCGTGCGCCTGTCCTCTACATATCCCACAGGCTCGCTCTACACAGCACTACCAAGAGCTCAAAAATATCCTATGTCACTATGAGTCTACTATACATCCAACGGTGTTGCTGTAAAGTACATAGCCATGTTTATAGCTAATCCCAGCGACGTACTTTCCTCCAGCGCTAATCATACTTTGCACACCTATAGCACGCAATCCAAACCACTTTTTTCCCAAAGTCAAATCCTTAAAACATGAATACCACCTAAGAAGCGTATTGAGACAGCGTTCCCCAGGCTTCTCTAGCCACCTGGTCTTTTTTTTAATGTTTAATCAAACAATGAAACGGAACTAGCTAATAAGGGCTTAGAATTTAATTAAATCATAGTCTGTGGCAAAAATTTCTCAAACAAATCAAACAGATGCTTAAAATATCATTTGTTCTGTTTGTTGACAAGTCTGGCTGAAATGCATGCGAATCAGATCTAGTCGAAATACACTACTTACGACACCCAGCTCTTCCGAACTACGAGGCACCAGGCCCCCACCCTACCACCCTACCACCCCTACTGGTTGCAAGGGATTTGGTCTATCCCGGGAATCACCAACTCTCTGAATGTAAATGTAGGAGAAGAGGTAACTAGGATGGGGAAGGCGCGTAGAGTATGTGGAGCTGATTCGTCGCTCTGACGTGGAGGGTAGGCGTTGAAGCTTATGTGATTACGCATCGTATTGATGATCTGTAGTTATATTGGTTCAGGGAGACTGTACTTTGATTTTGCGCCGTGCAGGAGAAGCAAGTTGCTATGGTTTGTCATCACGTGAGCGGATAAAGATGACATAAGCAAAGATGACGAGTTCTTGGCTAACGCACTCTCTCCCGCCCGTATACGCCTTACCACAGTAGCATTGCACCACCCGCTTCGCTGCTTTCACAGCACCCCCACCAACTATGGCGCCTTGGTCGCAAGGTCATGGACCTCGCCTGGCTCTTCGCGTCGTCAAGCCTCCTGCTAATCGTTAAGACTTCTTTGCGGCCCTGGAGCTTGTACCTATTAGCAGTCTTCTCACTGCTCATCCGATTATCCACAACGATGTCGAGAGGAAGGTGGCCTGACGGATGTGATCATGGTTAGCCATACGCGCCGAGACGGCTGCAGCCAGCCCGGTAAAGAAGCACGCACTGCGTGACCCCCACCGCCCACCTCGTCCCGCTGCGATCGAAAACATCTCGAACGAGGGGAAGAGGAAGGTTCTGCGCGTGTAGTTGTAGTGAGATTATCCCTGAGCCTTTGCTGGCTGCCCTTCCTCACAGTCAGAAGTACGTGAAACCGTAAAAGCGAACAGGCACAAAGACACAATCACTGACGTAGTCTATAGACCGATTATGCAGATGCTGTAGCGGAGATATCGTGTGTTGCAGACATGGTGACCATTCCAACCATCTTGAATGTTGGCGCAAATGCAGTTCCGCCCGTTCTTGTTTCTGGCGCTGATGGAGCTGCTAACCCCGCGTTGCATTGTCGATGTCAGTCAGTCGTCGATCGCCCAATCGATTTATGGCTGCTGCGTCTCATTGCACTTGACGTACTTGCTGGGGGATGGTTCATGTTGTGGTTCACTTGGTTCTGATACCGAAACGGCTTATTCGCCTGTAAGATGAGGTGAGGACCGGGGAGATAAGGTCAAGACAGAGTGATAGGCAGTGGAAGACGCGTACATTTGTTCACCCAGTCAATTGGACAGGGGAGGGTACGTGCTCCATTGCACTCATTTCTTCATCGAGCTGCTGTTGCACCTGTTGCGCCGCGACCGTCGTGTAAAAGTACTGCCCATTACCGAGCCACCTCCATGGATTTACCAATACCAACAAGCATCTACCTGTCATTTTTACGACCACGTGAGTTCCTTCACTGCTAGCCTTGCTTGTGCTGCGCGTGTTCAGGTGTCGAGTGGAGCGGTGGTCTGTGCTTACCAAGATCACGTGATGGCGCGCTTGCCCGCTCGGCCCCCGCCACCCGCCTTTACGACGTCAACCCAGCTTGACGCCCACACCCACCTCAACGCACACCACCACCCACGTCCTACCACCACAAAAACGCTTCACTGCCACCACCAGCACTCCTTCACTGCCACCATCAGCACTCTTCACTGCCACCATCAGCACTCCTTCACTGCCACCATCAGCACTCTTCACTGCCACCATCAGCACTCCTTCACTGCCACCATCAGCACTCCTTCACCGCGTCACCATCATCCACCCTCGAACAGCGCCGTCGCACAGCCGCAGCCCCCCGTCCGCCGCTCTCACCGCCTCTTTCCGCCCCGGTCGCTTGACTCAGTCCATCATCCTTGCGAACTTCACAAGGCCCTCGACTCGCAGTGGGCACGGCGACTCTGCTTCGGCACAGGCGTCGGTTTTCTGCCGCCGAGGGGGTGGTTCTCAGGCCTGCACTGGCTGCGGACACGGTGGTGGCTGCAGTGCGCACGGGGCTGTGGCGCGTGCAACCAGACTGCCGCACAACAAAGTCAAGGCTGCTTTTTTCAAGCCTGGGTGGGCGGGCACTCTTGTTGCAATAGCTGCAAGAGGGTATAAGTAGTGATTACTGCAAGAGGATAGAAGCAGTGATAGCTGCAAGAGGGTATAAGTAGTGGTAGCTGCAAGAGGATAGAAGTAGTGATTGCTGCAAGAGGATAGAAGTAGTGATTGCTGCAAGAGGATAGAAGTAGTGATTGCTGCAAGAGGATAGAAGTAGTGATTGCTGCAAGAGGATAGAAGCAGTGATAGCTGCAAGAGGGTATAAGCAGTGATTGCTGCAACGAGAACAAGTAGTGAGTCAAGGCAACTGGATTTGTAGAGCTGACCGCAATGACCAAAAGCAAGACCAAGGCCAAGAACGGCATCCCCGTGCTGGCCTATCCATGCTCGGATCCCTCGTCGCTATGTCCATGTCAGCTGACATTCAGGTACAATGCAGCCCGCAACGAGGCGGCCCTCCTGCTCGCCGTCACCGTACCTCTCGATGGCTCAGACGAGGAGCACACGTTTGTTGCGCAGTATGACGCTGACAACCTGAATACGACGACTCTCCGCGCTGCTACCATATCGCTCCCCCACGCTGAGCGCGACCGCATTGCGCGAAACTCGGCCCCTCAGATGATGACGCTTGCTCTGAGCCTCCACACGCCCTGTCCCGTCTGGTGTCCGCCTCTGGACCACATCTCGCCCAAACCCGGCTCCAGAGTCTCTTTTGGTCGGCTCGCGGCACTCGCCAGAGCAACAGTGGTGCACATCACGCTGGACTACGCCCGCGTCCACAAGAACGTTCGAGGGCCTTTGGAGCAGCTCACTCGAGGCCAGGTCAAGCTGACTGGCTTTCCTGCTGGCGACTACTACGCTGAACAACAATTGCGCCGAGCAGACTGGACAGTCTTCGGCCCAGCAGATGCCCATGCTGCTCCCCCGCCTTACGACGACGCACACCACAAGCGGCCGAACCAAGGTGAGTTGTGTACCACACATTCTCCGTCTTGCACACCACATCTTCTGCTTGTTCAGTGCACCTTCTACTTGTACACTACGTCTTTTACTTGTATACTACATCTTCTACTTATACACTACGTCTTCTACTTATACACCACATCTTCTACTTATACAATACGTCTTCTATCTGCACACTACATCCTCTACTTGTACACTACGTCTTTTAGTTGTATACTACGTCTTCTCCCTATACACTACGTCTTCTCCCTATACACTACGTCTTCTCCCTATACACTACGTCTTCTCCCTATACACTACATCCTCTACTTATACACCACATCTCCGTTCGCAGCTAAGTCACGCCACAACAGACCCAATCCTCTCGTCACCGCCCCACAAACGCACCAACCGTCAAGAATCTCCGCCCGCCAACGTCCCCACTTCGCCCACCGAGTGCGCCTCATCACCTGGCCCTGATAAGGCCAGGCCCATTGCGACCGCAGCTGACGAGTTCGATTTTCAAGCTGAAGCCATCCGCCATGTAGTCATGCGCCATCTCCCACACGCCCTTGAAGCAGTACTGCCCGCACTTCTTCCAACGCTGTTTGCCACCTCACGTTCCTCGCCCGCGACCGGCGCTCAAACGTTTCAGCCGCAGGAGCTGACGGCTCTGGGCCGCCTCCTACTTCTCCACCTCACCCCGCATCTAGAACCCCAGCTCCGAGACCTGCTTCAAGACGCAGTCGACGAGAGCGAACTCATACGCGCCAACGCAGACGAGGAGTTTCTTGACAACCTCGAGGACCACAAGACAGACGTGCTGCTGATAAGACGCGACACGGAGGACGAGCTGCAGCGTGTCGTTGCAACTACAATAGAGGAGATAAAATCACAGGCAAGAGACATGGCTGACGACCTAGGGCAGGAGGTGTACGATGTTGTGAGTCTTAGATTGGATTCGCTGCAAACGGCAAAACTCATGGAACTGGCAGCGCAGGAAAGGTCCAGGTGTGAGGCCACGGGCAGAGCTATGGGCTGGCACTCTGTCAAGTGGACCAGAGGGAGTGTGACGCGACGAGGTGGAAAGGGTGGGTATCGAGGCATGGGCAAGAGGGGGCAGGCCTCGAATTTACTGTGAGCATGCTTGTTGGATGATGAAGTCATGACCTTGAATAGCATAGCCTTTCATACTTGCGCACTCCATCGATTGTTTTTGCTTGCTGCCAACTCTTTCTCCTATGACACTGGTTGTAGTCGACACAGTGCACGCCTGTGTTCCCCAAGACAGCAGCGCAACACAGCAGTATTCTACTCACCTTCGACAATCGTCAGCGCATCACTTATCTATCGCGCTGTATTTGTAGTTCTTCGAAACTGATCTTCGGTACGTTTCCACATGGTGCTGTCAAACACGAATGGATTCCGCGGAAGAGAGAGAGTTGGTATATTCAGTCCCTAGCATGGAGTAGGCTGGACTATGATTGCTCTATTGTCTCCATACCCGTAAAGCTCCTCATACTCAGGCGTTCAAAGCGCAAACACCAGTATCGGCTGTGGCATGCCGAATTAGATTGCATCAATGCGAGACTGCTCAGTGTGCAGCGCCAGCACGCCAGGATCAAGGTCGACACCCGGTTCTTCGTGCTACCGAAGCCGCAGGTAGGGCGGAGGCTCCCTTGAGACGGGCTGTATATGCTTTTTATGGACAAACATCATTGCTGCGGATATGTAAGAATGACGACAATCTGCTGAAAGCTCAGATGAAGAAGGCTATAATGGGCATCCAGGAAACGCAAGTGATGAAGCGGGCGGTGAGGGAGCTATTGGAAGGGTCAAAAGAGGGGCGGCAGGCTGTTCATCGGCGCATCTGGGTAGACGGCGTGTATGATGCAAGAGTGGATTCAGATGGGGTTACAGAAGCTTAGTCAAGGAGTCCCTATGGTCAGAATAGTTTCCATCTTGCCAGGGTTACAGACGTGAATATACGGAATTCCCAGCTATGCATCTTTCCACGCGGTGACTTTACAACTCAGCTGGATGCAGACGTATAAATTGGCGCTCGATGCATCTTTCGATAGGCAGGCAAACTCCCCGGCGTGATCGATAGTCGAAACTTGCGCTTGGCATGGCTAGCCATATGTCCCAATGCCTATGTTCATCGAAGTTACACTGATTCAAGCCTATTGGAGCGGTGAATCAAGGCCCTGTCGTACCGTGAGACGCACCGTGTTGAGCCTTGTACGTGTCGATTGATAATCCGCGATGAGAACACACAGCACAAATTTACTTCGCGCCGTGCGCAAGCCTATGGTACGACACAAAGCAGGGTTCTTCTCATGCCCGCTCGCGCTCAAAAATGCAGCTTTCGCCCACGCTTGCCGTTCCCAGCAACTGCTAAGAAGCAACAGCGCACCTAGGGCCGTCCACTTATCCCGAACCTGTGTATGCTCAGCCGTGTGTATGCATCTTTGCTCAGGGTAACCGATGCGTCAAATGAGGTAAACGAGGCAAGTGGCTTTATTTTTTGAATCATTGTGCGGAGGCAGCGGGGACGCTGGATAGGATGACTGGGCAGCGCTGTGGGACTGGGAGAAGCTGTTGATACTCCCTCTGTACTCTTGTGAAAGCGAACCTTGCGGAGAGATGGCTGGACCTAAAAGCACCTAGTTTGCGCGAAGGAAGGCGATGTGGTTGGCTTTGGGTTGTGCTGGTGGAGGAAGCCACAAGATGCATGTTTGCAAGAAGGGCCAACGTGGATTGCGACCATCCAAGAAGCCGCAAAAGATCAAGAAAGGTAGACCTCGTCTATGAACTGATGGGTGAGGTCAGCCACGACGAAATCCAAGTTGCTTGCCGAGGAACTGTCAATAAGCATTGTATCTCGCTCTTCGACGTTGCTGGACAGAGTAAGAAGAGTGAAAGCTCTGGCCAGCGTAGTGAACCTGTTCGCCGACTCTGGCGATCCTCTGATTGGCCAGCTCATAGTTAGTCAGCACCCGAGTGCGCACATAGATAGCCGTAACTTTCACAGTTACCAATATAACAACAACAATTGTTCAACCCACATTAATCATTAGGTTATAAGCCCCTCTCTACAATAAGCACGCGACATTGCAAGTACACTATTAACAGCGCAGGTACTATACGCAGCGCGCGCCAATTTGTAGAGAGTGTGTAACTACCAATCTAGATTAATTAGATTAATTGACTTGATTGCAAATAACCAATTTAAGCAATTCAATCTTATAGGCCTATTTTTTTAGTAATTTAATCCTTATAAGAATAATTAATTAACGTCCTCCACAGTCGAGTCGACTACACGGTCGAGTCGACCACTCTGCCAAGACCCTACCAAAACAACACCCTATAACACAATGCCTCAACAACAACACAATATAGTGCCCTTAAGAGAAGCTTAAATACAGACTGCGCTCTAAGCTATCTAACAGGACGTAACACTCTTATTGCGACGCGCTACAGCTATATATAATGCGCCTTACAATATACTACGCAATTAACACGCAGGATAACTTGCACAAGCAGATTGTATACCTAACAGACAGAAATTAGACAGGACTAAGGAGGAGGTAATTGTTTAGCATATACTTAACCTAGCTGCGCAAGGATTTCCCCCTAGCTAGCTGCTGTAGCTAATATAGCTAATTCTTTGCTAGATAAGCGTAATATAGCCTATGTTAGCATAAACTAGCCTAACACGTTTGTTAAGCGCTGCCCTAAGCTCTAAGTAAGGTTTAATTAGAAGTACAACTACAAGCAAGCCCTCTGTAAGGATCTAGAGATTATACACAGCTAGTTCTAGCTTGTAGAGAATACTAAAGCTAAGTATAGTATCCTAGATAAAGACATGTACAACTTTAACAAGACAGGCTTTATAATAGGCTAGATCTCCTAAGAAGCAGTTGTTACAGGCTTAGAGCGCTATAGACAGCCAAAGTCTATTTAATAGGGCAACTAGGAGTAGACAACAGTTATCTAGGGCATTAATAGGGCAGGATAGGCTATTCTGCCCTTTATTATCTTCAAAGGGCGCAACTACCTTTCTGCCTATTACAAAGAGGACAACCTACCTTAGGATTAGGCTATTGCAGTCTCTAAGAACAGCTAGACTACTAATAAGCTTAGTTTTTAATAGCTAAAGCACTTTAATACCTATATAAAGACGCGCACTGTTAGAGTGTACTAGCTGCTAGTTATTAATAGCTATAAGAGCTATAACTCTCTTAAGTTCTAAAAATACTGTAAGGATAAGAGCATTATTACTCTTTGTATGCCTTCTTACTTATCGCACCTCTTACAGCTACTTAATGTAAGTTATTTTGCCCCTCTAAAGAAGGCGTATAGGCGCTAAGCTAAAACGCTTATGCGTAACTACATTACCTACATTATAAAAACTAAGTTCCTACTATGCTTTATAGGCGCCTATAAGGACTTATTTACTCCTAGTAATGTATAAGGAGGGTTCTAAGGCGCTAGACTGGTCCCTTTTAACCTAGAACGTGTTATAATAGGCCTTAATGTCTGCCTACGTACCCTACTGCTACCTGCTGTAGAAGAAGGTCCCTAGCAGTCCTAAACCCTAAGCAATACGCTACAAATTAGGTTGCAATTAACTCTAGTTTAAGAGAGGATTTAAAGGTATATAGACAGTTTACTAAGTTTAATAGTTAAGGCGTTTAAAAAGCTTACTAAAGGCGCAGCTATAGTAGCGCACAAGCTAGTGTTAGCTAAGAAGGAGAATGCTAAGCTTTAAGCAGCAAATAAGGCTGTAACGCAACGTAAATTACACAAAAGGAAGTAGTTGCAGAAGGAGGGTGTTATAACAGCTAAGGAGGGCCTTTAACTAGCTACTCTACAGGAGTTTAGGGCGCGTAGTAATAGTAAGAAGGTAAAGAAGACAGTGCGCGCTAAAGGAGGTAAGGTAACCTAAAGACGCTGCACACAGTGCTATAAGGCAGGACATAACTTGCGCACGTGTAAGAAGGTAGCAGAAGACGTCTCTAAATAATATTATGTACTGCAATTGTCTATACAGAGCCATGTTAGGTTGTAACGTGCTATAATAGGGTGTTGTTTTAGTAGGGTCTTGGCAGAGTAGTCGACTCGACCGTGTGGTTAACTTAACTGTAGAGGACGTTAGTTAAATTAACTTAATTCCTTGCTTAACAGAGTGTGTGTGTACTCTAGGATTAATTATTACAATACTTTCTTAGTGTTGTACTCTAAAATAGCTACTAATTAGCTTACTTTCCTATGTAAGTTAGTAGCTGCTAGCTATTATACGCGTACGTACGCGCTAATTGCTAGCTTATCCTATCTTTTAGCTTACTTAATACGCGTTATCCTATTACTATGCCCCCTAAAGTAAGCTATTGCGTACCTAAACGTAGTGTTAAGCTATCTAACGCAGCTAAATTGCTAGCTAAGCTGCCTACTAAACGTTGCTATAAGCTAACCTAGCAGCTGTTAGAGAGCTAGAGGCAACTTACACTGCCTCTAACCTAGCTAAGTTAGCAATTGCAGCAGGCACAGCGTGCCTTACCCCCTAATTAAGCTATTATTATTACTATCTCTGCGTATAAGCCTACTGTTAACAGCTGCCCTAGCAACTCTAGTAACGCTATAAGAGACCTAAGTACGTAATAATTATTTAGTAAGCGCGTTAGACGCGCTATTAGATAGCTCTACGCGCGCTATAGAGGCCTCTAATAAGGTTAGTAATAGAGGAGAAGAGGCTTTTAATAACCTTGCTAATAACTTTATAGGGCTTAACTAGAGTTAATTGCCTAGTTTTATAAAGCTGTTAGCCTAATCCTATTGTAAGAAAAGCTAGATATATTGCTATAGGTATTATGTAGTACCTACAGCTATGCCTACGCAGATCTACTTTATCTGCTATATTTGCTATTAACAGCGTGCAACTAGCAGCAAGTACAACGTTACTAACGCTACATTAGCAGCTGCAAGCTACCTCTTTATTACCTATTATGTTTTAGCTAGCAGTAAGGTTACGCCTGTTATAGCAAATAGGCAGCGCTCTATGCGTTAGATATTTGCCTCTAGGCAAGCGCTGCTGCGCAATATTACTAACTTGCTAGGTAACTTTAACGTATAGGGTTTTGTATAGCAGCTGTATTATAGCTTATTAAGAATAACTATCTACTACGCAAGTTTAAGACGCTAGCGTTTAGGCACATAATTAAGTTTACTAATCTAGAGGCAGTAAGAGCCCTATAGTTAAGCTATAATAGCGTGTTAAGGTTTGTAATAAAGGTCTATAGCTATATGCTACTACAGATTGCAGGGGCGCTGTCTAACACTGTTAGCAAGATCTATATAAGCTTTAATAGTTAGACTGTAAAAGGCAGCTACTATAGCTTTCTTAGTGTTATAGTACACTTTGCTAATACCTCTAGCGTTATACAAGACTTGCCTTTAGGCTTACCCTAGCTTACTAGGCGCTATACTAGCGAGCAGATAGGCAAGGTTATAGCAGAAATCCTGTAGAAGTTTAGTGTATGTAGCTACTAAGTTAGCTACTACCTACTTAATAACGCTGCCTCTAACAACTACGCTGTACTGCAATTAGCAGAGCTGTTTAACTAAGACGCAGAGGACGTACGCCTACGTTGCAGCTGCTATATACTTAACTTAGTTAGGTAGCAGGTAATATTTAGCAAGGACAAAGAGAGCTACGATAACGCGCTAGAAGCTGTAGTAGATAAGGCAGTGTTTATAGAGTCTTAGCGCTGTAAGGGACCTATTAGCGTATTATTTACAGTTATTAACTATATTAAAACACTATAATAGTACAATTTGCTAGAGGAGTACTAGAACAAGGTTAATAATAGCCTCCTAACTAAGCTAAAGCAGAAGGTTTTAATGCCTATTAAGCCTGTTATTACGCGCTAGAATAGCTACAAAAAAACTATTAAGCGCGCTATATACCTCTATAAGTCCCTCTACCTCTATATTAACTACTATCTACGCTAACAAGCTAGCAATAATACCTTAGCAACTAGCTAAGGCTATAGTGTTGCAGTTAACGTACCTTTATAGATGCGCTCTAACAGCTTAACAGCTGTAGATTAGCAGGTGCTTACTAAGTATTTGTAGGTCCTCTGCCTGCTTAAACTAGCCTACAAGAGGCTTAAAGGCAGAGGCATAGGTAGATTTAGCGCTATCTATAAAGTTATCCCAGTATTTAAGTATCTACTTACTGCCTATAATAGGCTTACAGCTACCTTTAAATTAGTAGACTTTAACGCCTATAACTACACTCCTAAGGACTATCTTACTATTAATATATAAGCTAGCTCTATAAAGCTAGAGGCTTATTACAAGAAACTTACCTAGAATTCCTACTATTTTATTACTACGCTCCTCTACCTGTACTATAAGCAATACTACAATAATGCTTAGCAGGATAAAGGCAGCTAGTTATTAGACAGGCACGCAGCTTTCTAGCAGATCTAGCGCAAGTACAGGCCTTAACACTAGAAGCTACAGTAGCTAAAGGTAGCTAATAGCTCTATTAACAACGCAATTAACGCTGTAGCTAATGCTAAAGTAAGCAGCGCTAGCGCTATTAATAATAAGTACAACAGCTAGCGCAAATACAAGCTATAATAGACTTAGGAGTACTTCTACAGTAATAAGGCAGAAACTACTATCGCGTATTAGCTATAGCTTATACCTAATTATCCTAACCTTACGTAGTTAGCAATTAACGTACTTACTATCCCTGCCTCTAGCTGCAATTGCAAGCGTATGTTTAGTAAGCTTAGCAATCTACTTAAGCCTAAGAGGCGCAAGATAAGTAGTAAGTTACTAGCTGCTCTGCAATTGTTACGCAGCTAGATTTAGGCAGGTTTTAAAACACTAAGCAGAGCTAAGGCAGCTGTATTTACTAATGCTAAGATAGACGCTAAGTACAAGGTGCAGGACTAGGGAACAGTTGCAGGCTAATTTTGTATAGTAGGGCTTCTTCTGCAGCTAAAAAACTACTTAATCTAATTAATCAAGTAAGTTAATTAGAGCAAAATAGCCTATTAATTAAGTTAATTAACCTATAATTATACGCAACTTAATCTAATTCAAGCCAACGCTATAAGATTAATTAAATTAATTATTAACAAATTTAGTAACTACTAGCAATCTAACTAATCTTCACTACCTAATCCTTTACTACAACTAAAATATTATAACAACAATATAGCGCTTACTAACAATGTTGTACCAAAGCTCTAGAAGGACAGCAGTAACTCCTACTATTAGGAGGCTGCTTTTAAATTATATGCAAAGTCTTAAGGCTTTAGTAGACTCCTTACTAGAGTATAGAAGGAGCTAATAGTAGTAAAGGGAAACATCTAAATAGAATCTACTACTACTAGCATTGTCTTTCTAATGCAATAAGGCGTCTATAAAGCACAGTTAACAGTTTATGCCTAT
Organism: Ascochyta koolunga; assembly: GCA_026119515.1. Lineage (NCBI taxonomy): Eukaryota > Fungi > Ascomycota > Dothideomycetes > Pleosporales > Didymellaceae > Ascochyta > Ascochyta koolunga. The sequence goes on along the minus strand of JANLCG010000001.1, from coordinate 3,187,722 downwards.
AATATAGAGGTTAAGAGATAGTACACTACTAATAGAGTACTCTACTAATAATAGGAGTAAGCAGTTGCCTCTCTCTAGCTTACTATCTTAAGTATAGTACCCTAAACTATCTATAAGAGCATTATAAACCTAACAGACGTTACTAAATAACATAACGCTGTTACTACTTATTTTAGAGAGTAAAGTATTACTAAAGATTACTTAATATAGTTAGATTTCTTTAAACTTAAAGCCTATACCTGCAACACTACTACTATATTTATTAATTAGTTTAAGGCTAGCCTTGTAAGGCTTAAGTCTATTAAAGACTACAAACTAATATTAAAATAGCAGATCTACTAGTTTATACTAGCTATTAAGACAGCGTACCTAGATTACGCACGCCTCTACTAAGCTAATCTATAAGCTAGCACTACTCCTGTTATTAATTATATGTGTAATAAGCTTATTAACAAGGCGCGCTAAGATAATCCTATTAAGGTAGCAAGCGTCTCTTCCTAACAGCAGTTATCTAGAGGTAAGACTTAATATAACAGCTAAAATGTTAAGGAGGCTAAGGAGATTAAGGTTAGGATTGCAGTAGATCTAACTGTAAGGACTTCAGCTCGAACCTACTAAGCCACACTGCCTAAAAAGGTACAGTGATCTAATAGATAGATGAACTGAGGCTCGAATAGTATATACCCGTGATACTAACTAACCTTAGATAAACACAACGTTAGGCAGCAGGTCCTAAGCTACAGCTAGGACGTACTGCAAACACTGTAACTTCTCCTACTTTAGTAGAGATAACAATTGCTAGTACATCTACCTAGAGAAGGCGTTAGATAAGTAGCGTGTTAAGAATGCTAATAAGCTTAAAAAAGCTAGCAATAAAGCTAGCAATAACGCTGGCAACAACACTAGCTGCAATGCTGCTATAGTAAGAGAAGGTACAACGCTATGTAATAGCCTTAGTTTCTTCTCCCTAACTACCCTAGTTATTAACCTTTGCAACAAGGTTAACAATAAGGTTAACAACCTAGCTAGTTACAGTAAGTTTAAACACTGCCTTATCCTAGACACAGGCGCTATAGATTATCTCTATTTTAATTATAGTAAATTTATTAGCTTTAATAGTAGCAGCTATTACGCTATAATTAACATAGGAGCTAGACCTATTTTAGTAATATAGAAAGGTACTATTAAGATTAGCATTGTCTACTTAGATAGTACTGTTAATCTAGTTACCTTCTCTAACGTCTTGTACGCCCCTTAGATATTTATCTCTGTTTTATTACAATCTATACTATGTTATAAGAACATCTACTATTATAGTTTTAATTATAAGCTATATCTCTAATGTAGTAATTATAACCTTTAGATTGCATACACTCCTAAGATTAATAAAATACCTATACTGCTGCTAGTAGATAATAAGCTATAGATAGCTTGCTAACTTACCTTTATAGTAGTTAACCCTAAGAGTAAGAAGATTAGCGCTCTTACACTAACGCAAGATATCTCTCTGTATAATCTCTATATAGTATTTAGTTATGCTAATCTGCAGACACTGCAACAGCTAGTAAATATTACTACTAGCATTAGACTTACTAACACTAAGATCTTCTCTTATAACACGTGTCTATTAAGCAACTTACATAAATAGATCTCTAGAAGCTTACTAAACTACTCTACTACCTTTCTCTATTGCGTATATATAGATAATATTAGTCTTATAACTCTAGTTGCTATTAATAGTAAAAAATACTAGATTATCTATATAGATAACTACTTCTACTATTAGTATATTAATATTATAGATAATAAACAATTAATTATAGGTAGACTACTATCTTTCCTAGATTATTTAAAGGTATAGCATATAGTCGCTATAGCTGTTATACATATAGATAAAAATAATATCTTTCTTAATTAAGCTATATAGCGTTAATTTAAGCGCTATAGTATCTTATATAAGCCTTTAATACTATATATAGCTTACTAAAATAGAGTATTAGAGTCTAGTAACTATCTTATAGAGGTATACTTATACTTTATAATAGTTAGCACGCTGTATATACCTATTAAAGTTGTGCTTTAGTTAAAGACTGTAAACACTTCTAGGTTAGTTTATAGGAGATAAGTGCGGTAGCAGGAGTAAAACAAGGTAATTACCTAAGCAAAGCTTGTAATAATTAAAGGTATACTAGAGAGTATAGAATAGACTATCTATTCTACGTATAGGTTAAGAGTTCTAAATAATTACATGTATTAATTAGGTAAAACTTAAGGTTAAACATAAACTATAAAAGTTATGTTTCTACTAGACTATATACTTAAGTTATCTTATGCTATCTTATAGTTTCCTATAAAGTCCTATAGGGGACCTTATAAGAACTATAGAACTTTTGTAGGATTTATAGGATATTACGTAATCCTGTCCTATAGTCTTAGCTTAGGCTTCTGTGTAAGATATTGTAGGACATTACGTAACTAGCTAAGTGTTGTGCTAATCCTAGTTATATTATTAGTAATAAAGGTCTGCCTTGCAGTCCTTTCCTTAGAACTGTAACAATACCTAAGACTCTATAGCTATACGCTGCACGCTATACTATTAAGCTTCTTAACTACAATCCTATAACAGCTGTACCTAATAGCAAGATACTATAGTAGCTCTATCTTAAATACTTAAAGGTCTATAGTCCTATCCCTAACCTATACAGCTTCTACAAGTATAGGGAAACTAGCTATGTATATAACCTAGTCTAGTATTATATATAGAGCGCTAAGTTTAATACCTATGCTACTAAGATATACTTTATAGGTTGTAACAGCTCTTGCATCTACGTAATGTAGGATCTAGAGATTTACATTATCTATAGGACTAGCAGCATCTGCTAGCTTAAGCACAACCTTATAAAGATTGTACCTAAAAACTCTGCTAAAACTAATAATACTAACACTGCTCTTGCTTAAGGCGTGTAATTCTCTATCTTACTACCTGCTATATCCGTTCTTAACATATAGTTAACTAATAGTAGAGATTCTAGGGTTAATTACGATAAGGATAACTACAATACTACCTTTATTAAGTAAGGCAGCAGCTCTGCATTTAACAGCCTTAAAGATAACACTAGCTATAACTTTAATAGCAATATAAACAACCTTACTACTATAGACGCAAGTCTCTAGTTAATTGCTAACGCACGCGTAGATCCTCTACAATAAGGGGCGCCTTGCTATCTTAATATCTTAGCAGGCCTTAACAAACGTAATGTAATTACAGGCCTACGCACTAGGAAACCTACACACAAGGTGTTAGCTACTACTCTTACTACCTAGCATGCTGCCTACGTAGCTTGCTGCTTTGCTACCTCTATTGCTACAGCACCTACAACAAAGCCTAAGCTACTACCTAAGCTAACGTTAGCAAAACAAGCGCAACTACACAAATATAAGGATAAGTAGATTGCTACTAAGGGAGATAAATACTAGTCCTATAAGGATAATAGTATCTAGGTTATTATTATTATAATACTACCTAGCATCTTTGCCCTGCTAACTAAATAGGTATACAAATACAAGCTCTTATTAACTAATTAGTTAGAGTGTTATAAGGCACGTCTTATTGTCTATAGTAATTACTAGGACCTAGATCTATAGCAGGAGACCTATGCTGCTATTACACGTGCAACTACTCTAAAGGTCTTACAAGCCTTAGTTACTGCCCTTAATCTTAAGTGCAACTAGGCTAACATTATTACTACCTTCTTTAACAGATTGCTAGATAATAAGAAAATTATCTATATCTAACTACTAAATAGTTAGAAAGCACGCTCCTGTAAGGCTCTTTATAGTCTCTGTTGCTTACTGCAACTATAGTATAAGGAGCTAGCCTATTTCCTTAAAACTATTAACTTTACACTTATAGAAGCTAATCTATATATCTTCTACAATGCTAATAGCTCTCTTATACTTACCTATGTTAACAATATTATTTTTATTACCTTAAGCTGTAGCTGTATAGAGAAGGTTAAATAATAGCTGTTAAACAAATACAAGTATTATAACCTAAGTCCTATTGCCTACTACCTAGGTATACAAGTCTAACAAGATTATCCTAACTATCCTATTAAGCTCTCTATAGAGTTGTGTATTAATAAACTAGTAATAGACTTCTACTATAAAAACTCTATACCCTATTATACTCCCCTTAACGTTACTATACTTGCTCTAAAGATAAGATCTTCTACAGACTATGCGCTGCTATAATAAGTACGTAATTACTAGACTATTATTTGTAACCTAGCTCTCTATAGTTACAGCGACGCTTTATTTGCAGATAGAGAGAATTAAAAGTTAATTTCTAGCTATCTTTTTAAACTTGCTAGCAGTATAATTTATTACAAATTAGTTAAAGAAAAGCTTGTTACTACCTCTACTACTAAAGCTAAGTACTTTGCGCTAACTTACGCTGCTAAAGAAGCTATATAACTCTATTAGCTGCTATATTAGGTTAGCTACAACACTAAGGATACCTATACTATAATTCTCTATAGCAATAACAAGCTATCTATTAAGCTCCTATACTCTAACAGCTATTACAAGCGTACTAAACACGTTAATATCTACTACTACTACGTTAAAGATAGAGTTAAAGATAGTTATCTATATGTCTAGCACGTCTGCACCTACGCTATAGCTGCTAACAGTCTTACTAAACTACTTAAATGTATTGCCTATAACTATTTTTTAAAGCAAATTAGGCTTATAAAACCTATAATAGTTGCTACTAGGCGCTAGGTCTAATACTAATACAGATCTATTATAGATACAGAGGGATAACAGTATAAAGCAGAGACAACTTAGTATAATAAGTATTATAGATAGATAACAGCTAGTAGGTTATAGCATACAGTTTCTTCCTTTAATTTTATTATAGGGGTGTATTTGCTAACTCTAGTAATTCTCTAATTAGCTAGCGTATAGTTAGTTAGCACCTAAGTGCGCATATAGATAGCCGTAACCTTTATAGTTACTAATATAACAATAATAATTGTTTAATCTACATTAATTATTATTACTGTAAGTAGTACAGCCTGTAATAGTTACGTGTTACGGCTAAAAATATAGTAAGTAACAGCAATTGTATAAGCCTATAGCTGTAAATATCCTATAGCTATATATATAGCTGTATTACAGCTGTAGTAGAGTAAAGTTTTGTGTTAATTAGACAACTATAGCTCCTAATATTATTTTTTATTAAAACTTAATATTACGCCTAACGTTGCAACAATAGAGGATAATAGAGGCTTTAGAAGCGTGTGTATCTACTACAAGGTGTATAGGAGCACTAGGATAGGTAACACAGAAGATCGCTTCTATTCCTATAGATCTTGTACAAAGAATACTTAAAAACAATGTATTGTAGGATAAATTAAATAGTTCTTTTATATTCGTTAACTAAGTATCTCTTGGGTAGCTATAAAGGAGCCGGTGAAGTAGCAGCTATAAATTAGAGGCAAGTCAGTAGCTGCTTTAGTAGTTGGTTTAGATTGTAAATCCTAAGGCTGGTTCTTTACAGTTAACCTTTGTCGCAGTAAAGGATAGTGGTTATGTAAGCCGATGTAAGCAATTACGGACTATACTAGATCAGATCACATCAATTAAATCTACCTAGAAGATTAATCCTATTTCTGGACTAGGGCATAGCTAGTAAGGTATATAGACCTGATCTTTTGCTTAAATAATAAGACAAGGAACTTAATTAACTCTTTTACACTCTAATTATCTTGTCTAGTTATCTTAGCTCTAACAGTTATGAGCCTGGCGTTATAAAGACTACATAGTAGATTCTCTCTACGTACTTTGTATAGCTAAGAAGCTAGACACAATTAATTACAAATATTATCTACTTCTCTTAACACCTAAATAATAGAAAGCAACTCCTAACTCTTAACCAGTTAAATACTCCTTAAGACTAGATCAGATTGGCCCTACTAGTTTGCTTAGCTTGAACTTTATGCAAGAGACAAGGCAGTATAGGATTAGATCAATCTAGAAGGCGAAACAGTTGCAGCAATTAACAAACAAGAACTAGAATATCTAACTCTTCCTCTAAAGCCAGTCCCTAGGAGTATCTCAGAGACTAGTGACCAAGATGAGCGGAGCGCTGCTACCAATAAAGAGCAGCACACCCTTAGAATAGAGGCATACAAGCTAGCAATCAAGGATCACCCTAAAGAGGTACAGAAATATAAGATTGCAACCTTAAAATAGGTAAGGATAGCCGCAAAACTCAGCAATATCTAAGACTAGATTAATAAAACTGTATTAGCTAATCTTATAGCCCTAGTATTAATTAAGATGCTTAACGCCTAAGAATTAACCCTACAAGCGCTAATCTGAATTTTAAAGAATAATCTAGCACTAACTAACAGCAACACTATGCATCTAGTTAGGCAGTAATATCATGCTCACCTTAAAAAGGGCTAATCAGGTTAGATCTTGCTAGATAAGTAGTTTAATAAGTAGCAAATACTCTATAGAAAAGCTTAGGCGTTTAGGATTACTAAGATTAAGGGTTAACTTGCTCTTACTAATTTTCTTAACGCAATTGCTCCTAGGATTGCTCTAGAATAGTCCTGCTTAATAAGGCAACAAATTATTATAGATGCAGCCTTTAGACAATAATTAATAGATATAAGCGATCTATCTAAAGTCTTTACCCTTATACTCTAGGAACAAGCAGCTACCTTAATTAAAGGAAAAGGAATCTCTGCCTTTGCAACCCTAGGAGGAAGGTTAGATTAAGATAAGAATAGCTTAGGATTAAACTGGAAGAATTGCCTATGCAAACTAAGAGGATCACACACCTAGGAACTAATTAACTGCTAAAGACTACAAGCTGCTATTACAGGATTAACCCTATCTAGAGCACCTAAGATATCTCTGTCAAGTCTTAATAAATCAAAGATTAAGGAGAGGCTAGATACTACAGAATAGACTAAGCTTAGAGAACAGATTAAGGATACTAGATAGAAGACTAGATCTACTACAGACAAATCTTCCTTAGACAAATCTTCTTTAGCTAAATATCCTAGATCAATTTTAGTAGCTGTAATTAATCTATCACATTTCTAATTAGATAAGGGTAGAGTCTACTCTACTATTAACTTAAAACACCCTCTATCTTTAAGCACAATCCTAGATAGTAGAGGAGCTGTCCACTTAGTTAATAATTAATCCTTCCTAATACCTAGTTCATTTAAGCAATCCTCTCCTAATAAGACAATTAATGCAGGAACTTAATTACTCCTAGTTTTAGGAACAGGTAATTAAGTGCTGAAAAAGATCCTAAACAGGAACAATAGACTAAAGACTAAGGATCTTATGCTTAAGAACGTTAAGGTTGTTAAGGGATTCTATATAAACATTGTATCTAAAGCTTGTCTTAAACAGGCAGGTATCTAGTACCTTAGATTAGACAACACACTTAGGCATAGAACAATTAAAGAAAACGTAATTATAGCAAAACTTTACACTGCTTATAATCTAGCCTTTATTAAATATAAGATTGCCTCTTATTCTATTCCTAATGTGTACATAATAATACAATTATTAAAACCTATAGTAAGATTAGATAGTAAGGACCTATAGCATAGAAGATCAGGACATCTTAGGCAGAGAGCACTCTAATTACTAGTACAGGCTGCTCAGAACGTTTAGATAAATGGAATAAAAAGGATAGACTGCTAAGATTGCGCAATAACCTACTTAACACAAGTTATATCTAGAAGACTAAGGGAATAATCACTAAGACCTTTCTACAGAGTATCTTAGGATCTGTTTAACATGCCAACAGGTTAGATTAACAAAGAATAGGCTTTAATTATTAAAGAAGATCACTTAGGAAAGTTCTTTAATCACAACGTGCAGTTAAAATCCTTAGACAATATTATAAGGATTATAGAACTGTTTAAAGAATAGGTTAAGAGAAAGTATTAACTAAATATTATTAAAATCTACTAGGATAACAATACAGCTACTAAGCTATAGAGAGGTTAATTACGCTATAAGGTTTAGGCAGAAGAAAAGGGGATTAAGATTATTACTCTACCTTCTTATACTTATAAACTAAATAGATTAGCAGAAAGAGCAGGAAAGGAGCTAATTACAAAATCAATCAAGATAAGAATAGGCGCTAACCTCCTACCTAAGCTATAGCCTAAGATTATAGATGCTGCAGCACACCTACATAGGATTAGTCCTACTGCAATCTATTATTTTAGGTCACCTAACAAAGTTCTAGACAACTAGTTTAGGCAGTACTTTAGATAGTACGAGCCTGCTTAGATTAGACACTAATTAGCTAATCTACAACTAGACTAGAGTGGTATATACGCCTATAGCTGCTAAGCATACCCCTAGAACAGGATCAAGCAGCAGGGCGAGATTAACGTAGATATAAGGTCAATCTACAAGGTTATATTAGGTACCTAGTTAGCTATATAGCCTCTAATATCTACAAGATATAGGTCCTAGCAATTAATTAAGTAATTGTTACTAGGAACGTTACGTTTAACAAATCCCTATTCTATAAAGGAAAGAAGAACAACAAAATACCTAAAGATTAGGCAATTAAGCTTGCAGATATGCTTTATAAAGGGGAACTAGATAATCTAGGTTAGGATATTAATGTCCTAGACCTTAGAGATCAAACGCTATCTAACATAATTAGATTAACTACTAAGCAACAACTTAGGGGTAAAGTAACTCTATTAAATAATTTAAGAACTAGTCTAGTTTAGGATTAGGAGATAAGAGACACAGAGACTAAGCAGGGTATTTACAAGGCCAGTAATTACCTAGAAATCCGCTTAGATCAACCTAAAAACATTAGACTAGTAACCCTAGAACAAACTTCTAAACTAACTAATCTAGGGACAGGAGTTCTAGGCACACACAATTAGAACGATTGTATAGGGATAGACAGTTAACAGGACGTAAACACACCTGTAAGAGCTAACCTATTGCATCCTAGTAATTAGATAGGATTATAGGAGTTAAGGCAGGAGCGCCTAACTAATCCTAATACAAGATCTGCTAGCACTGCTTCTATTGCTCCAGACATAGTAAGGGATACTTTAACACAAAGAACAAGTTAAAGAATTAGAGGTACAGCGCCTAAGATAGATTAACTAACAAACATATATCTACTACTCTACAGAAAGAAAGATTACAATAATTAACTAGGGGTAAGAGTTAAGGGAGTGTTAATATATTAATCGCAGATCTACAAAAGACTAATCTAATAGACAACTTTAAACACACATATCTCCTAGGAATAAACTAGTCCTAGGACAAGCAATCTAGCTATAAAACGCTAAACTTAGTAGTTATAGCAGCTACTCTAAAAAGCTAACCTGATTATCCACGCTTCTATTAAGATAATCTCCTACCTCTACTAGGCACATAGAAACAACTCCTAAATTATCTAATAAAGGTCTTGTTTATAGACGCCTTAAGCAAGGAGATTAATTAGATAATCAAGAAAGGCACCTGGTTAGAAATCTGTGTATCTAAGATTAAAACTAAAGATTAACTGTTACCACTAAAGTAGGTATAGACCTATAAGTTTAATTAAGATAGCTACTTTATTAAGTGCAAGGCTTAGATTATTGTTAGAGGAGATTTGTAAGAAACAAACTCTCTTTAATCTACCTATGCAGCAACACTATTAGCAAAGTTGTTTAGAGCTATAATAGCGATCGCAGCTTAATTTAATCTAGAAGTTATACAATATAATGTTGTAGGAGCGTTCCTTAACGCGTTGATCACAGCAGCTAATCCAGTACTATGCCAGATGTTAGAAGGATTCAGAAAGAATAGATACTGCGTTAGGCTTAACTAAGCACTATATAGATTAAGAGAGTCTCTACTTCTCTAGTATAAAGAGTTCTCTAATACTCTTTAATTAATTAGTCTATAATCAAGCAAGGAAGAGCCCTATCTCTTCTACAATAAGAATAAAAAGATTATTATACTCTTCTACGTAGACAATATACTCCTAATCTATTCTAAGGTTAATAAACAAGAAGTAAAACGCCTCTAGAGCAGAATTATAGAGAAATACGAGATCTAGGACCAGGGACCTGTTAAATAGTTCCTAGGGATTAGAGTAATCTGTAACAGAAAGCTTAGAACAATTACACTTCTACACAATACTTACATTAACAAGATTACAAAGAAGTTTAACCTAAACACAGGATCTTATCTACTAACGCTGTTACTATTAGAGGATCTAATTAAGAATACTAGAGAGGCAGAAAAGAAAGAGATTAAAACATATTAAGAGAAAGTAGGATCAGTGCTCTATACAGCAATTATGCTCTAACTAGACATTGCGTTTGCAGTATCTAAATTATTACACTTTCTTACTAATCTAAGTAATTAGCACTAGAAAGCTGTAGATAGGGTAATTATGTACCTCTACTAAACAAGATTAGAAGGCATTAAATACAGCAACTACAATAGAGCAGAACTAACAATCTATAGAGACGCCTCCTTTGCAGATAATCTAGAAACTCAACAATTATCTTATAGGTACCTAGTTATGCTTTTTAGAGGACTAATCCTGTAGAAAGCTACACAACAAAGCACTGTAACTACGTCTACAACTAAAGCAGAGCTTCTAGCTCTTAAACATGTTGCAAAAGAGACAATTGCAATTAGACAATTCTTTAACAAGCTTAATCTTAAGATAAGCAATACGTAGAATATATAGTGTAATAACCTCTAAACAATTAGGTTAGTAGTAGGAGCAAATAAGCAGATTACTACTCGCCTCTAACATATAGATATCTAAAACATGTAGCTTAGGTAAGAGTACACTAAGGGATTAATCTAGATTAGCTATCTAGAAACTAATAGCATGCCTGCAGATAGATTAACTAAATTACTTACTTATTAGCAGTTTGATAAGTTTAAGCAACTAATTAATCTACATAAGTTAGAGGAGGTAGAAAACATACAGGATATTATTAAGGAAGTTAGGGTTAATAGAGTAGATTAATCTAAAAACTACAGTATCCTACACACTAACCTACTAGGCAGAATCTACTTCTAGACAAGACTAATTAATCTCTGTAATTAATTGAGCCAAAGGGTGTTAAGAGACAAGATAATTAGCGCATGCTTAATTAATTAAAGATCTCTAAGATTAACATCTTAATGTTTTAGAGATTGCTGCGAACAGATTAGATAGCAGAGACAATGTTAGCGCAGATTGCAGGAACAGATTAACAAACAGGGACCTTAGGAATAGACTAATAATAAACATAATAAAGGTTATAAGGGCGAGCAGCTGGGTAGAAGGGGCAATTCTTAAGACAAGGATTACTAGGGAAGGTAGGACCCTAAGAATAACCACCCTGATCCTAGACTCCTTGATTATGAGGAGGACTACCCTAACCCTGCTCCTAACGTCCTTAACTAATAACCTAACCCTAGGAGTATAGAGGATCCTAGACCTTAATCTGATTAAGTATCCTCCTTAGAGGCTTGCGGGCCAATCTAGGAGCTAGCGCAGCAGGAGCTGGCAGAGCTGGAGTGGCCTAGCAGGGAGCAAGAGCGGCAGCATCAGCGATCTGATCTATAGCATAACCACTACCACTTATAGCGTATTAATCATCCTTGATGTAATTGAAGTTATTAGTGTTAGGATTGCTTACTACATCCTTGTCTAAAACCTAAGTCTTAAGTTAACCCTCTATGTTAATAACAGCCTTAAACAAGGCGTTAAATAGAGGTTTAGAGATTGCCTAGAAACATTAGGCATAATTATTAGGATTAAGATTAACTACTTACTAAGGAAACTTTCTGCTAAACAGCAAAGATTGCAGCCTTAGCAGGCTTACAAAGAGTGTAGAAGCTAATTAAAACATTAGAAGATTATAACAAAATTAGGATTAGATTACTTATATAGGACTGCACTAATAAGTAGTATAATTAACATAGCAATTACTGCCTTAGCTGCAGGCGTTGGGATTGTAGATATAGTTGTAGCAGACACCTGTTCCCTTGCTATCTAAAAAAGCGCTTAAGATAGCAAGAGCAAGGATACTTGCAGGGAGCACTAAACTAAGGATTATTATCCTTATCCTTGTATTAATCCTTAACTGTAGGCTAACAAGGGGTCTGTGTCTGCTTACAAAACTCCTTAAAGAGAGCCTGTAGATTAATTAGCTTATCCTTATTATCCTTATTATTAGAGACTACAACAGGTTAAGTATTAGAAGATTAAGTAGATTAGCGTTTAGGAACAATTAGAGGCTTAGACTTAATCTTCTTAGTAGGAGTGCCCTTAAGCACGCTTAGAGCGCTTGTGCAACGCTTAGGAGTGCTCTTAGAGCTCTTAGGAGGCATCTTGATCTTAAGGACACTAAAGGTGTAGCGATTAAGGTTCTAATATTAGAGTAAGCATTAGACTAGGAAATAAGGATTAGATCACTTACGTTGATAAGAATAGTGTTTAGTAATTAGTTAGTAGACAAGGAATAAGGTAAGAAAGATTGTGAGGGTAAGGGAGCAGTTATAGTTTTTTTTTTTTTGTTGTTGTTGTGAGCGCGTTTACGTGCAGAGCAGATTAGGCAACAATTGCTAGACCCTAATTACAAAGGCGCAGCGCGCGCAGTAATTAGAAAATTTTCACAAAAAGATTATATAAGGTGCAATAACGAACCTGCTGGAGCAGGAACACTAATTAAATACTAGTGTTCCTAGGGGGTGTGTTGCAGTGAAGGATGGTGGTTATGTAAGCTGATGTGAGCAATCACGGACTATACCAGATCAGATCACATTGATTAAATCCACCCAGAAGATCGATCCTATTTCTGGACTAGGGCATAGCCAGTAAGGTATATAGACCTAATCTTTTGCTCAAATAATAAGACAAGGAACTTAATTAACTCTTTCACACTCTAATTATCTTGTCTAGTTATCTCAGCTCCAACAACCTTTAATACTACACATGTTACATAAGCTTCTAAGAATTTATAGAGAGACTCTTCTATATGTGTTTTAATACTCTGTAAATTCCTATAATTATTAGATTAGTCTTATAGGTTGCGCAATGCTAGTTATAACATGTACAGCAATTTACATATTATTAACCCTAATTATTACTACCTAGCTACCTACACCTCCTATATCACGTCCCGCAGCTAATATAATAATAACTGCTCTGTAATACGTACTCTAAGAATTACTAAAAGTCTTGCTAGTCTTCCTACTGCTAACTATACCTTTTAATCTAACTTTCAAGTACCTTAAAGCTCTGCTTAATAGAGTTAAAATCTAGTAAGTATAGCAGCAGGTACCCTAATTGTACGCTAAAATCCTAATAAAGCTATACTATTCTTAGCAACTAATAGATTAACGCGTTATTTATAAAGCTATACCCTCTGGAGAAGCAAATAGTATGTCGAAACCCGCATGCTTGTAGTCCGTGTAGCGGGTCGATGCGATATAGATTGCAGCAGCTACAGAGATGAAAACAATAACCCATAAATATAGAGGCGGCGCTGCAACTAGCTTCCTTTCGCTCAAACAACTTCGTGATGGTAGCGCGTCTCAATGCTCTGACGGAAGGTACGGGATAATCGTGGAGAGATTCGCGGCCAAGAATAGGCTGAGATAAGTCAAGCCTGTAAAGGCAACTTATGCATTGTATTAGCTATAGCTCATGGCGAGTCAACCAACGCGCAGACATACCAGTGCAATGTCCACTCGGGAAACTCCTAAATCCGTCAAGAAACTCTGATTTTCCAACCCCGCTTCCGTCTTTGCTTTGATAGATCTCCCAACGCATAAGTTGCGATGGACCTTCGAGCGCTTCACTTGTATAGCCTCCTACGAGATAGTCGCTGATGGCTGTGATATCCGGTTTGCACCTTGCGAGAAAATCAGGTCGGTGCTTTCCGAACATGTTTTTCATGGTCTGAGTGAGGAACAGGGATAGAGCGAGCGAAAGAGCGAGACCCAACCATGTGGCGTGCAGCTCCCACAACTTTCGCTTCCAAATCATACCATGCGAAGGCTGAGGTCAAGGCAGCAGTGTCAGGCGAACAAGAGCGGCGCATACCACAGCAATGATGATTGCGGGTGCGACGACAGCCACGATGAAGAGAACAGGTACCGAGATGGTATCTTTGCGGTGGGGAAACGGGATGGACTCATTTGTCAGGGAGAAGTCCCGTTTGACTGGCTCCAGGAAGCTGAATGTGCCCGCGATGCCTAAGAAGATGATGATGACCAGCCAATCGAGGACATAGGAAACCGAGACTCGGCTGAGGGAAGCCATTGACTTGGCGTTGCAGACTCCAGAGGTGTACAACGTTTATGTGGTGAAAACGTTGTTGCCGCACATTGTGAATATCGTCAGAACATTCGCGGATGGACGGAGGATACTTGGTTTTATGAGCAAGAGAACAGCCCCTTTGGTCTCGACTCTTGCATGACGCTAACACAAAGACAACCGCGGACTATGCTGCCGTTTAATACCCCCAGCAAGCGGCCGAGATACCGCCAGCTGGTTGCAGAGCTTGGAACCTAGGACTGCACTGCCACGCTACTCTAGCCTTAGAAGCTAGCTTACCTATTGGCAGGCTCTCTCTCGGCCTCTTGCTTGGCGTATTTCTCAAAGCGAACTCCTATGGTAATAGGACGAAGCGGCACACAGCTTACTTAGCGCTGGATGTTGCTATGCCACGCAGGACGTGCCGCGTAAGCTCAAACTCAATGCCTCGCATCTGTTGTTCATTGCATCACAATGAAGTCTTTCACAACGGCGATCTTTTTATAGTCCACAAGGACACAAATTCTAGAGCTGCTCATCAGTATCTTATTCGATACCAACATCACAGCTGACGATACAGGTCGACCCGACTTCTATAATCATAGACTGAGCCACCGTCTACTTCCACCATTTGATGTTCACGCTCGTTGCCATTGCAAGAGCATCACCTGTGAACAAAGTTGTCAACAATCAAACGTGATTATAAACTTTTCCTTAAACGTTTCTACCTAGGCAGGCTAGAACAGGGCAAAAAGTCACCTTTAGACAGTAGAGATAGGCCTTAAGATTGCTAGAGGTAATTATTAAGTTTACAGGTGTAGTTAGAGGAGAGAGGTTTAAAGCAAACTACATCTAACAGCTAGAGAGTTTAGGTACAGTAAGGGGGCAACACTGCTAATATAATCTAATTCTAGTAACAGTATTTAATAAACTCCTAGGTTTAGTAGCTCCTATAGCTATCTAAAATTAATAGTTAATGCTTTAGCTAAGCTATAAGTTTAGTATAGCAATTAAATACCTGTTTAAGCTAAGCTAATATAATATTATTGTTAGTCTATCCTAAGAGCAATAAGGCAACATAGATAGAGTGCTTTCTAGCCTGTATATCAGCTACCTAGCAGCTCTATATAGTGGAGTTTTTTTAACGCAAAGATAATGCTAGGAGGAAGAGCAGTTATATCTGCGCAAATAGCTGCTAATAGGCTTACCTACTCACGTAAGCTATCCAAACAAGCCTACCTTACTTTATTCTTCTTATATTAATGCCTGCTAAATACCTGTTTAGATTTACCTAGCACCCTAATAGCGAAGCCCTTTTTATCTATATTGTACGTGTTCTCTAGCAGAATGTTGTATTAAGTAACTTTCTGCTGCAGCAGCTTAAAGTACGACTTATACTTGTACTCTAACTTAGCGTTGTGACAACTAGATTCTATGCTAGTGGCCTATTAGAGGGTGAGTTGATCGTAGTGACAGTAGAGGAAGCGCTTAACCTAGCTATTATAGCAAGACTGTAAGGCAACAGAGGACGCGAAATTTGTACTATCTGCCTTGTAGGTTTTGTGCCAGTGCACAGAGTGACTGCCTCGGCAGTCACTCGGGATGCTAAGGCTGGTAAGTGGCGCTAGTATATAAAGGGATGACAGGAAGTTCAGACGAAGCCTCCTAGACTATCATATACTACTACGAAGAAATGAAGTTTATATCTTATCCGCGTAACCCGTATCTGTGGTTTCTTGCACAGCAATGTGGCTCCTCCGTCCTCTACATACCAACGGGTTGAGCACTTCTCACTGGAACAGTAGTAAGTGATGCGCTAACAATCTCTCCATATATTTAACTAGATCTAATTCCTCTTAGTTGCTAAGTTTCTGTAAGTTCTTATATGCGACACGTTAGGGGACCTATTTAAGTTAATGCTCGCGCGACAACGTAGAGCAATTAACACTATGTTTTTCTGCAATCTTTGTACATACAAGTTTGTTGCCTAGGTTTAAATTATAGATATCTGAGAGCGCATTATTAATTCCTGTCATAGTTGTTGAGTGGATGCGCGTCAAAAAGATGGTGGTGATCGCGATCCCTGTGCATTGGTCGACTCCGTGCATTGGATGACCGTGCACGGTAGCCAATGAAACAGAACGCTCGACAC
The DNA here is from genome assembly GCA_026119515.1 of Ascochyta koolunga. NCBI lineage: Eukaryota > Fungi > Ascomycota > Dothideomycetes > Pleosporales > Didymellaceae > Ascochyta > Ascochyta koolunga. The sequence continues at coordinate 3,171,232 of JANLCG010000001.1, read as the reverse complement.
AGCCTCCGGTTCATTAGGAACATGAAATACGAGCTCTCTAGCTCTGCCTGTTGATCGTGCCTATTAGGTAACAAATGAGTACACCATTAGATCACAGAAGAAGATGAAGTGTGCCACCTTTTCGAGTGCCCCGCAATGGAACTTGTCGTATCTTCTCACTTGTGAATTACTTCGTCTCGTTGAATCGCTCACTCCGGTCTCGTGACAGCACTGCCGGATTGCTACCATTCTTCGACGTATTGAAAAAGATTCTATACCTAGTCGACTGAGCGCCAACCCCAAGTGTTACGGACCAACCCTCATTTCGGTACGACTTTGATGCGTCTGCTTCGATCCGGAATCATCTGAGCACCATGGTCGCTACGACGAATACCCATCCGGATGATGACTAGCCCCACGTGGCCATGTTGGTCAACGAGGCAGTTTCTCGACTGGCACCTTTCTCTGCGCTTATCCTGACAATCATCCTGGTCATCGTGTTCCTTGTGCGTTCCTACGTCTTTGAGTCATTTTGGATGCAAAGATGTTACGGCGCGACATAGTTGAACCTTAGTGAGGTCAATCGACGAGGTTTTATCAATCACCACGTCACTGGTTTTGCTAAAATCTTCATGGCGGCCGTTGGTGCCTATCCGTTCCTTGACATAACTTTTGGGACAGCTACGGTGCATACTTTGTATCCGAGGTCAAAAGTTGTGACTTGTGGTGATGGTATGGTTCCCTTCCAAGAGTTCTAGAACAATTGTGTCAAAGCCTAACAGAATTGCAGTTCTCCTTGTCATAAACCAACTTTTCATCGCTATGTACCTTTTTGAGCTTCTTTTTCGAGCCAAGCTTTCTCCAATCGTCGTTATTCATCATATTGGAGCCGTTGTCATAGCTCAGAGTGCAGTTGGCATCAGTCTCAACTGGGAGCATGAGCGAGACGCCACTATCGAGTTCATCCTTTGCTTTGTCTGGGGTATGTATCTTTTTCTCAAGCTCATCAATCCCAATCACCTCTCCTTCCTCTCCCTCTTTGACTAATTGATACCATTTAATAGGTGCGCTCGACATCGTCGCGGAATTCTTGCCACACGTCGCCATCATCTTATACCGTGTTTATCCGACCGACCACAAGTTTCTTCGCAAGGTGTTCTGTTTTAGCTGCATCAGCACTTTCACTGGCACAATTGTCGAGAATATAACCGTCATGTGGCTCTTTGGCTCTCTGTGGCATCACTGGACTCTTCCTTTAAAGGTAGTCACCCCGCTTCTGCATGTCATATTCAGTGCTGCTCAGCTCTTTGGGGCTAGAAATTTCCGCAGTATGTGGCTGCAACAGAAAAGATTGCAAAAAGAGAAAATCCAGAATGAAGAACGCGGGTCTTGCGTCTTGATGGAAGGTGACATCAGTGGTGGGAGCGACACTCAAGGACAGAAGGAGGTGCCTACTCAGATCGCCGGAAACGTAACTGGACCAGTAATCGTTCAAAGGAGCGGCCATCTCGAACTCCCTGGGGAGAGTTCCGCAATAGTCAAATACCAGATCCTACCTTTTGTGTGGGTATGTAGTAGACTCGATCTATCGCACGTATGTGAAAGCGATCAGACGGGGTGCCTGCGGTAGAGGCTGGTGGTAGAGCTACCGTGTACCTAGGTAGACTCTTGGACAATGTATTGCAGCTGCGACCTTAGACGGACGTCAATGTCGATATTACCATAGGTAGGCTTGGTTGGAACAGCTCCAAGCCCATGACTCACGGGTCAACGAAGCACCACCTCAAACCCGGGCGGATCTACGTGGCGCCAACAACATTTCGAATAACGTGCAATGAGGACATAAACCTAGCAGGTAGGGCCAGAATCCCCGGAGCATTGGAATCCTTACGATGCCGATGTCACCCTAAGGCTATGATTGGCTATCGAGATGGTGAGTTTCAGGGCAATGTCGTTAGTGCAAGCCGAGGGCTTCCTCACCCGAAAACGGATCTAATGGATCTAGTGGTTTCGAGAAATGTCACACCCCAATAGTGGCTTGTGATACTGGGCCTGCACTTAATGACTCACTTCTCCTCGCAATAACAGATTGGCGTTTTGTTCCACGATGCCGGCGTAGCGAGTTTACGGTAACTCAAAGCCGACTTTTTCTGATTCCTATGATAGTTACCTGTCACTGCCATATCTTTCCTAAGCGATTGCATCGCTTTTCGCTTGCTGCGACCAAGATTGGATGTAGAACAAAACAAAAGTCTAGCGACATGGTGCACAGTCTCAGATCTTAATTAGCACAACAAACTTGGCGTGTATGTTGAATCTAGGACGCTGCCTCTAGTAAGCTGCTACACTGGCTTTTATTGAATATGCAAACAAGCGAAGACTGGCCCAGAGAGCAGCAGGGTCTTGATAGCCGGGGCGATTAATTTGCAGCACGTACCCCTTACTTCATGATGTCCTGTTTGGAATGTGTCAGATTGGAGGGAAAACCAAAGGGACGCAAGGTTACCGAGCAAAGTCTTTCGTGGCTCTGTTGTTATCCGATCTATTGCTTCTCGACTCACTAATGAAACATACCTGTCACGGGTAGGGGAAAGCAAGAAATTCATGGTCCGCATAAAAGCGCCAAAGATATTACATGTATGGCGGGCACGAACCATCTATCATTTCTCTCAAGCCTACAACAAGATGAATTCAGGCAGTGTACTCGGCCTGCTTTCAGTAATCCAATGCTCTCTCTTCATTTACCTTGTCACACTCCCAAACAGCCTGGGTGTTGCCGCTGAATCGGTGAACAGACCGACACTAGCAAGAAGAGAAGATAATCTGGCAGATTTTGGGCAAACGGTACCTATTTTAGGGCAGGTAAGTAGCAATTGGCTTGAATCATCGTCCTTCACTTCGTAGCTAGAGCGTCTAACCAGAACGTAGATGGAACGCACCGATCAAGACTTCAAAGACGGTCTAGCCCTCGATCTCTTCTCACCGCGCAATCGCTCCCTCGTAGTGCAAAAGAACGCCTCCCCACTGCCAGGGAAGTTCGTCAGTAGTAGTACGGGTGAGCCGTTTATCGCTCTGTCGGAATACTCTTGGATCATCAAGGTCAACGACAGTGCACATGATTTGATTGCTAAGATCGAATTGCCATACGTGCCTGAGGAAGTGCAGCGCAGAGGCTGTAATGTGGCCAACACATACGTCGGCACCCTGTCCAAGGACGGCAGGAGTTGGATGGTGGATGAGAGTAAGCGAAACGTCCACATGTAAGATTTGAGTCCATGTGAGGGCTTCCTTGAGGCGTGCTAATCGCGAATGTTTGATCAGGACCGAGAACAAAACCCGTATCATCAAGCTGACGTCCCTGGACGGCGAATATATCCTCCTTGGCCGTCAGACAGTCGATACGGCGAACATGTTCGTACAGTACGGCTTTGGCGCTACGCGCACTGTAAACTTGACCGGAGGAATGGGTGTTCAACAGGCAGAGTTTGTGGATGGACTCTGGCTTAGTGTGGAGACAGAGAAAGAGATGCGGATGAATGCGAATTTGCAGTTCGGAATCGAATCAAAAGCACTTCCCTCAGGATCGCAATCGCTATGTGGGTTCTACCGCCGCCCGCATGCACCTGTGTTGGAAGCTAACAAGTACGACTAGATTCATTTGCATGGGCCATAAACAGCAGCCTGCCAGACCAACCGTTGAAAAACGCCTCTTTGCGCTTCCCAGGTAATTAGCCCCTTCTCAGCCGCGTACAGTTTTCTCCATCACTTCTTGGTTTCAATAAGCTGACGAAAGCGCTCTGCATGACGGCAGTTAATACCGCTCTTCTTCCAGCTCGCAACAGTAGCTCACCTATGAGCTCTCCCAAGCTCGTTGTCGCTAGACGCGATCTCAACGCCTCACGTACAGCATCGTTTGAACCTCTGCAGCGAAGCCAGCGTGGAGTCAGTTGTCGGCCTGAGTGTCAGGTGGAGGTATCGAGCTTGCAACGACTGGACGGAGAGTATGTGATCTTGGTCGCCGATGAGGTCAAAGGAAAGCCCAGTGCTGATAAGGATGTTGTTCAGGCGCCCTCTTTAAAGTCGGCAGCCTCGAGACGTGATGGAATCTCAGGCAAAGGAAGTCAGTGGGCGTGGGCGTGGGCGTGGACGTTATTGAGTATGTGTATGTACACCATTGTGTAGAGAGAACAATCTAGTTCAGCTTTTGAAGTGCGGATTTCAAGATACGCTTCTCGACTTTGGTGCCTCACAGCGATGGATGGATGAAATGCAAATGAGCGACGCGCACCGCACTGAGCGAGAAGAATCCTTCTTTCTCGTCCCTCTTTGCAATGACGCTATATTCTACGACAAATACAGGGGTCGCCAGGTAGTAGAGGGTGTGGCTGCATCGTGAGTAAGCGAAGAGCAAAGGACAAAGCAAGCCCCAGAGCTCTGACCCACCGGCACCAGTGTCAGCGTCGAAACCCCCACTGCGCGGGGCGACGCGGGGCGGCCACCCAAGCGCATGCCACCACCGCAAAGGCCCTTTCCAACGTCTTATTTTGTGCAACGAAGCAGAGAGGGCGGAAACGGCGGTGGGAACAGCAACACGGAACCAATCCGGCAGACACAGATCCGCCGCGCGGCCAAGGGTGCAGCGACGTGCGAAAGCGCCTCGTGGCAGTCTTTCGCCCACTTGCACAGCTGCGACTATTCGCCGATCCTGGATGCCAACAAGTAAGGCGGATCCAGTTTCACAAATGCTGGAGAGCATGTTCCGGGCATACCAAGCCAACGACAGACCGACACGCCGTCTGTCATCCAAGGCTGCCAAGCCAGATGAAGCTTTGGCTCGTATGCTTAGTACGACGCCCTCAACCGACTGGGCAGTCTTTCAGCTACCCAGAGTCTTTGCATGCTCATTCCTCACGTCACTTGCGAGATGGTGCCATGCAGTCCAAACCACTGGAACTTGGCTAGAATCCCCCAGATTCCGAACCACATAGCCTCCCCACTCCCAAGTTCCAGCACAGCCAGGATTTCGCCCCTAAGCAGGCAAGTACAAAACAACACCCCATACTTTCCCCCGTCACCAGCCCAAAAAAGCCCTTCCAGCCCCTTGCACCGCTCATGCCTCCCGCGGCGGATCGAGAAACGGATTCCGCGGCTCCCCTACTTCATCCTTGGCCTGAGTCTGCGTCAGTACGGCGCTTGTGACAGTTAGGCTGCTCCAACCTACCTTGTCTTGCAACATGCTGGCTTTCCGCCGCCACGACTTCCACGCAACGATCCCAATGACAAGCAGCAGTGCGGCGCCAGCTAGTCATGTCAGCGCCTGTAAATACAACGGATGCTCCACGATGAGAAGAACGTACAGATTGCGCCTAGGACCGCGAGGCCGATTCTCGCTGTCTGCGGCAATGCGGGGCCTGCTCTGTGGTTCGAGCTGAGTTGTGTTTGTGCACTTCCTGCTGCGGGCGTGGTGGTGGATAAGGCGAAGGTCGGTGTGGGCGTGTCTGAGACGGTTATTAGGACCGTGTGTGGCGCCGTGGGGAAGAAGACGGTTTTTGTGGGTGATGGCGTGTCGTCTTCGTCTTCCTTGAAGCGCCTGGTGGTCGTGATTGTGATCAAGACTGTCTTTGGAGCGCTTGAGGTTCTGCTTGTACCGGGTGTCGTTGTCGAGCGTGTTGGGGAGCCGGTTCGAGTTGGGGCGCCTGTCACGGTGGACGCGGCCCTTCCGGGGATTGCCCTCTGGTCTGTGTCTGTCTGCTTGATGTGCCAGCTTCACTGTCTGAGGATCCGTATGCTGAAGGGAGTTGGAGCGATGCTGGCCTCTGCCTACGTTGGAGGGTACGGGTCATTTTGCTGGAGAGGCTGGATAGGCGCTCCGAAGATATTCAATCACTTGATAGCAGTGCAAGGGACTGAATGGCTTCGTACAAGAAAGACCGTCGGTTTGTGCTTCTTCTTCCAGTCACAGGTCTTAGCCCTCAGGTGAAACGCTCACAAAGAATACCAGTACGAATGAGAGCCACATTCCTACCCCCACATAGGTACAAGCTCTAGCGCTGCAGTGCCTGTAACCTATCTACTATCCAGTAACGTGAGTCGAGGGTTTCTAGGAAACGTCAGTAACACATCAGATGTTTCACCGTCGCGACTTCCGCCGTGCCAATCAGCACACACGATACCTATCATCAAGTCTGCTCACCCTACGATGATCAGGGGATCGTAGGGCTCGTGCTCGCACCAGTATATATCAGGGCCGGGCCATAGTGCTTCGAGCCTCCCTCCTATCACCTGAGTGGAGCACCCAACGATGACCGCCAGCCTCCACCTCTTTCCTCGATGCACCCACCAGCTGTCTGCACATTCCTAACCTGTCCTAGTCCTCGTGAATCCAGACACTGTGCTCTCGATCGTCTTTGACTATTCCTGACAAAATCGAAGCCCCATTCACACGGCATCATGGATGACCGACGCTCCCCCCCCACCGCCCGCCTCCCGTCGCTTCACCACCCTCGAAGGTTGGCACCGTGTGGGAGAAGGCGTCTTCGCCCTCGGGCAGCGGACTTTGGTCTACAATTTCAACGCTCAATTCGATCTGGAGCGCGACAGCAACGGGGGTATTTTGACCCTACCTGTTCACTCAAAGGAGCTACCTGTTCACTCAAAGGAGCTACCTGTTCACTCAAAGGAGCTACCTGTTCACTCAAAGGAGCTACCTGTTCACTCAAAGGAGCTACCTGTTCACTCAAAGGAGCTACCTGTTCACTCAAAGGAGCTACCTGTTCACTCAAAGGAGCAGGGCAGCTGGACCAAGTCCGTTCTGCACACGCGTGTGTCGGCGGAAGGCGAGATATTCAATGGGTGGCAAGTAGAGAAACCGTACCACGTCTTTACCTCACGGCAGAAGTGGATGGTCGGGGCGCTGATCAGCGCGGCAGGACTGTTCTCGGGGCTGAGCTCAAACATCTACTTCCCGGCCCTGGACGCCATCGCGCAGGTCCGTCCAGCAGTCGATTTCATGCGCGCCCGCTGACTAACCCAGGACCTGCACGTGCGTCCCCGCGACGTCAATCTGACGATAACCTCGTACCTTGTGATTCAAGGCGTCGCGCCGTTGCTGTGGGGCGCGTTGTCAGACGTCCTGGGAAGACGACCAGTCTACCTGGCCTCGTTCGCGGTGTACATGCTTGCCAATAGCGTGCTCAGTTTCTCGCCGAGCTTCGCGGTGCTGCTGCTCTTCCGCGGGCTGCAAGCCGCAGGCTCGGCGTCGACTGTCAGCCTCGGGAACGGCGTCATCACGGACATGGCTGCGTCCTCGGAAAGAGGCGGTTTGATGAGTTTCTACCAGGCGGTGCGGAACGTGAGTATCGCCGGAGGCCCCGTGATAGGCGGGGTGCTCACCAAGGCGCTGGGGTTTCGGTCCGTGTTTGTCTTTTTGCTGATTCTCTCGAGTGTCACTGTTCTGGCGCTCGGGCTGTTTCTGCCGGAGACGCTGCGCAGTATAGCGGGCGATGGGTCGCGACGTCTGGGGGCATTCATCAGCCGCTCATCCGCAGGCTGAAGAGAACGGGGAGGACCGCGTGGAGAGCGAGGCGCGCTATGTGCGTCCGCCTATCGTGCTGACGACGTTTGTGAAGCCGCTTCTGCTGTTGAAAAAGAGGGGGATTCTGTTGAACCTGGTTTTTGGAAGTGTGGTCTACGCTATCTGGAGCATGGTGACGAGTTCAACGACGGCGTTGTTTCAGCGATTGTTCCTCCTGAACGAGCTTCAGCTGGGACTCGTGTTTGTTCCCAACGGTACGTGGCATTGTCTGTTTTGTCTTGGACTCGGAGCATGTTCACCTCTCGTCTTGCTCGCATCTACTACTGCTCAGGCATATGCAACGTTACTGACTCGATGCACAGGTCTGGGAACCATCTTGGGAAGCGTGGTGATTGGGATTCTGATGGACCGCTCCTTTGCGCAGGCCGAAGCCGAGTATCGCGCTCAGCACCATCTATCCACCTTTGCCGGGAATTCACTTCCGGCGAGTTTTCCCATAGAAAGAGCTAGGCTGAAGCACACACTTTGGATCACGCCGCTGTTCATTGTCAGCACGGCTGCATACGGCTTCTCGCTCAACAGCACGTCGTTGGCAGAGCGACCCGGTTGGATCGCGGTCCCGTTGGTTCTCCAGTTCTTCATTGCAGCGGCAAGTAACGCGGTGTTCGCGATCAACCAAACGCTTGTGTCGGATCTTTGTCCTGGGGAGGGTGCGAGCAGCACGGCTATCAACAATCTTTTCCGCTGCTCCATGGGTGCAGTGGGAGTAGCATTGATTGACACGATGATCAGTGCAATGGGTGTAGGGCCAGCGTTTGCCGGCTTGGGGATGGTGACCGTTATTGTATCGCCCTTGTGCGTTATTCAATGGTATTGGGCAATGAAATGGCGGGTTGAAGAATGGGCGAGCAAGGAGAACAAGTAGCGGGACGAGTACGGTCTCAAAGCTGGAAGTGTTCGGTTACACGAGTTCGTCGTGTCGTGCAAGTATGACTGACTTGACTAACCTCACCAACGCAAGCTCCAAGAATTCCAACTTGACGGTTCGTTTGAGCCCGGAAGGCAGCTGCTTGCTAAGGAAGTCAGATAGACATGTGAAGACTGTACACACACTGCACTGTTGCCAACCCACTCACGCCTCAAAACTACTGCCCCCTCCATCTTGGCCCACCACCTCCCCTCCTCGCCCTCCTCCCTAGGCCCCAGAAACTCCAACACCTGATTGAAGGCTGGGCGCGGCACGGTGGGCTCGGGGGCGGGCATCATGGCGCCGTGGACGGGGTCTTCTTGCTCGGGGTACCTCTAGCGTAGGTAGGGGCAGGGTAGGATCCGCACGGACTAAGGGTAGGGGTAGGGTAGGGGTTAGGCATAGGAAATATTAGTAGGAAAGTGGCTGTAATAGAGAGATATTTAGTCACGTAATGTACTCTACCCCTACCTCTACTCTATGTGGACCCTACCCTACTCCTACCCCTACCCTATGTAGACCCTACCCTACCCCTACCCTCTCGGCAACAAATTAGCGTGGGTAGGGGTAGGGTAGGGTTAGGGTACATTACGTGATGTACCCTACCCCTACCTAACCCCTATCCTTTTACCACTGTATATAAGGCAAAGGTAGAAGTAGATAAAAAGCTGTTTGCTGAAGTAATTAAGCAGTTGTTGCGTAAAAGAAGATTCTAGCACAGGTAGAAGATAGGGCTCTGTAGAAAGCTAAGTGTCTTATAAACAAGATTAAGGAGTTAGGTTAAGACGTCTATATAGAAGGGATAAACTATCCTGCAGCAGATAACTTAATAGGATATTCTCCTGTAATATGTTTAAGTTGTACCTAGACAAATCCTAATATTGTACTAGTTCTGTTAGGTCTTAGGGATAAGTGCTAGCTCTAGAATAGTAAGGTAAGATACCTAGATAAAGTCTAATACTTAACTTTAAGTATAATAATAAATAACATAAAATATAATCTATTATATTAAGGGGGTAACTAAGGCCTAAGTAATATATAATGCAGCTTATTATAGTAAGGGAAAGATTCTTAAAAGTAACTTAATTAACAAAGTTTAATATAAACTATAAGGGTTATATTCCTATATACTATATACTTAAGTATCTTATACTATCCTATAGTTTCTTATAAAGTCTAATAGGAGGCTTAATAGGATTTATAGAATCTTTATAGGAACTTTAGTTAGTTATATAACTAGTATCTAAGAGTCTTATAGCCTTAGTCTAGAACCCTTGTAGGAATTTGTAGGATATTATGTAACTATAATGCTTAGCAATCTACAAATCTATAATATTTAGTTAGTATAAGATAATAACCTTACGTATAATCCTTTAAGATTATATTACTATCCTTCTTCTCTATAATTTATATCCTAAAAAATTAACTAATAGTTTCTAAGAATACCTAAGCTAGAAACATAAGAGGAAATTAAATAAATAATATTAGATATCTTGCTATAGCTGCCTGCAAGTACTGCGCTAAGAAGAGTAAGGAATGTAAGATATCTTCCCTTAGTTAGAAGTAGACTAGCAGATAGGTACTCTTTACCTAGTATTAGGTATAGATTAGGTGTTAGATATAAGGACAATACCTAGCTAAGGTAAAAGGTAGAAAAGGAGTCACGCGCCAAGAGATAGCGCAGTAACTACTCTACTATTATTAAAATCAGACCTTATAGCTAGACAGACACTACAAAAAAACAATTAATACATATAATTATTATCTTAACCTATTAAAACCTAATAATTAAGAGTCTTACTGCTAATACTAATTATTATAAGCAATTACTAGCAAAGAAGATAGCGCTACTAGGCTAGCACAATATGCAGAAGGGTACAATCCTTATAGACTACTACTCCTTCTTAGCATAGTATTAGGCCTTTAAAGCCTAATGCATCTTACTAAACATATAGGATATTATTAACCTAGACAGCACTGCAACGCTAGCAGAGAAACTAGTACTTCTAAGACTTCTGCAGATTACTGCATATAAACTAGCACTTAGTGCTATCTTATCTAAACAAACAAGGCAAGGCACCCTATTAACTAGCTACACACAGGCATTACTGCCTATCTAAAAATAAGACCTATTAGCCTTAGGCTTACAATCTTATAATAAAGACATTAAGCTATACAAGCTTATGCTAGAAAAATACAAAATTTATAAAAGAACCTATAAAAAGGAATAGAAGAACCTTAACACTATTACGTCTCTTATATAGAGTATAGTGTTACTACATCTACAAAAGACATGTTGCTTACTACAGACATCTCTCTGCAAATAGGTAACTAGCTTCTAACAGAGGACAGGCACAAGTTTAGATAAGGAGAGAGCAATAGCTTGCAAACAATACTATAATGCTCTTAAACTAATAAGAGTAGTAGGAAGCTAGGACACCTAGCTCCTTAAATATAACTACGCGCCTACTAATATAGAAGTAGAAGGAGTCTCTAAGGCTACTAATCTAAACGCTGTAATAAGAGATTTTCTTAAGGCAGTAAGGAAGGTAGTGCCTAACTAGGCAGACAATTTCAAAGAAAACTAATTAAACCTTACTAGAATAAACTAGAAGGAGATAATAAAATGCTACTAAGAACGCATAAGCAAAGACTACCTAAGAAGCAAACCCTATAAGGGCACAGCCTTTGTAGTAGATTACTTTAACTCTGCCCTTGCTGTAGGTAGTGCATCTACTACAGGCACTAAGAGGGACGCCTTATATAGTAAGAACTGCGCGCTATCTACCCTAGTCTACAAGACTAAGGGAAGACCTACAGGTTAGTAATTAAGAATACCTAGCTAAAGAGCTAAATCTAAGCGCCTAGGAGGCTTAGTAGAAACTAATAGTGCTACATATATAGCTTGTAAACAACCTTATAAGCTAGTTAACTATTACTACGTCTTTAAAGAAAAGGCGCCTAAGTAGTAGACACCCTACCTAGGGACAGAGAGACTAGTAAGTGTCCTACTTAAACATAATGTTAACTTTTAAGAATAGGTAAGAGTAAGCAAACGCTCTAGAACATAGACACCTATAATTAAGACGTTATATACACTAGAACAGTTACTTAAGTAACTACAAGGTTAGTAAATCTCTATAATTAATACGTCTTTTTAGACAGGGCTATTAAATTACCCCTAAAAGACTGCTATATCCTAGATTCTAGTTTAACTATATATATTAGCAATAACTAGAAGTAGATCTACAATCTTTGCCCTCTACCTACAAATAATTACCTATAGGCTAGAAACTTATAAGTATAGATATAAGGGTATAGAACAATCTAGCTCTGTCTAGCTAGCTATAAAGGGGCAGCAATACTAGAGCTATAGAATGTAGCCTAGTGCCTAGATATCCTTTATAATCTTGTCTTATTCTAACAGCTACGTTAGTAAGGAATCTAGTAGGACACAAAGAGCAAACTAACCTAACTTAAACAACTAGACAATAGTATAATTACAGTGTTAATAGAGCAATTTAGTTAATAGATTCTAGAGGAAGAGCTAACTAAGGCAGCTTTTGCAGCACAAATTAATAGACAAAAGTAATCTAGCTTAAAAGCAGATGCACTATTATAGCATAAGCAAATAGGATACCTAGAGGCAGTAGCTATTAAGCACCTTGTCTACTAATCTAAGGGGGTAAAGATTAAGGGTATTATAACTGTCTAGTGCAATGCATGCAGCTAAGCTAAGACAAAGAGGTAGATAAGCTAAAGGCTACAACAAAATAACAAGGGTCCTAGTAAGAGAATAGCTATAGACTTCTACTTATACAAAGAAGGAAGCTATACAAAGGAGAAGAGCTAACTTCTTGTTACTAACAGGTATTCTAGCTTCCTATAGGACTTCTACTTTAAGGACAATTATCTTAGGAAGTTAATTATCTACTTCCTCTAAATACTTATCTAATTCCTCTATTATTAATATTAAATTAAAATTAAGGTAATTAAGTGTAATAGAGAAGTTACAACAACTAAGCTAGAGGTTGCACGTTAGTGCGCTGCCTAGTTAATCTAATTAGAGCCTTTAGTACCTAACGTATTGTGGAAGAGACGTAGAGCAACCTGTTAGCATGTAGGGGGTAGGAAGAGGAAGGAAGTATATATAGTAGTAAGTAGTAGATTAGTATGTTATTGTGGTTAATAGTAGTAGTAGTGGTAGTGGTAGTGGTGGTAGTGGTAAGAAGTGTTGGGCAGATAGATCGATCTTATATACCTAGCATCTGGGTGTCTGCCAAGGCAGCTACCCTGTGCACCGGCACAGTATAAGCCTAGAACAGAGGTGTAGAACACTTAGGGGGTGTAATTAAGGACAAGGCACGCACTATAAGACTAGACGTAAACCTACTATAGGAAATATAGCTAGAGAGTATAAGAGCAGCAGTCTACCTACATAACTAAACACTAAATTTATCTAATAACTAGAGATTACTATATAACTTATTCTTTACGTTTGCAGCACAATAGTCTAGAATTGCTATAACAAGAAGGAAGCTAAACTAGGCACATCTAAAGGCATACAGCTGTAAGGCTTTTGCTCTTATAAGCAACACCCTGCAAGGGAAGACACGTCTACAACACCTAGACCCTAGAGCATAGGTAGGATACCTAGTAGGATACTAGTCCTCTAACATCTACTAAGTATAGATTCTATCTATAGCTAAGGTAGTTAGCACAAGAGATATTACCTTTAATAAAGACAAAATCTTTAGTAGTAGAACAGAGGAGCTTATAGACAGCCTTATGCATAGCACTCTAGATAAGATTGCAGTATAGATTAAGAGCGTTAAGTTACTAGAGCTAACTTACCTAGAACTAGAAACATAATCCTTCTATAAGGATAACACAGTTGTAGACTCTAAGACAACACTAGAACCTATTAACTAACTAGGGTACTACTAAGGGAGAAAGATTAGAAACAATTATCTATATCTAACTCTGCTATTAACTCCTCTACTAGTAGTGCTGCTTACAAGCTGCCTGCTATTAGATTAAACACGTTAGAACGCTAACTAATTAGGAGCTGCTAGGTGTCACCTAGCAAGTGCTAATTAGCTAGAATTAACACTAGCGTAAAACTAAAGAACTTTATAAATAATCCTATAGAAGGCAGCCTTTATAGTTAGCACATAAGGCAGGACTATTAGCACCTACTAGGGAAAGATATTAGACAAGGCCTAGTTAAACCAGCTGCTCTTGCAGGGACTAAACCTTTACTAGAGTTAGTTCCTACTATTACTAAGCGCGCTCTAAACTAGTAGACTATCTAATGTATAAGCAATTTAAGGATGCTAAACAAGAGTACCTATAGAGCTACTACTAAATAAAATCTTAGTTAGAAGCTCTACTTAATAAAGTCTAGGTATTAGGACATTAGATCTTAAGCTGTATATAGGTGTACACATATAAGCTAGATAAGAACTACTACCTACTAAAATACAAAGTAAGACTAGTAGTCTAAGGCAATTAACAAAGGAATGTAACATTAGAGGACACTTACGCAGCAACGCTAGCTAGTAGGTCCTTCTAAATGTTAATAGCAATTATAGCTGCCTACAACATAGAGCTAAAACAGTATAACGTTGCAAATGCCTTTATTTATACTGCAATAGACTAAGAAACATATATAAGGATGCCTAACAGCTATTAGAAACTAGGTACAGTTCTATAGCTAAACAAGGCACTGTATAGACTTTAAATCTTACTACTCCTATAGCAGAGAGAATTTACATTAACACTTATTTAATAAGGCTTTAAAGTAGTTCTACACAAGCCCTACTATCTTACTAAGAGTAGAGTTATTATATTCTTCTATGTAGATAATATTATTATAGCCTACAGACAAGCAAACAAGTAAGAAGCTGCCTAGGCATTAAAGATCCTCTAAAACAAGTACAAAATAACTAGAGGACATAATCTCTAATAGTTCCTAGGAATTAAGGTTACAAGAAACTAATAGAATTATAGGATCCTCCTATTATAGGCATTATATGCCAACAAGATCAGCTAGCTAGCAGAGAGGACTAACCTTTGTTACAATACTCTAATGTTAAACATTAAGCTAACACCCTATAATAGAATTGCAACAGCATCTAAGATTAATAAGTATTAATAAAAGATTAGATTACTGCTCTTTGTAGCAGTTACTACAAGACTAGATGTTGCGTTTGCTACATCTAGGCTTGCTAGATTCCTTACTAATCCTAGACTACTACATTATAATACTATAGATTAAGTCCTTCTCTACCTATAGAGCACTAAACAACTATTACTATAAATTAGAGGTAGTATAGGTCTAGAGGTTATAAGCGACGCATTATTTACAGACAACACAATAGATAGGAAGAGCTTCTAAGGATATGCTATAAAGCTATATAGGGGACTTATTACCTAGAGAGCTAACAAACAAGACATAGTTATAACGTTAATAACAGAAGCTAAATTGCTAGCTCTATTATAGGTTGCTAAGGAAGCTATCTTCCTCTCTTAACTGTTAACTAAGCTTAGTATATAACTTCTAGAATAAACTATTACTATTTAGTGTAACAACACGCAGACTATCTAATTAATAAATAAGGAGGTATTAAAGCTCTAGACTAAACTTTAACATGTAGACATCTACAATTACTAGCTTTAATAAGAAGTAGCTAAGAAGACTATTGCTGTTACTTACGTACTATTAGCGCATATGCTAGCAGATAGACTAACTAAAGCACTACTACAGAATAAGTAAAGGACCTTCCTATTACAACTTAGACTAGTAGTGTTATAAGTGCTCTCCCCTAACAGGAGATACCTCGGCTAGGCCCCGGGCCAAGCCTAGAGACCTACTGGCCATACACGTATATAATATCCACGCGCCTTAAGACTTACCCCTTAAGGATTTGTCTTATCTTATCTCATCTCTCAAATATCATCTATTATTCATCCTATCTTGCTCTGCTTGATTGCCTGCCTACAGTGCCCTTACAATTTAAATCCTTTATACTCCTCTCTTAGAAAAGGCAGCCAATTGGCAGCAGAGGAGCGGGAAAAACCAGCTATTAGTGATAGCTAGAGGACGCTGCAACCTTCGCTTAAATATAAGCAACGCAGAAGAGCTACTTCTACGCAATAACACTAGACAAGAGCTAGACGCCCTACGCTGCAGCAACGCGCCCTAAGCGTCGCCTAAACTAGTAGCGCTAGCACCTAACCCTTACGTTAGGGACAAGTTAGACATAAACATAGCAGGTATTACAACCCTAGGCGTTATAGAGCCACGTGTTGCGCAACCTGTAATAGACGCGTTACAAGCTTCTATCCTGTTGCTGCTAGAGGCGCTTAATAAGGCAGAGCTAGCTAGCGCAACCAAACGCAAAATTGAAATTTAGCAACGTTAATTTAATAGAGCTGTTGAGATATTACAACAGACGCACGCTAGACAGACGCTAGGCAGCTACTGCCTAGCTTTTAACAAAGCTGGCAGGATAATGCAAGTCCTTAACAATGTCTAGCCTAAGCTAAGGCTTAGGACAGACAATAAGCCCCCTACAACCTAGCAGGTAGACTAGTAGATTAAGGACATAGATACAGCATTCTAGTACACACAAGTACTTAACAATTCTGTTACCTATACCTACTAGATTATAGGCACTATCTATTATAGCGTGCACTGTAAATTAATCCAGCAACGTATTAACAAGGGATCTATCTAAACCTAGGCCAACCTCTACATAGAGGAGGAGCAATTAGTCTAAGACCCTATCTTTACGCAGTACAAAAACTACAACAAGTACTTTAACTTTAAATAGAAGTCTAATAATTTAGTTAATACCTTCCTAATAAAGCTAAATAAGAGTAAGTCTCTACTGCCCTGCAACTTTGCAAAGTTTAAGGATAGCAGCAACAACTATAAGTTTAAGATAGCTTTTGTGTAGAGCCTTACTCCCTAGACTCTCTAACAAGAAATCTAACAGAATAGTAGTCTAGAACATATTACTAAGTAGGCAGAGTTTAAGCAAGCTCTCTGCAACGTAGAGACTGCTACTGTCCTATTAAGCTTAGGGGTAAGGACTAACAGCAGTAGTTAAAACAAGAGACCCCTGCTCTCTCCTATAAGGAGAAAATTTAAAAGGCATAACAGCTGCGCGTTAACTCCCTTAGGGAGCGACACTAGGAAGGCGCTAGGAGACCCCTAGCTAGCTAACTATAGCACAAATCTGTTAAGTGGAAAATAGCCCCTAAAGGGCAACAGCTACAAATCTTAGGGTTAATATTAAGGCTAGGGATATTAGCAGTCCTAAGGCTACCTGTAGCAGAGCAATTAGCGAAGCTGCGGAGGCGGCTAACAAGACTCTAGCGTTAGGCTAGATTAGGGGAATAGCAAGCCCTAGTTGCTAACCTTTCCTACCTACGACTAGGGCCTAAGACTAAAGGGGAAAAGACTTGCATAGCAGTCTCTATCTAGCTTAAAGACGCTAACAACATCCTAAGGACGCTCTAAGCCCTATACAACTTAGGATCAGAGCTGAACCTAATCTTAGAGGCATGGGCCAAGGAGCTTAAGCTGATGCTAGCAGGCATAGAACAACAACCTACAGCAGTAGTCCTTAACAAAACAGAACTCTAGCTAAATAACTAATATTAACTAATAATAGTGTGCTACAACAGCAATAGGGTAGCAAAGACAGTTAGACTAACAACGTTTTAGTCTACATTATTTGTTAGATACAACCTAGTCCTAGGTTACCTATAGCTGGCTGAAGCAGACCTGTGTATCTGTTTCTTGTTAGGAACCTACAAGTAGTTCCCTAACAATGCTAAGAGGATCTAGTTGTTAACTGCTAAGGAATTGTTCAGGGAGATAGGTCTAGGTAAGCAGCTATATCTGCTACATCCTAGAGGCCTGAACCTAGGCAGTCTAACAGACGTCTACTAGAGGGACGTTAGACAGACGTAGGACGCAACCTGTTGCGCTAAGTTATTAAGAATTATAGTAGTAAGACATAACAGCAACACTGTCCTAGGAGACAACGCCCTAGACATAGAAGAGCTTAAATACGTGCCTAAACACCTCTATTACAAATAGTTTGCGTTTAGTAAACAATAGATAAGCGTATTAGCACTATATTAGGAGTATAACCACTCTATTAAAATTAAGGATAGAGCTAAGGTTCCTAACCTCCTGATCTACAACCTGTCCTGCAGGGAGCTGGACATCCTCTGGGAATACCTTAAGATAGCATAGGAGAAGGGCTAGATCTGTCTAAGCAAGTCGCTAGCAGGAGCCCCTATCCTGTTCGTCCCTAAGTCTAACAGTACTATAAGACTATGCGTTAACTACTAAGGATTAAACAAGGTAACTATTAAGAATTAGTACCCTATCCTGCTAGTTAGCAAGATAATAGACTGCCTGTTAAAAGCAAAGGTCTTTACTAAGCTAGATCTACGCGACGCCTATTACAGGCTCTAGATTAAGGAAGGCAATAAGTAGAAGACTGCGTTTAAGACACAGTATAGTTATTTTAAATACCTAGTAATGCTATTTAGTATAGCAAACGCGCTAGCTACGTTTTAGTCCTATATCTATTAAGCCCTAGAAGGCCTCCTAGACAAGATCTGCGTAGTCTACCTTAATAACATCCTTATCTATTCCTAGGATAAGAAGGACTATAACAAGCACGTTAAAGAGGTCCTAGATTGCCTAGTTAAGTAGGGGATGTTTACAAAGGCAAGTAAGTGCGTCTTCTCTAGCAAGTTAGTAGAATTTCTAGGATTTATTATTACACTAGACGGCGTGGTTATAGATCTAGAGAGGGTCTGTACTATTACTAAATAGCTAGAGCTATTAAGCTACAAGGACATTTAGGTGTTCTTAGGCTTTGCTAACTTCTATTAGCAATTTATCTTTAACTACTTAGGAATTATCTAACTGCTTATTAACTATATAACGGCTGCCTAGAGTCTAGCAGAGGACTAGGGGTCCCTAGTCTAGAAGAGAGGAGGGTAAGACTAAAGAAAAGTTAAAAGGGACTAACTAAATAGTATAAACTATAGTATTAGCTAGAGGAAGCCTGCACAGCATTCCTTACTATTAGGGAGAAGTTTACAAAAGCTCTAGTACTATAACACTTTAACCTAAGTAAGCCTATTATTATCCTTACAGACGCGTTAGATTTTGCTATAGTAGCTATCTTGTTGCAGCTGCAGGCGTCTAACGTAGCAACAGAACAACACTAGAAGCTAGTAGCATTCTAGAGCTAGAAGTTCTAAGGTCTATCTATTAGATGGCATACCTATAACAAGGAACTCTTAGCAATTATTAAGGCCTTTAGGCAGTAGAGACACTACCTTAAACACGCCCCTATAACAATCTAGGTACTCTTAGACTATAATAACCTAAGGTACTTTATAATAATAAAGGAGCTCTCTCCTAAACAAGCCTGTTAGGCAGAGGAGCTAGCAAGGTTTAACTTTAAAGTTAAATACAAGCTAGGACTAGAAAATGTAGTAGATAGTTCTTTAAGACGTCTAGACTACGCAGAAGGTCTTAAGGTTAGAGAACAGCAAGCCCTACAGGATGCTATACTGCCTACCTTACAACAGAAGCTTTAGATCTAGGCAATTTAAAAGTCTAGGGCTTAAAAAGATGCATAGGCAACATCTAGGAGTGACGTACCTGTAGAAGACCTAGTAGAGGTCTAGCAACTGCCTAAAACTGTCCCTAAGGAATTCCGCTAACAGCAAATTAGCCTTAGAGATCTATCTCCCTAGCTCTTAACCCTCTATCTAATAGCTATTAGCGCTAGGGTCTATCTAAAGACACTAAAGCTAAGGGACTGAACTTTAACGTCGCAGAAGCTCTCCTTTGTAGCCTAGACAACAGAGTTAGTGCCCCTACATACCTTGCGAACAAAGCTGCGCAGGGAGATTCTGCTTACGCTCTAGAAACCCTAGGACCCCTAACAGATTTTGTTAAGCAAGTCTAGTAGTAGAATGTAACATACCCTGCAAAGCAGTTGTTAACAAACTAGATAGATAGTAGAGCAAAGAAGGGACAACACTACTAGGAGGTTAACCCTAGTAGAACCTTACGCAAGAGCAGGAAAGTTTAGATTCCTAATAATATTGCACTACGCTACATAATCCTTTTAAGAAATTATAACAACTCTATAGGAGGTTACTATAGCATAGATAAGACTGCTAAAGTACTTAAAAGAAAGTACTATTAGCTAGAACTAATAAAGGACGTATATAAGTACATCTAAAGGTGTCCTGCGTGCTAACTACACAAAATTAGAAGGCATAAGCTGTAGGGACTACTTACACTATTACTAGTACCAGACACAGCCTAGCAGCACTTCTCCCTTAACTTTGTAACAGACCTGCTAAAGTCAGCAGATGCTAAAGGGAATGAGTATAATTTAATACTAGTCCTAGTAGACTGCTTTAGTAAGTACGTCTAGTACCTACCCTGCACTAAGACGATTACTGCCTAGCGCCTAGCTAAACTGCTAATAGAGCAGAGCTTTTAAAGCAAGGACTACTAGATACGCTGTTATTAGATTAGGGTTTAGTGTTTACTAGTTAATTCTAGTCTAATATCTGCTACTACCTTAAGATTAACTACTAATTAAGTACAGCTTTCTACCCCTAGACAGATAGGCAAACTAAACGCTAAAACCAGGAGTTAGAAACGTACCTCTGTATATACATAAACTACTAGCAAGATAACTAGGTAGACCTCCTGCTATACGCTAAGTACGCCTACAACTCTAAAGCTTACTCTAGTTACAGAGAATCTCCTATAAAGGTCGCCTTTAGCATTAACCCTAAGGGATTTAACAGGATGCCTAATAAGCATTAGCTACAGAAACCCTAAACTGTCTAGGACAAGAACAAGGCAACACTAGAACTACGCTAGCAGGTTGCTGGCTGTCTATCACGCTGGCATAATATGTAGAGGATAGCAAAGGAGGCCTTAGAGTACGCACAGAAGGGCAACGCCTAGTAGTACAACAAAAAACAGTCTAAACAGCACTTTGCTAAGGGAGACTTAGTTCTCCTTTAGGCTAAGAACCTAATTACAAGCTGTCTATCTAAGAAGTTTAACGCTTAATACCTTAGGCCATTTGTAGTAATTAAGAAAGTAGGCAAGCTAGCGTATAAGCTGAAACTACCCCTATTAATAGACAGAGTGCACCTAGTGTTTAACGTGTTACTCCTTAAGCACTAGAGGGAACCTCTCGCAAGCAGCAGGTTCTAGCCAGGTCCTATTAGCATACTAGAAGACGTCTTACCTAGCAACAGGTTTAAAGTTAAAGGTATACTGTTACATAAAGACACTGCTACCTAAGGAAGGGAGTATAGAGTTAAGTAGCTAGGTTAGCCAAATGAAAAAGCCACCTAGGAACTACTTAAAAATCTAGACTACTGCAATAAGATCCTTTAGGATTATTACTAATACGCTTAGGTAGGTAATCTATTAGCAGTGAGCTGGACAACGTCTAGCGAACTAGCGCTACTAAGGCGAAAGAGGGGACGTCCTTAGAAGTCTACCTTATAAACCTTACTCTAACATAAAAAAAAGGTAAGGATAGATTGCCCTAGAACTCGTGCAACTAGAGGCTAAAGAAGGCCTAGCGTCTATCTAATACATTACTAGCAAAGAATTGCACATTTACAGGAGGGGAGAAGTTCTATTACTATCTACTAGTTTGTTAAAAAGTTATTATTAAAGTAGAGGGTCTTAATAACTACAACTACAGTCTTAAGCAGCTAATCTACAACCTGCAGTTAGGCTTATGTTATAGGAGGGACTGCGACAGCGATAACTACCTAGGGTAGGCTTTATTAGAGACGCAGACATCCTCTTAAAAGGAGCTGCTAGAGCCTGCGCAGAAGAAGGCAGGTTAGTACTATAGTAGTACTACTGCTTCTTAGCATTGTTAGCACTGCTAGTCTTCTAGAAGTGCTCCTTAATTACAGTATCAATTACAACGTTGTTAGGGAGCTTCTTACTAACAGTCCTAACTGCAGCCTATAGCAAGTCAGCTCTACTAAAAAAGAGGGGGAGGAAAGAACACCTATAATGTACTGCTTAAGGTTGTGCAACTAGGAAACCTAGCAAGCATAGGCGTACTTAGTCTTACTAAGGCTAGACTTGTTAATGCAGCAACAAACTATAGCATTATAGGCAATAAAGCTATTGTAGTAGGACTTAGCGTAGTTAAAAGCTATCTGCTAGTACAACTGTATATAAGCAACAACCTAAGCGTTGTCTGCCTAGTTACCCTAGGTAGTAGTCTTGTTGTTAGTCTTGCGTAGGGCACGCTTAACTAGAAAGTTAAGCATGTTAATAGCTTAGTAGAAGATAGGGTTAATCTACAGGAATTAGCATAGATAGACACTAGAGCAACACAGGAGATACCTTAATATACTTCCCTTCCTTTGCCTCTACGCAGCTAGGACACACGCTAAAGTTGTCCTTGCAAAGCCTGTACCTACTAGGACAACAGAAGATGCGCATAAATAACACAATAGTGCTATTAGGGTTAACCTTAGAGGAGGTAGTTAAACGCTTAATGCTGCTACAGCACTAATATCGCAAAAGCAACAGCTAAGGCTGCATATTGTTAGGCAGCTAGTAGACGTAATTAGGTAGGGCATAGCAGGAGATAAAGGATAGAGGAGGAGTTATAGCGTTGAAGGCAGGGGCTGGAAGGTAGGTGTAGATAAAGGTGTAGGGATAATAAGGCACTGTAAGCGAGCAGATACAGGCCTTATATACACTAGATCCCCTCTGCTTAGCAGCTCCCTAGTAACATCCTGGCCCCTTACCGCTCTCTTACCTAAGATTCACATTGCAAACAAAACGCTAGGGCCTAGACTATACTGCGCAAGGGTTTAGGTAAGGTATTACGCATAATAAGGCTAACAGCTTACTGTTACAACTAGCGTGTAGACAAGATCCCCTACAAATAAGCAAATCCTAGACCTGTTTGCGCAGGAATAGGGCTGTAGGAGCTACTAGTAATCCTCTCGCGGACGTTACTAGTTAGGGACTTACTAATCTAGCCTATAAGGTAGACAACGTCTAACTACTTACGCCTCTAGCAGCCTTAGCCCTAGACTAAGGTACCTAATTACCTAGGAGATTGCAGAGAGCAAACAGCAGGCACGCCTAGGGCAACCCTTAGCCTAGTGCTAGGCGCCGCGCGTGCCATGCAGGGAGCAAACAATGCCCCTAATACATTATATACTTAGTGTACTATAGTTACGCTCCCTACAGCCTTAGCTACATAGGTTTTAGAGCTAATAACTGCTAAGGCGTTGTTTACAGTAACATGTAGCAGAAGCAACAGCTTACTACCTAGCTGCTAATAAAGGCAAGAGGGAAGACCTAGCCTTAACTAGTCTCTTACAAACAAAGACTTGTCTACCTAGTAGTGTATTAACGCTGCCCTAGTAGCTTACTAAGCAAATGTTGTAAGGATAGGATAGCTAGCGTCTAAACTAATTGCTTAACAGCTCCCTATCCCCTACAGACGCTAACTAATAAACCTCTACTAGCACTACATTTCTCCTGCTAAGTTTTTCCCTCTACAAGAGGTTTTTCTAGAGCTTAATAACGTTGCTAGGAAATCTCTCTACAGTTTAGGACAAACCTTTAAAGAGGGGGCTATTGTTACAAGTGCTCTCCCCTAACAGGAGATACCTTGGCTAGGCCCTAGGCCAAGCCTAGAGACCTACTGGCCACACACGTATATAATATCCACGCGCCTTAAGACTTACCCCTCAAGAATTCGTCTTATCTTATCTTATCTCTCAAATATCATCTATTATTTATCCTATCTCGCTCTGCTCGATTGCCTGCCTACAGTGCCCTTACAAGTAGAGCCTATAGAACAGAGGATCCTAGCTAAGATTTAGATAGACTTACTAAACTATAGGCAGGCACTAGCAGTAAACTAAAAGTAGACAAATCTAGCTTTAGGGCTGTATAGGGCTGAAGCTAAGGGGGTGTGTTAGATATAAGGACAATACCTAGCTAAGGTAAAAGGTAGAAAAGGAGTTACGCGCTAAGAGATAGCGCAGTAACTACCCTACTATTATTAAAATTAGACTTTATAGCTAGACAGACACTACAAAAAAAAAAAAACAATTAATATATACAATTATTATCTTAACCTATTAAAACCTAATATTAGGATAGGTTGTATAGACATAGGTAAGGTATAGATAAGGTTGCTTAGGCTATAGGGTAGGTATAGGTATAGGTTACATAGATATAGGTAGAGTATAGATAGGGTTGCTTAAGCTGTAGGTAGAGTATAGGTATAGGTTGTATAGACATAGGTAGGGTATAGGTACCTACTAGATAGCCTAGATAGCCTAGATACCGTAACCTCTCTAGTATCTTTTCTATACTCTATATATTACGTAACTTACGCCTTTATAGCAGTAAAATATATAGTAGCAAGACATATAGTAGTAACTACCTCTAACTAAGTATAGCAATAAGTGTTAGAGTAATTCTTATAATTCTAAACGTATATTCTGTAATAAACAACTGTAATAAAAACCTATTCCTAGTTACGTGCTACTCTACCTATACCTATACTTAGTTACGTGTTACCCTACCTAAAAAAAGTTAGGTAAGGTATATAAGGCTATCCTACCTTACCTTACCTATCTACTAGTCTAGTAAAACGTATAGGAACTGCAAATACAATAGGATAAAGAAGTTTTAACTAGTTAATCTGCTAGTGCTAGATTTTAAAAGATTTATAACAAAATGTCCTATTAAGAAGATAATAAAGATAAGGATGCTAAGGCTAAGGATATAGTAATAACTGCACTGCAAGCAGTATATACTAAGTTAAACTAGATACGTAAATAGAAGAAATTCTTAAAGTGTTAGAAATAGTAAAAGTAAAACATAAATGCTTAATTTATTAAGAATATAATACAGCTTAAGAAGTAGGAGGATGTTTTAAATAATGTTATAACGCTTAAGAATAGGCTATTAACTAGGTTAGTTGCGCTTAATTAGTTAATATATCCTCTATCTTTAGATTCTAATGCTCCTAATACTAGTACAGTAGCTATTAGCAGCTTGTAAGGTAAGCAAATAGTTTTAATACATTTTCTAAGTCTAGGTATCCTAACTACCTAACTAGGTATTAGGTTCCTTATCCTTTCTTCTAATGTGTTAATATTTTTATTAACTTCCTACTAGTTCTAGCTGTCTATCTAGTAGTAAAACTCTTTTCTAGATAAGCGTTCTAGAGTTATCTAGTTCTAATAATAAGATATAGAACATAAGAGAGATCTTTACATCCTTTAGTAGCGCAAGTTATTAGTTAACTAGGCTATTTTGCTTAGAGATAAAAAATAGTCTAACCTTTACCTTATCTATTTTTTTATAAGTTATTTTGTACGTGGGTTTTTAGTAAGGAGAATAGCTTTATCTCCTTTCTATAGCAGATATGCTTTTTTCTCCTCTTATAAATAAAAATAATACTTATTAACTAAGCTTTAGCAATATAATTAAATAATTCTTAATATACTTTCTTTAGTACTATAACTAAGGATATTACTAATTCTATTTATATGTTAGTATCTAATAATAATACTAAGAGATTAAGGTATCTAATATATTTTGCAAATAATAGTAAGAGACCTATTACTTAAAAAAAGTTCTTTTTATATTTAATATATGCTAAAAATAATAGTAAAACCTATTTATTTTACTCCTAGTTAAAGTAGATAAAGAGGTATATCTCTATTATCTAGTTTACTTAATCTCTCTGTATGTCTATCTATAGATAAGAAGCTGTAGATAGCTTCTTCTTAGTGCCTATTGCTGTTAAGAGCGTAGTGTAATAAATTAACATAAAGAGCTTGTCTTTATAACTAATAATTAACTCTTAGATACTGTTAAAGTCGTGTTCTAGTTAAAGACTGTGAATACTATTCGGTTGGTTCTTAGGAGATAAATACTAGAGCAGGGTGTAAAACGAAGTAATTATCTAAGTAAAGCTTGTGATAATTAAAGGGTGCACTAAAGAGTATCTGGTATTAATCTATATTAAGTGCAGGTTAAGTTCTAAATAACAAATGTATTGTTAAGGTTGTAACTTAGGTTAAACACAAACTATAAGAGTTGCGTTCCTATTAAGCTATATACTATAGAGAATCTTAGAGCTTACTTATTAAAGCGTAAGCTTATAATACTAAGCTGTAAATCTTACGTAGCTTATAGTAAGCTTTGTAAGCTAATTACGTATATTAATCCTTCTTACGCGCTAAGGCGTAAGCTTATAGATCTACTTATAAGCTAGTTACGTAATCTATTCTGTGTGTTATTTATTACTAGCCTGTTGCAGGCTATGTTTTTAGAAGATTACTAGAATAATTAGTTATAAAGATCTAAGATTATAACACTATCCCCCTCCCCTATTAGATTTTTCTTAAATTGTAATTATGTCTTTTATAAGCATGCCCTATATCTTGTCTTAGGGTTTAGCCTTTGTTATGTCTTCTAATTCTTAAAGGAAATAACTACGCCTTGCTCTAGAAATTCAACAACATAAAACCCTTACTAATATACCCTACAATTATTGTTTTACTAACAACTAAGAGTGCTTTATTATAGCATTAAAAGGTTTATATTATCTAAAGTGTTCTAAGTGTGTATGTATTAGTTGTCTATGCGTAAACTTATCTTAGGAGTTACTAGACTATACTTGCAAGGAGTATAAAGTAAAAGTAGAAGTAGATAAAAAGCTGCTTGCTAAAGTAATTACGTAGTTACTGCGTAACAAGAAGATTCTTACATAAGCTAAGGATAGAGCGCATTAAAAGGCTAAATGTTTAGTAAACAAATTAGAGGAGTTAGGTAAGGATGTTTAAGCAGAGGAGTTAAACTATCTAGCTGCAGACGCGCTAACAGGTTTTTCTCTAGCTATGTAGGCTACCCTTAATCTAATTAATACTTCTACAAACCTTAGTACTAGTTTAGTAGTTGTTAGCAATTTGTAAGGTTTGTAACTAATTCCTAAGTGTTTTCTAAATGTAGGTAACCTAACTATCTAATTAGATATTCCTTGTCTAGTCTAATTTCTTAATGTTGTATTATTTTTTTAACTTCCTATTTATTGTTACTATCCCTTTAGTAATAGAAATCTTTCTAGATTAGCGTTCTTAGGTTAGCTAGTTCTAATAACAATATGTAGAACACTAGATGTATCTTTATATCCTTTAGGAGATCTAGTCTATAGTTTACTAGGCTTATCTGCTCTAAAATAAAAAATAGGCTAACCTTAACGTAATTAAGTTTTTTTATTAGTTACTATGTGCGTAAGTTCCTTGTAAGGAGATAGACTTTATCCCCCTTTTTAGCTAAGGTGCTATTTTTCTTATTCTGTTAATATATAAAATTGCTCTTAACTAAGCCTATGTAATATTTTTAAGCAATTTCTAATGTACCTCCTTTAGTTTTGCTAATAAGGATATTACTAATTCTATTTAGATGCTAGAGAAACTTCTAGTAAAGAGATTTAGATGTTGTCTATAGTTCGCAAAGTACAGCGTAGCGCCTATTGCTTCTAATAATTTGTTGTTGTATGCAATTTGTGCTATAGGTAATAGTAAAACCTAGTTATCTTGTTGCTAGTTACTGTATATCCTTAGGTAAGTTTCTATAGTTTAATTTGTTCTTTCTGTTTGTCTATCTGTCTACAGGTAGTAGGCAGTTAAGAGCTTTTTCTTAGTACTAATTTCTGCTAGCAGCGTAGTCTAATAATTTAACATAAAGAGTTTGTCTTAATTGCTAATTATTAACTCTAGAATGCTATAATAGCGTATTACTTAATCTAGGAACACTTATACAAGCTGTTCTACAGTGTAACTATGTTAAAATAGTATTATCTTAGCATACTTTGTAAATCTGTCTACTATAACAAATATTAAGTTATAGGTATATCCTGTAACAGGGTCCTTAGAGATAGGCAGCTATGTAATAAAATCTATTATAATGTTTATCTATAGAGCTGTTAGTAGTTCTATAGCTTGCATTTCCCTATACTTGCTGTAGGTGCTATGTTTATTCTTCTAGCACTGCACATAATTTTTAATAAATTTAGTAACCTTGTCTTTTACGTTGCTAAACTTATAGTGTCTCTTAATAAGTTCTATTATTCTAGTAACTCTAGGGTATCTATAGAGTAGATTGTTGTAGTAATTGCTTGTAACTATCTCCTAAAGTTCCTCTAGTACTTGTAATAGTATGCGCTGTTTTTGTTAGATGCGTATTATATTATTAAGTTACTATAAGAGTCCTAATAATCTATCCTTATTAATTCTAAGTATAGCGCTTTTATTAATTATCTTACTTCTAGTAAGGTTGTGTTGTTAACTAAGTGTATTAGCTCTACTATTGTCCTTACCTAGGGTGTATAGTATCTTAAACTTATACTATCCTAACAATTCTAACTATTATACTTATCTTCTATTTAGTACTTTTGTAGTAGTGAAATGTACAAGATTTTTGTAGTCTATGTAGATAGTAAGTTCTAAGCAGCTTTCTGCGTAGATCCTCTAGTGCTGTAGTACTAATACAATTGCTATAAGTTCCTTGTTATGCACATTATAACGTTCCTCTAGTCCTATAAACTTCTAGGAATAGTAGGCTATTAGGTGCTATTTACTATCTCTTTCTTACGTAATATATGCTCCTAAGGCTAAATCTAAGGCATTAGTTTTAATTCTAAGTAGTTTATTGTTT
This sequence comes from Ascochyta koolunga, assembly GCA_026119515.1. Lineage (NCBI taxonomy): Eukaryota > Fungi > Ascomycota > Dothideomycetes > Pleosporales > Didymellaceae > Ascochyta > Ascochyta koolunga. The sequence goes on along the minus strand of JANLCG010000001.1, from coordinate 3,142,936 downwards.
CTAAATGTAACTATTATTAGTAGTTCTACATATGCTGTTTTAAGCGCTTAGAAGGAGTCTTCTTGTTCCTGTCCTTATTTAAATAGTGTATCCTTCTGCGTAAGCTTTATAAGTAGTAAGGCTTTAAGAGAGTAGTCTTTAATAAAGTATTAATTAAAGTTAACAAACTCTAAGAACTCTTAAATATTCTTAACTATTTTAGGTGTTAGCTAATCCTTTACTACCCTAATCTTTAAATTATTTATTTTTACTCTATGTCTTCCTACAATATAGCTAAGGAACTCTACTTTGTTCCTATACTATTTGCATTTCTTAGGTTTAAGTTGTAGGTCTGCCTATTATAGGCACTTAAGCACTTTAGTTACATGCTAAATGTGTTCTTTAAGGGTTTTTAAGTATACTAAGATGTTGTTAAGGTATGCTACTACTATCTTATCTAGATATACTCTTAACACGTTGTTAATTAGAGCCTAATAAGTACCTAGCGTATTAGTAAGCCTAAAGGGCATAACTAAGTACTTATAATAGCTATAGCGTGTTTAGAACGCTGTCTTCTATTCTTTACCTTTCTTTATCTATATAAGGTTATACACTCCTCTTAGGTCTAATATAGTAAAGTATTAAGCTCTATCTAACTAATCCTGTAACTCTAGGATGTTTAGTAATAGGTATTAATTCTTTATTATAATATTATTAAGCTTGCAGTAGTCTATACATAGTCTTAGTGTACTATCTTTCTTTTTTACAAAGAGTATTAGGAATCCTGCTAGTAATTCTAATTCTTAGATAAATCTCTTTTTAAGATTCTCTTAAATGTATGCGCGTAATACTTTAAGTTCCTTTTCTAACATTCTATATATTAGCCTAAAAGGTCAATCCTTTCCTTCCTATAACTTAATCTTATAATCCTAGGGTTTATACTTAGGTAATGCTTTTACAATTAACTCTTCCTAAAACATTTATGCGTATTATTAGTATACGTTAGGGATAGCAGGAGGTGCACTATTTTTCTCCTTAACTCTTACTTTGTAATCTGTAGGGCATTTAGTATCTGCAGAGTTAGCTACTTGCTCTAGGTGCGCCTTGTTTAAAGAGATATTACTAATCTCCTTCTTATCTACTAGCTGCGTTGCATACTGCGTAGGCTTTAATATAGTTATGTAGCATCTATATTACTCTAGGGAAATCTGTTAATTTCTCTAATTTATTACAGGATTATATCTCTATAACTAAGGGAGTCTTAATATAACGTTGTAAGTAGCTATCTTAAAAACATCTAGGGTTATCTTTTCTTAGTGTCCTTATACAGTAAAGTTCTCTGCAACTATCTTATGTGTAATCTTAGATCCTTTAGGCATAGGTTCTCTATTAGTAACTTAGAGCAGGTATGTTGTTTTCTTACAGGTAGGGCTTAGTCTAGCTAACCTTATACCTTGCGCAGATATATAATTAGATTATACTCCTAAGTCTAAGAGTGCGCTTAACTGTCTTCTATTAATTTAAACAGGTAACTTAATTAGTAGGCTCCTAGCTCCTATGTTATTAAGCGAGCGTTTGTATAAGCTTCTAAAAAAGCCTTATATGTCTTAATCCTAAATCTATTGTCTTCCTTAATCTAGTAGTGTGTACTATAGTCTAGGTTTAGGCAAGTCTGCTATTTAATATTCTTATAGGAGTTATTAACTACTAGTTGCATTATTACAATTGCAGTAGGGTTGTTTACTCTAGGGAAGTAAGAATTTAAGCGTTTATCCTAGAGGTGTACGTTACATAGGTTGTCTTAACACAGGTACTACTATAGGCAGCAATTTAAGCACTGTATTAGAAACTAACTTCTACCTAGCTTTTTGCTATAGTGTATCTAACACTAGTTAACAGTGTATGCAGTCTACGTAATAGAGGCGTGTGTTAGATTATAGATATCTAGGTTATACTGTTGTTAAGGGTTCTTTTTTATAGTAGGCTTTTGTTTGTTTGTTAATACAAGAGTAGTGTTTTAGCTATCTTTGTAGGCATTAATGTCTATAATAGTTTCTTTGTTATCTACCTTCTATTTGTTAAAGAAATTGTTCTACTAGTTATTGTCCTTGCGTTGTGCATTTTCTAATTACAGATCTAGACTAACTCCCTTGCTTACTAGATTTTTGCAGTAGCAACAAGGCTATAACTTTTTATACTATTTTGTCTAGTATAGGTAGTCCTTTATATTAATTGTAAGACATAACGTCTTGTAAGGTCACTGTAGGCAGGCAATTAGACGCAGGATAGATGGGCTGCCTTCTAGGGCAATATAGGATAAATTAGTATAAGACGAATCCTTAAGGCTTGATGCGTTAAGGTTCAGATGGAATATATAGGGCACGTGGCCCCTGCAGCGCCTAGCCTTGGCCTAGGGAGCACCTAAGGTATAACTAGGGTAACTACAGGGGAATACCTGTAACAATAGCCCCCTCCTTTATAGTTTGTCCTGAACTGTGTAAGGTAGGAGGTAGTTACAGCATAAATAGGGCAGCTAAACTCTAGAAAACCCTCTGCCTAGAGAGAAAACTATATTAGGAGAAGGTGTCTACATCTGCGTTACTTAGGAAGCCTAGAGGCTCTATAAGGACCTAAGTCGTCGCATTACTGCTCTAGTGTATGCCTAGAGTGTTTGCAACATACACTCTATACTAAAGTACTAATATTCTAGTAGTTAGTATATAGTAAGTCTAAAAGGTTACTAGCTAATTACTATCCCCTAGGACGCAGTCTTCCCCTTTAGACAGTGTCTAATCTAGGGTTATTCTAGGAGACAGCAGGCCTACCCCTAGACTACCCTTTAGAATATCTTCCTAGGACGTAAATTACGTTTCTGTATTCTAGCTAGTCTAAACTACTTGTTCCTAACTACATTATTGTTACACAAACAGACGTGTTGCGCGCTCCTAAACGTGTAATCTGTTAGAGCACTCTATTATAGTTTGTAGGAATTAGGCGAGCCTTACATATAACTTCCTGTTACTGCGCCTTACGCTTATTACTTACCTATAATTATCTGTAACTATTCCCTATAGGTGCCTAGGCTAGGCCTAGCTGTTAAGCAACTCTATTATAGGCTTGCTCTAGTGTAATAGTGTTAACTTGTAATGCGCGCTTTATATATAAGCGTTTGTATATATCTGTTAGCGCCTAAGCTAATAGTTGCCTCTTAGCACTGCTAATTAAGCCCTGTAGTAAGAATGTAACGTAGGTTTTAAACGTATGTTGTTAAAGTGCCTAGTAGCTATAGTGATTTTAGGTAGCCTGCGCAAGGTAGTTAAATGTAGTTGCATGTAAATGTTGTAAGGTAAGAGAGTAGTGTTAGGTTAGGGCGACGCTAGGGTGTGCCTAGGATACTATATATAAGCAGTATTCTAGTAATCTTAGGTTCTTCTTCTAACACTCTACTTCTTAATCTCCTAAGCACAACTCTACTTTAACTCTTTATTATAGTTCTACCTCCTGCTTACGTCTCTAACTAGGCTATTGCTAACTTTGTCTACGCCTTGCCTAAGAATATAGCTCTACAACTATCTCTTATACGCTTCTAGTGCTGTAGCAGTGTTATGCGCTTAACTATAAAGTCTGTTAAGGACCCTAATAGTACTATTACGTCCTTTATTGTTATGCTTTATTCCCTTAACAGCTATAGTGTTTGCAAGAACAACTTTAGTGTGTGTAGTAGTTGCTCTAAGGCAAAGGAGGGTGCTTGTATTAAGGTAACTACCTAATCCCTACCTAATATTGTTGCAATACTAACTTAGGTAGCTTAATCCTTATTTCCGCTGCGCTGTTAACATGCTTAACTAGCTAATTAATCGCGCTTATTAGAAGTATAACAAGGAGACTGTCTATTAGGGTAACAGCGTAACTGCTAATAACGTCCTTAAGGCCACCTAGCACTACTACTAGACTGCCTACAACTACGCAAAGGCATGTTGCCTAGGCTTTGTTAAGTATAACAAGGTGTTGCGCTAGAAGATTAAGGACTCTAGGTTAACAGAGACAGAGTATAGCAAGGCTTGTTAGGTTTCCTATAAGCATAACCTTAAGCAGTATACTGTAAGTTTAATCTTTAGAGTTCTAATATCTTAGGATAAAGCTAACGTCCTGCAGGCTGCTATTAGTACAGTTAGGTAGAAGGCTCCCTCTAATGTTGTGATTAATAAAGGCGTTAAGGAGCACTTTAAGAAGAATAGGCGTGCTGCTAATGCTAAGAAGTAATAGTACTACTATAGTACTAACATCCCTAGCGCTTCTAATGCCCCTACAGCACTGTTCTAGCATAGGTCCCTATCTAAGTCTCTAACCAAGAGGGGTTTTCCGCCTCTTACTAATAGGAGCAGCCCTAGTTAGGCTTATAACTCTTCTTAGTAGTTAGTGTCTTTGTGTGTAAGCAATAATAATAATTATACAAGCTTGTTATAAAGGCAGCTTAACTTTAAGATAGATTCTAATAAATCTAAATAATATTAAATGTTCTAATCTAATTTCTTATGTGTTTGTAATAATAAGTAGAGACTAGAACGTTGCTAGGCTAATAACAGCCTTAGGGCGCGAGCTCTCTAGGTTAATAGTTCTGCACATTGTTAACTAGGTAGATTTAGCACTACTAGTTAGTAGGTAACTTCCTTAGTTGTCCCCTCTTCTGCTTTTATAGTTTATTTAGAGGATCTATTTGCGTAGGGCGCTTGCCTAAAGGCATATAAGGTATAGTTTAAATGTACTTGTAGTAATCCTTAAGAAGTTAATTACATTAATTAAGGTTCTTAGGTAGTTCCTAGGTTAAAGACTTATTACCCTAACCTAACTACTTTACCTAATACTTGCGCCCTTAGGCTTTAGTATCTTAGTGCTCTAGGATACCTTTAACTTTGTAATAGTCTACTGTTGCAATCCTGTTGTCCTCTAGTACCTATACTAGACCTAGCTAGAACCCCTTGCTTATAAGAGGTTCCCTCTAGCGCTTAAGTAATGCTACATTAAATACTAGGTGCACTCTATCTATTAAGGGTAGTAACTTTAATTAGTACGCTAGTTTTCCTACCTTCTTAGTAACTACAAAGGGTCCTAAGTATCTTACATTAAACTTCTTAGAAGGACAACTAGTAACAAGGTTCTTTGCGCGAAGGAGAACTTAGTCTCCCTTAGTAAAGTGTTGTTCTAAATGCTTGGCGTTATACTATTAAGCGTTGCTTTTCTATAAATACTCTAAGGCTTCTTTTGCTATACGCTACATCTTATGCCACTGCGTTAGCTAGCTAGCTACTTGCTAGCGTAGTTCTAGTACTTTTGCTTCCCTATCCTAGACTTTAGGAGGCTAGCAGAGCTAGTGCTTATTAGAGACTCTATTAAAGCCCTTAGGATTAAGTCTAAAGGCTACCTTAATAGGTAATTATCTATATACTAAATAAGCCTTTAAGTTGTATGCGTACTCTGCATATAGTAACAAATCTACCTAGTTATCCTGTTTGTAATTTATGTATATGCAAAGGTATATTTCTAACTCCTAGTTCTACCTCTCTGTCTGCCTGTTAGTTTGCAGGTAGAAGGCTGTACTAAGCCTATAGTTAATTTTAAGGTAGTAGCATATATTAGACTAGAACTAGCTGGTAAACACTAAACTACAATCTAATATTAACGCATCTAGCAGGCCTTGCTTTAAAAAGCACTGCTCTACTAGCAGATTAGCTAACTGCTAGGCTGTAATTGTCTTTATTACAGGTAGGTACTAAACATACTTGCTAAACTAGTTAACTAGGACTAGGATCGCATTATACTTGTTCCCTCTAGTATCCTTTAACACTAGTAAGTTAGTAACAAAGTTAAGTAAGTAATATTGCTAGGCTGTATCTAGTACTAGCAACAAACTAAGTAGTCCCTAGGGTTTATGCCTACAGATCTTGTTTAATTAGTAAGCTAGACACCTGTAGATATACTTGTAGATGTCCTTAGCTAGAAGTAGCTAGTAGTACTTTTGTTTTAACACCTTAGCTATTTTCTTAATGCTATAGTAACCTCCTATAGGGTTATTATAATTCCTTAAAAGGATAGTTTTATAAAGAGTTATATTATTAGGAATCTATACTTTCCTACTCCTTTGCAGGGTGCTACTAGGGTTAATCTCCTAGTATAGTTAGCCCTTCTTTACTCTACCTGCTTCCTAGTGCACTAGCGCCTCATTAGCAGGATAGGCCTTATCCTACTTCTAAACCTAACTAATAAACTTAAGGAGGCGTTCTAGGGTATCTAGGGCGTATGCAGATTTATCTTGCGTGGCTTTGTTCGCAAGATTAGTAGGGGCTCTAACTTAATTATCTATGCTCCAAAGGAGAGCTGTTAGGACGTCTAGGACTGCCCTACTACTAGGATTAATAGGGGCTCTAACTTAATTGTCCTGGCTACAAGGAGCTAATAGAACGTCTAGGACTACCCTACTAGCTTTAGAGGAATTAGGTAGACTATAGTTACAATAACCTATAGAAGAGTAGTTAAGAGCTAATAGAGACGCATCTCTAGAACTAAACTTATATTAGTAGAATTCCTTAGGGACTATTCTAGGGGATTAACAGGTTGCTATTAGGACGCCCCTAGGGCAGTTGTTGCCCTACGCTGCCTGTTTAGCGTTTTAAGCTATAGATATCTAGAGTATCTATATCTAAAGCTTCTATTATAAGGTTAGTAGCATAGCGTCTCTAAGCGCTTGCTGTTCCCCTACTATAAGACCTTACGCGTAGTTAGGACGCCTTAACAGGCTGTCTGCTGTATTCTCTAGTCCTAGCTTATATTTAACTTTAAAGTTAAATCTTGCTAACTCCTCTGCCTAACAGGCTTGTTTTAGAGAGAGTTCCTTTGTTGTTATAAAGTACCTTAGATTGTTATAATTAGAGAGTACCTAGATTATAGCTAGGGCGTGTTTAAGGTAGTGCCTCTACTGCCTAAAGGCTTTAATAATTATAGATAGTTCCTTATTATAGGTATGCTATTGTACTAATAGGCTCTAGAACTTTTAGCTCTAAAAGGCTATAGGCTTCTAGTAAAGCTCTATAGGTTAGTCTGCTAATTAAGGTTGTAGCAGTATTACTACTATTGCAAAATCCAACATGTCTATAAGGACTATAATTAGCTTTACAGGGTTAAAATGCTAAAGTACTAGTGCCTTAGTAAATTATTTCCTAATTTTAAGAAACGCTGCGCAGACGTCCTCTAGCTAACTCTATAGTTTATACTATTTAGTTAGTCCTTTGCAGGACTTCTTCTTAGAAACTAGTTTCTTTGCCCCCTTCTTAAGAGCTAGGGCTCTCTAGGTCTAACGTTAGGTTCTAGGCAGCTGTTATATAGTCTACTAATAGACGCACAATAGCTAAATAGTTATATATAAACCTCTAGTAGAAATTTAAGAATCTAAGGAACACCTAAATATCCTTATAGCCTTTAGGCTCTAGCTATTCTATAATAGTGCGTACCCGCTCTAGGTCTATAATAACGCCTTTAGGTGTAACAATAAAGCCTAGAAACTTAACAGCTTTTGCAGAGAAAGAGTACTTACTTACCTTAATAAACATGCCCTATTCTACTAGCCTGTTAAGCACCTCTTTAATATAGCAGTTATAATCTTCCTTATTTTCTAAGTATATAAGGATATTGTTAAGGTATACTACGCAAGTCCTGTCTAGTAACCCTCTAAGGGCCCTGTAGATGTACAACTAGAACGTTGCAGGAGCGTTTACTAAACTAAATAGCATAATAAGGTATTTAAAATGCCTGTACTAAGTCTTAAACGCAGTTTTCTACTTATTGCCTTCCTTAATCTAGAGCCTATAATAGGCGTTACGTAGATCTAGCTTAGTAAACACCTTTGCCTTTAATAGTTAGTTAAGCATCTTACTAACAAGCAGGATAGGGTAGCAATTCTTAATTGTAACCTTGTTTAGCCTGCAATAATTAACGCAAAGTTGCATTGTGCTGTTAGCCTTAGGGACAAATAGGATAGGGGCACCTGCTAGCGACTTGCTTAGACAAATCTACCCCTTCTCCTATGCTGTATTAAGGTAGTCCTAGAGGATGTCTAGCTCCTTCTAGGAAAGGTTGTAAATTAGGAGGTTTAGCACTTATACGCCTTCCTTAATTTTAATTAAGTAATTATATTCCTAATAAGGTAGGATTATATTAGTTTAGTTCTTACTAAACGCAAGCTATTTGTAGTGCAGCTTTACTAGGACAAACGCTAGTTCCTTAGGATTAGGACAGTCTTTGTCTAGCCTAAGGCTAGGGTGACTATAGTCTAGCTTATTAATATTAGCTTAGTTAACTATGTAGTCTAGAGACATAGCTGCTACGTATTTATGCGATTGCTATCGCACTAGTGCTACCTAAGCCTATTTCTATCCTAGGGTCGCCCTAGGGTCTTTCCTACAGGTTTGTACATTGTATTTCTTTAGATGCAGGAGATACGCTTGCTCTTTAGGCTCTAATTCTCTAAACAGCTCCCCTGCAGTAGACTAAATAATCCTCTCTGCGTCTTCTTAGAACTATTTGTATATACCTGTTAAGAAACAGATATACAGATTAGCTTTAGCTAACTATAGGTAACCTAGAACTAAGTTATATCTAATAAAGTCTGCAGACTAGAAGGTTTCTAGTCTAACCCTCTTTGTCCTTCTGTTGCTGTCTTTGTAGTCTAGTGTTAGACTATATAAGTTGCTAATATTAAGTATATTATTATCTAGTAATATAGCTGTTAGTTTATAGACAGCCTTGCCTAGTTAAACGTCTGTACTTTTAACTACTGCGCGATTAATAAGGTTTAGCTTAGCCCCTAAGTTATAGAGTGCTTAGAGAGGCATCACGTTCCCCTTAGGAAGCTAGAGGTACACTGTTACTGCAATGCAGGTCTGCTTTCCCTTAGTATTAGGCCCTAGTTGCAGGCAGGACAGGTTAGCAACTAGGGCTTCCTGTTTCCCTAATCCTGTTTCTAGAGGTTCCTTCTGCTAGATAAATTACAGTTCTTCTAATAAGACCTCTAATTATTGTCGCGTTTTTAGTTGTTATCCTCCCTATACTTCCTATTATTGTTATTGTTTATTAGGTTTTGCCTTAAGGTGCAATTCTTGCCTAGCAGCTTCCTGGCGTTATTCTAGGCAGGGGTTAAACTATAACTGTTTTGTCTCTTATATTTATACTAGGGCGGGGAGGTTAGACCCTGCTTATTCTTCCTACTATTATCTCTTTATAATAACAACGTTTGTAGAGTAAGACTTACAGCAGTCTTAGCGTTTTAGAGAGCTTTCTTAAACTCTAGCTACTTATAGATGTGCTCTAAGCTCCTATTGTGTTAGATCTCTTATTGCAATGTCTGCAGAGTAAGACTCTATACAAAGGCTATCTTAAACTTGTAGTCTTCTGTGCTGTCTTTAAACTTAGAGAAGCTATAGGGGAGTAGCAACTCCTGTTTATTTAGCTGTATTAGGAAGGTATTAATAGACTTATTATCCTTCTATTAATAGTTAAAGAACTTAAAGTAGTTCTTGTACCTAGTAAAGACTAGATCTTGTACTATATATTCCTCCTCTGCGTAGAGCTTAGCCTATGTCTAGATAGCTCCCTTGTTAATACGTTGTTGTATTAGTTCTTAGTGTGTACTAAATTAGATAGTTCCTATAATCTAGTAGGTATAGGTAGTTAAGTCTTCTAGCACTTGTGTGTATTAGAAGGCTGTGTTAATGTCCTTAACCTACTAGTCTACTTGTTGTGTAGTAGGGGCCTTTAAATTAGTGCCTAAGCGTAGCTTAGGTTAGATACTGTTTAATACCTAGACTAGTTGTCTAGCTTTATTGTATGCTAAGCAACTACTACCTAAGGCGTTCCTGCCCTTAGTCTGTTGTAGGGCCTCTATTACCTAGTTAAATTAACGCTAGCAAATCTAAAGTTCTATAGGGGAGGCCCTAGAGAGTTTAGTAGTATTAAGGGCGTTTAATAATTAGGTAACAGATAACTTAAGGTTAGCAGTAATACCTATAGTAGGTTCTTCCTGTGTTACGTGTTAGTGCATAGGGATGCCTAGTAGTAAGGGTACTATAGGGGTGCTAATTGTATTGCTAGTTTATGCAGAACTTTTGTTCTATACTCCTCCCTAAGATATTCTATTATTGTTGTAGAGTTGCTCTAGCACCTAGCTAGGATGCTCGCAAGGTTGTTCCCCTTTAACGTCTATGTTTGCACTTAATTAAGTACAAATTCCCCTAGCTATTGTGTTGGTAGCTGGCGGCGCGTTTCCTGCGTGCGGATCAACTGCCTTTTCTAAGAGAAAGTAGGAAGGATTTGAATTGTAAGGTTACTATAGGCAGGCAATTAGACGCAGGATAGATAGGCTGCCTTCTAGGGCAATATAGGATGAATTAGTATAAGACAAATCCTTGAGGCTTGATGCCTTAAGGTTTAGATGGAATATATAGGGCACGTGGCCCCTGCAGCGCCTAGCCTTGGCCTAGGGAGCACCTGAGGTATAACTAGGGTGACTACAGGGGAATACCCGTAACACGTCTTTACCTTTTTATTATCTTTTTTAATAGTTGTAATTGCTTATTTACGCTCCTTATCTATTATTAAGTATATCTAACGTAGTTGCGCGTAAGAAGTCTTATAGTATAGTATAGGTGCCCTATTATAGTAAGCGCAGATTTTGTCTACCTCTTAATACTCTATTTCTAAAGAGTCTTCCTTAGTATATAACTCTAGGTCTTCTATAAGTTAGTCTACTGTATTAGTAATAACTTTCTATTTGTTATTAGTGTTAGTGCCTTCTATAACCTCTCCTTAGGTTACGTAGGCAAGTACATTTAACTATTAAGCTACTTTATTAGTCTGTTAACAGTTCCTAGCAATGTAGCCTAGTTTACTACAGTTGTAATAAGTACGTCCTAACCTATTAATAATGTTATTATTTCCCTAGCTACAGGTGTTGTTCTGCTCTAGTTATTAGGTAATGTTTAAGAGATCTATAGCTTCTAGTCTAAAATAGCTGCTTTGCGTGTTACTATAGATATAACGTCCTATATTAGGATAGTAGTAGTTGTTTCCTTAGGCGCCTTAGTTAAGACTATAATACTATAGGCTATAAGATAGCGTGCGTAAAGGCTAAAGGCCTATTTAAGTATATAGATTGTTTCTTAATTCTTATTAGAGTTTGTATAGTCTAACGTTAATGTTAATTAATTTATTAATAAGCTAGTCTAAAGTATTAAGTAAGGCGCTAGTGCGCATAAGCTCCTCTTTAACCTTAGGCTTAAGTCCTTGTTAGAATATAGTTATTAATGCATTATTATCCTAGTTAGTGTTAGCAGCTAGCTGCTGAAAATCAGCAGCGTAGTTAGCAGCAGCCTTGTCCTAATAGATATGCTAGATGTTGCAACGTGCAATTAAGGATTTATTAGATACTCTAAAAATTAGCTTAACCTTTTCCTTAAATACGTTAAAGTTAGATATCTATGTATTAACTTTATTAGGGGCTTCTCCTACATTAAACTGTTAAAGGAATAGTTTAATCTATTTAAAGGCTTATCCTCTTATATAGCTAGCTACAAGAACAACTTCCTAGTTCTTAGCTACCTAAGCTCCTTAGAACAAGAAGAACAAGTCCTACTAGATAAGCTAGTTATTAAGTTTGTTTCTTTTGCTAGAATAGGTCTCTAGTTTAGATACATAAAGGGTGCTTAACGTAGTACTGTTAATTGCCTAGTATAGGGGAGCAGGTTCTCCTCCTAAAGAGCTGGGTATAGCGCAGGTTCCTAAAGTACTTATCTTTAGAGGTGTTGAAAATGTTAAAGTTATGTTCTAGTTAAAGACTGTAAACACTATTTAGTTAGTTCTTAGGAGATAAATACTAGAGCAGGGTGTGAAACAAAGTAATTACCTAAGCAAAGCTTGTAATAATTAAAGGGTGCACTAAAGAGTATCTAGTATTTATCTGTATTAAGTGTAGGTTAAGTTCTAAATAACAAATGTATTGTTAAGGTTGTAACTTAGGTTAAACACAAACTATAAGAGTTGCGTTCCTACTAAGCTATATACTATAGAGAATCTTAGAGCTTACTTATTAAAGCGTAAGCTTATAATGCTAAGCTGTAAATCTTACGTAGCTTACTATAAGCTTTATAAGCTAATTATATGCGTTAATCCTTCTTATACACTAAGGCGTAAGCTTATAGATCTACTTGTAAGCTAGTTACATAATCTATTCTATTTGTTATTTGTTACTAGCTTGTCGCGGGCTGTGTTTTTAGGAGATTACTAGAATAATTAGTTGTAAAGATCTAAGATTGTAACAGATACTATAGTAGTAAATAGTTAAATCTTTAATAACGTACGCTAATTGTTTAGCAGTATTGCTATAACTAAAAAGTATTATTTTCACGTACTTAGAAAAATTATCTACTATAACAAAGATAAAGTTTTAGTTATATCTAGTATTAGGATCCTTAGAGATAAGTAGCTAGGTAGTAAAATCTATTATAATGTTTGTCTATAGCACCTCTAGCAGCTCTGTTACTAATACTTCTCTATATACTGCACATATACTATATTCGTTCTACTAATAGCTTACGCAATTCTTAATAAACTTACTAACTTTGTTACGTATATTTAGGAACTTATAATATTTCTTAAAAAATTCTATTATTTGTGTAATCCTAGGGTTTCTATAGAGTAGATTATTGTAATAAATACTAAAAACCTTTTCTTATAGTTCCTTTACTACCTATAAAAGGATATAGTGTTCTTCCTAAAATACTATTATATAGATAAGCTGCTATAATAGTTCTAGTAACCTATTGTTATTTTTTCTAAGAATAACAAATTTATTAATTATCTTTTTACCTATAAGGTTGTAATTTTAGCTAGGAGTATCTATAATATTATTTTCTTTTCTTAGCATATATAGGATCTTAAACCTATACTAACTAAGTATTTCTAACTATTAAACTTATTCTAAATTTAGAATATTTATACTAGTAAATTGTATTTAGTTCTTATATTTTATTTAGAAAGTAAGTTCTAAGTAGCTTTTTGTATAGACCTTCTACTGCTATAACGCGTTAATAATAGCTATAAGTTCTTTATTATTAATATTATAGTGTTCTTCTAGTAGTATAAATTTTCTTAAGTAGTAGGTAATTAGATGCTATTATCTGTCTTGTTCTTGTGTTTTGCACGATCCTAATACTAGATCTAAGGCATCTATTTTAAGGCGTGTAGGTTTACTGCTCTTAAAAATAATTTATATAGGTAGCTCTATACATGCTTGCTTAAGTAATAAGAAAGTATTATCTTATACTTATTCCTACTTAAACAGTATGTCTTTCTATGTTAGTCTTATTAGTAGTAAGGCTTTAGTAGAGTAGTTCTTTATAAAGTATTAGTTAAAGTAAACAAACCTTAGAAATTCCTAGATTTTATTAACTAAGATAGGTGTTAGCTAATCTCTTATAACGTAAATCTTTTTATTACATATCTTAACTATATATCTCCCTTTAACATAGCTAAGGAACTTTACTTTATTCTTATGCTATTTACACTTCTCTAGCTGTAGCCTAAGCTCTTTATCTACTAAGTACTCTAATACTTATCTTACATAGACCTTATATTCTTCTAGTATCTTACTATATAGTAGGATGTTATTAAGGTATACTACTATAGTAATATCTAGATGCTCTTATAATATATTGTTAACAAGTGTATAATAGACAGCTACAACGTTAGTTATCCTAAATAGCATAACTATATACTTATTATTACTATAATAGTTTCTAAATACTATCTTAAATTATTAACCTTTCTTTATAGATATAAGGTTCTACGCTCTATATAAGTTTATGTAACAGAGCTTAGAGGGCTATACTTAAGTAATTAATTAATTTAACTAGTATCTATCTTTTCTATATAGAACGTGTTGCTTAAATATAAAGAAAATGTGTAGGTTACGTAATCTCGCTTAATAAGCGTTTAGCTAGTACTAGGGCTGCTTAAAACCAGCGTTGCTAGGATAGATTAGCTTAACTAAATTACTACGCTCTATTAGAAAATAAGCTGTGTATATAACTCTATGCGCTTAGTTACGTAATACACCCTCTAGTTAATCCTATATTTAGAATAACTAAACTAAGAGCGTGTTCTTAGTAATTATAGGGCTCTAATCTTAGATTTTTATATTTCTCTAGATATCTAGAATAACTGCGCGCTTGCAGTGTACTCTAGGTACTCTTCCTTTTAAGAGATCTTTCTAACTTTTTATGCTACTATTAGAGGCAGTTTGTTGCTAGTTTAGACGCTTATTTGTAATAGCTAAATTTTCTAAGCCTATAGCTAGCTACTAAGCTACTTAGTTATAGTTAAGATAAGCACTTCCTAGGTTAAGTATTTCTAGGTAGTAAGAGTAAGCGTAAGGACTATTATCTAGCAGCTTTACCTTTACTAACCTAATTATCTCCCCTATATAAGTATCCTACCTACTTAATTTCTCTATTTCTCTAGTTATATCTATTAATATGCCTATAAGTATACTAAATTATTTTCTATACGCCTAAGTACTTTATAGCTAAATATTTCTAGCTTCTTAATTAGTTAAGAGCTTTAGACGTTATCTAAATAATCTTACTATTACTATTTCCCTAGCTCTTTTAGAGGTTTACTAACTTAGGTATAGAAATAGTCTAAAACCTAGCGCTGCGCGCGCACTGCTACTACCTCTACTGCATAAGCAGCTGCCTAAGCTAGCTAGCTGCTAGCTGCCCGCTCGCCCTTGCCTACACCTACCCCTATGCCCTTACTTACGCCTACTCCTATCTCCTTACCTGCGCCCTTACCTAAGCCTATAGCTGCAGCTTTGCCTGCTCCTTTAGCAGTTGCTGCTACTACTACTATTGCCTAAGCCGCTGCGCTGCTGCTACTGCCTATGCCTGCGCCTACGCCCCCTGCCCCTATCTTAGGCGCTCTAGTGCCTAGTGCGCGTAGGTTAATCCCCTATATAAACTACGTAAACGCGCTACTAGTAAGTAGCTTAGTTACGCTATGTGTTAATAATACTGCTACTAGCTACTATAGCAAGCGCTGCTAGCGCTGTGCCTTTAGGCACTCTTAATGCTTACTATAGGTATTTTCTTTAAGAAAGAGTAGTTAAGTAGTAGACTAATAGCTTATAGCCCCTCTGCCCTTAAGCTGCTTAGGCTTAAACTAGTAGAGGAGCTTACTTCCTCTAGTAGAGTAACAAGTATAGGAAATAACTTAGTTTTAGTTAATAATAATAGCTACTAAGTGTTTAGCAGGCTACTAACCTATATACTACTATTTAGGTAGTAAATAGCCTGCTTATAGATAGGTGTGAGGGCACTGTAGACAGGCAACTAGAGATAGAATAAATAGTAGTAGATAGATAGATATAAGACAAATCCTTAGGGTGTAAGCCCTAAGGCGTTTAGGAGGGTTATATACATGTGGTCTGTAGGTCTCCTGCCTAGCCCTAAGGTTGTCCTAGGGTCTAGCTAGTAGCCCTTAGGAGGAATACCTGTAACAGAGCCTCCCCCTTTCTTGCAGCTTATCCTAAGCTGCTAGATCCCTAGAAGAAAACAGGTTTCTATTATCCCTACCTACAGGTATTATTAAACTCTAATAAAAACCTCTTCTTTTTAAGGAAAATTGCGTTAGGAGAAATGCTATATAAGGCTTATAATTGCCTACGTAGCTACTAGGTCCCTAGGTCTGCCTAAGCGTGCTCCTATAGGTTTCCCTGTACTAATTATAGGTTAGATATAATCTACTTATTTGCTTATAGCTTTATAGGCAGGCTACTAACATTAATGTAGATACTTAGCTAAGTAAGTGTTACTAGTTAACAGTTTACTTGTCCTGCTAGATCCCTGTAGGGATCCTAGTAGGTCTCTAGTAAGGGTTATGCTCCTGCGCAAGACTAACTAGAGCCTAGCGTGTGTAGGGCAAACATTTCCTCTATAAGTATTAATATTAGTCTCTTAGACTAATGTTAATAGTGCCTTTGTCTTATTAGTAACTGCGTAGTATTACCTATTTAATATTATAATATAGCTAGGGGGTAAGTAAATATTATTACTTTACTATTAACTAATTATAAGTAACTATTTACTAGTATATATATTTCCTTACTAGTATATAATAGTATACGTATAGGTAGGTAAGAGTATAGTAAATAGTTAAAGCGTAGTTAGTAGCTGCCTAGGGGCTTACGTATAAGCATATAAACAGCTATCCTAATATACTTTTCTAGCTATTAATATTATAATTTTCTCTACTATACTTCTACATTAAGTATTACTATAACCCTGCCTCCTGCCTATATTACTAACAAGGCTCTGCCTAACTTTATATACTTACTGCTAGATAATATAGCCCTATAGCCTTTGCTTACTAGGTTCTAGTATTGTAGCTACCTTACCTACCTTATAACTAAGTTAGTAAAGGCGCCTATAGGAATAATTAAGTTGTTTATTACAGTCCTCTGTTGTCCTAAGGGTTACTACACCTGTAAGAATAACTTTAGAGTATATAGTAGGTATATTAACGCAAAGGAGGGTAGTTATATTAAGGTACGTTGTCCCTTAACTCTACCTAGTTTGCCTGCTAACTATGCTAGATTAACGCTTATTTCTGCTAGGCTGTTAACATGCTTAACTTCCTTATTAACTGTGCTACCTATAAGACAAACAAAGAGACTGTTAGGCTTAGTAACAGCGCTAGCAATAATAAGGTCTTAGAGAACACTTAGTAGTACTAGCAGACTACCTTTAACTACGCCCTTAACTGCTATACTAGGTTTATTAAGTATAATAGTGTAGAGCACTGCAAGATTAAGGAGTCTAGTATAAGTAAGCTTAAGTACTATAAGGCCTGCTAGACGTCCTGCAAGCATAACCTTAAGCGCTTTAACGTTGCTCTTAGTACTGTTAGTATTAAGGCCCCTACTAACGCTGTTATTAATAAGGTAGTAAAAGACTACTTTAAGAAGAATAGCACAGCTACAAATGCTAAGAAGTGTTAGTACTATTATAGTACTAACATCTCCTCTATAGTAGACGCCCCTATAGCCCCCTTCTAGAGGTTGTTATCTTTGCCTACTAAGCTGTACACCCCCTCTAGGCATAGTAGCTCCTATTGCCTTAGCAATAAGTATAATAAGGATAATAGGACCTTCTAAGTAGTTTTTAGGTAGCTCTGCGCTCTAGCTATAAAGGTTAGTTATAGTAGGTAGTAATTTTTAGTAGGTAATAGAACTTTAGTATTCTTCTTATAACCTTTTCTATTATAACTGCTGCTATTAGATAGTATCTAGCCTCCCTCTAGTTAGGAGTTAGAGAGGCCTTTAGTCTGTTTATAGTACACACTTTATATTATTATAAGTAATTTTAGCTATATCTTAGGACTATTCCTCTTCTAGTGTATGCCTTATATTGTTATAAGCAATTCTAGTATTACCTAGGTATTGCTTCTCTTATAGTACACGCCTTATATTATTATAAGTAATTCTAGCTACGTCCTTATAGGTACCTTCTATAATCTTCCTCTTTTCTACTTTTATAGAGGAGGTACCTAGCTTAGTAGAGTTATAGTACTCTGTTTAATACTCTTATAGTAGTCCTCTAGAATCTTATTGCAGTAATTAAGATTAGTAAGTAGTTCCTAGGTAGAGTTTGCATTTGTCTACCTAAGCTATTTTATAAGGTACTCTTGCCTACAGGTAGGTGTATCGCAATAATTAAGGATACCTTTAACTTTGTACTAGTCTATTGCTAGTACTTTGCTGTTTACTATCCCTATAGGGCCTAGTTAGAACCTAGTGCTAGTAGGCAGTATTATCTAAGGTTTAAGTAATAATATATTAAACACTAGGTAGATCCTGCTTATTAATAGTAGTAGCTTTAATTTATATGCTAGCTTCTCTATTTTCTTTATAACTATAAATAGTCCTAAGTACCTTATATTAAACTTCTTTAAAGGATAATTTATAGATAGGTTCTTTGCCTAGAGAATTACTTTGTTGCCTATAGTAAAGTGCTTCTCTATTTAATTAGCGTTATACTAGCGCGTTATACCTTTCTAAGCGTATTCTAGGCTTTCCTTTGCTGCTGCCTATATCTTATGCTACTGCTCTAGGTAGCTAGCAACTTGCTAGCGTAGCTCTAGGGCTGCTACGTCCTTCCTCTATACCTGTAGCTGTTGCCTTAGCTAGTGCTTATTAGGTACTCTATTAAATCCCTTTAGGTCTGTCCTATAAGCAACTTTAATAGGTAATTCCCTATGTATAGAGTAATACTTAGAGTTGTAGGCGTACTCTGCGTATAGTAATAAGTCTACCTAGTTGTTCTAATTGTATTTTATATATATATATAGGTACGTTTCTAACTCTTAGTTTAGGCGTTTAGTTTAGCTGTTAGTTTAGGGATAGAATGTAGTACTTAGTTAGTAGTCTATTTTAAGATAGTAGCATATATTAGACTAGAACTAGCTAGTAAACACAGACCCTCTGTCTAATAGTAGAGTGTTAGAGGGGCTGTGTTTTAGGAAGCACTGTTTTAAGAGTAGCTTAGCTACACGCTAGGCTGTTATTGTTTTAGTAATAGGTATATACTAGACATACTTACTAAATTAGTCTACTAGCACTAGGATTAAGTTAAACTTGTTCCTAACATTACATCCTAACTTAGGTAAGTCTGTTACAAAATTAAGTAAGTAGTGCTGCTAGGCTGTATTAGGTACTAGCAGTAGTAAGAGTAGTCTCTATAGTTTGTGCTTACAAATCTTGTTTAACTAGCATGCTAGGCACCTATAGATGTACTTATGTACGTCTTTAGCTAACTGTAGCTAATAGTACTTTTGTTTTAAGACCTAGGTAGTTTTCTTAGTCCTGTAATAGCCTCCTATAGGGTTATTATAGTTCTTTTACAGGATTGTTTAGTAGAGCATTATATTATTAGAAATCTACACTTTCCTACTCCTGCGCAGGACTCTACTTAGGTTAGATTCCTAGTGTAGTTAGCCCTTAGCTGCTCTGTCCTCCTTCTAACGCGTTAGTAACTTATAAGTAGTATAGGCCTTATTATACTCTTAAGCCTGTCTAATGTAATTAATAAGGCAGTCTAGGGTTACTAGTACGTATGTAGTATTATCTTACGCAGCTACGTTTGCAAGATATATAGGTGAGCTAATTACTCTACCTAGGCTATAAAGGAGAGCCCTTAGGATGTTTCTCTTAGTCTCCTCCTAAGCTTTAGATTAATTAGTTTAACCCTAGCTACAGCTTGTAGAAGGGTAGTTAAGAGTTGTAGGAGACGTATCCCTATAACTAACATATTAGCAGAATTCTATAGGGGCAGTCTTAGAGGTTATTATAGCGTCTGTTATTGCCTCCTTATAGTCACCTACACTGTGCACTGCCTATTTAGTGTTGTAAGCCTTAGACGCCTAGAGAGTCTAGATCTAAAGCTTCTATTAGAGGGTAGGTAGCATCGCGTTATAGAGTGCTTGTCCTTCTCTAATTATAAGTCCCTACGCGTAATCTAGACATCTTAATAGGCTGTTAGCTGCGTTCTTAGGTCCTAGCTTGTACTTAACTTTAAAGTTAAACCTTACTAACTTCTCTACCTAGCAAGCTTGCTTAGGTAAGGGTTCCTTTATTATTATAAAGTATCTTAGTTTGTTATAATTAGAGAGTACCTAGATTATTAACAGAGCGTGCTTAAGGTAGTATTACTACTACCTAAACGCTTTAATAATTATAGATAGTTCCTTATTATAAGTGTGCTATTAGATAGATAGACCCTAAAACTTTTAACTCTAGAACACTACTAGTTTCTAGTAATATTCTATTGCTAGTTTAGTTATCTAAGGTTATAGTAAGATAGCAGCTATAGCAAAATCTAAGGCGTTAGTAACTACTATAATTAGTTTTATTAGGTTAAATTGTTAAAGCATAGGTGCTTCTATAAACTTCTTTCTAATTATAAGGAAGGCCTAGCGTACCTCTTTAGGCTAACTCTATAGTTTGTACTATCTTGTTAGTCCCTTACAGCTTCTTGCTAGTCTCTTCCCCCTTCTTTAGGTTAGAACCCTTAGGGCCTAATGTTAGGTCCTAGGCAGCTGTTATATAGTCTACTAGTAGCTATATAATACTAGAATAGTTATAGATAAACTGCTAGTAGAAGTTTATAAAGCCTAGGAACTGCTAGATATCTTTAAACTCCTTAGGTTTAGGCTACTCTTGTATAGTTTGTACACGCGTTAGGTCTATAACAACGCCCCTAGGGGTTACTATAAAGCCTAGAAATTTAACTAATTTAGTTAAGAACTTACACTTACTTACTTTGTAAAACATACCCTATTTAATAAGGTAGTCTAGGACCTTCTTAACGTAGGCATTGTAGTCCTCCTTATATTTAGAGTAGATTAGGATATTATCTAGGTAAATCATATAAGTGTAGTCTAATAGGCCTCTAAGGGCTCTGTAAATGTAGGACTAGAACGTTGCTAGAGCGTTTACTAGTTTAAATAGCATTACTAGGTACTTAAAGTGCCTATACTAGGTTTTAAATGCAGTTTTCTACTTATTACCTTCCTTACTCTAGAGCCTACAGTAGGCATTACGTAGGTCTAGCTTTAAAAAAAGATTACTACTTTTAAAAGTTAGTCTAATATCTTACTAACAAGTAGGATAGGATAGCAGTTCTTAACTATAACTTTATTTAGGCCCTAGTAGTCTATATAGAGCTGCAAGGTACTGTCTACTTTAGGTATAAACAGGATTAGTGCTCCTGCAGGTAACTTACTAGGATAGATCTAGCCTTTCTCCTATACTATATTAAGGTATTCCTAAAGGATATCTAGTTTATAACATAACAGGTTGTAGATTAGGAGGTTTAGTATACATTCCCTCTCTTTAATCTTAATTGCGTAGTTATATTCCCTATATAGGCAGAGTACACTAGTCTAATGTTTACTAAAGGCAAGCTACTTATAGTGTAGTTTCTTAGGAACAAATTTTAGTTCTTCTAGGTCTAGCTTGTCTTTGTTAGGTAGTATATATAGGGCGTCCTTGTCTAGCTTATAGTTAGGGAGGATACAGGTAGTATCTAGAGGTAGTTTAGCCTGCCTAGGGTTCCCTTTGTGTATGTTTGCTACTATCTGTTAACTAGCTTCCTAAGGTAGCTAGGCTAGGTTTAGGTACTAGGACATATAGTGCTTAAGATGCTTAATTATATTAATTATCTTGTTCCTTAGCTAGAGGATTCTATATTCTACAAAATACTCTTTATTAGTAACTACATTGCTACTAGGACCTAAGGAAGGGTTGTGCCTAGCCTTGTCCTAACGTAGTTCCTGTAGGAACGCGTCTTTAGTCCCCTAGGGTACTTAGTACGCTAGGTTTCCTAGGTAGATTAAGTAAACTTGTTTACCTAGTTGTATATCCTTACAGAGGGTTTTAGCCTTATAGACCTGCAACTGTTTAGGATTATTGTTAAACTAGCTGTACTTACCTGTAGAGAATTAGATATAGAGGTCTGCTTCTGCAAGCTATAGGTAACCTAGTATAAGGTTATAGCTAATAAAGTTAGCAGACTAGAAGACTTTAGGTTCTATAGTTTTAATAATATTATTACTGTCTAGGTAATCTATAGTAAGGTTTTAGGGTCTTTAAATTTTTAGCTAGTTATTATCTAGGAACAACACTATAGGTTTCTAATAGAATAGTACGTGTTCTAAATTTAATTAGTAAACAACTGCTTAGTTTATAAGGTGAATTTTAGCTCTAGAGTTGTAGAGGCCTTAGAGCTGTACTAGGGCACTATTAGGTCTATGTAGGCTTACTATAACTATAATACAGGTTTGTTTTCCCTAGGTCTCTAGCCCTAGTCTTAGTTAGGAAAGGTTAGCAACTAGAGCTTTGCGTTTCCCTTGTCTAGCATTAGTTTAGGCTTATTACCCCCTTAGGTGCTATATAACTTGTTACCCTAGGATTTCTAATAAGTTTTTAGTAGTCTTAGTCCTTAGTGTACTGCTAGTTATTATAGCCCTTTAGCTAGTCCTCTACTAGGACGCTCTTAGATTAACTCTAGGAGTAGGATAGATCTTTGTTACGCCTTTTTAGTTTGTTACGTAGTAGCAACTAGATAGGGCGTTTTAGCCTGTTAAGACTCTATAAGTTTGCCTTAGTGTTACTAGCTACTTCTACGTTCTAGAGGGCCTGCTTAAAGTTAGTCTAGAGATGTATATGCTCTAGGCTGCTACTACACTAGATCTCCTGCTAGAAGGCTAGTAAAGTCTTTGCCTATATAAATGTAATTTTAAACTTATAGTTATTACTACTATTATTAAACTTAAAGAAGCTCTAAGGCAGAAGAGACTCTTAATAGTTAAGCCTTATTAGGAAGGTGTTAACAGAGTCTCCCTCTTACTATTCTATATTAAATAGTTTAGAGAAGTTCTTGTATTTAGTTAGGACAGGGTCCTGTACTAGCTTCTCCTCCTCTGCGCGGAGGTTAGCCTAGGTCTAGATTAAGCCCTTGTTAATACAGGACTAGATAAGTTCCTAATAGATGCTACACTAGATAGTTCCTATAACCTAGTACGTCCTAGTAATTAAGTTATTAAGCACCTAGGCGTACTAGAAGGCAGTGTTAATATCCTTAGCCTACTAGTCTACCTGCTAGGGCGTTAGGGCACAGCTTTCTACGCCTAGCTTAGGTTTTAGTTAGATATTGTTTAACACTCTTATAATTTTACTAGCTTTATTAAAAGCTAGGTAGTGTATTACTAACGTTGTTCTACTATATGCTAGGGCTTATACCTATACAGCCTAATTAAATTGCTTTTATTAGATATTAAGCTCTACTTCTAATGCCCCTAAGAGCTTAGCTGTGTTAAAGGTAAGGAGAGCTTGTTATACTAAGTTCTAGTACCTAGCTGCAGGAGTTAGTTCTCCTACAGGCATCTGGTTTACTTCTGTAGTAGCTAACTAGGTTATTGTATCTACTAGAGTTGTATTCTATTGCAATAGTATAGGTGTTACTGTAGATTCTACTAATATACTATCCTGTAGGCTTAGATCTCTAGCAGGAGTATAGCAGCACTAGCCTAGTTTAATACTAGGGCTTAGCTAGCAAGGGTTTTCCTCTAGTTCTGTTGTTATGTTATAGAGGACACGTTTTCCTCTAGCTATTTTTAGCAAAGTTGTAAAATTTAACTGCTACTCTTAAATTAACTATCTGTTCTAAGAAGGAGTATAAAGGATTTAAATTGTAAGGGCACTGTAGACAGGTAACTAGAGATAGGACGAATAGTAGTAAATAGATAGATATAAGACAAATCCTTAGGGTGTAAGCCCTAAGGCGTTTAGGAGGGTTATATACATGTGGTCTGTAGGTCTCCTGCCTAGCCCTAAGGTTGTCCTAGGGTCAAGCCAGTAGCCCTTAGGAGGAATGCCTGTAACAATAGGTATAAATTTTAAGTACCTATTTATAAGTAGGTTCTTTAAGATAAAACCTATAGGGAGGGGGTTATCCTCTCCTCTTATAGTTGATTTGTTTTTAGAAGCTTCTTAGCTGCTAGGCATGTGCTTAAAAGAGCTGCTACTAGCAGTCTAGGAAGACTTATACCTATTTTAGGGAGAGGGTTATCCTCCCTAGCAATTTAAAGACCTTCTCTTTCTCTATTAACCTGCTCTTTTTCTATAACTAAGTCTTTCCCTTCTTAACTAATGCTCTATAAGTTTAAATATATTAAAAAGCGCTTATAAGCTTATCTAGGAAGCGCTTTTGTAAGGCTGTTAGCTAGCATCTTAATTATTTTAAGGTAGATTACTTAGAGATTTCCCTTAGCGTACTATTGTTTTAACTATATATTTTAGATATCTATATAGCGCAGCTAGGTAGTAAGCTACTTACTCTCTTTAACTACTAGTTAGATAGTTTATTAGTTGTTATAGAAAACCTCCTATAGTACCCCTAAGTCTAGCTAAAGTTCTCCTAGGAATTGTTTTAGAGCTACTAACTCTTTAGCTATATGCTCTAAAGCGAGTAATTAAGCCTTAGTAGTAGAAATTATTACTGTTAACTGCTGTGCAGCTTTCTAGATAATTAGACTACAAAAGAGCTGCATAATATACCTCTAGGAAGATTAATAGAACTCTTTATTATTAGAAAATAAGACGTCTTTATATATAAGTAGATAACTGCCTTTATAAGCGCTGTACCTTATACCTAGATGCTTTGTTCTATACAAATAAGCTAAAACCTAAGTAGCTACCTTAAAGTAAGCTGTTTCTAAATTTGTTAAATAATAAGAAAGCTAAGAGGCAGTATATACTACATCTAATTAGATTATAATTACTATATAGAAAACAGACCTAACTTATTCTTAAAATACTTTAACCTGTTGTTTTAAAGCTTCTCTACTATATTTAAGCAGCTCTTCTATAGGAAATAGGACTATAGGAAAGGACTCCTTCTCTACTCTCTTAAATTTAGTAACAAGCTTATTAATATAGGGGTTGTACGCAAGAGTTATAGTATAAGCCTCTTAGTTTCTAATTATTTAAACGCCTAGAAACTATTTAGCAGCTCTATAGTCTTTAATTTAATACTTTTATATTTATAAGCTTATTAGCTGTTTAGCAGCAGCTAAATTGTTATTGTAATAGGCAAGGAGGATATTATTAACAACGAAGAGTAGTACTATTTTCTATATAGGATTATAGAACAGGTACAGCTCTTCTTTTAATGCTAAGAGACTAAGCTTCTAAAGCGTATTAGAGAGCTCTTTATACTATAGGACTAGTAAATTACGTAGCCTATGTAGAGCCTATAGTAGTAAAATAACTTACTTAGGTTTCTTAAATCTATCTAGTAATTTATAGAGTACCTAAGGTTTGTCCTAGTAGCTTTTATTAAGAAATAGGTAAGTTACGTTATACTAACAGAGCTCTAGGTTAAACTAGGCTGTAATTGCTACTATAGTGCAAAATAATTAAGTAGCAAGCGTTGTAGTATAGGTAAAAACAATTAAATCCTTTGCCTGCAGGTCTCTCTATTTGCAGATCCTTGCCTTATATTTAAGGAAGTAGCTATCCTTGTTAAATTTGTAGGTAAAGACTAATTTAAGCAGTAGGGGCCTTAATAAGGCGCTTAATTAGTTATTTTTCTCTATATTTCCTTCTTAATAAGCGCGTCTATCTCTTCTTAGCAGGCCTAGTAAAAAGAAGCTCCTAGTAGGTAATAGAGTAGATCTTTTTATTTGCTTAGCAGTAGAGGGAGCCTGTCCCTATGTAACTAGTGCTTGTTTTAAGCAACTAGCCTTTCCTTTTTCAAGGTTAAGGCAATAATTACTGCTTAGGCAGTAAGCAGCTCCCTTCTATCTATGCTATATTTGTTTGCATGTTTAAACAGTAGGTAGATTAGCTAGGTGTATCTGTAATTCTTTATAGAGCTTATTACAGAGTACTAACCTACTCTATTATTATTAGTAGTAGGCTTGTTGTGCTTATAGTTCTCTATTTAGTAGCTCTATCTTATAGGTAGACCCTAGATTCTCTGCTGATACGCGCGTCTCCTGTCTACCTTATCTGCTTACGTTAATCTTTAAGAAGGTATTAGAATAAGCAGCAAAGCAGGTCTTAGTAGATTATTAAGATCCTTACTATCTACTAGCTTGCTCCCTTCTTCTATAGTTATGTGCACTTCCTGTAAGCTACTAGTTAGATTATCCTCCTTATTAGGAGCTTCTCTACCTATACTTAACTACTCTAGTTTAGGCGTTTAGTTAGGGAAAGTAAACCTATTTCTTAGCGTTATTCTATATAGATCTCTAGTAGCTTACTAGCTAAGCTTGCTGCACGTGCAGTATCTATCCTAGGGGCTCCCTCTCTACTAGACTAGCCTTCTAGCAATTAAGGTTCTCCCTAAGTATTACTTATAAGCTAGTGCTTAGTAGATAAACTAAGTAATAGGTCTCTTTGTTTAAAGGAGAGCTCTATTACTTCTCCTACCTCTATCTTATTAGGTTTATATAGAATATCTATAACTACTTCTACTTATTAGACTGTAAGGGCTAACAACTTATCTAATTTATTATTAAAGAGCTCCTTATTAAATGTTACGTTACGCATTGTAATTACCTAGTTTAGTTTAGGGACCTATATCTAGTATATGTTAGAAGCTTAGTACCCTACTAAGTATCTAATATTACTCCTTAGAGTTACTTTAAAGCTTCCCTAATTACGTCTAGCTGCTTGTTCCCTGTTTAGGTAATACGCTCTACAGCTATAGACGTATATCCCGCTCTAATTAGGTCTTAGATTAGCTATTAGTGCTCTTACCTACTTAGGTTTGTACTAGCAGAAATATTAAGTAAACTAGCAATTAAGCTCTTTGTTTAGGCTCTATAGCTTTTTTAAGTAAATTAGACTTATGTTATAGAGCTATGTTGCTGCTGCTACAACCTCTAGCTAGGGCTTCTTAGGTAGGTTTGCATTACTCCTTATTTTAATAGATCTAGTAATTATTTCCTGCCCTACTCTTTCTGCTACCTTGTTTAGCTTGTAGGTATATAGAGGTATACGCTTAATATCTATTCCCTTATTAATTACCTAGCGCTTATATTAGGAGCTCTCTTGCTATAGGAGAGTAGCAGTATTATTATCTTAACTTATCTTACAGATATAGAGCTTTTACTAGGTATATACCTAGCCTAAGAAACTTATAAGTACCTATAGTATCTCTACTTAAGTCTTCCCTAGCAGTAAGTACGTAAAGAGCTTCCTACTATAGTACTCCTTAATTAAAAGTATCTATAATTTGCTACTCCTTCCTATAGGCATATTAAATAGATCCTAGCTAATTCTCTAAAAGTGTTTAGTAGGTTTTTCCTATTTCTATTAGGAGATAACTTGCTTAGCGTAGGTTGTTAAGTAGACCTTATAATATTTTTAGAGTGTGCTGTTAATGCATACGCTGCGCGCTCTTTATACTAGTTCCTTTAGAGCTTCTAGGCCTAAATAACCTACTCTAGCGTGCTAGAGGAGTTTAGTAGAGCTTTGTAGGTAAGACTTATATAATTATTTTATTACTACGTTAAGGATAAGAGGGTAGTAGGAAAGTAGCTTATATTTAAAGAAAGTAAAGTTGTAAGCACGCTTAAGAGTAGCACATACAACGCTCTTATTTAGATTATTAATATATCCTACTAAGAGCAAGATGTCTAGCTCTTAGTACTAAATTCCTTTCTCTTACAGGCGTGCCTTAGAAATAATATTAACATTTAAACCTTCTACTACTAATATATCCTTAAGGAGTATATCTTCTATATATAGGCTGCGCTTTCTATATAAAACGTTTTTAAACAAACAAGTTTCTTATCCTACTACTAGAAACGCTTATATGCCTACCTCTATAGTGTTAGAGTTAGGTAGGCAAAATAACCTAGGTATAAGCTAATCTGCGCTGTTAACTAAGTGCGTAGCTGCTCTATTATCCAAAATTATACTTTCTAAGAGTAGATAAGTGTTAAATTTTATAAGGTTGTAAAACCTAGGTTTCTTAGCTTATTTGCTTAGTTGCATAAATTTTAAATAAATTAGAGCAGCTTGTATATTACTAGGGAACTTAACTTTTATTTCTTTTGCTAGTAGAGCTGTTATAGCTAATAGAGCTTTTAGAGTCTAATTAAGCTGCTTAATTACCTTCCTAGTATCTGTATACTCTTAGCTCTTAAGCCTCTAGAGAGTATCCTTGCAATAGCTTTTGCTTATATAAATAGGCAGTAAGGAGCTCCCTCTAACAGTTGTCTCTAGGCGTTAGCAATTAGTTAGTTTCTACTTATAAGTCTTTCTTTTTTTGTTTATAAGGGTAGAAGTACCTAATTAAGCTCTTAGAGTTAGTAGTAGGAGCTTAAGTAGTGTCTTTTTAGCTTCTAAACGTTGCAAATACTCCTAGGTTATTATTTCCTGCTCTTATAGTGTGCTTATGCATTAAACTACTAAAGACCCTACTTACTTTGTCTAAAATAAGTAAATTAAGCCCTAGGATACTATTCTAGATAATTCTTTAGTTTATAGTATAAGCCTAATCTAGGGCAATCCTATAACTTAAGGTATCTAAGAAATCCTGTACAGCAAGCGTCCTATTTACCTCTAGAAGCTTATATAACTTAGCCCTTCTATAGACGTATAACTACCTATTGTACTTATTATATAGAGCAGCTCTTAACTATTTAGCTGCTCTAAGATGCTATTAGTACTCTGCCCTAACCTAGTTCTAGGTGCTAACATCTATTAGAGCAAGCTCCTCTTTTAGGGCTTCTATAAGCGATTGTAGCGTTATAGTATTATTAGTAAAAATCTTTACTATTACTAGTAAAAGGATTAATAGTAATACTATTATATTAACCTAGTTCTAGATCTTCTAAAGGCGCTCTGCCTTAGCAGCCTACTTGCTTACTCTAGTCTTGTATCTAAGGAGCTCCTTATTATAGTTCTTAACTCTTGTTATTTAGCCTATAGGAGGCTTGTTAGGTTAAGTACTCTAGCTTTAGGTAGATTAAGCTAGTAGTTAAGTAGGGGCAAGCCTGAAATAGGTAGTTTAGGCGCTCCTTTATGCATACCTAGGGAGTTTTTAGTGTCTAGATCTACTATATCCTGTATATTAAAAAGCTTAGCATGCTATATAAGTAAGATGTACTAATTAGGCTAATTAAATCTTGTTTTAAGCTAATAGTGTCCTGTAGGAATACCTAAGTAAGCTTACTTATTATAGTTAATAAGCTTGCCTATAGTAGCGTTTAGATAGTAGTATTAGAAAGATAATTAAATAATTAGAGTAGTTAAACTAAGTCTTATAAGCTTGTTTGCTAGGTGCGTAGGGAGATCTACTATGCTTAGGAAGCTAGGCTTATAATTATAACAGAGCTTAGAGGATTATACTTAAGTAATTAATTAATTTAATTAGTATCTATCTTTTCTATATAGAACGTGTTGCTTAAATAAAAGGAAATATATAGGTTATATAATCTTGCTTAACAAGCGTTTAGCTAGTATTAGGGCCGCTTAGAACTAGCGTTGCTAGGGTAGAGCAGCTTAACTAAATTAGCACGCTCTATTAGAAAACAAGCTGCTTATGTAACTCTAGGCGCTTATTTACGCAATAGTTAAGTATTTTAAAGAACTTTACTTTAAAAGTTAATTCATAATTTTAATATACTAGGTAGTAGATAATAATTCTTAAGTATAATGTTATTTTATTTCTAGTAGTTAGTACAAAGTTCTATTTAACTATGTTTCTTTAGCATAAATAGAATAGCAAATCCTACTAGTAATCTAAATTTCCTAATAAATACTTTTGTAAAGTTTTCTTTAATGTACTTATATTGTATCTAAAGCTCTTTCTTAGATAACTAGTATATAGGCCTAAAGGATAGTTCTTTCTCTTCCTTAAGTTTAATTTTACAATCCTAAGGTTAATGCTTAGGTAGCACTTTTGTAGATAACTATTCCTTAAATATCTTAGCATGTTAATAATATAAATATAGTATAGTAGGAGGTGTATATAAGGTAACTTATAGTTAGGCAGAGATATATAAGATAGATAGGCTGTCTATAGGGGCAAAAGGTATATATATTAATAGATAAGAGGTAGACAAATCCTTTAGACGTAAGCTCTAGGGGTTTAGATAGAATATATGCTAAGTTATCTTAGATATCCCCTAGCCTTAGCTTAGAGGTAACCTAAGGTATAGCTAAGGTAGTGTCTTAAGAAGGAGAAAGGGAAATCCCCTATAATAATAGCCCCTATTTTTTGTTGTTTATTCTAAACTAATAAGGTAGAGGTTATAACAGGGCAGCTAGACAGCTAGACTCTAGAAAACACTATACCTATAGAGAGAAACCTTATTCGAAGAAGTTATTTAGCCTCTATTATAGAGTAGTTAATTTTATTTATTTGTTTGTTGTAATTAACGTCTAGACTAGCTACTGCTAGAAACCTCCCTTAGGATAATATAGACGTGCTTAGTACCTCTAGAGGTATAAGCAGCTAAAATGTAATAATAAGTACTATATACTACCTTAGCAATAATAGATTTTCCCTTCTGTTAGAAAATCTAGTGTTAATAGCCCTTCTTCTCTCTAAGAAGCGACTATTATGTTTGTTATACTCTACTAGGCTCTTATAAGCTAGACTTTCTTCCCTTTATAAAACTTTAAAGAAAATATAGATAATCTTATACCTTCTAGAGTAAAACCTCTATAGGGAAACCTCTAGAAGCTTAAATAAGTAGTGTAACCTAATTCTTCCTAGCAAGTTATAGCTAGTAAACTAGAGAGGTTCTACGTCTCTAGAGTATAAAGCTATGCTTAGTAAGCCCCCTTAAGACTGCTTACTAAGACTAAGTCTTGTAGTTTCCTGCATAAAATGCAGGAGTGATTGCTGCTAGATTCGAACCAACGACCTTTTAAAAATTAAAAAAAAAGGCTAAGCTAGGTGTTTAACTACTACACCAAGCAACCTATAGAGTAGTTAAGAGGTATACTCTTATTAAGACCTAAGCTAATACTGCTATCCCTCTAGGATGTACCCTAGACTAGAGCAATCTGCTTGTTGTATTAGGCTATTAGGTCTAGAGACTATTATATTTAATAAATTAGCCTGTTAGTTCTAGGTTACTAGCTGTATATACTTTCTAGTGACGTAGTTTCTCCTGTAAAGTTGCTTATTCTGTTAAGATATATCCTAGGATAGGGTAGGCCTACCTATAAACTAGCTAGTACTTAAAGTAGGATATAATATTACTTTAGTCTTCTACTACCTTTAAGCTAGTAGGTTTAGGTTATTAGGAACGTGTTGTTTAGTAACTATATAGCTTACTAGTTATAACCTATAGTGTTTTATATAGTTACTAATATAGTAGACCTCTTTCTTCTAGGATGTTTCTTCCTATTAGGTAATCTAATGTTTGTTTATAATAGTAAAGTAATCTAGAGTTAGTTTTATTTACTAGGGTTTTGCGTTACTTATAGAAGTAGCTTTTAGTTAGGCTAGTTTTATAGTTATAGTGTTTGCCTTTTTACTATCTACCTAACTACATTACGTTGTTAGCACTCTAATTACTAGCTACCTTATACCTTCTATCCTATAAGTAGTTAAGAGGTTAGATTACTAGCCTACGTTCTACGTCCTGCGTAAGGGAGGTTTAATTATTTTACTCCTAGTTAATTAAGTTTACGCAGTTGCCTAGAGGAAATAGAGTAGTAACATATTAGGATTTTGCTAGAGAGGTGCTAGGTGTTATAAACTTAATTAGGAATAAGAATAACTTATAGCAATAGGCAGGAGGATACAGAAGAATTAAGGAAAGTAGATTAGAAAGATTTAGCAAGGACTTTAATACTATAGGAAGGTTATATAATAACTAACTAAGATTACTTTATATAACGTGCTTAGTACTTAGTAATAAGTACTACTTAGTAGTACAAAGTAACTAATTATAACTAAGTATACTATATTTATACTTAGTATATAATATATAGGAATACAACCCTTATAGTTTGTGTTTAACTTTGTTAATTAAGTTCCTTCTTAGAATCTTAACCTCTTTAATATAACAGACTATATAGCACGTTATCTATTATTATACTCTAAGTTACTGTATTAGACTTTCTCTAGGTATCTTACCCTACTATTCTAGAGCAAGCACTTATCCCTAAAACCTTACTAAACTAATATAATATTGAACTTTGTCTAGGTATAACTTAAATACTTTAAACATCTTAAAAGAGAAGTACTACTTAAGGAATACACGCTACTCCTAGCAGCTCCTACTTAGTTACAGTAAATATAAACACTACTATTATAACTAGTACTATAAACCTTACTAAGCCTAATAATTGTATTAATAAATAAACTAAGCTTAATAACTAGCTTTTCTAGTTAAGCTTATTTTTAAAATATTAGGGAATAGGATCCTTAATAATAAATATGTTATACTAGCTATAAGTTATATATAAAGCAAAGCTTTTAAATAGATTTAGCTATTCCTTAAGAATACTATATTAGGTAATATTCTTTAAAAATATTAGCATAGTTTAACAACTTAAAGAAATTTTAACAATAAATTAAACTAATCTTTAGAGTCTTAAATAAACTAATAATTGCATATTTAAAAATCTAAGATATTAAATAAAAATACTTTACTACTATTTACGCTGCGAAGTTCTAGTTACTAGCTACTAATATAGAGTAGGATAATAATATGTAAGTAACTATGTTTAAGTTAGGCCTTAAGCCTAAAGTTAAGGGAAAACTAATACGCACTAGCGCTAGTACGAACACGCAACACTAACATTCTAAAAATCAGGACCTTCTAGAAAAAGGACTAATATAATTAGGATAACCTACTCTATAACATCCTACAATAAACTAGAGCTACTTTAGCCTATACTAGGCGCTCTTGCGCTAGTAAGATAGCTAATATAGCCTCTAGCATGCCCCTACTAAATAGAAGGGGGCTAGCTAGAGAAAAGGGATATTAGATACCCCTATAACAAACAACTTGCTCTGTTATATAGTAGCTGTACAGTGTAGCTATCCCTCTAACCTATAGTAGATTAGCTACAACTTCTACCCTCTAAGAAGCTGTTTCCTTACGTATCCTAGATATTAAAAAAGCTAGTAACTACTACTACTAAATCTTTAAGGCAGTAGCATCTGCCCTAGATGCATGTATCTAACAATACAGAACCCTAGAGGAAAAGGCAATTACACTTCCTCTCTAGAAATTACTAGCAACTGCCCTCTAGAGCGCTCTAGAGGGCAAGAGAACCTAGGCAGGTAGTTTAATAACACCTGTATAAACGCTTCTAAAGCTAACTTAGGCAGAAATTGCCTAGACCCTAAAAATATAGAGTAGGGATGCACACTCTGTTAAGACTACGCATAGGCTACTACCTAACCTAAAATAGAGGGAAGATAATTAGAAACCTAGTAAAGAGGATAAGAGAATTCTCCTCTTAATACTAGCTATAAGCTAAATTTAAGAAGTATCCCCTTTTCTAGTAAGAGAAGTAATCTGTAAAGCTATAAAGCTCCTACTTACAGTAATCCTATAGGCTATACCTACCTAGTCTAGGTAGGTATATACGTCTTTAACTAATAAAACCTAGACCTAGCTCCTTAGCTAGGAAATAAAGAAAGTAATAATCTAAGTAGTAGAAGGCATAGACGCAATTATCCTATATATATAGATAAACTACGCACTCTAATAAGTCCTAAGCTTAATCTACTAACTAGATAGCATATTAAAACTAGTAACTACATAGATAGTAAACAAGGAGTCTTTTTCCTAGACTAGGATCTAACTAACTAGCTACTAGATCTCTAGATATAGGCTAAATAAACAATAGGTAGTAACCTAGATTATATCCTTCCTAACAATAGTTAGTTATTTCTCTATCTTTAGAGTAAGTAACTCCTCTAAGGAAATATAAAAGAACCTACCTATACAACTATATAACCTAGGCTGCTAGAGATACTACTAGGCGAATAAATGCTATAGGGATACTAGATACAACTACTATAGAGAGAGAGTTACTACACACTAAGGGCTAGTAGATAAGGAATACACAGTAAGTGCAAAGTGCACAAATTGCTACAGGCTACACCTAGTAGGGAATAAGAGCTGCCTAGCAGCACTAAGATAGGTAAATAAAAGCCTAGTAAGAATTTTAGGGGTAGAAATAAGGGCTATAAGGGCTATTGCTAAGAGAGTAAGTAAGAGAACCTAAATAGAACTAACTAAAACTAGTAGCACTACCCCTAGCGCCCCTATAAGATCCCTAACTACAACTCCTACCCTAGAAGGACTAGCCCCTATAGCAACTCCTACTAGAGACTCTTAGAGACTAAGAAGGACGCTAAGGGCTGCCTCTTCCTAGGCTGTAAGCTAAATAACTGCAATTAGCTAACTAGAACTAGAATCTACCCCTAAGAGGGGGAATACTAGGACTTCTAATATAGAAATAGATATTATATATTAATATAACATACTATCGCGCAACTAAGCGCGTAGAGTTACATACGCGGCTTGTTTTCTAATAGAGCGTGCTAATTTAGTTAAGCTGCTCTATCCTAGCAACGCTGGTTCCAAGCGGCCCTAATACTAACTAAATGCTTGTTAAGCAAGATCACGTAACCTACACACTTTATTTATATTTAAGCAACACGTTCTATATAGAAAAATAGATACTAATTAAATTAATTAATTACTTAAGTGTAGTCCTGTAAGCTCTGTTATAGTTATAAGCCTAGCTTCCTAAGCACAGGAGATCTCCCTGCGCACTTAGCAAACAAGCTTGTTAGACTTAGCTTAACTACTCTAATTACTAAATTATCTTTCTATCCCCTACTAAACGCTACTATAGGCGAGCTTGTTAACTACAATAAGCAAGCTCTCTTAGGTGTCCCTATAGGACCCTATTAGCTTAAAACAAGATCTAATTAGCCTAATTAGTACATCTAACTTACGTAGTATACTAAGCTTCGTAACGTATAGGATATAGTAGATCTAGACGCTAAAGACGCCCTAGGCATGCATAAAGGAGCGCCTAAACTACCTATTATAGGCTTGCTCCCTACTTAACTACTAGCTTAATCTACCTACAGCTAGAGCACCTAACCTAATAAGCCTCTAATAAGCTAAATAACAAGCGTTAAGTACTATAACAAGGAGCTTCTTAGATACAAGATTAGAGCAAGCAAGTAGGCTACTAAGGCAGAGCGCCTTTAGAAGATCTAGAACTAGGTTAATATAATAGTATTACTATTAATCCTCTTACTAGTAATAGTAAAGCTTGTTACTAATAACACTACAACGCTGCAATTTCTTATGCAAGCACTAAAAGAGGAGCTCGCTCTAACAGATGTTAGCACCTAGAACTAGGTTAGGGCAGAGTACTAACAGCATCTTAGAGCAGCTAAACAGTTAAGAGCCGCTCTACAAGACTAGTACAATAGGTAGTTATACCTCTATAGAAGAGCTAAGTTATATAAGCTTCTAGAGGTTAATAGGGCGCTTGCTGTACAGGATTTCTTAGATGCCTTAAGTTATAGGATTGCCTTAGATTAGGCTTGTACTATAAACTAAAGGATTATCTAGAATAGTATCCTAGGGCTTAATTTACTTAATTTAGATAAAGTAAGTAGGGTCTTTAGTAGTTTAATGCATAAGCACACTATAAGAGCAGGAAAAGATAACCTAGGAGTATTTGCAACGTTTAGAAGCTAAACAGATACTACTTAAGCTCCTGCTACTAATTCTAAGAGCTTAAGTAGGTACTCCTGCCCTTATAAACAAAAAGGAGAGACTTATAAGTAGAAACTAACTAACTGCTAACGCCTAGAGACAGCAGTTAGAGGGAGCTCCTTACTGCCTATCTACATAAGCAAAAGCTATTACAAGGATACTCTCTAGAGGCTTAAGAGCCAAGAGTATACAGATACTAGGAAGGCGATTAAGCAGCTTAATTAGACCCTAAAAGCTCTATTAGCAATAATAGCTCTACTAGCAAAAGGTATCCTACCTAAAGTTAAGTTTTCTAGCAATGTACAGGCTGCTCTAATTAATCTAAAAATAATGCAACTAAGCAACCTAGCTAAGAAACCTAGGGTTTACAACCTTTTAGATTTTAACACTTATCTACTCTTAGAGAGTACAATTTTAGATAATAGAGCAGCTATACACTTGGTTAACAGCGCAGATTAGCTTATACCTAGGTTATTTCGCCTAGCTAACTCTACTAACACTATAGAGGCAGGCACACAAGCGTTTCTAGTAGTAGGATAAAGAGCTTATTTGTTTAAAAATGCGTTATACAGAAAGCGTAGCCTATATATAGAAGACCTGCTCCTTAAGGATATAGTAGTAGTAGAAGGTTTCTACGTTAATATTATTTCTAAGGCACGCCTCTAAGAGAAAGGAGTTTAGTACTTAGGGCTAGACAGCTCGCTCTAAGTAGGGTATATTAATAATCTAAATAGGAGTGTTGTATATGCTACTCTTAAGCGCGCTTACAACCTTACTTTTATTAAATATAAGCTACTTTCCTACTACTCTTATCCTCTAATCCTTAACGCAGTAATAAAATAATTGTATAAGTCTTACCTACAAAGCTCTGCTAAACACCTCTAGCACGCTAGAGCAGGTTATCTAGGCCTAGAAGCTCTAAAAGCACTAGTATAACAAGCGCGCAGCGTACACATTAACAGCACGCTCTAAAAAGATTATAAGGTCTACTTAATAACCTACGCTAAGCAAGTTATATCTTAACAGAAATAGGAAAACCCTACTAAACCCTTTTAGAGAATTAGCTAGGATCTGTTTAATATACCTCCAGGAAGGAGTAGCAAATTATAGATACTTTTAATTAAGAAGTACTATAGTAGGAAGCTCTTTACGTACTTACTGCTAGGGAAGACTTAAGTAGAGATACTGCAGGTACTTATAAGTTTCTTAAGCTGGGTACGTACCTAGTACAAGCTCTGTATCTGTAAGATAAGTTAAGATAATAATACTGCTACTCTCCTATAGCAAGGGAGCTCCTAATATAAGCGCTAGGCAATTAATAAGGGAATAGATATTAAGCGTATACCTCTATATACCTACAAGCTAAACAGGGCAGTAGAAAGAGTAGGGCAGGAAATAATTACTAAATCTATTAAAATAAGGAGTAGTGCAAACCTACCTAAGAAGCTCTAGCTAGAGGTTGTAGCAGCAGCAATATAGCTCTATAATATAAGTCTAACTTACTTAAACAAGCTATAGAGCCTGAACAAAGAGCTTAATTACTAGTTTACTTACTATTTCTGCTAGTATAAACCTAAGCAGGTAAGAGCACTAACAGCTAATCTAAGACCTAATTAGAGCAGGATATACGCCTATAGCTACAGAGCGTATCCCCTAAATAGGGAACAAGCAGCTAGGCGTAATTAGAGAAGCTTTAAAGTAACTCTAAGGAGTAATATTAGATACTTAGTAGGGTACTAAGCTTCTAACATATACTAGATATAGGTCCCTAAACTAAACTAGGTAATTACAATGCGTAACGTAACATTTAATAAGGAGCTCTTTAATAATAAATTAGATAAGTTGTTAGCCCTTACAGTCTAATAAGTAGAAGTAGTTATAGATATTCTATATAAACCTAATAAGATAGAGGTAGGAGAAGTAATAGAGCTCTCCTTTAAACAAAGAGACCTATTACTTAGTTTATCTACTAAGCACTAGCTTATAAGTAATACTTAGGGAGAACCTTAATTGCTAGAAGGCTAGTCTAGTAGAGAGGGAGCCCCTAGGATAGATACTGCACGTGCAGCAAGCTTAGCTAGTAAGCTACTAGAGATCTATATAGAATAACGCTAAGAAATAGGTTTACTTTCCCCTAACTAAACGCCTAAACTAGAGTAGTTAAGTATAGGTAGAGAAGCTCCTAATAAGGAGGATAATCTAACTAGTAGCTTACAGGAAGTGCACATAACTATAGAAGAAGGGAGCAAGCTAGTAGATAGTAAGGATCTTAATAATCTACTAAGACCTGCTTTACTGCTTATTCTAATACCTTCTTAAAGATTAACGTAAGTGGATAAGGCAGGCAGAAGACGCGCGTATTAGCAGAGAGTCTAGGGCCTGCCTATAAGACAGAGCTACTAGATAGAGAACTGTAAGCGCGACAAGCCTACTGCTAACAATAACAGAGTAGGTTAGTACTCTGTAATAAGCTTAATAAATAATCACAGATAACCCTAGCTTATCTACCTACTATTTAAACATACAAACAAATATAGCATAGATAGAAGAGAGCTGCTTACTGCCTATATAGTAATTATTGCCTTAACCCTAAAGAAGGAAAGACTAGTTGCTTAAAACAAGCGCTAGTTATATAGGGACAAGCTCTCTCTACTGCTAAGCAGATAGAAAGATCTACTCTATTACCTACTAGGAGCTCTTTTTTGCTAGGCCTGCTAAAAAGAGATAGACACGCTTATTAAGAAGGAAACGTAGAGAGAAATTAACTAATTAAGCGCCTTATTAAGGCCCCTGCTACTTAAATTAGTCTTTACCTATAAATTTAACTAGGATAGCTACTTCCTGTTACGATCTACAGAACACAAGGGGCTACAACGAGATTACACCCCAGTACGGCACAGCATTAATTATTAGTAGGGACAATTACACGCAGAAGGCAAGACAACGCCTCCTCCTTAATTAGGGCACGTTACGTAACAACTAATTAGAAGGCTTAGCAATAATCAGTGTAATTAGTGCTTAGTGTAATTAGTGATTAGTCTAATTAGTTAATTAGTTTTACTAAGCACATTGCATATCTCTTTAGTATATAGCATGTAGGAACACAACCCTTATAGTTTATGTTTAACCTCGTTAATCAAGTTTGTCTTTGGAATCTCAACCTAACCTTTGAGCTAGATAGTCCCCTCTATACTACTTATTGTTACCCTAGTCGTTGTTAGGTGTTTCACCTAGGCGTCTACCCTTACTGTTCTAGAACTATTACTTATCCCTAAGAACTAATAGAATTAGTGCTTACGAGCTTTGCTTAAAGTACAACTTTAACATTTTAAACACCCCTAAGATAAGTAATACCTTAGGAACACGTGCTACCCCTAGCAACTTAGGTGTTAGAGACACAGACATAAACAACGTTAGCACTACAGGGTCTAGCGTTATAAACGTTAACAAACCTAATATCTATTATAGAGATTGTAGTAAGCTCAACAACTAGCTTATGTAATAGGACCTTTTCTTCCTCTTCTAAGGAGAGAAAGTACCTAAGAACAAGCAAGTTACTCTAGTAGCTAGCTACATGCGAAGCAACGCATTTAAGTAGATTAAGCCCTTTACCTAACAGTATAACGCTAGCAACGCCCTAGATAAAGTAGACAAATAGATTAGCAACTTTAACTAATTTAAACTTAAGATTAAGCTAGTGTTTAGCGTATCTAACAAGCCTACTATTACACAACGCGAAATCTAACGTATCTAACAAGTTAAGTCAGCTGCTGACTACGCAGCTAAATTCCAACAATTAGCTGCTAATACTAACTAGGACAACACTGCGTTAATAACAATGTTTAAACAAGGTCTTAAACTAAAAATTAAGGAAGAACTTATGCGCACAGGCGTAAGTACTAACACCCTTAATAACCTTATTAACACGTTAATTAAAATTAATGTTAAACTCTATAAGTTGCAGCAGGAACTGCAAGATAATCTGCAGGTAAGGGTTGTAAACAACAAACCTACTACACCACGCAACCAACAGCACAATAATCTTAACTGTAGAAACTAATATTACCCTAACTTAGGACAATGCATCTACAAGAACACACGCAGTAGTTACTATAGCCCTGCAGCTATAGATCTCTAACCTAAACAAAGGACCAGGAGCTACGCTAGCTCGCTAGAACAATAAAAACAAGGGAAAGCACAACAATAGTAGCAAGTTAAAGGACTGCTACAACTGTAGCAAACTAGGCTACTTTGCGCGTGACTGTTATTAGATAAACAAGGTCTTTAGACAGCTTAACGTGCTTACTAGCAGGCCCGCTAAGGATGCTAATGCTAGTAAATAGGAAGTTATTACTAAGGATATAGAACAACTTATAAAAGACCTAGAGTCTAGTTCTAAGGACAAGGACTATATTAAGTCTTGTTATAAGCGCTAATTACACGCACCTACGCTGCACTAATAAACAGTAACAGATAGTAAAGTTAAGAGTTAGGAGAACAACCTTAACTAGATTACTAAACAACGTTAGGATAGCCTTACAACAGTAAACAACACTAAGATCTTTAAACAAGATTTACCTAAGGAACAACAAACACGCTGCGAGAAACGTAGGAACGCATAATAGGCTAGCTTTAACTGCTAGAACCTACAACCTACGCTAGATAACGCATATACACAAATATGCTAAGATCTTGTTATTCCTAGTATAGAAGATAATAAGGAACTAGAGAACTAGTATAACAAGGCTTATTGCAAGTATTAAGAATAATGCTTTGCAACACCTATTAAAGACTACTAGGAATTCCTACACTAGCACGAACAACAGTTATTTAAGGAAAACCTATACTGTATAGACAGGTTTTGCACACTGCAGTATAACATAGATCTAAGAAATCCACACTATAGAGTACTATTGTTTACCGCGTGTTACAATAATAGATATACTATCTATCTATTAGAAAAAATAGGAAGCGTATTCTTTCCTAAGTAGAAGAAGCTGTGCAAGAAAACCTAAACACGTTGCAAAAACAACACCTATAAGATACACCTTATTAACAAACGCGTTAACTGCTACTTTCCTAGGAATAGCTTGTTGTTAGCTAAAGGAGCCTAACAAATAACAATTAATAGGACCTGTATAAATTAGATATAGCAACACTGCCTTAACCCTAGCTATATAACTTACAAAGGAGTAAAGCAGGCTAATAGGTTTAGAGGATAACCTAATCCTTTTTAGGACAGCGCTTAAGAGCGCTAGGGATCAATCTATTAATTAGATTAGGACTAATTACTAACTAATTAAACTCCCTATAATAATAGGTAGAGTAAGGATGCAGGCACTCTTAGACTTAGGAGCACAGTTAAGTTATATCTCTTTGCAGGCAGTAGTACTAGCTAGACTACGTATGTAACGTAAGAATAAACCCTATCTGCTCTAAGTAGCTAACAGAGAACCTATGCTAGAGGAATTAGAGATCACACACAAAGTGACTAATGTCCTACTTAGCATCTATAGACACTATAAGAAAGTAACCTTAGACGTCTTTGCAATAGCTACGCACAATGTTATATTAGGGCTACCCTAGTTACAAAAGCATAACCTAGAGATTAACTAGAAGAAGGAACAGCTTTTGTTAAAGTAATGTACCTGTAGCAATAAGGTATTGCAGCCTACGCAGCGCACGCTGCAGCTAGTAGATAAGAAGGAGATTAACAATATCTCTTTAACAAATAAGACGCGCTAAGTTAGAGCAGTTAACTCTATAGACGCTAAATGCCCTACAGGTCCTTAAGTAAGAGTTAAGGAGGATAAGGACAGTGCACCTCCTGCTATCCTAGATGTGTACAGACAGTACGCTAGGATGTTTAAAGAAGAGCTTACAGCGAAAGCCCTGCTAAAGCATAAACCCTAGGATTACAAGATTAAGCTCTAGGAAGGAAAGAACCTAACTTTTAAGAGGCTATATTAGTTATTAGAAAAGGAACTTAAAGTACTGCGTAAGTACATTTAGGAGAACCTTAAAAAGAGATTTATTAGACAATTAGAATTACCTATAGGGTACCCTATCATGTTTGTTCTAAAGAAGGATAGCAAGCTACAACCTTGTATTAACTTTAGGAAGCTTAATAATATTACTATTAAGAACTGCTACCTACTCCTAAACATTATAGAGTTGCAGGATTAGCTAGCAGGAGCTTAGTACTTTACTGCGTTAGACTTAAGAGGAGCGTACAACCTTATCTACATAAAGGAAGGAGAAGAATAGAAAACAGCCTTTAGGACGAGATATAGACTCTACAAGTACCTTATTATGCTGTTTAGTCTAACAAACGCACTAGCTACGTGCTAGGAGTTAGTTAACAACGTCCTTAGGGCACACCTCAACAGGACAGTAGTAGCATACTTAGATAACATCCTAGTGTACTTAAAGACACTAGAAGAGCACGTTCAACACGTAACTAAAGTGCTAGAATGCCTAAGAAGGGCAGATCTACAACTAAAACCTAAAAAGTGTAACTAGCACTAAAAAGAAGTTAAATTCTTAGGGTATATTATAGGATAATACAGAGTTAAGATTAGTCTAATAAAGGTAGAAGTAGTTAAATTATAGCTAACACTAAAGACAGTTAAACAGATCTAGGAATTCTTAGGATTTGTTAACTTTAACTAACGCTTTATTAAGGACTACTCTAAGATCGCAATTCTGCTAACAAAGCTTACGTAGAAGGACACGCTATTTAAGTAGGGAAGGGAATAAGATAATGCATTTAAGGCACTTAAGCAAGCCTATATTGCACTACCTACGTTAATTACGTTTACTAGTAGTAAACTAATGCGCATAGAGACTAATACCTTAGATCTTGCATTAGGCGCATACATTACATAAGAAAAGGATAGACTATAGCACCCTATCGCGTACTACTTACGCAAGTTCTTAGGACTAGAGGAACAATACAACATACACAACAAGGAACTGCTTGTAATTATATTAGCCCTAGAATATTAGAGAGCGTATGCGGAAAGCTGCTTAGAACTTACTATCTACACTAACTATAAGAACCTAGTATACTTTACTACTACTAAGGTTCTGAATTAACAACAAGTACGCTAGTTAGAAATGCTAGGACAATACAAATTCAAGATATTGTATACACTAGGTAAAGACAATAGTAGAGCTAACGCACTTAGCCAACGACACAACCTCGTTAGAGAAAAACAATAAACTAGTTTGCAGTGTTAGGAGTAAACAATAATAGATCTCTAGGACTATTGCAATAACTTAACAATATAATGTAAGTTTAGTAGGAACAACGCATTCTAACGCAAGTACTAGAGGAACTTTAAAAAGAAATAATAGCTAGTTACTACAATAACCTGCTACATAGACACCCTAGAATAACACGTACAATAGAACTTATTAAATAACATTATAAGTTTAGCAATATAAAAGACAAGGTTACTAAGTTTATTAGGAACTGTGTACAGTGCTAATAGAACAAGCATAGCACACACGCTAAGTATAGAGAAGCGCAGGCTATAGAACTGCCTACAGCGCCCTAGACAAATATTACAATAGATTTTGTTACCTAATTACTAATCTCTAAGGACCCTGTTACAGAATACGCCTATAACTTAATCTTTGTTGTAGTAGATAGATTTACAAAGGCTGCTAAGATAATACTATTTTGTTACAGCTACACTGCAGAGCAGCTCGCACAAGTGTTCCTAGACTAGGTTATCTAACACTACAGTATACTAGAATTAATTATTAGCAATTAAGACAAGCTCTTTACGTTAAATTATTGGACTACACTCTTGGCAGCTATTAGTACTAAGAAGAAGCTTTTAATAGCCTATTATCTGCAGACAGACAGACAGACGGAAAGAACGAATTAGACTATAGAAACATACCTATAGATTTACAGCAACTAGCAACAAAACAACTAGGTTTTGCTGTTACCTATAGCTTAGATTGCGTATAATAACAAACTATTAGAAGTAATAGGCACAACGCTGTTCTTTGCGAATCACAGGAGACACCTAAATCTCTTTACTAGAAGTCTAGAAACAACTGTTTAGACTGAATCAGCTATATCCTTAGTAGCTAGACTAAAGGAAGTACACTAGAAATCGCTAGAAAATATTAGCCAAGCTTAAGAACAAGCAATTTCTTATGTTAACTAGAAACAAAAACAGCACCTTAGCTAAAAGAGGGAGATAAAGTCTATCTCCTTACAAAAAAATCTACGCACACAGCAACTAACAAAAAAACTAGACAAAGTTAAGGTTAGACTATTTTTTATTTCTAAGCAAATTAGCCTAGTTAACTATTAACTTGCGCTGCCTAAGGATGCAAAGATCTATCCTGTGTTCTACATCTTGCTG
Organism: Ascochyta koolunga; assembly: GCA_026119515.1. Taxonomy (NCBI): domain Eukaryota; kingdom Fungi; phylum Ascomycota; class Dothideomycetes; order Pleosporales; family Didymellaceae; genus Ascochyta; species Ascochyta koolunga. The sequence goes on along the minus strand of JANLCG010000001.1, from coordinate 3,099,173 downwards.
TTAGAACTAGCTAACCCTAGAACGCTAATCTAGAAAGACTTTTACTACTAGGCAGACAGCTAGGATAAGTAGGAAGTTAAAAAAATAATAATATATTAGAAGAAAGGACGCAACATTAAATACCTAGTTAAATAGTTAGGATATCCTAACTTAGAGAACATATAGGAACCAGCTACACACCTTACAAACTGCCAGCAGAAGTTAAAGGAATTTAAGCAGACTAATTAGGCAATGCTACGTTTAGGTCAAGCTAGTAGTCTAGCAGCAGGTCCTTAAAGGCACCCTAGGTACTAGGCGACAGCGTAATACCCTTAGATAAACTATTAAACGTAATAGTCCCCTTACCTAACTCTTATTCTGCTATACTCCTCTCTTCTACAGATATTGCCTCCTTAGCACAATAATCTAGCAAATCTATTTGTTAACGCAACTGCTCTTTGCGCGCGTGTGCAACTTGCAACTCTTCTAACGCCTTTTCTAAGGCCTTAAGCGCTTTGTTTTACGCTTTACAACTTTCTTTTATTTACGCCTGCAACTTCTCTTTCTCTGTTATAAGTTGTGTAAACTCTAACTAAGTTACGTGCACGTCGCAACGCTAGCCACACTTTAGGCACTTACTACACTTTCCTAAACAAACGTAGACCTTACACACGTGCTAATGTTTAACGTAAGTTAAACATTTTTAAACTATAGTTTCTCTAAAGGACTTAACAAATTTGTATAGACAGTAACAACAGGCTGTACTTAACTTAGAGGGTTGTTTAGGCATTGTTAAACAACTTACTGTTAAATAAGATAGGGCTAACGTTATATAAATTAGCTTAAGAGACTAAGCTAAGACAGAAGGGGGATAGTGTTATAATCTACAGAACACGAGGGGCTATAACAAGATTACACCCTAGTACAGCACAGCATTAATTATTAGTAGGGATAATTACACGCAGAAGGCAAGACAACGCCTCCTCCTTAATCAGGGCACGTCACGTAACAACTAATTAGAAGGCTTAGCAATAATTAGTGTAATTAGTGCTTAGTGTAATTAGTAATTAGTCTAATTAGTTAATTAGTTTTACTAAGCATATTGCATATCTCTTTAGTATATAGCATGTAGGAACATAACCCTTATAGTTTGTGTTTAACCTTGTTAATTAAGTTTGTCTTTAGAATCTTAACCTAACCTTTAAGCTAGATAGTCCCCTCTATACTACTTATTATTACCCTAGTCGTTGTTAGGTGTTTCACCTAGGCGTCTACCCTTACTGTTCTAGAACTATTACTTATCCCCAAGAACTAATAGAATTAGTGCTTACGAGCTTTGCTTAAAGTACAACTTTAACACTTCCTTAAATATAAGGCAAGGATATATATACGTAGAGATCTATAGGCAAAGGATTTAATTGTCTTAACCTACCCTATAACACTTGCTACTTACTTATTTTACACTATTGTAGTAATTGCAGCCTAGTTTAACCTAGAGCTCTGTTAGTATAATGTAACTAGCGCGTTTCTTAACGCAAGCTACTAGGATAAACCTTAGGTGCTCTATAAATTACTAGATAGATTTAAGAAACCTAAGTAAGTTGTTCTACTACTATAAGCTCTATACAGGTTATATAATTTACTAGTCCTATAGTATAAAGAGCTCTCTAGTACGCTCTAGAAGCTTAGTCTCTTAGCATTAAATAAAGAGCTGTGTCTATTCTATAATCCTAAATAGAAAATAGTGCTACTCTTCTATATTAATAATATCCTCCTTGCCTATTACAACAATAATAAAGCTGCTGCTAAACAGCTAATAAGCTTATTAATATAAAAGTATTAAATTAAAGACTATAGAGCTGCTAAATAGTTTCTAGGCGTTTAAATAATTAGAAATAGAGAGGCTTATACTATAGCTATTGCGCATAACTCCTATATTAACAAGCTTGCTACTAAATTTAAGATAGTAGAGAAGGGTTCCTTCCTTATAGTCCTATTTCCTACAGAAGAGCTACTTAAATATAGTAGAGAAGCTTTAAAACAAGAGGTTAAAGTGTTTTAAGAACAAGTTAGATCTATACTCTATAGAGTAATTATAACATAACTAGATATAGTGTACGCTGCCTCTTAGCTATATTATTATTTAATAAATCTAGAAGCTACTTACTTTAAGGCAGCTGCTTAGGTTTTAGCTTATTTATTTAGAATAAAGCATCTAGGTATAAGTTACAGCGCTTATAAAAACAGCTATCTACTTATATATAGAGACGCCTTATTTGCTAATAATAGAGAGTCCTGTTAATCTTCCTAGGGGTATATTATGCAGCTCTTTAGTAGTCTAATTATCTAGAAAGCTGCACAGCAGTTAACAGTAACTACTTCTACTACTAAGGCTAAATTACTCGCTTTAGAGCATGTAGCTAAAGAGTTAGTAGCTCTAAAACAATTTGTGACGGAGCTTGCAGGACTATACTCAAGTAATTAATTAATTTAATTAGTGTCTATTTTTCTATATAGAACGTGCTGCTTAAATACAAATAAAAAGTGTAGGTTACGTAATCTCGCTTAACAAGCGTTTGGCTAGTATTAGGGCTGCTTGGAACTAGCGTTGCTAGGGTAGAGCAGCTTAACTAAATTAGTATGCTCTATTAGAAAACAAGCTGCGTATGTAACTCTACGCGCTTAGTTGCGCAACACACCCCCTAGTTAATCCTATATTAGGAACAACTAAACTAGGAGTGTGCCCTTAGTAATTATAGGGCTCTAATCTTAGATTTTTATATTTCCCTAGATATCTAAGATTACCGCGCGTCTACAGCGTACTCTAGGTGCTCTTCCTTTTAAGAGACCTCTCTAACTTTTTAGGCTGCTTTTGTAAGCAGTTTGTTGCTAGTTTAGGCGCTTGTTTTTTAATAGCTAAATTTTCTAAGCCTGTAGCTAGCTATTAAGCCGCTTAGTTATAGTTAAGGTAAGCACTTCTTAGGTTAAGCATTTCTAGGTAGTAAGAGTGAGCGTAAGGACTATAATCTAGCAGCTTTACCTTTACTAACCTAGTTGCTTCCCTATATAAGCGTCCTACCTGCTTAATTTCTCTATTTCTCTAGTTATATCTATTAATATGCCTGTAAGTATACTAAATTATTTTCTAAGCGCCTAAGCACTCTCTAGCTAATTGTTTCTAGCTTCTTAATTAGTTAAGAGCTTTATTGTTAGACGTTGTCTAACTAATCTTGCTATTAACGTTTTTCTAGCTCTTTTCTAGAGGTTTTGCTGACTTAGGTTATAGAAACAGACTAAAACCTAGCGCTGCGCGCGCACTGCCGCCGCCTCTGCCACCTAAGCTGCTGCCTAAGCTGGCTGGCTGCCAGCCGCCCGCTCGCCCTTGCCTGCGCCTGCTCCTCGCCCTCGCCCTTACCTGAGCCTGTAGTTGTGGCTCTGCCCGCTCCTTTAGCAGTTGCTGCCGCTACTGCTACTATGGCTGCTGCTACCGCCGCTGCCTACGCTGCTGCGCTGCTGCTACTGCCTATGCCTGCGCCTGCGCCCCCTGCCCCTGTCTTAGGCGCTCTAGTGCCTAGTGCGCGCAGGTTAATACCCTGTGCGTACTGCGTGGACGCGCTGCTAGTAAGCAGCTTAGTTGCGCTATGCGTTAATAACGCTGCTGCTAGCTACTGCAGTAAGCGCTGCTAGCGTTGTGCCTTTAGGCACTCCTGCTGCCTACTATATGTATTTTCTTTAAAAAGAGTAGTTAAGTAGTAGACTAACAGCTTGTAGCCCCCTGCCCTTAAGCTGCTTAGGCTTAAACTAGTAGAGGAGCTTGCTTCCTCTAGTAGAGTAACAACTTTAGTAAGTAACTTAGTTTTTAGTTAATAACAGTAGCTAACAAGCGTTTAGCAGGCTACTAACCTACGCACTACTATCTAGGTAGTAAAGGGCCTGCTTGCAGATAGGTACGAATTTTAAGTACCTATTTGTAAGTAGGTTCTTTAAGATAAAACCTATAGGGAGGGGTTATCCTCCCTACCTATAGTTAATTTGTTTTTGTAAGCTCCTTAGCTGCTAGGCATGCGCTTAAAAGAGCTGCTACTAGCAGTCTAGGGAGACTTATACCTATTTAGGGAGGAGGTTGTCCTCCCTAGCAATTTAAAGATCTTCTCTTTCTCTATTAACCTGCTCTTTTTCTGTAACTAAGTCTTTCCTCTCTTAACTAATGCTCTATAAGTTTAAATGCAACAGAAAGCGCTTGTAAGCTTGTCTAGAAAGTGCTTTTGTAAGGCTGTTAGCTAGCATCTTACTTGTTTTAAGGTAGGTTACTTAGAGGTTTCCCTTAGCGTACTCTTGTTTTAACTATATATTTTAGATATCTACATAGCGCAGCTAGGTAGTAAGCTGCTTGCTCTCTTTAACTACTAGTTAGATAGTTTGTTAGTTGTTACAGAAAATCTCCTACAGCACCCCTAAGTCTAGCTAAAGTTCTCCTAGGAATTGTTTTAGAGCTACTAACTCTTTAGCTACATGCTCTAAAGCGAGTAATTTAGCCTTAGTAGTAGAAGTAGTTACTGTTAACTGCCGTGCAGCTTTCTAGATAATTAGACTACTAAAGAGCTGCATAATATACCCCTAGGAAGATTAACAGGACTCTCTATTGTTAGCAAATAAGGCGTCTCTATATATAAGCAGATAACTGCCTTTGTAAGCGCTGTACCTTATACCTAGATGCTTTGTTCTATACAAATAAGCTAAAACCTAAGCAGCTGCCTTAAAGTAAGCAGCTCCTAGATTTGTTAAATAATAAGATAGCTAAGAGGCAGCATATGCCACATCTAGTTGAATTATAATTGCTATATAGAGTATAGACCTAACTTGTTCTTAAAACGCTTTAACCTCTTATTTTAAAGCTTCTCTGCTATATTTAAGCAGCTCCTCTATAGGAAATAGGACTGCAGGGAAGGACCCCTTCTCTACTATCTTAAATTTTATAGCAAGCTTGTTAATATAGGAGTTGTGCGCAAGAGTTATAGTACAAGCCTCTTAGTTTCTAATTATTTAAACGCCTAGAAACTATTTAGCAGCTCTATAGTCTTTAATTTAATACTTTTCTATTAACAAGCTTATTAGCTGTTTAGCAGTAGCTTGATTGTTGTTGTAATAGGCTAGGAGAATATTGTTAACATAGAAGAGTAGCACTATTTTCTGTTTAGGATTATAGAACAGGCACGGCTCTTCTTTTAATGCTAAGAGACTAAGCTTCTAGAGCGTACTGGAGAGCTCTCTATACTACAGGACTAGCAAATCGCGTAACCTGTATAGAGCTTGTAGTAGTAGAACAACTTGCTTAGGTTTCTTAAATCTATCTAGTAATTTACAGAGCACCTAAGGTTTGTCCTAGCAGCTTGCGTTTAGAAACGCGCTAGTTACGTTATACTAACAGAGCTCTAGGTTAAACTAGGCTGCGATTGCTATTACAGTGTGAAATAAGCAAGCAGCAAGCGTTGTAGCGTAGGTTAAGACAATTAAATCCTTTGCCTGTAGATCTCTGCGTACGTAGATCCTTGCCTTACATTTAAGGAAGTAGCTATCCTAGTTAAATTTGTAGGTAAAGACCTATTTAAGCAGTAGGGGCCTTAATAAGGCGCTTAATTAGTTAATTTCTCTCTACGTTTCCTTCTTAATAAGCGTGTCTATCTCTTTTTAGCAGGCCTGGCGAAAAAGAGCTCCTAGTAGGTGATAGAGTAGATCTTTCTATTTGTTTGGCAGTGGAGGGAGCTCGTCCCTGTGTAACTGGCGCTCGTTTTAAGCAACTAGTCTTTCCTTCTTTAGGGTTAAGGCAACAATCACCGCGTAGGCAGTAAGCAGCTCTCTTCTATCTATGCTATATTTGTTCGCATGTTTAAACAGTAGGTAGATAAGCTAGGAGTATCTGTGATTATTTATAGAGCTTATTACAGAGTACTGACCTGCTCTATTATTGTTAGCGGCAGGCTTATTGCGCTTGCGGTTCTCTATCTAGCAGCTCTGTCTTGTAGGTAGGCCCTAGACTCTCCGCTAATACGCGCGTCTCCTGCCTGCCTTATCCGCTTGTGTTAATCTTTAAGAAGGTATTAGAATAAGCAGCAAAGCAGGTCTTAGTAGATTATTAAGATCCTTACTATCTACTAGCTTGCTCCCTTCTTCTACAGTTAAGTGCACTTCCTGTAAGCTACTAGTTAGATTATCCTCCTTATTAGGAGCTTCCCTGCCTATACTTAACTGCTCTAGTTTAGGCGTTTAGTTAGGGGAAAGTAAACCTGTTTCTTAGCGTTGTTCTGCACAGATCTCTAGCAGCTTGCTAGCTAAGCTTGCCGCGCGTGCAGTATCTATCCCAGGGGCTCCCTCTCTACTAGACTGGCCTTCTAGCAATTAAGGTTCTCCCTAAGTGTTACCCCTAAGCTAGTGCTTAGTAGACAAGCTAAGCGATAGGTCTCTTTATTCAAGGGGGAGCTCTATTGCTTCTCCTACCTCTATTATCTCATTAGGTTCATGTAGAATTTCTACAACCACTTCTGCTTCTTAGACTGTAAGGGCTGACAACTTATCTAATTTGTTGTAAAAGAGCTCCTTATTAAAGGTTACGTTGCGCGTTGTAATTACCTAGTTTAGTTTAGGGACCTATATCTAGTATATGTTAGAAGCTTAGTACCCTACTAAGTATCTAATATAACCCCTTAGAGTTACTTTAAAAGCTTCTCTAATTACGCCTAGCTGCTTGTTCCCTATTTAGGGGATACGCTCTACAGCTATAGGCGTATATCCTGCTCTAATCAGGTCTTAGATTAGCTGTTAGTGCTCTCACCCGCTTAGGTTTGTACTAGCAGAAATAGTAAGTAAACTAGCAATTAAGCTCTTTGTTTAGGCTCTATAGCTTGTTTAAGTAAGTCAGACTTATGTTATAGAGCTATGTTGCTGCTGCTACAACCTCTAGCCAGAGCTTCTCAGGTAGGTTTGCACCGCTCCTTATTTTAATAGATTTAGTAATTATTTCCTGCCCTACTCTTTCTACTGCCCTATTTGGCTTGTGGGTATATAGAGGTATACGCTTAATATCTATTCCCTTATTAATTGCCCAGCGCTTATATTAGGAGCTCCTTGCTATAGGAGAGTGGCAGTATCATTGTCTTAACTTATCTTGCAGATACAGAGCTTGTACTAGGTACGTACCTAGCTTAAGAAACTTATAAGTACCTGTAGTATCTCTACTTAAGTCTTCCCTAGAAGTAAGTACGTAAAGAGCTTCCTACTATAGTACTCCTTAATTAAAAGTATCTATAATTTACTACTCCTTCCTATAGGCTTATTAAACAGATCCTAGCTAATTCTCTAAAAGGGTTTAGTAGGTTTTTCCTATTTCTGTTAAGATATAACTTGCTTAGCGTAGGTTGTTAAGCAGACCTTACAATCTTTTTAGAGCGTGCTGTTAATGTGTACGCCGCGCGCTTGTTTTACTAGTGCCTTTAGAGCTTCTAGGCCTAGATGTCCTGCTCTAGCGTGCTAGAGGTGTTTAGCAGAGCTTTATAGGTAAGACTTATACAATTATTTTGTTACTGCATTAAGGATTAGTAGGTAGTAGGATAGTAGCTTATATTTAAAGAAGGTGAGGTTGTAAGCGCGCTAAGGGTAGCACATACAACGCTCCTATTTAGATTGTTAATGTACCCTACTCAGAGCAAGCTGTCTAGCCCTAAGTACTAAACTCCTTTCTCTTAGAGGCGTGCCTTAGAAATAATGTTAACGTAAAAACCTTCTACTACTACTACATCCTTAAGGAGCAGGTCTTCTGTATACAGGCTGCGCTTTCTGTGTAACGCGTTTTTAAACAAACAAGCTCCTTGTCCTACTACTAGAAACGCTTGTGTGCCTGCCTCTACAGTGTTAGTAGAGTTAGCTGGGCAAAATAACCTAGGTACAAGCTAATCCGCGCTGTTAACTAAGTGTGTAGCTGCTCTATTATCTAAAATTGTACTCTCTAAGAGCAGATAAGTGTTAAAATCTATAAGGTTGTAAACCCTAGGTTTCTTAGCTAGGTTGCTTAGTTGCATTATTTTTAGATTAATTAGAGCAGCCTATACATTGCTAGGAAACTTAACTTTAGGTAGGATACCTTTTGCTAGTAGAGCTGTTATTGCTAATAGAGCTTTTGGGTCTAATTAAGCTGCTCAATTGCCTTCCTAGTATCTGTATACTCTTGGCTCTTAAGCCTCTAGAGAGTATCCTTGCAATAGCTTTCGCTTATGTAGATAGGCAGTAAGGAGCTCCCTCTAACTGCTGTCTCTAGGCGTTAGCAGTTAGTTAGTTTCTACTTATAAGTTTCTCCTTTTCGTTTACAAGGGCAGGAGTACCTACTCAAGCTCTTAGAGTTAGTAGCAGGAGCTTAAGTAGTATCTGTTTAGCTTCTAAACGTTGCAAATACTCCTAGGTTATCTTTCCCTGCTCTTATAGTGTGCTTATGCATTAAACTACTAAAGACCCTACTTACTTTGTCTAAGTTGAGTGAATTAAGCCCTAGGATACTATCCTAGATAATCCTTTGGTTTATAGTACAAGCCTAATCTAGGGCGATCCTATAACTCAAGGCATCTAAGAAATCCTGCACAGCGAGCGCCCTATTAACCTCTAGAAGCTTGTATAACTTAGCTCTTCTATAGAGGTATAACTACCTATTGTACCAGTCTTGTAGAGCGGCTCTTAACTGTTTAGCTGCTCTAAGATGCTGTTGGTATTCTGCTCTAACCTGGTTCTGGGTGCTAACATCTGTTAGAGTAAGCTCCTCTTTTAGTGCTTGCATGAGCAATTGCAGCGTTGTAGTGTTATTAGTAACAAGCTTTACTATTACTAGTAAGAGGATTAATAGCAATACTGTTGTGTTGACCTAGTTCTAGATCTTCTAAAGGCGCTCTGCCTTAGCAGCCTACTCACTCACTCTAATCTTGTATCTAAGGAGCTCCTTGTTATAGTTCTTAACGCTCGTTTGGCCTAGAGGCTTGTTAGGTTAGGTGCTCTGGCTTTAAGTAGATTGAGCCAGTAGTTAAGTAGGGAGCGAGCCTATAATAGGTAGTTTAGGCGCTCCTTTGTGCATGCCTAGGGCGTCTTTAGCGTCTAGATCTACTATATCCTATACGTCACGAAGCTTAGTGTGCCACGTGAGTTAGATGTACTAATCAGGCCAATTAGATCTTGTTTTAAGCTGATAGGGTCCTGTAGGGACACCTAAGAGAGCTTGCTTATTGTAGTTAACAAGCTCGCCTATAGTGGCGTTTGGTAGGGATAGAAAGATAATTAGGTAATTAGAGTAGTTAAGCTAAGTCTAATAAGCTTGTTTGCTGAGTGCGCAGGGAGATCTACTGTGCTTAGGAAGCTAGGCTTATAACTGTAACAGAGCTTGCAGGACTATACTTAAGTAATTAATTAATTTAATTAGTGTTTATTTTTCTATGTAGAACGTGCTGCTTAAATACAAATAAAAAGTGTAGGTTACGTGATCTCGCTTAACGAGCGTTTGGCCAGTATTAGGGCCGCTTGGAACTAGCGTTGCTGGGGTAGAGCAGCTCAACCAAATTAGCACGCTCTGTTAGAAAACGAGCTGCGTATGTGACTCCACGCGCTCAGTTGCGCGACACAATTCCTAGGAGAACTTTAGCTAGACTTAAGGGTGCTATAGGAGATTTTCTATAATAACTAATAAACTATCTATTTAGTAGTTAAAGAGAGCAAGCAGCTTACTACCTAGCTGCGCTATATAGATATCTAAAATATATAGTTAAAATAAGAGTACGCTAAGGGAAACCTCTAAGTAACCTACCTTAAAATAAATAAGATGCTAGCTAATAGCCTAATAAAAACGCTTCCTAGACAAGCTTATAAGCACTTTTTATTACATTTAAACTTACAGAGTATTAGTTAAGAGAAGAAAGACTTAGTTATAGAGAAAGAGCAGGTTAATAGAGAAAGAGAAGATCTTTAAATTGCTAGGGAGGACAACCCCTCTCTAAATAGGTATAAATGTCTCTAGACTGCTAGTAGCAGCTCTTTTAAGCGTACGCCTAATAGCTAAGGAGCTTACAAAAACAAACTAACTATAGGTAGGGAGGATAACCCCCTCTTTATAGGCCTTAAAGAACCTACTTACAAATAGGTACTTAAAATTTATACCTATCTGCAAGCAGGCCCTTTACTACCTAGATAGTAGTATATAGGTTAGTAGCCTGCTAAACACTTATTAGCTACTATTATTAACTAAAAACTAAGTTACTTACTAAATTTATTACTCTACTAGAGGAAGTAAGCTCCTCTACTAGTTCTAGCCTAAGCAGCTTAAGGGTAGAGGGGAGTAGGTAGCAGAAGTGCCTAAAGGTATAACGCTAGCAGCGCTTGCTATAGTAGCTAGTAGCAGCGTTATTAACGTATAGCGTAACTAAGCTATTTACTAGTAGCGCGTCTACGCAGTATATAGAGGGAATTAACCTGCGCGCACTAGGCACTAGAGTGCCTAAGATAGGGGCAGAGGGCGCAGGCGTAGGCGCAGGCACAGGCAGCAGCAGCAGCGCAGCGGCGTAGGCGGCGGCAGTAGCAGCAGCCATAGTAGCAGTAGCAGTAGCAACTGCTAAAGGAGTAGGCAAAGCTGCAGCTACAGGCTTAGGCAAGGGCAAGAGAGCAGGTACAGGTATAGGGGCAGGCGCAGGCATAGGGGCGGGCGCAGGCAAGGGCCAGCAGGCAGCTAGCAGCTAGTTAGCTTAGGCAGTAGCTTAGGTAGTAGAGGCAGTAGTAGTACGCGCGCAGCGCTAGGTTTTAGTCTATTTCTATACCTAAGTTTGCAAAACCTCTAGAAAAGAGCTAGGAAAACATTAATAGTAAGATTAGTTAGATAGCGTCTAATAATAAAGCTCTTAATAGATTAAGAAGCTAGAAACAATTAGCTAGAGAGTCCTTAGGTATGTAGAAAATAATTTAGTATACTTATAGGCATATTAATAGATATAACTAGAGAAATAGAGAAATTAAGTAGGTAAGACACTTATATAGGGAAGTAACTAGGTTAGTAAAGGTAAAGCTGCTAGATTATAGTCCTTACGCTTACTCGTACTACCTAGAAATGCTTAACCTAAGAAGTGCTTACCTTAACTATAACTAAGTAGCTTAATAGCTAGCTATAAGCTTAGAAAATTTAGCTATTAAAAATAAGCTCCTAAACTAGTAATAAACTACTTATAATAGTAGCCTAAAAGTTAGAGAGGTCTCTTAAAGGGAAGAGTACCTAGAGAACGCTGTAGGAGCGCAGTAATCTTACATATCTAGGGAAATATAAAAATCTAAGATTAGAGCCCTACAATTACTAAGAACACGCTCTTAGTTTAGATATTCCTAATATAGGATTAACTAGGGGGTATGTTACGTAACTAAGCGCATAGAGTTATATACGCAGCTTATTTTTTAATAGAGCATGCTAATTTAGTTAAGCTGCTCTACTCTAGCAACGCTAGTTCTTAGCAGCCCTAATACTAGCTAAATACTTGTTAAGTAAGATTACGTAACCTATATATTTTAGTTATATTAAAGCAATACCTTCTATATAGAAAAATAGACACTAATTAAATTAATTAATTACTTAAGTTTAGTCCTATAAGCTCTGTTATAGTTAGTTCTAGGGATAGATCTCCTACAGCTCTTAACTACCCTTCTATAAGCTATAGCTAGGATTAAACTAATTAATCTAAAGCTTAGGAGGAGATTAAGAGAAACGTCCTAAGGGCTCTCCTTTATAGCCTAGGTAGAGTAATTAGCTCCCTTATATATCTTCCAAACGTAGCTACATATAATAATACTATATACGCACTAGTAACTCTAGACTACCTTATTTATTACATTAGATAGGCTTAGGAGCGTAATAAGGCCTATACTACTTATAAGTTACTATTGCGTTAGAAGGAGAGCAGAGCAGCTAAAGGCTAACTACACTAGGAATTAAACCTAAGTAGAGTCCTACGCAGGAGTAGGAAAGTGTAGATTCCTAATAATATAACGCTATACTAAACAATCCTATTAAAGAACTATAATAACCCTATAGGAGGCTATTATAGAACTAAGAAAACTGCCTAGGTCTTGAAACAAAAGTACTATTAGCTATAGTTAGCTAAAGACGTACATAAGTACATCTATAGGTACCTAGCAAGCTAGTTAAATAAGATTTATTAGCATAAACTATAGAGACTACTCTTACTACTGCTAGTACCTAATATAGCCTAGCAGCACTACTTACTTAATTTTATAACAGACTTACCTAAGTTAGGAGATAATTGTAGGAATAAGTTTAACTTAATCCTAGTGCTAGTGTGCTAGTGCACAGAGTGACTGCCTTGGCAGTTACTTAGGATGCTAAGGCTAGTAAGTAGCGCTAGTATATAAAGGGATAACTAGAAGTTTAGACAAAGCCTCTAAGACTATTATATACTACTACAAAGAAATAAAGTTTATATCTTATCTGCGTAACCTATATCTGTAGTTTCTTACCTAGCAATGTAGCTCCTCTGTTCTCTACATACCAACAGGTTAAGCACTTCTTACTAGAACAAAATAGTAACCTAACTAGGGGGCAACAGTATAGTATGTAGGGGAACTAATTATTAAACAAAGATATAGATAATACAGCTACTCTTATGCTATAGCACTCTAATAGACGCCTTAGGCATAAGTAACAAATAACAAAGATGCAGATAATACAGCTACTCTTATGCTATAGCACTCTAATAGACACCTTAGGCATAAGTAATAAACAACAAAGATACAGATAATACAGCTATTCTTATGCTACAGCACTCTAATAGAGGCCTTAGGCATAAGTAACAAATAGCAGCCGTCTACAGGTTACTCTAGTTAGAATACTAGTATTAACAGTAGGCATTATTTTAACCCTAAAAGAAACTATACCTCTAGAATTGCTAGATAGCTATCTAATAATATAAGATAGCTATTTCTATCTTAGGATTGTATAGATATACTAAACAATTCTTCTGCTATACTATTAGCTAAATATATTATTAGCTAATAGGGTCCTAGCCTAGGGCTTATGCGCCTAAGAATTAACGCTCTATAAGAGTATACAAAACTCTAAAAACTAAGGAAAAAGAAGAAAGAAAAAGAAAAAGCACCCTAAGAACTAATACTATTACTATATTTAAACTATGTCTATATATATCCCTTTGCTCTTAGGAATTAATAGAACTCCTAAGGGGTCCTGCCTTAGTAACCTGTCTTAGGATAGTTAATTATAAGATAGGATCCTAGTTCCTATAAGAGGAAGAGCTAATTACCTCCTATTTAATAGAGAAGAGGTCTCTAAATTCCTAGATAACTTTAATTAAATAGTAAATAATAGGGGTCTTATAGACTAGCAAAAGGTTAGGGTCCTTCCTAACTACTATAAAAGTTACTATTAAAGATTTATAAAGAGATTAAAGCTATTCTTAGAGAGAGACTAGATTAAACTATAACTAGCTATAAAAGAATATTAGAGAGACTAGAACACCTCCTAGAAAATAGGTACCTAAGCTTTTATAGAGACATATGTGCAAGAGACTGCTTAATCCTTTCTAGGACTCTTAGACTACTACACTTACTTTGTAGTGTACAGTAATACCTACTAGAAGAATAAACAAATCTTAACCCTTAAGGAGGGTTACTTCTTCTTCCTAGGCCTCCCTAAGGAAGACAAGGATCTAGTCCTATTTAACATGCTAAACAGCCTAGCAATAAAGGATTAATCTTTATTTAAGTTAGAACTAATATATTAATTTGTTAAAAGAGTCTAGGAACAACAACAGGGTCTCTAAGATTCGTTACTAACAAAGAACAATAGCTAGACTAAGGAAGTAAGACGTATAATAAATAGCACTAGAAACCTAGTAGATTACCACAGCATAGTAGACTAGGCTAGAAGACATCTCGCAGAGGATAAGACTGTGTCTAGAAATTCCCTGCCTCTAGGGGTAAATAAAAGTGTTAATAAGCTTGTAAAGGCTATAGATAGTTAGAAACTATCTATTACTAAGGTTAGCTCTCTTATAAATTCTAATAACGGGATTAAGGAAATCCTACGTAACCTAACTAACTATGCCTACTTTGTAGTACACGCTACCAAGGCAGGTAAGGTCTTAGAATATAATAACAGGTTGTTTATCTCCTGTTCCTAGAGGAATATAGATCCTAGCAGAGGTGTTTTATACTACCAAGGCTGGGAGTACAATAGTTCCTATACTATGTGCAACAAACTAAATTACAAATCTTAAGACTATAAGCTCTACTAGGCCTTAGTTAGGATAGAATAGTGCAGTTACTACTATAACTATAAAAGCAACAGGAGGATATACTACTTTAGTCTAGTACACAAGCAGCTAGGCCCTATCCTAGGTTAAGTTCTACTAACTTATTAACTAAGCTAGTTAAAATAGAAAATCCTTAAGTATTTTAAAGTTTCCTAGAACGTCCTAGACTAGCTAGCTTTATTAGTTAAACCTAACAGATTTAGCAGAGTAGACTCTAGACTAAGAGGGATAGTATACAGCTCTTAACAGGTAACGTTATCTACACAAAATAGAGGACAGCTAAATTAAGGTACTAGTATTAGCACACTAATAGCAACTAGCAATAGCTAGTATTATCCTAACTCTATATCTTCTCTAAGAAACTTTAAACTCCTAGGACTAGACTATATAGAGGTGCTAAGCCTAGATTACATTAACAGCTAAGATATTGTCCTTAGAGCTTATTCTACTAAGTCCTTAGTTAGCGTAGCTACTAGGTTACAAAAACTGTTAGAGAGACTAGTTAACTAAGTTCTTAACAAGACACAAGGCAGAAACGTACAAAAGTAATTATCTAATACTAACCCTCTACTAAGCAAAGGATTAATAGAGCAGCTATATAGCTAAGTAAGGGAAGATTAAGTCTAAAGGGACCTCTAGCCTAGTGTTACTAAGGTACTAGAGGACCCTTTCACTATCCTGTTCTAGAGCAGACCCTATAATAATCTATACCCTGTTGTTAGACTACTACCGCAAGGAAGAGTTATAGAGGACATACCTATAACTATCTCTAGAGGAAAGAAAACCTAGGGGGAAGCTTAAATAATAAAGAGCTTGCTAGCCTCCTGCGCCTAAAGCTGTTAAAGATTCCTTTAGCTATCTTACTACAAGAAGTAAGAGGAATTACTATAGGAGATTTAGTCTCCTAAGAATTAGTTAGGACTCTCCTATAGAACCTTATAGGAAAGACACAACTAGAGCTAGATATAGGCAGAAGCGTTAATATAGCTACTAGCTAAACCCTATGCTAGGGCTAATTAGAAGACAATAGGTTAAACCTGCTAACTCCTAATTAGTTTGAAAATTCTAGGGTCTACGCTAGCGCAAGGCACTGTACAGCAGGGTTAGCCCTGCTATCTACCCTAGCAAATAGTAGATTTTGCAACCTAGTATTAGAATACGCTATCTAGCTTTATTATATAGTAGAAGAAGATAGAGATAGTTAGCATAATAAGGACCTACCTAATAATGTTGCTAAGTTAATGTTAGAGCTTAGGTTAGAGAGGGTTATCTACCTAGACCTTCTAACGTGCTAGGCGCAGATTAGAAATTACAGCGTTAACTGCCTTATTAATATAGGTGCCTAGATAAACTTACTTTAATTTAGTATGTTATAGGCACTTAGGTTAGTCTATAAGGAAATAAGCTATGTTCCTAGCAAGGAGCAGGGCGTTGTTATAGCTAATAGGAGTATAGACTCCTTTGTTAGTATAGTATAGAACGTCCTAGTTAAGATTAGCAAAGTAGTTATACTTACCTACTTCTAGATAGTGCAGAACCTTATAAGGTTAGTAATACTTAGTACTCTGTAGTGTGCGTCTTCTTGTATAGCTATTTAATACAATGTGTTTAGACGCTCTACCTATTGTATTATGTTAGATAATAGCTTAAGGAATACTGCGTTTATAGCGTCTAATCTAGCTCCTTATTACTTAACTTTAGTAGAATCTACTATAGGAAAATACAGGAGGCCCTCTTAATTAAGGCAGGAGGCGCCTATAGTATAGAAAACCTTAATTCTAACAACTAGTTATGCTGCTTAGCATAGGTAGGATATAGCTACCTCTATGCTAGCGATCCTAAGGAGAGCAAGAGTATTAAAGATATTACTTAAAGAATATTCAACCCTAGCAATTATAAGGTAGTTAGGTAGAGTTCCTTAGGAGGAGATAAAAGCTAGATAGATCTTAATAAAGACGTTGCTACATTAATAGTAGAGCTAAGCCTTTTAGACAAAAAATAAGAGCATACAGATTGTCAGCTAGTAAGCCTGTAGAAAGAAGATAGCAGAGAGGTTAATACCTTGTACAAAAGAGTAGGGGTAAAAGTTAGGCCAGTTAATAAGCTAAGGGTAACAGAGCTAATAGAACTTAGCTAAGAAGACTAGAAGCAGCTCGCAATTAAACAATAGTAACTTTTCTACAGCTTGTAACCTCTAGATATTAGACCCTTTAATTACCTATTTAAACAAAGGCATGCAGCATTCCTAAGAGGTATAAGACTTAATCTAGAAAGACTAAAGAGCTAGAAGTTTAGTAAGGCGCTTCTTCCCTGCAAAAAGGAACTGTTTATTAAAATAATTATAAATAAAGAGGTAGCTATCGCCTTTACATTTTCTAAATCAGGCTAAATATAGAAGGAGGTAACACCTCCCTACAAGATTAAGACTATACCTTACAAAGCCTAGCAGGTTAAAGCGTTCCTAGTAGCAAGGAGCTAGGAAGGAGAGCTAGTAAAGATACTTCTAGAACGTTTAGAGAGAGGAACACTAGAGAGATACAACAGTTAATATAGAAACCTATAGCACCTTGTAGCAAAGAAGGCTAGCTCTTTCTAGTTTATTAACAACGTATAGTACATAAACAAGGTGTTAATTAGGGATGCTAGAATACTACTAACAGTAGACGAGTTCTTAGAGAAGTTCGCAGGCTGCAAAATCCTGTTACTAATAGACTTCTTCTTAGGATATAACTAAATCACCCTTTACAAAGATAGCAGAGACATAACAGCAGTAATAACACTAGTTAGTCTACTTTAGTCATGTACCTTGGTCTAGGGAGCTACTAATTTAGTAGCAGTATTTCAAAGGACAATAATTAAGATACTAAAGGATTACTAGCTAAACACTCTACCCTTTCTAGACGATGTTACTAGTAGAGGTCTAAAAACTAACTATAATAGAGAAGAGTCGCTCCCTAGCGTTAGACGCTATGTTCTAGAGCACATTCAGCAGCTAGATACTGCCCTAGCTAACATAGAAAGGGCTAGTGCTACAGTATTAGGGATGAAATGCTACTAGGGTTACAACAGGTTAACTGTAGTTAGCTACAAAGTTAGCATAGATAGCCGCTTCCCTAGCTAAGACAAGGTAGCAAAAATTACTACCTAGCTAGAGTGCTAAAACCTAAAAGAAGTCTAAATGTTTGTAGGCATTTGTGTTTACTATTATATCTAGGTCCTATTATTTACTATTCTTGCTAAACCCCTGTTTAAGCTTATAAAGAAAGATACAGAGTAGGAATAGGGAAACGCAGAACGCTAAGCTATAGCTGCTCTAAAGACTTATATTACAAGCGCGCTAGCGCTAATAGCTATATTATATACTAGTAGGTTAACTATCTTTATGTTAGTAGACGCTAGCAGTAAGGGAGCTAGCGCTTGTCTAGAACAGATAGGTCTAGATAGCAAGCATTACTCTTGCTAATTTAAAAGTACACTCTAGTTAAAAGCTAAATCTAACTAGCACTTAACTAAACTAGAGTGTAAAGCAGTTGTCTAGGCTCTTAAGAAATTCTAGATATAGCTATATAGAGTACATTTTATTATTAAAACAGATGCCTAGACACTAATAGAACAGCTTAATTGCTCTTTAACAGACATCCTAGGCTTAGTAATAAACAGGTAGCTAGCAGCTATCCTGCTCTAGGACTTTAAAATTCAACACATTCCTAGAAAAAGAAATGTAGTTGCAGACGCTCTATCTAGATACCCTAAGCCTAAAGGATAGACAGCTCTAGACAAACCTAAGTTAGACGTTAAGGATTTTATTAACAACCTAGTAGCAACAGTAGAGTTATTGTCTCTGCTCCTACAGAGACACCCTAGCCGCATCCTTAGGGACAAATACTTAGAATTATCTAAACAAATTACTACATTCCTCTAGACACTAAAGATCCCTAGGGAATGTCTAGGAAAGAGTTACGTTTATAGAAAAGGAGAGCTCTTAACTACTTTGTTTAAAACAGATATCTATTCTATAAGACGTTACGCAATGTTGCTATTAGGAGAGTAGTAGACAACATTAACATTAGGACTACAGCAATTTAGGAAATACATTAAATAATTAGACATAGAGGTGTTAACGTAGTATACTCTATGCTCGCCTAAAGATATTACTAGGATTACATACATGCTAAGGTTAAAACTGCACTATCCTCTTGCCTAGAGTGCTAGTTTAGGACTAGTAAATAATTAAAGGATATGCTAACTATAATATACTCCTACGCACTCTAGGAGTTAGTAGCAGCTAACGTTGTCTACATGCCTCTATGTAGAGGCTATTAGTATATAGTTATTGCTAGAGAATATCTTAGCAGATAGGTAGAGGCCTAGCTACTCTACAATAACAAATCTGCTACTATTATAAAATTCCTATATAAGGATATTATTTACTAATAGAGCATAACAAGGAGGCTTATAGTTAATAGAGGACTAGACTTTGCTAATGTAGTAAAAAGGCTTACAGTTATATATAGGATTTAGTAAATATAATTCTTAGCATATAACCCTTAGGTAATAGAGAATGTTAAAGGAGGATACAAACTAATTATTAATGCCCTTATTAAACTTTATAGACTATAGGTAGACAACGTTCTAACAGTGCTGCTAGCAGATAGGGTCTCTATTTAATCTAACAGGTACTCTACGTATTAATTAGTTACTAGACAGAACCTAGTTCTACCTACAGATTTAGCAATTCCTACCTAGCAGACATTGCTGTACCAGCAGGTTTTAGATAGGTCTTAGTTACTAGTAATCTGTGCTATGTAATTAGACCTCTAGGACTAGTTTCTAAAGGACGCTGTTAGTGTTACTAAACAACTGCAAGTATCTAAGAAAGAATACTAGGACAATAATTAGGAAATTAGGAAAGAAAGTATTAGCACTAGCAACCTAGTCTTATTATAGAATTTAGTTAGGGAGATTAATATGTTAAGAGATAGAAAGCTTGCCTGTAGGTAGCTTAGACTATACAAAGTCTTAGAAGAGAAAACAGCAATAGAGCGCGGCACCTTCCTACTAGAAGACTTAGATAGATCTAAGATGCCTTACACTATTCTAGGCTAGAGACTTAAGAGATTTATTAAACAACAACTAGAAGATATTGCAGAGGAGCACGCAGGTCTAATTAAGATCTAGGATAAGGAAGCCTAGAACAGATTATACATAGACCTAGTTAGGGATATTAGGAAAAATAATATCTTAGTACTAGACTGCACTATTAGCAGTTACTAAGAGGTTGTAATACAACTAAGGAAACTTACAACATACAAGAAGGCGTAATATAAACAATATAACAGCAACTCTAGCAGAGAGTCTAACATAAGCTAAGCACTGCATTACTTAGCTTAATAAAGCAGGGGGAGGGGAGACTTAGTCTCTAACTATAAAAATGTCTTAATAAGACAACTAATAAGGTAGGGAAATAGTAAAACCCTAGAGTTCGCCTATATAGCTATTAAAGAACAAGCTGCAGCGCTAGTAAAAATCTAACTAACTAGAAGCTAGTGAGTTACACCTAACAGCTTCCTATTAGCTGCGCAGCTGTTAAGCAAAAAACGCTACTGCAAACTTTACCCTACTGCTGCAATCCTACTGTAATTAAGTAGCAAAACAGTAGTAAGAAGAATAGATGCTTGATATAGCTACAAGTAATAGCTTGCTACTTTTACTCTGCTACTCTAACACTCCTTTACCCTGCTACACACAACAAAACTTAAAAATTTAATTTAATTAAGCAACCTAGCTCTGTTACTACACTTACACTATAGCCTTAGACTCCTAAGCCCTAGTAATAGCTAGCTAAGAGTAACTAGGCTCTGCCTATATGTTATAGCCAGCTGCTCTTTAAGCTATTGCCTCTAACAACATAACGTCTGTCTATAGTATTAGTATGCTATACCTTAACAACATCTTAACAGGCGAGTTTATTATATAGCTAACCTAGGGCAACCTAGTTTAATAAAGACACGTACTAGACTCTTGGATAGCAGCTGCTATATTAGAGTTTAATAAAGCTGCTACAATAATACACCTTGTATTATTAGTTATAGAGCAGACACTAAACCTAATTACATAATATAGAGGGGCTGCACAGTTTAAGAGCAAATACCCTACTATTACTACAGCTACAAACTACAACTAAAAGAGAATACAGGAGTTAAGCAGCGCGTTAACACGTATTAAATTGCTGCCTAGAGGAAAGACACTTATAAGTAATATTATTGCGACTTACAGCCCTACCTCTAGCATAGAGCACAGTTGCTTAACTAACATTGTATACTGCATAGCAAGACTAGGTACTATATACCTAGCTAAGTTTATTAACTCTGCTGTGTACTAAAGACTTTATATACCCTGTTGCAAGCAAGATAAGTATATTAACTCCTTAGACTAGGGCATAGCTTGCAAGAGAATACAGGTGTTTAAATAAGACATTTAGTCCTTTATAGGTAACTCTAAAAACAATAGCTACCCTCTCCTTAATCTCCTTAGAGGCATTTTAGATTTACCTAACCTATACACTAATACAAAGAAATACACAGTTTACCTTATAGACAGTAGTAACAGCTAACAAAAGTTCTAGCGAGCTGCTCTTTAGCACTAGAAGACTATACCCCTAGCAAGAATATTTAACTTAGAAGGAAAAATAACTTACTATCTAGTTATAGAATAAATAATATAGGAGTGGACTACAGCTAGTAGGCTTACAAAACACAGCAATAGAATACTTCTGCCTATTAACTCTATCTTTAGAGATACACCTTCTAGACTTAGGACAATTAGCCTAAGCCTAGGACTAGGGCGAGCATTAATACTAGCAGAAGGGGCATCTGCAGTACAAACTGCTGGCAGCTCTAGCTAACTACTAGAGGGGTCTTCCCTTACTCTATTAAGACTAATAAGAGTGCAATTAGGTGTTACTACTTATATTTAAAACACTAGAACAACTAGTAAAGGGACCCTTAAGAGTGCCTGAGAGGAAGAGGACAACTTACTTACTAACCTTAACCCTAGAGAGGTTAACAGGTTAGCCTTAGAGCTTAGAGTTAGACACACATGCTAGCAGGAAGAAGTAGCTAGCAAACTTGTTCGCTATAGAGAAGGAACTGTCTCTATTACTAATGTAACAGCTGTCCCTAACAACAAACAATACTAGGAGCAATTAACTATTTGTAGTACTAGATTCTGCTCTCTTAAGGATGTTAGCAGTAAGAGAGCTGTCTTCCCTACTAATAATAAAGCTTAATCTGCTTAAGAGGACAAGTCTATTAGTCCTAAGGCTATGCAGGAGGTTAAGGGATCTAAGAGCTGTCTATGTGCAAACCCTAAGTTAGCTCTTGTTATGCTGTGTAAAAAGCATAGTAGAGGAACTCTTAAGGACGCAGATAAGATAAAGCTGCTCTATATATAGGTCCAAGAGTGTTGTATTAAATTAGAACCTAAGAGCTAAAGGATAAAGGGTTCTATAATAGCTTACTATAAGGTTAGTAAACATAGAGTATGCTTCTCTTACTTAAAATACATTGCTAGACAACTAGGCCTTCTAGTCTAATTAATGCTAAGGCATACTGCTGTTAATATGCTTATAATACTGTACCTATACCCTTATAAATAGGGAATATAGCACAGCAACGTATAAACCTGCATACTATTCTAGAATTACCTTAGAGACCTAGGCACTCTTAACAGCCTTTAATCCTACTATTATTAACTAAACAGCACTAGTCTTAAGGTAGACTAGGACGCGTTTATTAATAGATATCCTACTCTCTTTCTACAATAAACAGTAAACACGTTTAAGGCAGAAGGAACTGTTGTAGCTAACTGCTTCTAAGAGGGGTTTAGAGATAAAGAGCTTTAGGAAATTATAAATAATTGCTTTAATATGTATAACTAGCACACCTGTACTATTAATAGATATAGTAACCTTAGATATTATAGGACAATGTACTACTTAGTAGTCTAGCAACTTATTTAAGGGGATGTAGGTTACTAGCTCCTGTATGTCTTACTTTGTCGCTAGACTAACCTTATCTCTTACCCCTACTATACGAAGTACACTAGCCCTAGTAACTAAATAGCGTTTAAACACGTAGACCTTAACCTAGCTAATGTTTACGCAAATAGTAGGGGTGTATAAATAATCTAGGGCTTAGTGTCTTTTAATAACAAAGATAAGGAGAACTGTACTATTGCTCTTACTAGGTTCTATAACTATATAGACAAATAACTTAAATAGCAACAGAAGAGAGGTATAGATAAGAGGAATAGATACATTAAGGGTTAGAAGGATTACTAGGACTACCTAAAGGAAATTAAAGACAAGCTTAGTTGCGAATAGAAGAAGTATCTATACAAGGTAGGGCAAGTACAAATCTCTAACCTGCTGCTCCTTATAGATCTACTGGACCAGCCATGAAACAACAGCGCACTGCTCTTCCTTGGTTTGTGCTAGTAACAGAAGACTACAGCACTATAGAGGTTCTAGAGATAGGTAGCTATGCAGAAATTGCTGCATCTCACTAGGCACTACAAGCAGGTCTATTATCTCCTTTAGGACACGCTAACTGATACAGAGGAGTGCCGTATGCCTTTCCTAGGGATATTCCACTAGAGTTTACGTTATAGATCTTAAAAGCAATTTACTGCTAGGCTTGCTATAACTCAGTCCCTATACTAGATAAAATAGACAAAATACTAAACTAAATAGATTTAAAGCAGTTACTAGCTTGTATAAGATAAACTTGTACTAGTAACACTTCTATAGTTAAGAAGCACTAGGAATAGGTTAAGACAGCTGAGATAAGAGCATACAAGGAGGATGTTAACTTAGATATCCCTAACTAGTTGTATTTTATAGGATTATTACATCTAGCTAAGTTCTTAGATAGTGCTAAAAAGTAGGATAGAGAACATAGCAGGGATTTAGCATTGTCTAAGATATTCTCTAAGATAAATGTGCGACCTAACTCTCTAACTAGATAGGATGTAGCTAGGGTAGACGCTAGTTTATTGTTAGATAAGCACTATCTATTACTAACTCTAAAGACCTTAAAGGTAACAAGGTTAACAGTTATTGCTAGATTATCTAGTTTAGCAGGAACTACTGCTGTTAGCTAATATAACACTTATTCTACTTGCTAAGATGTTAGTGCTTAGTTAACTACCTAGTTAAGTAGTTAACTAAAGAAGGATAAGGGCAAGGGACAGATAAAGGAGTAGAGGAAGTTGTTTCTTTTGTTTGTTTCTTTTGTTTATTCCTTTTCTCTTTTGATTTAACAATCTACTCTCGCTTATTTTCCTATGTAATACTTTACTTACCAGCCTCTCCTCTATAAGCACAAGGGGGCTGTGCTATTAAGGTAGAGGAGGTTTGTGCCAGTGCACAGAGTAACTGCCTTAGCAGTCACTTAGGATGCTAAGGCTAGTAAGTGGCGCTAGTATATAAAGGGATAATAGGAAGTTTAGACAAAGCCTCTAAGACTATTATATACTACAACAAAGAAATAAAGTTTATATCTTATCTGCGTAACCTGTATCTGTGGTTTCTTGCCTAGCAATGTAGCTCCTCCGTCCTCTACATACCAACGGGTTAAGCACTTCTTACTAGAACACTAGTAGACTAATTTAGTAAGTACGTCTAGTACATACCTGTTACTAAAATAATAACAGCCTAGTGCGTAGCTAAGCTACTTTTAAAATAGTGCTTTCTAAAACACAGCCTCCCTAACACTCTACTGTTAGATAGAGGGTCTGTGTTTACTAGCTAGTTCTAGTCTAACATATACTACTATCTTAAAATAGACTACTAGCTAAGTACTACATTTTATTACTAAACTAACAGCTAAACTAAACGCCTAAACTAAGAGTTAGAAACGTACCTACGTATATATATAAACTACAATTAGGATAACTAGGTAGACTTTTTACTATATATAGAGTACGCCTATAACTCTAAGTGTTACTCTATATATAGAGAATTACCTATTAAAGTTGCTTATAGGACAGACCTAAAGGGATTTAACAGAGTATCTAATAAGCACTAGCTAAGGCTACTGCTATAGGTATAGGGAAGAACGCAGCAGCCCTAGAGCTACGCTAGCAAGTTGCTAGCTGCCTAGAGCAGTAGTATAAGATGTAGGCAGTAGCAAAGGAAAGTCTAGAATACGCTTAGAAAAGCATAACACGCTAGTATAATATTAAGCAAATAGAGAAGTACTTTGCTGTAGGCAATAAAGTTATTCTCTAGGCAAAGAACCTTACTATAAATTATCCTTTAAAGAAGTTTAATATAAGGTACTTAGAGCTGTTTATAGTTATAAAGAAAATAAGGAAGCTAGCGTATAAATAAAAGCTACTACTATTAATAAGCAGGATCTACCTAGTGTTTAATGTATTGTTACTTAAACCTTAGAAAACACTGCCTACTAGCACTAGGTTCTAACTAGGCCCTATAGAGATAGCAAACAGCAAAGTACTAGTAATAGACTAGTATAAAGTTAAAGGTATCTTTAATTATTGCAATACATCTACCTGTAGGTAAGAGTACCTTATAAAATAGCTTAGGTAGACAAATACAAACCCTACCTAGGAACTACTTACTAATCTTAATTACTGCAATAAGATTCTAGAGGACTACTATAAGAGTATTAAATAGAGCACTATAACTCTACTAAGCTAGGTAGCTCCTCTATAAAAGTAGAAAAGAGGAAGATTATAGAAGCTACTTACAAGGACGTAACTAGAATTACTTATAATAATATAAGGCGCGTACTATAAGAGAAGCAATACCTAGGTAATACTAGAATTGCTTATAACAATATAAGGTATGTACTAGAAGAGGAATATTCCTAAGACATAGCTAAAATTACTTATAATAATATAAGGCGTGTACTATAAATAGACCTAAGGCCTCTCTAACTCCTAACTAGAGGGAGGCTAGACACTGTCTAATAGCAGTAGTTATAATAGAAAAGGTTATAAGAAAAATACTAAAGTTCTATTACCTACTAAAAGTTACTACCTACTATAACTAACCTTTATAGCTAGATTGCAGAGCTACCTAAAAACTAGTTAGAAGGTCTTATTATCCTTATAATATTTATTGCTAAGGCAATAGAAGCTACTACGCTAAGAGGGGGTGTATAGCTTAGTAGGCAAAGATAACAACCTCTAGAAGGAGGCTGTAGGGGCGTCTACTGCAGAGGGGATGTTAGTACTATAGTAGTAGTAACGCTTCTTAGCATTTATAGCTATACTATTCTTCTTAAAGTAGTCTTTAACTACCTTATTAATAACAGCGTTAGTAGGGGCCTTTATAATAACAGTACTAAGAGTAATGTTAAAGCGCTTAAGGTTATACTTATAGAACATCTAGCAGGCCTTATAGTACTTAAGCTTACTTATACTAGACTCCTTAATATTTCAGCGCTCTACACTGTTATACTTAATAAACCTAGTATAGCAGTTAAGGGCGTAGTTAAAGGTAGTCTGCTAGTACTACTAAGTGTTCTCTAAGACCTTATTATTGCTAGCGCTGTTACTAAGCCTAACAGTCTCTTTGTTTATCTTACAGGCAGCATAGTTAATAAGGAAGTTAAGCATGTTAACAGCCTAGCAGAAATAAGCGTTTATCTAGCACAGTTAGCAGGCAAACTAGGTGGAGTTAAGAGATAATATACCTTAATATAACTACCCTTCTTTGTGTTAATATACCTACTACACACCCTAAAGTTATTCTTATAGGTACAGCAACCCTTAGGACAGCAGAGGACTGTAATAAATAACTTAATTATTCCTGTTAGCACCTTTACTAACTTAGTTATAAGGCAGGTAAGGTAGCTATAACACTAGAACCTAGTAAGCAAAGGCTATAGGGCTATATTGTCTAGTAGCAAGTACACAAAGTTAGGCAGAGCCTTATTAGTAATGTAGGCAGGAGGTAGGGTTATAGTAATACTTAGGGTAGAAGTGTAGTAGAGAAAATTATAATATTAATAGCTAGAAAAGTGTATTAAGATAGCTGTTTATATGCTTATACGTAAGCCCCTAGGCAGCTACTAACTACGCTCTAACTATTTACTACGCTCTTACCTGCCTACACGTACACTGTTATATACTAGTAAGAAAACACATGTACTAGTAAATAGTTACTTATAATTAGTTAATAGTAAAGTAATATTATTAACTTACCCCCTGCTATATTATAGTATTAAATAGGTAACACTGCGCAGTTACTAATAAGACAAAGGCACTATTAATATTAGTCTAAGAGACTAATATTAATACTTACAGAGGAAACGTTTGCCCTATACACGCTAGGCTCTAGTTAGTCTTGCGTAGGAGTATAACCCTTACTAGAGACCTACTAGGATCTCTATAGGGATCTAGCAGGACAAGCAAACTGTTAACTAGTAACACCTACTTAGCTAAGCGTCTATATTAACGTTAGTAGCCTGCCTATAAGGCTATAAGTAAATAAGTAGGTTACACCTAACCTATAATTAGTATAGGGAAACCTATAGGAGCACGCTTAGGTAGACCTAGGGACCTAGTAGCTACGTAGGCAATTATAAGCCTTATATAGCATTTCTCCTAACGCAATTTTCCTTAAAAAGAAGAGGTTTTTTTAGAGTTTAATAATATCTGTAGGCAGGGATAATAAAAACCTGTTTTCTTCTAGGGATCTAGCAGCTTAGGACGAGCTGTAAGAAAGGGGGAGGCTCTATTACAGGTATTCCTCCTAAGGGCTACTGGCTAGACCCTAGGACAACCTTGAGGCTAGGCAGGAGACCTACAGACCACATGTATATAACCCTCCTAAACGCCTTAGGGCTTACACCCTAAGGATTCGTCTTATATCTATCTATATACTACTATTCGTCCTATCTCTAGTCGCCTGTCTATAGTGCCCTTACAATAACCTACTAGGAAGGATTAGGTTATACTACTTATTTAAGCCTCTAGAGGTTTTCCTTATAGAGATTTTACTCTAGAAGGTTTAAGATTATCTATATTTACTTTAAAGTTTTATAAAGAGAAGAAAGTCTAGCTTATAAGAGCCTAGTATAGTATAACAACATAATAGTCGCTTCTTAGATAGAAGAAGGGCTATTAATAGTAGATATTCTAACAGATAGGAAAATCTATTATTGCTAAGGTATTAACATACTCTATAGGCAAGTTAGCTAATAGGCAACTTAGCTACTTTTGCTAAGACCCTACTACTCTACCCTTCCTATAATAATACCTACTTAATAACACTAGTTAGACGTGCTATAGGAGGCTTAAATATAGCTTGCGCTATAGGCTCTTAAACAAGACGCAAACCTCTCCTAGCAACGCGCTGCAGCTATCTATAGGGTTTCTTAGACTACACTAGGTAACTAACGCGTAGGATAACCTCTACACACTAATTTAATGCCTAACCTACAAAGGCTAGATAATAATAAGGAGTTAATAATTAATAAATATATGCTTAAGCTAGTTGCGTAAGGATTACCTCCTTAGCTATTAGGTATAGCTAATATAGCTAATTCTTTGCGCGCTAAGCGTAATTTAGGCTATATTAGTATAAACTAGCCTACTACGTTTTTAAAGCGTTAACTAGAGCTCTAGGTTAAGTTTAATTAAAAGTATAACTACAAGAGAGCCCTCTATAAGGATTCTAGTGTTTTCTAGAACTAGTTTAGCCTAGTAGCTAACATTAAAGCTAAGTATAGTATCTAGGATAATAACATATATAACTTTAACAAGATAGGCTTTATAATAGGCTAGATATCTACTAAAGCAGTTGTTACTACTTTAGAGAGATAAGGACAGCTAAAAGCAGTCTAGCTAGGTAATTAGGAGTAAATAATAGTTATCTAGGGCATAAATGCTAAAGGATAGGCTATTCTGCCCTTTATTATCTTTAAGACTAGTAAATACCTCTTAAACTAGTATAAGGAGGAAGATCTGCCCTACAACTAGGTTATTAGAGTCTGTAATAACAGCTAGACTACTAATAAGCTTAGTCTAGGTAGTTAAAGCACTTTAACGCGTATATAAAGGAGCGTACTATTAGCAGCTACTATCTACTAATACTTAATAGCTATAAGAGCTATAAATTGCTTAAATTCTAGTAATACTACAAGGATAATAAGATTATTACTATCTATATACCTCCTTACTTATTACACCTCCTACAGCTACTTAATATAGGTTGTTTTACCTCTTTAAAGAAGGCGTATAGGCGCTAAGCTAAAAAGCTGTTGCGCAACTAAGCGCGTAGAGTTACATACGCGGCTTGTTTTCTAATAGAGCGTGCTAATGTGGTTAAGCTGCTCTATCCCAGCAACGCTGGTTCTAAGCGGCCCTAATACTAGCCAAACGCTCGTTAAGCGAGATCACGTGACCTACACATTTCATTTGTATTTAAGCAACACGTTCTACATAGAAAAATAGACACTAATTAAATTAATTAATTACTTAAGTATAGTCCTGCAAGCTCTGTTACAAAAGCTTATACGTAACTAACTTAACTACATTATAAAGACTAAGTTCCTGCTATATTTTAAGGCAACCTATAACACTGCAATTACTCCTAGTAATATCTAAGGAGGGTTCTAAGGCACTAGAATAGTTCCTTTTAACCTATAATAGGTTATTATAGGCCTTAATATAAAGCTACGCACTCTATTACTCCTACTCCCTATTAATAACAAGCCCTAGCAGTTGCAAACCCTAAGTAATACTCTAGAACTTAGGTTACAATTAACCCTTGTAAAGACAAGGATTTAGAGGTATATAGATAGCTT
This sequence comes from Ascochyta koolunga, assembly GCA_026119515.1. Lineage (NCBI taxonomy): Eukaryota > Fungi > Ascomycota > Dothideomycetes > Pleosporales > Didymellaceae > Ascochyta > Ascochyta koolunga. Next base: position 3,070,006 of record JANLCG010000001.1, on the reverse strand, counting down.
TCTAATATCTATAGTTAAAGCGTTTAAGAAGTTTTTAAAGGAAGTAGTAATAATTATATATAAGCTAGTGTTAGCGTAACAGGAAATTGCTAAGCTTTAAGTAGCTAATAAGGCTACTATATAACATAAATTATATAAAAGAAAGTAGATTTAGGTAGAGGGGACCTAATAGTTAAGGATAGCCTATAATTAACAGCTCTAAAGGAGTTTAGGACACGTAGTAATAGGAAGAAGATAAAGAAGTAGGTGCGTACTAAGAGAGGTAAGCAAACCTAAAGGCGCTGTAGATATTGTAATAAGACTAGGCATAACTTGCGTATATGTAAATAATGCTTATATACTATAGACCTTGCTAGGATATTATCCTCTAAGCCTCTATATATAACGTAGTGTTAATATACTGTTATTTAAAGTATAATTTTAGTAGGGTCTTAGCAAAAGTAGCTAACTTGCCTGTTAGCTAACTTGCCTGTAGGGTACGTAATAGAGAGTAGATAGTGTTATATTTCTATGCCTCTAGGACCTATTATTACAACCCTACTAAGCTACATATAATACAGCCTGCTATAGGCTAGTAATAATTAGTAATAGAATAGATTATATAAATAGCTTATAAGTAGATCTATAAGCTTATACCTTAGTGTATAAGAAGAATTAACGTATATTACTTATTTATAAAGCTTACTATAAGCTATATAAGTTTATAGCTTAGTAAGAATGCTTATACTTTAATAGGTAAGCTTAAGGATTTTAAATTAAATATATAGTATATAGGAATATTACTATTCTAGTTTGTGTTTAACTTTGTTTATTAAGTTACTTCTTAGAATCTTACCTTAGCTATAAAAAGCTACATTACGTATTGCTTAGACCTTAGTTACCCCTTTAATATAATAGATTGTATTGTATAATATCTATTATTATATCCTAAATTACTGTATTAGACTTTGTCTAGATATCTTACCTTACTATTCTAGAGCCAGCACTTATCCCTAAGACCTAACAGAACTAGTATAATATTAAACTTTGTCTAGGTATAACTTTAACAGCAAGTTTGTAGTTAGCTTAGGTTCTAAGATTAGTTCTTTACAAATTATAAGCTAAACTAAGTCTATATATATATAGATAACTGCTAGCTAAAAAACATACTAGACTAAACTTAATTTATTTGTTAATAAGTGTAATTAGCAGTTAGGATAGTATAAGTTCTCTATATATAAGCTTGCAAGTAGGGTTATATACAGGAGCAATAAGCGCAGTAGTATTATGCTACTCTGTCTTTATTCCCTGCGGTGTAAATTTCTTTTATTCGGGAAGATATAAATAAGGTTAATAAAAAGAAACTAGTAAAGTATAGCATGTGGCTGCTGTTATAATAGCAACGTTTACACCTAGTATAGACAAAGCTACATTGCCTTTGTAACCACAAGATTAAAAATATTATGAATAGCTGTTCCACGTAGAAAGAACAAAAAAACACATGCAACAGTGGTTATTCGCTAGTGGTCACCCACCTGACTACTAATCCACCGGTACGTTGCTTGAATAGGGCTGAGCGGACGGGAAGCCTTGTTTTCAACATCCTTTGGTCGCATGTGAGAGACATTGTCTCAAATGCTTCTATATTTTTTCAATTCTTCTCTGTCCGTAAAGTGCTGTGAATCAAACATGCCGTGCAATCAAGGAGCAACAGGTCAGGGCTGTCATACAGCCGAATGAGGTGGTAGCGCTGGATCCTGGCTGTCCGGACCGCTGCACCACCTCTGCGATCAATCTTCTTCACAAAAAGCATCCACTATCCCAATTTGACCCATCAAAAAGCTCCAAATACCATTTCAAAGATTTTACAATGATTCTGAATACCCGGCTGTTGCTCTTCATACCAGGAGCAACCTGGATTGTTCTTCTGCGCCATGTCAACGACAAGCGCGACAGCTATGAAAGCCGCGTTGGCGAGCCCACTGCCTCACCAATATCATAATATTTCAACTGGCTAGATGCGACGTTGTACTGGCGATTATTTCTTGCTAGTACGAAGCAAAGGAATCGTGAGCTGTCATGGCCTATGTCCCTAACAGCATGGTTACGCTAAACTAACCTCAACCTTGTGAGTTCTCAACCCCGCAGAAGAAAAAAACTCGTCTGGCGCTGCTTTGGATGTGAAATTTCTACACAATATCCCTGAATCCATTTTTAGTTTGTGTCTGTTGTCATTAAAGCTCGCCCCGTGATTTACGGACGAACGAGATTACTTGGCTTGTGACTGCACCGCTGGCTAGCCCGCGCACTTCGCTAGATGTGGATATAAAGACACCTCTGTATTGGATCGGTGCAGGGTCATGGCCAGAACCGTGAGTTTTGAGATGGGGGCTGGGAGCGTGCGGGATCCAGAATGGTTTTCGATAGCGCATTTTATGTGTTTGTCTATGGATGCCAAACACGCGCAAGTGAACAGCGAGGTCCTCTTGGAGAGCATGCTGGGCTGAAGGAATACAAGAAGAAGGGGAACAAGAATAGAATGGAAGGTTAACATAGATATGCAAAGAAGTGGAATGCTATCCATGGATGCGTTGCGTGTAGGCGACTGGCGAGAGTTGTTCTTGTCTATGCATCTCCTGTTGCTGAGTGGGAACTGCCACGTACATTTCTGATTCCTTTTCCCGTTCCTTGCTTTCCTTTTCTTACTAGTATCTCATATTCACTTTGCACGTCGTCGAGAATGGCTATTTACGGCTCCCTCCTCGTGTTAACAGTAAAAACAGCTTATTGATCATCTTGTGGCCCATTAAACTCATGAGGTATAGCGTTCAAATCGTTCAGATCACTAGCCAATAATCTGCGACTTTGTTTGCGCCCACGCCTATGATAATGTAGTAGAGGATGACAGAGTGGATTTGGTTGTTCTCGTAAAGCGTGGTTTTATCAGCCAAGTTGTCGAGCTGATAGGGGCGGATAAGGAAACGGTCTAAGGTGATGGCTGTAATGCTGTTGTGAATCGTGGAGGAGAGAGCGATACTGCTGTAGTAATTGAGGTGAGTGAATAATACGTCAAGCTCGAGAAAGACTAAGCTGAGCTGGTCTGCGACGGTGTTGATGTTGACAGTGGTGGGTTTGTTCAATAATATGACGTCCTTGTTGTGGACAGTGGTGTCGTTATTGGGCTGCAACCTACTTCCTTACCGACATCTGTTCCACAAAGAAACTGCCTTTCCTGCGCTATGGTTCAAAATGAAACAATCGTATTAGAGCCTGGTGCTAAGATGACGGCTAATTTAGTTAGTCTCAGCTCCATGCATACATTTTGTTGGCAATATGCATGTTCTTACATGACTTGAGGTTACCTCTACCTGTTTTTGTCGTCCCTGGTTCAATCCATTCACATCTTTCCCAACAATGCTTTTCAAGAGAAATTAGCTTTCCAACAGTTCTTGAGACTAGATACCTCTCTAATCCGTTATATAGTTACTAGAAAACATTCCGGGCGTGCCTCTGAGCATGTGGGAGGACATTTCGGCATTGGAATTTTGGGATTGGCTTGGAGGTTCCGGAAGACATGTGAAGAATTCCCTCGCCAGAATGACTCCATCTCCAACGATTACCTCAGGCCCGATATCCATCAGGGTACCCTACCAAATTCTATAGAACGAAGTCGATCTCCCCGACTTGGAGGAGATCGACTTGAATCTAGAACTTAACGGTTTTGATCACATGCCCTCTATAGAATGGTTCCGTTACCATGGATCAATTAGAGAAGGGGCGCAAATATCGTGGCACCACCTATCATGCTCAGCCGAAGAGAACAGAGGACGGTAAGCAGCAATCACCTTAGCCTTCTGCTCAGAAATGAAACCTATCGTGTCAGGTACAAAAGGAACAGAATTTGTTCGAGCCTGCCCCAGCATTCCTAAAAGATTATGGATCGGATATCTTCTTTGGCTTTTGGTGACAACTCAATCCCTTTGCAACCTGCATAGAGCTGTGGACAAAAAGCGCAGTTTCGCGATATATTGTACGGAAAATACAGTGATCTGCAAGAATGTAGAATTAACGATTTAGACTACTGCTACAATTCCCATAAAGAGCAACTGCCAATTATATTTTTTTTTCCAAAATTTCGTGGGGCCTCCACGGAACCCGTTGTACAAGAGAGCATGTTTGAATTTTTTTTCCAATATGTTTAAGATCTTTATGGAGCATTACAGAACTTTCTTACCGTCCATTTCTTGGCTTGGGATTGAAGATAAGTGGAGTAAAATTGCCTACAGCGGTCTAAACTGTTGGCCAAAGAGTCCCACTCGAGGGAAGCTTTAGTTGTTTGAGAAGCTGGAGGGACAAAATACAATGATTGAACCTAATAGCGCTTTTGAAAATAACATCTTCAAGTTAGGAAAACTTAGAACCATGCGCGTATAACAATTGATTAAGCCGTTACTAAATCCTCTTCGCTTTGTACACTCACCCTTTCTTTCGACGGCATTGAAGGACGGCCTAACAGAAATTACTATTCCTATCGAGGACCTTATAAATTTCAATTTCATAGCTAATATTGAACTTGTTGCTTCTATGGTCAAGAAGTAGATACATTGAGGATTTCTGAAACCTTTCAAGTCCAGTATCTGCAGTCAACCAACAAAGAGGTTGGAGCGTCTCCATCCGTATTGAAGACTGCAAGCTTTCTACGCACCTCCTAACGAATCAGCTGTTCCAGTCGTTATTCACCACAAGACAAGGGCGTAGGATACCGAAAACTATAGTGCTTGCTGCGCGCTAAGCCCGTCTTCTTGTTGTATCTTCTGATTTATCACTCTCTGCCCTGGAAGCTTGTTCTCTGTGGTGGACAAGACAACCACTTAGCGCAAAGCAACCTCTAACAAAGGGACAACGCTAAGACGGCAGCACAACTGCCAATGTGACCGGTATCACTGTTTGCGTCGACATATTTCTCTCTAATGCATAATGCCTGTCTAGTTCTGGGCCGCTTTTTCGATACGCAGGATTGAGGACCTACGTGCTCTCCCACCATTCCCTTTTTGATTTTCAGTTAGAATAGTAAGAATTTCGCATTTTCATAAACTTACTTCAGAAATTGGGGTAAATGGACCTGTGTCAGTGCTGTTGCTCGTTTGCTCTGCGTTTTCATTTCTTCCTGACGCTTATCAGTCCCGTGCAGCGTTGGGGAGTGGAGAATAATGGTCACGGTAGGCCCTATTGATTGGGAACTCATGCCAGTCTCTCTAATGGAATTCTTTTTTTGCTTTCTTAACATATGTTGACCTTGCAGGCTACGGCTGCTGAGATTTGACTAGACCTAGGGAATTTTAACGACAATACAATGGGAAGAATCACCTGCAGCGCCTTTTGCGACCACGTCCAGCACAGGAAGTTACACACAAACTTAATCACTGTGAGTATTTCTCTGAGATAATTCCTAAGATTAATAAAATCTTTGCGCGTGATGATAGCGAATTAGACAACCCCCATGCGACCACAGGCAACTAAATAACAATTCTTAGACAGGGACGCAATATCTACGAACTAAATGGGACAGAAGCTTTGGCTGAACCAAAGAACAAGGCATTTAACAGTGAGAATATTAAACCAATGATTAGGCTAGATGCAGTCAGGGCTAATATCATTTTGTGTTTATGCAGGTTAGCAAGAGGGAGGCCAGAGATGCAAACGCAATTAATAAACTTAGCCTTCTGTTCGCCGACTCTAGCAATCTTCTAATTGGCCAGCTTATAGTTAGTCAGCACACAAGTGCGCACATAGCCGTAACCTTCACAGTTACTAAAATAATACAACTACAATATTTAACTACATTAATTATTAGGTGTAACAGAGCTTGCAGGACTATACTTAAGTAATTAATTAATTTAATTAGTATCTATTTTTCTATATAGAACGTGTTACTTAAATATAAATAAAATGTATAGGTTATGTAATCTTGCTTAATAAGCGTTTAGCTAGTATTAGGGCTGCTTAGAACTAGCATTGCTAGAGTAGAGCAGCTTAACTAAATTAGCACGCTCTATTAGAAAATAAGCTATATATGTAACTCTACGCGCTTAGTTACGCAACATACCCCTAGTTAATCCTATATTAGGAATAACTAAACTAGGAGTATGCCCTTAGTAATTATAGGGCTCTAATCTTAGATTTTTATATTTCCCTAGATATCTAAGATTACTACGCTCCTGCAGCGTTCTCTAGGTACTCTTCCCTTTAAGAGACCTCTCTAACTTTTAGGCTACTATTATAAGTAGTTTGTTACTAGTTTAGGCACTTATTTTTAATAGCTAAATTTTCTAAGCCTATAGCTAGCTATTAAGCTGCTTAGTTATAGTTAAGGTAAGCACTTCTTAGGTTAAGTATTTCTAGGTAGTAAGAGTAAGCGTAAGGACTATAATCTAGTAGCTTTACCTTTACTAACCTAGTTACTTCTCTATATAAGTGTTCTACCTACTTAATTTCTCTATTTCTCTAGTTATATCTATTAATATACCTATAAGTATACTAAATTATTTTCTATACACCTAAGGACTCTCTAGCTAATTATTTCTAGCTTCTTAATCTATTTGTAAGATTCTCGTACTCTAATCTAGAGTATAGGATCTTTGAGATCGTAGGTAGTATTAGACTGTGGTCCTAGCAGTGCCTAAAGGGCCTTTGTGATAATAGGCTGTGTATATAGCTAGTTAGCGTACTCTAAGGCAGAGTATGCGCTAGGTAATAGATAGTCACAATAGGGCACTTGTACTGTAGGCAGAGTAGATGTCTTGATTCTAAGTAGCTCCTGTGTCTAAATTTGAGGTAGGAGGATTAGCCCTTACGCTCTAGGCTAATTCGCCTCTTAGCGTTAAGCTTGCCTTAACTTAACCTTACCTTAACTAGATCTTAGGCCTTATATCTAACATACCCCCTTAGCTTTAGGCCTATCTAGCCCTAAAGCTAGATTCTTCTGCTTTTAGTTTACTAATAGTCCTTCTAGCTGTTAGTTAATTGCCTCTACCTAAATCTTAGCTAGGATTCTTAGTTTAGTTAATTCTACTAGTCTAAGTTGCTTTAGGAAGGCTAACTACTTGCTTAACAGCAGTGCCTTAGTAAGTCTATCTGCGAGCATCTTAGTTAATAGCACATAGACTACTGCAATAGTGCTGTTGCTAGCTTCTTGTTAAAGCTAATAGTTGTAGATATCTATATGTCGCAGCTTAGTCTGCAGCTTTAAGACCTCCTTATTAATTAACTAGATTATCTAAGTGTTGTTACATTAAATAGTAATTGTTAACTCTAGAAGCTTAATTCCTATCTTAGTAAGTAGTTAAGAGGTGAACATCGCTTCCTTAGCTACCTAGGACAGGGCTAGGAGTTTAGCCTCTGTGGTTAAAGTAGTGACAGTGTCTTGCTTGTTAGCTTGCTATGTAATAAGTCTACTGTACAGCTTAATAGTATATCTCTAGGAGCTTTTCCTATTAAGGGTGTTGTCTGCAAATAAGGCGTTGCTAGCAACCTTAAGATTATGTCTACCTCTAAGCCTAAGGGACTATTAGCAAGTACTCTAGAGATAGAGTAGGACTTGATTAGCAGTATTGTTATGTTACTGTCTAGGGTTAGTTAGGAACTGTACTAGTTGTAACGTTGCAAAGGCAACGTCTAGTCTAGTAGTTATAGCTGCAAAGAGCAGAGATCTAATCTTTTGTTAATATCTATTAATAGTAGATAGAGTAGCACTGCCTTTAAATAGCTTTAGCTTAATACTACCTATTAGCGTGTTGTAACGTAGATCTGTTCTGTCTACTAATTAACTAATCTTGTTAATGTAAGATGTCTAGGATAGGAAGATCCTTTTGTTGTCTTAGTCCCTAGTAACTTTAATACCTAGGAACTATTACAGGTTATATCTACTAGTAATAGTGTATTTGTCTTAAAGATGCTTAACAGCTTAGTTAGCCTCTAACTTATTTGTCTTACTATAGGCAATAATAATATTATCTACATAGAAGAATATAATAATTCCTTTCTTAATTAGGTAGTATAGCTTATGTAGGACTACCTTAAAGCCTAGGTTAACTAAGGTAGTTATAAATTCCTTCTGCTACAGCAATAGTAATATCTAAAGGCTATATAGGGCTTTGTTAATCCTTAGGACTGTTCTAGTCTTCTAGTATCTGTTAGGCATTCTTATGTATACCTCTTAATCTAGGCCTGCGTGGACAAAGGCATTAGTAACATTAAACTGCACTAGCTCTAGATTGTAAGTAGCAGCAATTAACATTAGCATTTAGAAAGATCTGCTAGCTAGTGTTGCTGCGTAAGTGTCTTCTAAGGTAATATTTTGTTGCTAATTGCCTTAGACTATAAGTTAAGCTTTACACTTAAGTAGATAGTAACTCTTGTCTAGCTTGTATGTGTATACCTACATACAGCTTAGGATCTAATGTCTAGCAGCCCTAGTCTATTTAGCTAAGACCTTAGACTATAACTTTATCTTATAATAACTTTTAAGATGCTTAAGTTCTGCAACTTTAAATAGTTAATAGCGTAGGTAATCTTTAAGTCTTAAATATATCTCTAGTAGTAGTAGTAGTAGCTAACTAAGATGTAGCTTTAGTCCTTGCAATAGCATCTGCTTTAGCTAAGCTTTGTTAATAGTCTTGCCTTAGTAGGTGCCTATAGCTCCTCCTTGTAGACCTGCTATAAATGCAGCCTTCTATAGAATTAATTATAATGTTCCTTAATAGCGCGCTGTTAGTAATAATTCTAGCTAATTATTAATTGTTAGGTGGTCTAAGCAAGACCTAGCAGCTCCTGATTAGTTAGCGTAGTTGCTTTGTACTCTGTCCTAGAGTATAGTTTAGTTATCTACTGTGGCTAGAGTACGTTGAACTAGCAACAGGAGGTTTGTAAGCAGGACTACTAGCAGTAGAGTTAACGGTAGAGTTGGATATAGATATGCTGTGCTTCCTATCTTTTGCTCTTAATAGTAACCTAGTTAGTCTGCTAGTTCTGAGGTTTTAGTGTCTATTACTGTGTTGTCTTTGTAGAATAACTAGGTTTCTAGCTCTGCATGCGTTAGCTTAGGCAGCTTAACGCTTCTTGTCTATGTTGCAATCTTATTAAGAGTGCTGTGTATAAGGTTGTCTATAAGGTCTTTAGTCTTACTACTAAAGATTTTGTCCTTATTAAAGATTACGTCTTAAGTGCTAATTACCTTAGCTATAGATAGGACCTAGACTTAATAGATGTTTAATAATTAGTATCTAACTAGGTAGCCTATCTATGCTCTAGGATCTAGACGTTGCAGTTGTAACTTTCCTTACAGGGTGTTACTTGTAAGCGCAAAGGCTTTGTATCTATATGCTTTTAGATAGGCCTAATTTAGTCTTTACCTTAATGTAATAATACTAGCTTGTTAGGCTATAAAGGTAAAGAACACATTATATAGTAATCTCTATTTATTTAACAATCTTAGTGTATAGTTGTATAGGTAGACTGCTGCTTAGATAATCTCTAGCTACATCTCCTATAGTAGATTAGCGTCTAATCTTATAGTGCGTGCCTTGTCCTTAATAATACCCCCTAAGCGTTTAGCGCCTCTATTCTAAGCTTGCGTATCTAGTGCTAAAGGCTTAAGTTAAATTAACTGCGCAGTGCACTATTAAGCTACCTCTAGTTTAGTTGCTGTAATCTTGCTGTTACATTTAATTACCTTAACTTAAATCTAATATTAACAGTAGAGGAATTGCACTAGTGTGTCTAGGAAGTAGATAATAGATTTACCTATGCAATTATCCTTAAAGTAGAAGTCCTAGAGGAAGCCTAAGTAGTAATTAGTAGCTAAGAGTTAGCTCTTTTCCTTAGTAAAGCTTCCTTCTTTATATAAATAAAAGTTAATTGCTATCCTCTTGCTAGGTCCCTTGTTATTTTGTCTAGGCGCTTAACTAATTTGTCTCTTAGTCTTAGCTTGTCTACACGTATTATATTAGACAGTAGTAATGCCCTTGATTCCTACCCCTTAGATTGCTAGACAAGGTGTTTAATAACAGCTAGTCCTAGGTGACCTATTTGCTTATGCTATAGCAGGGCGTTAACCTTCTAAGGTAATTGTTAATTCCTTAAACTAACTACAAATAATGCATTAGCTAGTTCTTTAAGGACCTATTAGTTATGTTATTTATTAAGCACTGTAATAGTAGTGTTGTCTAATTATCTAAGCTAAGTTAGTTTACTCTTTATGTCCTACTAGATTCCTTGCTGTCTAAGTTGTTAAAAGGACACAAGATTGCATAGGATGTCTAGACACTATGCAGCGTTCTAGAGTTTAAGCATAACTGTTCCTTTTAGGCTAACTAGACAGAGTTAGATAGTTCTATATCCCTAGATCTACACCTAGGAGTTTCTAGCCTATAGGTAGTTATTGTTGTCTAGTAGACGAAGGTTATGTATCCTGTCCTTGTTGTTAGTAATATGTATTGTAGATCCTAAGTCTAGGATAAAGCAATTTTTAGTAGGTAGTCTAGCAGTCCTGTCTTAAACAACGCTGCGACTATAACTGCATTAATAGTTAAGATTCTCTAGCCTTAGAGTTATTCTAATAATACCTCTAGAGTATAAGACGTCTTAATAGCTAGTGTCTAAGTGCGCAATCGCTTGCATGCTCTTACCTATTCTTAGAAGTTAACATTATGTTTAAGTAGTACACTTACTAGCCTCTCTATTCCTAGTTATAGTGTCTACTACTTAGGCGCCTTTTCTTTAAAGACGTAGTAATAGTTAACTAGTTAATAAGGTTATTTACAAGCTAGGCATTAGGCACTATTAGTTTCTACTAAGCCTCCTAGGCGCTTAGATTTTGCTCTATAACCTTGTAGTAGACCTAGTAGCCTACTTGCTAGTTGTTTCCCTCTTGTCTTAAAGACTAGGGTAGATAGCGCGCTTTGTCCTACACTATCTAAGGCGTCCCTCTTAGTGCCTAGGGTAGATGCACTACCTACAGCAAGGGCTAAGTTAAAGTTACCTGCTACAAAGGCTGTGCCCTTATAGGGTTTGCTCCTTAGGTAGTCTTTGCTTATACGTTCTTAGTAGCGTTTTATTATCTCCTTCTAGTTTATTCTAGTAAGGTTTAATGAATTCTCTTTAAAGTTGTCTACCTAGTTAGGCATACCCTTCCTTACAGCCTTAAGAAAGTCTCTTATAACTGCGTTAGAGTTAGTAGCCTTAGGGACTCCTTCTACTTCTACGTTTGTTGCAGCATAGTTATATTTAAGCAGCTAGGTGTCCTAGCTGCTTACTGCTCTTATTAGTTTAAGTGCAATGTAGTATTACTTGCGAGCTATTGCTCTCTCCTTATCTAAGCTAGTCCCTATCCTTTAATTAAGGTTAGTAACCTACTTACAGAGAGACGTCTATAGCAAGTAGCATGTCTTTTGTAGGTGTAGTAACACTATACCCTAGATAAGGGACGTAATTATGTTAAGGTTCTTCTATTCCTTTTTATAGGCCCTTTTATAGATTTTGTATTCCTCTAGTATTAGCTTGTATAGCTTAATGTTATTGTTGTAGGCTTAGAGACCTACAGCTAATAGATCTTGCTTTTAGACAGGTATTATTAACGCTGCTCTAGCAGCTAATAGCGTGCCTTTTCTTATCTAGTCTAACAGGATAACGTTAACTGCTAGCTTGTATGCAGTAATCTGTAGCAGCTATTAAAGCAATAGCTTTGCTACTAGCGTCTGTGTTGTATCTAGATTAATAAGGTCCTATATATTCAGCAATATGCATTAAGCTTTAAATGCTTAATACTATGCTAAGTAGGAGTAGTAGTCTACAAGGATTGTTCCTTTCTGTAGGTCGCGTAGGGTTAGGAGCAACATATTAGTAATTATTGCTAGTTGTAGCAATAGTAAATTAGTATTTGTAGTAATAAATTAGTATTAGCAGTAAGACTCTTAATTGTAAGATTCTTGTACTCTAATCTAGAGTATAGGATCTTTAAGATTGTAGGTAGTATTAGACTGTAGTCCTAGCAGTGCCTAAAAGGCCTTTGTAACAATAGGCTGTGTATATAGCTGGTTGGCGTACTCTAAGGCAGAGTATACGCTAGGTAATAGATAGTTACAATAGGGCACTTGTACTATAGGCAGAGTAGATGTCTTAATTCTAAGTGGCTCCTGTGTCTAAATTTAAGGTAGGAGGATTAGCCCTTGCGCTCTAGGCTAATTCGCCTCTTAGCGTTAAGCTTGCCTTAACTTAACCTTACCTTAACTAGATCTTAGGCCTTATATCTAACACTATTAAGAGCTTTATTATTAGATGCTATCTAACTAATCTTACTATTAATGTTTTCCTAGCTCTTTTCTAGAGATTTTACTAACTTAGGTATAGAAATAGACTAAAACCTAGCGCTGCGCGCGCACTGCTACTGCCTCTGCTGCCTAAGCTGCTGCCTAAGCTAGCTAGCTGCCAGCTGCCCGCTCGCCCTTGCCTACGCCTGCCCCTATGCCCGCGCCCGCCCCTATGCCCGCGCCTGCTCCCTGCCCTCGCCTGAGCCTATGGCTGCAGCTTCGCCTGCTCCTTTAGCAGTTGCTGCTGCTACCGCTGCTATAACTGCTGCTACTGCTGCCGCCTATGCCTGCGCCCGCGCCTGCGCCCCTACCCCTGTCTTAGGCGCTCTAGTGCCTAGTGCGCGCAGGTTAATTCCCTACGTATACTGCGTAGACGCGCTGCTAGTAAGCAGCTTAGTTGCGCTGTGCGTTAACAACGCTACTACTAGCTACTGCAGCAAGCGCTGCTAGCGTTGTGCCTTTAGGCACTCCTACTGCCTACTCCCTCCTACCCTTAAGCTGCTTAGGCTAGAACTAGTAGAGGAGCTTACTTCCTCTAGTAGAGTAACAACTTTAGTAAGTAACTTAGTTTTTAGTTAATAATAGTAGCTAATAAGTGTTTAGTAAGCTACTAACTTGTGTACTGCTATCTAGGTAGTAAAGGGCCTACTTGTAGATAGGTATAAATTTTAAGTACCTATTTATAAGTAGGTTCTTTAAGGCCTATAGGGAGGGGGTTATCCTCTCTACTTATAGTTAATTTGTTTTTGTAAGCTCCTTAGCTATTAGGCATGCGCTTAAAAGAGCTGCTACTAGCAGTCTAGGGAGACTTATACCTATTTAGGGAGGGAGTTATCCTCTCTAGCAATTTAAAGATCTTCTCTTTCTCTATTAACCTGCTCTTTTTCTAAAACTTAGTCTTTTCTCTCTTAACTAATACTCTATAAGTTTAAATGTAATAAAAGTGCTTGTAAGCTTGTCTAGGAAGCGCTTTTATAAGGCTGTTAGCTAGTATCTTACTTGTTTTAAGGTAGGTTACTTAGAGGTTTCCTGTTAGGGGCTTTCTACCTTAGGCATGCTAACCCTTAGAGACACCTTAGGGCTACCCTAGTAACCTGCTAGAGCTTACACACACGTATATATTCTCCTAAATCCTTAGGGGCTTAACCTCTAAGGATTTGTCTTATCCTATCTAATACTATACGTTTTGTCTTATCTCTCTTGCCTGCCTATAGTGCCCTTACAATTTAAATCCTTTATACTCCCTCTTAGAAGAGGCAGCTAAGAGAGATATCTAATTTTTTTCTATACCTATTACAATAGCTGGAAATTAACGTTGCCTACGTGCTGCTAGCAACAACAACGCTACAGGCTTGCAACAGCCTAGCCCCAGTAGCAACCTAATATATCCCTAGAGGTATCCTATACACAACGTAGTAGTAAACCTGTTACTACCTAGCATATCTCTAGCTAGGAACACAACGCCTAGTATACTAAACAACCAAGCGTTATGTCCTACAGAATTAGGAGACAAACAGGCCTACAGCCCTACTAGTACTCTAACAGATGTACTATCCTATTAGAGTTAGGTAAACCTAGCAACTAGTTTAAATGCAGACCCTCTAGCTGCTATAGAAGCGCCTAGGGTAGACCCTGCAGCTATCCTAACTACAGGCCAACCCTTATTTATTAAGCAACTCCTTAAGAACCTTTTTAAGGCAGAACTCGCTAGAGCTACTAAGGCTAAACTAGCTATCTAAAGGAACTAGATCAACTAAGCCTTTTAAGCCCTAGGCTTAACTAAAGGCAGGAACTATTTAGAGACTAACTAGCTAGCATTTAATAAGGCTAGAAAGATTATCTAGGTTTTAAACAATATTTAACCTAAACCTAAGCTAGGCACTAAGAGCAGGGCTCTATCTCCCTAGCAAGTAGACTAGTAGATTAAAGATATTAAAACAGCCTATTAGTACATATAAGTACTAGAGGATTCTATTACAAGGACCTACTAGGCTATAGGTACTATCTAATTTAGCATTTATTATAAACTAATCTAATAATAGATTAACTAAGGATCTATCTAATTATAGTCTAATCTTAAAGCAGAGGAGAAGCAACTTATACAAGACCTAATCCTTACTAAGTACAAGAACTACACTAAGTTCTTTAATATTAAGTAGAGGGAAAGCAATACAGATAACACCTTTTTAATGCTACTAAATTACTAAGAGTTACTACTACTACACAGCTTCTTTAAGTTTAATAATAGTACTAAGGACTATAACTTTAAGATTACCTTTATATAGTCTAAAACCCTACCTTATCTCTAACAGGAGATCTAGCGTAACAGCAGTCTAGATAACATCTAGTAATAGCACAAGTTTAAACAAGCCCTCTATAACGTAGAGATAGCAGCTTGCTATACAATTACTAACAAGAGTAATAACGCTAACTATAGCAAGAGGCACGCTACATCCCCTAATTAGAAGGGGAACAAGAGATATGCCAGCTGCAGAGGCACGCCTGCCTACAGCCAGGGCAACAACACCCTAGCAGCTACCTAGCTAAGTAATAGCAATAATAGCTAAGGTTAGAATAAAGACTAGAGTAACTAAAAGCTATTAGAAGAACTGTAGCTATAACTCCTTTAAAGGAAATAACAGCAACTCCTAGTTAACAGGAGAGTTAGGGAAAGAGAAGCCCTAGTTGCTAACCTCTCCTAACTACAACTAGGGCCTAAGACTAGAGGAAAGCAAACCTGCATTGCAGTTACTATATCCCCCTAGATCCCTAACAAGTCTCTAACGCTGCTCTAAGCCCTCTACAACTTAGGAGCAGAGCTAAACCTTATTAATTAGCGCGTAGTAGACAAACTCTACCTAGAATACAAACTATTCTATTAAAGGCTAGTAGCTACATTCCTTAATAGCAACTACCTAGACATTTAGTAACCCTATAATCTAATAATTAATTACCCTAATAGCAATAGTATAGTAAAATCTATAGGCCTACAAGAGTTCTAGTTAGCTACTTTTAAAGAGTACAACCTAATACTAGGTTACCCCTAGTTAGCATCTACTAACCTGTGCATACGCTTCTCTAAAGGCATATACAAGTAGTTCCCTAAGGACGCAGAGAGAGTACATATTACTACTATATAGGACTTATTCCACTCTATAGAACTAGGGGAAAAGGCGTACCTTATACACCTAGGTAACTTAGTCTACTAAGTCCTAGAGGAGGCAATTAACACCCTATTAGAAAGTAACTAGGAAGATAGTAGACTACTACTAGCCTAAGGGCCAAGCAAGGACACTATCCTTAACATAGAATACTTCTACAACAAGGGACTCCTATAGCTCTAGAACAAAATCCTTAAAGCTATAGACTACCTTTAGCATTACCTTACGCAGCACCTAGACCTATTATAGCTCCCTAAAGCTACAGGGAAGTGCATAGTAGCAAGCATTATCTAGAAGCCCCCTTAACGCTCTAGGATGCCACCTATAGGCATAGCCTAAGTCCTCCTAGATAATAACAAAGACTACCCTTCTGTTAACCCTATAGACAACAAACTAGACCTAGAGGAGCTTAAGCACGTCCCTCTAGAGCTACACTATAAGTAGTTTACATTTAGTAAGCACTAGTCTAGTGTATTAGCACTATATTAGGATTATAATTACTCTCTTAACATTAAACTAGGGAGCAAGATACTAAACATACCTATCTATAACCTCTCTAGGAAGAAGCTAGAAATACTATAGGCCTACCTTAATATAGTATAGGAGAAAGGTTAGATACGTCTAAGCAAGTCCCCTACTAGGGTACCTATCCTATTTATACTAAAAGCTAATAGTACACTGCAACTCTATGTAGACTACAGGGGCCTTAACAAGGTTACTATTAAGAACTAGTATCCTATTCCCCTTATAAATATAATGCTAGACAGGCTATTAAAAGCTACTATCTTCTCTAAGCTAGATCTACGTAATACCTACTATAGGCTCTAGATTAAGGAAGGTAATAAGTAGAAAACAGCTTTTAAAACTAGGTATAGTTACTTTAAATACCTAGTTATACCTTTTAGGTTAGCAAACGCTCTAGCTACGTTCTAATCCTACATCTAGAGAGCCCTAAGGGGTCTTATTAACTGCACCTATGTAGTTTATCTAGATAATATCCTTATATACTTAGAGCACAAGGAGGATTATTAAGCCTACATTAAGGAGATCCTATTTTAACTTGTTAAATAGGGCTTATTCTATAAGGTAAGCAAGTGCTTGTTTATAACAAAGTTAGTTAAGTTCTTAGGCTTTATTATTACACCTAGTAGAGTAGTTATAGATCCTGTCTGCGTGCAAACAATCTAAGAGTAGCTAGAACCTAAGGGATACAAGGATATCTAAGTGTTCCTTAGCTTTGCTAACTTCTATTGAAGATTTATCTTTAACTACTCTAGAATTATACGCCTATTAGTAGACTATATAACCTCTGCCTAGAGGCTAGAGTTAGAGCTAGAAGGCTCTACTACAACAAAGGGGAAGAAGAAAACGCTAGTAAAAACCTACAAAGGCCTAACAAGATAGTACAAACTATAGAGTTAGCTAGAGGAAGTACGCTAGGCCTTCTTTAGTACTAGAAAGAAGTTTACTAAAGCCTCTATGCTATAGCACTTTAATCCTACTAAGCTAATTATAGTTCTTACTAACACATTAGACTTTGCTATAGCTGCTATATTACTACAACTATAATTATTAGAGGTATTAATAGAACAACACTAGAAGCTAGTAGCATTCTAGAGCAGGAAGTTTTAAGGTCTATTAATTAGATAGCATACCTATAACAAGGAATTAGCTGCAATTATTAAGGCATTTAGGTAGTAGCAACACTACCTTAAGCACGCCCTATTAATAGTCTAAGTACTTTCTAATTATAACAACCTATATTACTTTATAACTATAAAGGAGCTCTCCCTTAAGCAAGCACACTAGGTAGAAGAGCTAGCTAGGTATAACTTTCAAGTTAAATACAAGCCTAGACTAGAGAACCCTATAGACAGCCTCTTAAGGCGCCCTAATTATACAAAGAGACTAGTTATTAGAGAGCAGCAGGCCCTATATAACGCTATACTGCTAACTCTCTAGTAGAAGCTTTAAATATAGACTATCTAGAAGTCTAAGGCTTAAAACGTTAAACAGGCAACTAGGGTAACAGGTGGCCCTAGTAGGGGTCCTGCAGGATCCTAGCAACTCTCTAAAACCACCCCTAAGGAATTCTACCTATTAATAGGTACTAGAGATGCATCTCCCTTAGCTCTTAACCAGCTATCTACAGGCTATAGCAGCTAGGGTTAATCTAAATTATTTAAAGCTTAGGAACCTAGTTTTAACGTTGTAGAGGCTCTCCTTTGTAACCTTAACAGACAAGTTAGGTTACCTACCTACCTTATAAACAATGCTGCGTAAGGTAAATCTACATACGCCCTAGACACACTAGAACACCTAACTAACTATATTAGATAGGTTTAGGAGCAGAACGCTGCTTATAAGTTGCTAATAAGTTAGGAAGCAGGTAGAGCAGCTAAGGGTTACTACTACTAGGAGGTTAACCCTAGTAGGATCCTACGCAGGAGTAGGAAAGTGTAGATTCCTAAGACGTAACTCTTTGCTAAACTATCCTTGCAAAGAACTATAACAACTCTATAGGGGTTACTATAGTTACAAGAAGACTACCTAGCTATTAAAGCAAAAGTACTAATAGCTAAACCTAAAGAAGGATATATATAAGTACGTTTAGAGTTGTGTAGCGTGCTAACTAAACAAGATCTGCAGGCATAAGCTATAGAGGTTGCTAGTCCTACTTCCTATACCTAATACACCCTAGCAGCACTACTCCCTAGACTTTGTAATAGACCTAATAACGTTAAAGGATAACTAAGGGAACAAGTATAACTTAATCCTAGTCCTAGTTAATAGGTTTAGTAAGTATATCTAGTACCTGCCTATAACTAAGGCAATTACTTCCTAGAGGGTAGCTAAACTACTACTCTAGTAATGCTTCCTTAAACATAGTCCCCTAATACCCTAATATTAGACTATAGATTAGTGTTTACTAGTTAATTCTAGTCTAACATCTACTACTACTTAAAGATTAACTATTGCCTTAGTACAGCCTTTTACCTATAGACTAATAGATAGACAGAACGCTAAAACTAGGAGTTAGAAACCTACCTACGTATCTACATAAACTACTAATAGGATAACTAGGTAGACTTATTGCTATACGTAGAGTACACATACAACTTAAAGGCTTATTTAGTATATAGAGAATCCCCTATTAAGGTAGCTTATAGAATTAACCTATAGGGCTTTAATAGAGTCCTAGATAAGCACTAGTTACACTGTCCCCTAGAAGCCTAGGCCAACAGTAGAAAGGCACTAGACCTCTGCTAGCAGGTAATTAGGAAGCTAGAGCAGTAGCATAATCTGTAGATAGCAGTAAAGGATAGCTTAGAGTACGCCTAGAAGAGCAATGCTTGTTAGTATAACACTAAGCAGGCAGACAGACACTTTACTAAAGGCAAGCAAGTGCTGCTCTAAGCAAAGAACCTAACAACTAGTTAACTATCTAAGAAGTTTAACGCCTGTTACCTAGGTCTATTTACTATTATAAAGAAGATTAGCAAACTAGCTTACAAGCTAGACCTACTACTATTAATAGATAGAGTGTACCTAGTGTTTAATGTATTATTACTTAAGCAATAGAGGGAACCCTTCGCAGAGAAGAGGTTCTAGCTAGGTCCTACGCAGATCCTAGAAGATACTCTCCTAGTAGAGAGGTATAAAGTTAAAGGGGTCCTGCAGCACTGTAACACTTAAGCCTATAGGCAAGAGTACCTAGTAAAGTAGCTAGGTTAGCTAAATAAAGAAGCTACCTAGGAGCTACTAGAGAACCTTAACTACTGCAAGGAAATCCTTAAAGATTACCTTAAAACAGTAACTAATATACTACAGCAATCTACCTATAAGCGCAGAGCTAATACTTAGGTAGTTTAAGGTAATCTAATCCTGCCTTAGCAGAAGAGGGGTTACCTAAGGAGAGCCCCTAGGATAGAACCCTTACATGCTACAAAACTGTAGACAATATATTAACCTAGGGTCACTGCCCTAAGGCTGTAGATTAGCCTAGCAACTATCTAAGGTAGGGGATAAGGGTCTTAAGAGCATAGGGGTAGGCACAGAGGTTTATATAGTTATTACATTTAATCTATTACTATACATTATCTAAAAAGCAATCTAAAAGTAGAAGGCCTTACAAGCCCCTAGTAGGGCTAGGCTAGAAGTTAAGACTACCTGTATAACAGCGCTCTAGAGTCTTCTAAGCTCCTAAGAAGGCAGATTTAGTAGGAGAGACTATTAACTGCTAGAAAGGGGCAACTAGGGCGTTAGCAGCAGAAGGCACATTAGTGCTATAGTAGTACTAACGCTTCTCCGCACCCTAGGCAGCACTATCCTACTAAAACACGCGCTTAACCTCTAGGTTAATAACTACGTTAGACAGCTCCTTCTAACTAACTATACCTAAGGCAGCCTACACAGAAGTTAGCTACAGCAAAGGCAAAAGGTTAAGGGAAAACTTAAGTTAAAGCGCTGTAGGTTATGCTTACGTAAAACCTAACAGGCCTTATTATAGTCTACCTAACTTAAGCCTAAGTCCTTTATATAGTAACTAATAGCAGTATTATAGAACATAAAACTAAGGTAATAAGCTTTAGCATAGTTAAATGTAGTCTGCTAGTAGTACTAAGTAGCACCTAGGATATTATCCTTAGTTGTAGTGTTACCTTATTAGGTAGTCTCCTTATTTGTCTTGCAGACAGCGCACTTAATAAGGAAGTTAAGCATGTTAATAGCGCAGTAGAAGTAAGGCGTAACCTATATAGGTTAGTACCAGGCAGGCACTACGTAGAGTTCTAAACTTACCTTAATGCATCTACTAATATTGCTAGATAAGCAATTATTACATACACTAAAGTTGTTCTTGCTTGTGCAGTACCCTATAGGGCGCCTAAAGACCTAGATAAACAACTTAATTATGCTATTAGGATCTGTAGAGGACTTAGTAGTAAGCTTCTTTACATACTTGTAACACTAAAACTGCGTAAGAGAAGGCTGTAGAGCTATGTTATTAGGCAGCGCGTAGACAAAGTCTAGCAGCTTAGAGTTGTTAATGTGCAAAGGCAGGAGAGATATAATAATAAAGAAGTAGAGTAGAAAGTGTATAGAGTGTAAAGTAGAGTGTAGATAAGGAAGATAAAGTTAAGGTATCTACTTGTTATATACTACAACTCTCTTACCTCTATCTACTACCTACTAACGTTCTGCTGCCTTACTACCTACTTTCTAAATAATTAAACGCCTATACTTTATATAGTTAGCAAGGAATAATACGCGCCTAATAGGACACTTACTATACATCTACAAGGTATCCTAAGTCTAGAGCAAACAATAAGCTAACAACGTAATAAAGGTACTAGTTAACAATGCGTAATTAATAGAAAAACTCCTGTAACAGGAGCTATCTAAGTATAGGGTAACGCCTCTAAGCATTATTACAGTAAGCTACCTACACATAGCGTGTTACCTTAGGCCTACTTATACAGGAGCAGGACAACCCCTAGGCACTAACTAGATACCCTATAGGGTACCTCTTAGGTAAAGGTAGTAATATATCTAACTAAACTGCTATAGCAGTAAGGTAAAGTCTACGCTCCTAGCAACTATAGTTGTCTAGAACAAGGGTAATAATGTCTCTGCAGAGCTTAGAGACAAAGGACCTGTATAAAGACACTCTAATAACCTATAGGGGAACGAGTTGTTATACTAAATAGTCTAGTGTAGCAAAAATACTGCACCTAACACTAGCTCCTAGGCAATTGCAAT
Organism: Ascochyta koolunga; assembly: GCA_026119515.1. Lineage (NCBI taxonomy): Eukaryota > Fungi > Ascomycota > Dothideomycetes > Pleosporales > Didymellaceae > Ascochyta > Ascochyta koolunga. Next base: position 3,048,741 of record JANLCG010000001.1, on the reverse strand, counting down.
TACTAGACTTAGAGCAGTAGTACCCTATAGGGACTATAGTGCAGCAATAGGTACCCTACAGGGAGAACCTGCTACAACTACTATACAGCTTGTCCTGTATATTCTACTACGCTCCTAGAGGTTAAGGCTACTAGACTAAGAGCACTAGATCCTTAAGGGGACTGCAGTAAGGCTGTAGACACCCTATAGGACAGTACTAGCTAGACACTTGTTTAGATATCTACTAAACTATTACCTAACTCCCCTAACAGTCTTAACTACAGGTTTTAGAGTTAATAATCTATATAGATCTTTAGGTAAGGTCACCTAGCAAGTAGCAAACTAGTGCTAATTGCACCCTATAGGGAGTTGTTTGTGCTAACGTAACCTAATAGATTTAAACACCTACTAACAAGCAAGCTAGCTTTCTTCTAACCTATTTTCCTCTTACGTTAGGGGTTTTTTAGAGTTTAAACAGGCAAGTATTAGGCCTATAGGGTTTAGCAGTCTAGGACAGACTGTAAGAAGGGGGCTATTATTAGGGGCTTTCTACCTTAGGCATGCTAACCCTTAGAGACACCTTAGGGCTACTCTAGTAACCTACTAGAGCTTACACACACGTATATATTCTCCTAAATCCTTAGGGGCTTAACCCCTAAGGATTTGTCTTATTATATCTAATACTATACGTTTCGTCTTATCTCTCTTGCCTGCGTACAGTGCCCTTACAGAAAGCGCCCCTAACTCTCTCTCTAACTAGGCCTATCCTAGTAAGACTACTAGCTATATAAACAGGATATAAAGACTTCTAATAGTACTACTAAAAGTTTAACTATAAAAGACAAACGTCCTATATAGCTATAGGCAAACAAAATACCTAGAACATATAGTACTCTACTAAAAGGCTAGACTTAAGTTTAATAAATAGCTATAGAAAGATCTCTCTCCCCCTACTAGTACGCAAGAGGGAGAGGTATACCTAAGGGAACTAATATGCTCCCTAGAAGACTTTCTGCTCTTTCTAGCGCTTATAACCCTCTACATAAGTATATACCTAAGGTAGAGGAAAGGCCCTAGTAACTAGGGCAGTAGAAGGAAAGAAAGAAGCTATATGCGCCTAGCAACCCTACAGGGCTATATCTACTACTAAAATTAACAGGCAAAGCTAAACTACATAATAGCAAACTGTAGTAAACCTAGCTACCCTATTTTATAAGAGCCTAGGGAACTAAAATATAGACGTAATATAAAATATTAGTATTAACAATTAAATATAGGGATAAGTAACCCTAATTAGGGCCTGCCCTAGCCCTAGATACACTATTCCCTCCCCCTCTTAGCAGTTAAAGACGTAAACAAAAGGCAGCTACCTATAACAGACCTAGCTACTCTGTTCTACAGGAGCCTAGGATACTAAAACGTAGAAGTGCGAGGGAATACCAGCTAAAACTACTAAGAGCAGGGGAGAGATAGCAACTAGAACAGTAGAAAAGAAGTATACCTAAGAGGGTAAGTATAAGAGTACCTACTAAAAACCTCTAGGAAAATAAGTAGCTACCTACTAAACACCCTAAGGAGACAGGCAGTTACCTGCTAAACTCCTAGGACTACAGGCAGTTACCTACTAAACCTACTAGGAATATAGGCAGTTACCTGCTAAATCCCTACCTATAATAACAAGAGTCTAAAATTGTTTATATTAAATAAGGTAGTATAAGGTCGCCCTAGGCAAACCTATACCTTTCTCCTAGTCTATTATATAAGCTATAAATAGATTTAGGCATAATTTTTATATTATAGGGTGTTACAATCCCTAGCACGTATACAAACTGCTAGGACTACACAACTAATGCAGTATAATTATTACAAGTAGTACACTTAGAATATGCTAACACGTATTAGAACAGTAGTATAGGAAGGACTAATTACACTTGTAATCACGTGATGTAATTAGTACTTAGCAATAATTAGTGCTTGGCAATAATTAGTATAATTAGTAATAAGCATAATTAGTGTAATTAGTACTAAGTACTTTATAGGAATTAGGATATCTTGTTAAGTACAAAGTATAGTAGGAACTTAACTCTTACTATTTGTGTTTAACCTTAAGTTTTACCTAATTAATATATTTAATTATTTAGAACTCTTAACTATACTTAGAATAGATAGTTTATTCTATACTCTCTAGTACACATATAATTATTACGAGCTTTGCTTAGGTAATTACCTTGTTTTATTCCTGCTACTACACTTATCTCCTAAGAACTAACCTAGAAGTGTTTATAGTCTTAAACTAAAGCACAACTTTAATATTTTAAACATCCCTAAAGAAAAGTACTTTAATAGAAAACTGCGCTACGCCTAGCTCTTTAGGAAGAGAACCTGCTCCCCTATACTAAGCAATTAATAATACTAAATTAAGCACCCTTAACGTATCTAAACTAAGAATCTACTCTAGTAAGAGAAATAAACTTAACAACTAGCTTATCTAGTAGGACTTATTCTTCTTGTTTTAAGGAGCTAGAGTAGCTAAGAACTAACAAGTAGTTCTTGTTGCTAGTTATATAAGAGGACAAGCTTTTAAGTAGATTAAACTATACCTTTAACAGTTTAACGCAGGAGACACCCCTAATAAAGTTAATCAATAGATGTCTAACTTTAATATATTTAAAGAAAAGATTTAGCTAATCTTTAGAGTATCTAATAAACTAATAATTGCGTGTTGCAATATCTAATGCATTTGCTAAGACAAGTCTGCTGCTAACTACGCTGCGAACTTCTAACAGCTAGCTGCTAACACAGACTAGGATAATATTGCCTTAATAACTATGTTTAGAAAAGGACTTCAGCTTAAGGTAAAGGAGGAGCTTATACGCACTAGCGCCTTGCTTAACACCTTAGACTAACTTATTAACAAGGTAATTAACATTAATATTAGACTCTAGAAACTCTAATAGGAACTTTAAGACAACCTATAAGCCTAAGTAGGCTAATAGCCTTTGCAAACGCTAGCCTATAGTCTATAGCATAACAACATTAATACAAGGAACTAAGGAAATAACTACTACTATCCTAATATAGGATATTGTATCTATAGTAACACGCAAAGTAGATATTACAGACTAGAAGCTATAGACCTCTTAAATATTAACTAGAGACTAGAGCAGAATAATACCTATAGATAGAGAAACAAGAATAATATAGATAAGTTAGGACGTACTTTCTACACATGTAGCAAACTAGGCTACATTACTAAGAACTATTAATAATAGACTAACAGAGTAGTCTAATAGCTAAATATACTTACCTGTAAGACCTAAGATAAGGTAATAGAAGGTACTAATATTAATAATAAATAGAATGTTATTACTAATGCAGTAGGCTAACCTATAGAAGACCTAGAGTTAGGCACTAAGGAAGACTCTAAATTAGAGTATATTAAGGTAGACAAAATCTGCGCTTACTACAATAGAGCTCTAATAGTATACTAAGAGACCTTATATGCACAGCTACGTCCTATATACAAGATAATAGACAAAGAACTATAAAAAAATAGCTAAAGTATTTAAAGAATATAAGAATAGACCTTCTAAGCGCGTTACAATTAACATATTATTATACCTACACTAAATAGAGCAAGTAGTACAACTCTATAACAAATAAATAAGAAAAGGGTTAGAACAATAATAAAAAAATATACTATCCTTTAGCCTTATAGATACTATAAGAACCTAATAAGTAAAGAACCTACGCTATAATTATAGCTCTAGAACGCAAAGTACAAGGAAGAAGAATAGTAGAAAAATAACTTTAAAACATAGAAAGTTAATAAAGAAAACATAGATGTGCGCGAAAGTACTCTACTAAGAAAGTTAGAATCTAACTTAAGGCAAATGCCTATTACTAACACAAATCCTTAAAGACAGTACAGCCTAAACATCTAGAATCCTTAGCACACTGCACTTACATAGACTGCATGCGCCTTTAATTAGTGTTAGATACACTATAGTAATAAGTTAGGAAGAGGATAGTTCCCTATACAACGCTTAAGTTACTACCTATATTAGTACTTGTGTAAGGATAACCTCTGTAAAGTACACCTATAGGACAAGCGCTAACAGTTATACTTCCTAGGAATAGATAATCCTGCAGAGACTGTTATACTACAGTTAGTAATTAATAACGCCTGTAAGAATATTAACTAGCAAGTATACTTAAGCCTTAACTATAGAACCTATTTCTAGATTAAAGAAGAAAATAAATTTAGACTTAAGACGTATAAGGCTTTTTTAGAAGCTTATATACGCAGTAGCTTAATCTTATAGAAGCTAGTTCTAAATTAATAAGATTACCTATTTAGATTAATAGAAGGCAAATAAAGGCACTCTTAGACTCTAGAGCATAATTAAACTATATATTATTGCAAGCTGTAGAGATAGCTAGACTACAGCTTACTTTTAAGGAATATGTATTACAGGTATTCCTCCTAAAGACTACTAGCTAGACCCTAGAACAACCTTAGGGCTAGGCAGGTAACCTACAGACTATATGTATATAACCCTCCTAAATGCCTTAGGGCTTACACCTTAAGGATTCGTCTTATATCTATCTATCTACTACTATTTGTCCTATCTCTAATTACCTGCCTACAGTGCCCTTAAAATTTTAATCCTTTATACTCCTTCTTAGAACAGATAGTTAATTTAGAGTAGCAGTTAAATTTTACAAGCTTACTAAAAATAGCTAGAGGAAAACATGTCCTCTGTAACACAACAACAGAGCTAGAGGAAAACTCTTGCTAGCTAAGCCCTAGCATTAAACTAGACTAGCGCTGCTACACTCCTACTAAAGTTCTAAGCCTATAGGGTAGTACATTAGTTAAATCTGCAGTAAGACCTATACTGTTATTGTAGAATACAACTCTAGTAGATATAACAACCTAGTTAGCTGCTATAGAAGTAAACTAGGTGCCTGTAGGAGAACTAACTTCTATAACTAGGTACTAGAACCTAGTACAATAAGCTCTCCTTGCCCTTAACGCAGCTAAGCTCTTAAGGGCATTAGAAGCAGAGCTTAGCATCTAATAAAAGCAATTTAATTAGGCTGTATAGGTATAAGCCCTAGTATATAGTAGAACAACGTTAGTAACACACTGCCTAGCTTTTAACAAAGCTAGCAAAATTATAAGGATATTAAATAACATCTAACTAAAACCTAAGCTAGGCGTAGAAAACTATACCCTAACGCCTTAGTAGGTAGACTAGTAGGCTAAGGATATTAACACTACTTCTAGTACGCCTAGGTGCTTAATAACTTAATTCCTAGGACGCACTAGGTTATAGTAACTATCTAGTATAGCATCTATTAGGAACTTATGTAGTCCTGTATTAACAAAAGATTAATCTAGATCTAGGCTAACCTCTGCGCAGAGAAGGAGAAGCTAGTACAGGACCCTGTCCTAACTAAATACAAGAACTTCTCTAAACTGTTTAACATAGAATAGCAAGAGAGAGACTCTATTAACGCCTTCCTAATAAGGCTTAACTATTAAGAGTTCCTCCTACCTTAGAGCTTCTTTAAGTTTAATAATAGTAGTAATAACTATAAGTTTAAAATTATATTTATATAGGTTAAGACTTTGCTACCCTTCTAGTAGGAGATCTAGTGTAGTAGCAGCCTAGAGTAGATATATCTCTAGCCTAACTTTAAGTAGGCCCTCTAGAATGCAGAAGTAGCTAGTAATACTAAGGCAAACTTATAGAGTGTTAATAGGCTAAAACGCCCTGCCTAGTTACTACTGCGTAATAAATTAAAAAGGCGCAATAAAGATCTATCCTACTCCTAGGGTTAATCTAAGAGCGCCTTAGCAGAAGACTAGGTAAAGGGCTATAATAACTAGAAGTACCCTAAGGACTAAGACTACTAAAAACTTATTAGAAATCCTAGGGTAACAAGTTATATAGCACCTAAGGTAGTAATAGGCCTAAACTAATGCTAGATAAGGGAAACGCAAAGCCCTAGTTGCTAACCTTTCCTAACTACAACTAGAGCTAGGAACCTAGGGAAAATAAACCTGCATTGCAGTTATAGTAGGCCTACATAGACACAACAGTACCCTAGTACAGCTCTAAGGCCTCTATAACTCTAGAGCTAAAATTAACCTTATAAGCTAAGCAGTTGTTAACTAATAAAATTTAGAACACGTACTATTCTATTAGAAACCTATAGCGTTTTTCTTAGATAAGAACTAGCTAAATATTTAAAGACCCTATAATCTTACTATAGATTGCCTAGATAGTAATAATATTATTAAAACTATAAGACCTAAAGTCTTCTAGTCTGCTAGCTTTATTAGCTATAACCTTGTCCTAGGTTACCTATAGCTTATAGAAGTAAACCTCTATATCTAATTCCCTATAGGTAAGTAAAGCTAGTTTAATAATAATACTCAACAAGTGCAGGTCTGTAAGGCTAAAATCCTCTTTAAGGATATGCAACTAGGTAAACAAGCTTACTTAATCTACCTAGGAAACCTAGCATACTAAGTACCCTAGGGGACTAAAGACGTGTTCCTACAGGAACTATGTTAGGATAAGGCTAGGCATAACTCTCCCTTAGGTCCTATTAGTAATATAGTTGCTAATAAAGAGTATTTTGTAGAACGCAGAATCCTCTAGCTAAGGAACAAGATAATTAATATAATTAAGCATCTTAAGCACTGTGTGTCCTAGTACCTAGACCTAGCGTAGCTACCTTAGGAAGCTAGTTAACAGGTAGTAGCAAGCATACACAAAGGGAACCCTAGTTAGGGTAAACTACCTCTAGGTACTGCCTGTATCCTCCCTACCTATAAGCTAGACAAGGATACCCTAAATATACTATCTAACAAAGACAAGCTAGATCTAGGAGAGCTAAAATTTGTTCCTAAGAAACTACACTATAAGTAGCTTGCCTTTAGCAAATATTAGACTAGTGTACTCTACCTATATAGGAAGTATAACTACGTAATTAAGATTAAAGAGAGTGCGTGTATATTAAACCTTATATCGCGCAACTAAGCGCGTGGAGTTACATACGCAGCTCGTTTTCTAACAGAGCGTGCTAATTTGGTTAAGCTGCTGTACCCTAGCAACGCTGGTTCTAAGCGGCCCTAATACTAGCCAAACGCTCGTTAAGCAAGATCACATAACCTACACATTTTATTTGTATTTAAGCAACACGTTCTACATAGAAAAATAGACACTAATTAAATTAATTAATTACTTAAGTATAGTCCTGTAAGCTCTGTTATAGTTATAAGCCTAGCTTCCTAAGTATAGTAGATCTCCCTACGCACTTAGCAAACAAGCTTGTTAGACTTAGCTTAACTGCTCTAATTACCTAATTATCTTTCTATCTACTACTAAACGCTACTATAGGCAAGCTTGTTAACTACAATAAGCAAGCTCTCTTAGGTGTCCCTACAGGACCCTATCAACTTAAAACAAGATCTAATTAGCCTAATTAGTACATCTAACTTATATAGCACGCTAAGCTTTGTAACGTATAGGATATAGTAGATCTAGACGCTGAAGACGCCCTAGGCATGCATAAAGAAGCGCCTAAACTACCTATTATAGGCTTGCTCCCTACTTAACTACTAGCTTAATCTACCTAAAGCTAGAGCACCTAACCTAATAAGCCTCTAACAGGCTAAATAAGCGTTAAGAACTATAATAAGGAGCTCCTTAGATATAAGATTAGAGTAAGCAAGTAGGCTGCTAAGGCAGAGCGCCTTTAGAAGATCTAGAACTAGGTTAACATAATAGTATTACTATTAATCCTCTTACTAGTAATAGTAAAGCTTGTTACTAATAACACTATAACGCTGCAATTACTTATACAAGCACTAAAAGAGGAGCTCGCTCTAACAGATGTTAGCACCTAGAACTAGGTTAGGGCAGAGTACTAACAGCATCTTAGAGCAGCTAAACAGTTAAGAGCCGCTCTACAAGACTAGTACAATAGGTAGTTATACCTCTATAGAAGAGCTAAGTTATACAAGCTTCTAGAGGTTAATAGGGCGCTTGCTGTTTAGGATTTCTTAGATGCCTTAAGTTATAGGATTGCCCTAGATTAGGCTTGTACTATAAACTAAAGGATTATCTAGGATAGTATCCTAGGGCTTAATTTACTTAATTTAGACAAAGTAAGTAGGGTCTTTATTAGTTTAATGCATAAGCACACTATAAGAGCAGGAAAAGATAACCTAGGAGTATTTGCAACGTTTAGAAGCTAAACAGATACTACTTAAGCTCCTGCTACTAACTCTAAGAGCTTAAGTAGGTACTCCTGCCCTTATAAACGAAAAGGAGAGACTTATAAGTAGAAACTAATTAACTGCTAACGCCTAGAGACAGCAGTTAGAGGGAGCTCCTTACTGCCTATCTATATAAGCAAAAGCTATCGCAAGGATACTCTCTAGAGGCTTAAGAGCTAAGAGTATACAGATACTAGGAAGGCAATTAAGCAGCTTAATTAGACCCTAAAAGCTCTATTAGCAATAACAGCTCTACTAGCAAAAGGTATCCTACCTAAAGTTAAGTTTCCTAGCAATGTATAGGCTACTCTAATTAATCTAAAAATAATGCAACTAAGGAACCTAGCTAAGAAACCTAGGGTTTACAACCTTATAGATTTTAACGCTTATCTGCTCTTAGAGAGTACAATTTTAGATAATAGAGCAGCTACACACTTGGTTAACAGCGCAGATTAGCTTATACCTAGGTTATTTTGCCTAGCTAACTCTACTAACACTGTAGAGGCAGGCATACAAGCGTTTCTAGTAGTAGGACAAGGAGCTTGTTTGTTTAAAAACGCGTTACACAGAAAGCGCAGCCTGTATACAGAAGACCTACTCCTTAAGGATGTAGTAGTAGTAGAAGGTTTCTACGTTAACATTATTTCTAAGGCACGCCTCTAAGAGAAAGGAGTTTAGTACTTAGGACTGGACAGCTTGCTCTAAGTAGGATATATTAATAATCTAAATAGGCGCGTTGTATGTGCTACTCTTAAGCACGCTTATAACCTTACTTTTATTAAATACAAGCTACTTTCCTACTACTGTTATCCTCTAATTATTAACGCAGTAATAAAATAATTATATAAGTCTTACCTATAAAGCTCTGCTAAACACCTCTAGCACACTAGAGTAGGTTATCTAGGCCTAGAAGCTCTAAAAGCACTAGTACAACAAGCCAAAGCGTACACATTAACAGCCTGCTCTAAAAGGATTATAAGGTCTGCTTAATAACCTAACCTAAGCAAGTTATCTCCTAATAGAAACAGGAAAAACCTACTAAACCCTTTTAGAGAATTAGTGTCAGGGGCTTTCTACCTTAGGCATGCTAACCCTTGGGAACACCTTAGGGCGACTACAGTTACCCCTTAGAGCCCACACACACGTATATATTCCCTAAATCCTTAGGGGCTTAACCCCTAAGGATTTGTCTTATCTCACCTAATCCTATACGTTTTGTCCTATCTCTCTTGCCTGCCTACAGTGTCCTTACAATTCAAATCCTTTATACTCCCTCTTAGAAGAGGCAGTTAAAAGAGATATCTAATTTTTTCTATAACTATTACAATGGCTAGAAGTTGACGTTGAGCACGTGCTACAGCTAACAACGACGCATCAGGCTCGCAGCAACCCAGCCCCAACAGCAACCTAATAGACCCCTATAGGTATCCTATACATAATGTAGTAGCAAACTTGTTACTACTAGGCATACCCCTATCTAGAAACATAACGCCTAGTGCATCTAACAACTAAGCGTTAGGTCCTACAGAATTAGGAGACAAACAGGCTTATAGCCCTACTAGTACTCTAACAGATGTACCTTCCTATTGAAGTTAGATAAACCTAGCAACTAGTTTGAATGCGGACCTGCTAGCCGCCACTAAGGCACCTAGGGTAGAACCTGTAGCCATCCTAACTACAGGCTAAACCTTATTTGTTAAGCAACTCCTTAGGAACCTTTTTAAGGCAGAGCTTGCTAGAGCTACTAAGGCTGAACTAGCTATCTAAAGAAACCAGATCAACTAAGCCTTACAGGCCCTAGGCTTAACTAAGGGCAGAAACTAGTTAGAACCTAACTAGCTAGCGTTTAATAAGGCTAGAAAGATTATCTAAGTGTTGAATAACATTTAACCTAAACCTAAGCTAGGCACTAAGAGCAGAGCTCTATCCCCTAGCAAGTAGACTAGTAGATTAAGGACATTAAGACAGCCTTCTAATACGCCTAAGTACTAGAGGACTCTATTACAAGAACCTACTAGGCTATAGGTACTATCTAGTTTAGCATCTATTGCAAACTAATCTAATAATAGATTAACTAAGGATCTATCTAGTTATAGTCTAACCTTAAGGCGGAGGAGGAGCAACTTATACAAGACCTTGTCCTTACTAAGTATAAGAACTACACTAAGTTCTTTAACATTAAGTAGAGAGAAGGCAATACAGTTAACACCTTTCTAATGCTGTTAAATTGCTAGGAATTACTACTACTGCACAGCTTCTTTAAGTTTAACAATGGTACTAACAACTACAACTTTAAAATTGCTTTCGTGTAGTCTAAAACCCTGCCTTATCTCTAATAGGAGATCTAGCGTAACAGCAGTCTAGACAATATCCAGCAATGGCATAAGTTTAAACAAGCTCTCTGTAACGCAGAGACAGCAGCTTGTCCTGTAACTACTTATAAGAGTAACAACGCTAACTATAGCAAGAGGCATGCTATATCTCCTAATTAGAAGGGGAACAAGAGGCACGCTAGTCGCAGAGGCATACCTGCCTACAGCTAGGGCAACAACACCCCAGTAGCTACCTAGTTAAACAATAGTAATAATAGCTAAGGTTAGAACAAAGACTAGGGTAACTAGAAAAGCTATTAGAAGAACTGTAGCTATAACTCCTATAAAGGAAACAACAACAGCAACTCCTAGTTAACAGGAGAGTTAGGGAAAGGGAAGCCCTAGTTGCTAACCTATCCTAACTATAACTAGGGCCTAAGACTAAGGGAAAGCAAACCTGCATTGCAGTTACTGTATCCCTGCAGGACCCTAAGGGGTCCCTAACACTGCTCCAAGCCCTTTACAACTCTAGAGCAGAGCTAAACCTTATTAGCTAGCAAGTAGTAGACAATCTCTACATTAAACATAAATTGTTCTATTAAAGGCTAGTGACTATATTCCTTAATAGCAACTGCCTAGACATCTAGCAACCCTACAATCTAACTATTAATTGCCTAGACAGCAATAGTATAGTTAAATCTGTAGGACTGTAGGAGTTCTAGTTAGCTGCCTTTAAGGGATACAACCTAGTACTAGGTTACCTATAGTTAGCATCTGCTAACCTATGCATCTGCTTCTCTAAAGGCACATACGAGTAGTTCCCTAACAACGCAGAAAGAGTACACCTTACTACTGCATAGGATCTGTTCCACTCTATAGAACTAGGAGAAAGGGCATACTTAATGCACCTAGGTAACCTAGTCTACTAAGTCCTAGAGGAGACAATTAACAACCTGTTAGAAAGTAACTAGGAAGGCAGTAGATAACTACTAGCCTAGGGGCCAAGCAGAGACGCTGTCCTTAACGTAGAATACTTCTACAATAAGGGACTCCTTTAGCTCTAGAACAAAATGCTTAAAGTTGTTAACTACCTTCAGCATTGCGTTGCGCAGCACCTAGATCTATTATAGCTCCCTAAAGCTATAGGTAAGCGCATAGTAGCGAGCATTATCTACAAGCCCCCTTAACGCTTTAGGATGCTGCCTACAGGCATAGCCTAAGCCCTCCTAGATAGCAACAAAGACTACCCTTTAGTTAACCCTGCAGACAATAAGCTAGACCTAGAAGAGCTTAAACACGTTCCCCTAGAGCTACACTATAAGTAGTTTGCATTTAGCAAATACTAGTCTAGTGTACTAGCACTGCATTAGGATTATAATTACTCTATTAACATTAAGCTAGGCAGCAAGATACTAAACATGCCTATCTATAACCTCTCTAGGAAGGAGCTAGAAATACTACAGGCCTACCTTAATACAGCGCAGGAAAAGGGTTAGATCTACCTAAGTAAGTCCCCTGCCAGGGCACCTATCCTGTTTGTGCTAAAGGCTGACAGTATACTGCGACTTTGTGTAGATTACAGGGGCCTTAATAAGGTTACTATTAAGAACTAGTATCCTATTCCTCTTGTAAATAAGATGCTAGACAGGCTATTAAAAGCTACTATCTTCTCTAAGCTAGATCTACGTGATGCCTATTATAGGCTCTAGATCAAGGAAGGCAATGAGTAGAAAACAGCTTTCAAGACTAGGTACAGTCATTTTAAGTACCTAGTTATGCCTTTTAGATTAGCGAACGCTCTAGCAACGTTCTAATCTTACATCTAGAGAGCCCTAGGAGGCCTTATAGACTGCACCTGCGTAGTGTATCTAGATAACATCCTTATATACTTAGAGCACAAGGAGGATTATTAAGCCTACGTTAAAGAGATCCTAGATTAACTTATTAAATAGGGGTTGTTCTGCAAGGTAAGCAAATGCTTGTTTATAACAAAGTTAGTTAAGTTCCTAGGCTTTATTGTTACGCCTAGTAGAGTAGTTATAGACCCTGTCCGTGTGCAAACAATCCAAGAGTAGCTAGAGCCTAAGGGATACAAAGATATCTAAGTGTTCCTTAGCTTTGCTAACTTCTATTAAAGGTTTATCTTTAACTACTCTAGGATTGTACGCCTGTTAGTAGACTATATAACCTCTGTCTAGAGGCTAGAGTTAGAGCTAGGAGGCTCTACTACAACAAAGGGGGAAGAAAACGCTAGTAAAAACCTACAAGGGCCTAACAAGATAGTACAAACTATAGAGTTAGCTAGAGGAAGTACGCTAGGCCTTCCTTACTATTAGGAAGAAGTTTACTAAAGCCCCTGTGCTACAGCACTTCAATCCTAACAAGCTAATTATAGTCCTTACTAATGCATTAGACTTTGCTATAGCTGCTATATTGCTGCAACTATAATTGTTAGAAGTATTAATAGAATAACACTAGAAACTAGTAGCGTTCTAGAGCAGGAAGTTTCAAGGCCTATTAATTAGATAGCATACCTATAATAAGGAATTAGCTGCAATTGTTAAGGCATTTAGGTAGTAGCAACACTACCTTAAGCACGCCCTATTAATAGTCTAAGTACTCTCTAATTATAACAACCTGCAGTACTTTATAACTACAAAGGAGCTCTCCCTAAACAAGCACGCTAGGCAGAAGAGTTAGCTAGGTATAACTTTAAAGTTAAATACAAGCCTAGACTAGAGAACCCTATAGATAGCCCCTTAAGGCGCCCTAATTATACTAAGGGACTGGTTATTAGAGAGCAGCAGGCACTACGTAACGCTATGCTACCAACTCTCTAGCAGAAGCTTTAAATATAGACTATCTAGAAGTCTAAGGCTCAAAACGTTGAATAGGCAACTAGGGTGACAGGCGGCCCTGGTAGGGGTCCTGCGGGATCCTAGCAACTCTCTAAAACCGCCCCTAAGGAATTCCACCCATTAACGGGTACTAGAGATACGTCTCCCTCAGCTCTTAACCAGCTATCTACAGGCTATAGCAGCTAGGGTTAATCTAAATCATTTAAAGCTTAGGAACCTAGCTTTAATATTATAGAGGCTCTCCTTTGTAACCTTAACAGACAAGTTAGGTTACCTACCTACCTTGCAAACAATGCTGCGCAAGGCGAATCTGCATACGCCCTAGATACACTAGAACGCTTAACTAACTACATTAGACAGGTTCAGGAGCAGGACGCTGCCTATAAGTTGCTAATAAGTTAGAAAGCAGGCAGAGCAGCTAAGGGTCACTACTACTAGGAGGTTAACCCTAGTAGGATCCTGCGCAGGAGTAGGAAAGTGTAGATTCCCTAAGACGTAACTCTTCGCCAAACTATCCTTGCAAAGAACTATAACAACCCTATAGGGAGTTACTATAGTTATAAGAAGACTGCCTAGCTGTTAAAATAAAAGTACTACTAGCTAAACCTAAAGAAGGATATACATAAGTACGTTCAGCGTTATGCAGCGTGCTAACTAAACAAGATCTGCAGGCACAAGCTATAGGGGCTGCTGGTCCTACTCCTAGTACCTAATACACCCTAGCGGCATTACTCCTAGACTTTATAACAGACCTACTAAAGTTAAAGGATAACTAGGGGAATAAGTATAACTTAATCCTAGTTCTAGTTAATAGGTTTAGTAAGTATGTCTAGTATCTACCTGTAACTAAGACAGTTACTTCCTAAAGGGTAGCTAAACTACTACTTAAGCAGTGCTTTCTTAAATATAGTCCTCCTAATACCCTAATATCAGACTGTAGATTAGTGTTCACTAGTTAATTCTAGTCTAACATCTGCTACTATTTAAAGATTAACTACTACCTTAGTACAGCCTTTTACCTATAGACTAATAGGCAGACAGAGCGCTAAAACTAGGAGTTAGAAACCTACCTGCGCATCTACATAAACTATTAACAGGATAACTAGGTAGACTTGTTGCTATACGCAGAGTACGCATACAACTTAAAGGCTTACTTAGCATACAGTAAATCCCCTATTAAGGTAGCATATAGGATTAACTCTTAGGGCTTTAATAGAGTCCTAGATAAGCACTAGTTACACTGTCCCCTAGAGGCCTAGGTAGATAGTAGAAAGGCACTAGACCTCTGCCGGCAGGTAATTAGACAACTAGAGTAGTAGCACAAACTGTAGGTAGTAGCAAAGGATAGCTTAGAGTATGCCTAGAAGAGCAATTCTTATTAGTATAACACTAAGCAGGTAGACAGACACTTTGCTAAAGGCAAGCAAGTGCTACTCTAAGCAAAGAACCTAACAACTAACTAACTATCTAAGAAGTTTAACGCCTGTTACCTAGGTCCCTTTACTATTGTAAAGAAGATTAGGAAGCTAGCTTACAAGCTAGACCTACTACTATTAATAGATAGAGTGCACCTAGTGTTTAATGTATTATTACTTAAACTATAGAGGGAACCCTTCGCAGAAAAGGGGTTCTAGCTAGGTCCTACACAGATCCTAGAAGACACTCTCCTAGTAGAGAGGTATAAAGTTAAAGGGATTCTGCAGCACTGTAACACTTAAGCCTGTAGGCGAGAGTACCTAGTAAAGTAGCTAGGTTAGCCAAATAAAGAAGCTACCTAGGAGCTACTAGAGAACCTTAACTACTGCAAGGAAATCCTTAACAAGTACCTTAAGACAACAACTAACGCAACACAGCAATCTACTTGTAAACATAGGGCTAAGTCTAAGTCAGGTCAGGGCAATCTAAATCTGTATTAGCAGAAGAGGGGTCGCCTAAGGAAGTCCCTCTAGGATAATACTTATGCTACAAAACTATAGAAGATATGTTAACCTAGGGTCACTGTCCTAAGGCTGTAGATTAGCCTAGCAACTATCTAAGGTAGGGGACAAGGGTCTTAAGAGCATAGGGGTAGGCACAGAGGTTTATATAGGTATTACATTCAATCTATTGCTATACATTATCTAAAAAGCAATCTAAAAGTAGAAGGCCTCACAAACCCCTAGTAGGGCTAGGCTAGAAGTTAGGGCCACCTGTACAACAGCGCTCTAGAGTCCTCTAAGCGCCTAAAAACGCTAATTTAGTAGGAGAGATCGTTAACTGCTAGAAAGGCGCAGCTAAGGCGTTAGTAGCAGAAGGCACATTAGTGCTGTAGTAGTACCAACGCTTCTCTGCACCCCCTGGCGGCACTATCCTGCTGGAACACACGCTTAACCTCTATGTTAATAACTACATTAGACAGTTCCTTCTAGCCAACTGTACCTAAGGCAGCCTATATAGAAATTAGCTATAGTAAGGGTAAAGGGTTAGGGAAGAACTTATATTAAAGCGCTGCAGGTTATGCTTACGCAAAACCTAATAAGCCTTATTGTAGTTAACCTAACTTAAGCCTAAGTCCTTTATACAGTAACTAACAGCAGCATTATAGGACACAAAGCTAAGACGATAAGCTTTAGCGTAGTTAAAGGTAGTCTGCTAATAGTGCTAGACGTTACCTAGGATGTTATCCTTAGTTGCAGCGTTACCTTATTAGGCAGTCTCCTTATTTGTCTTGCAGATAGCACGCTTAAGAAGGAAGTCAAGCATGTTAATAGCGCAGCGGAAATAAGGCGCGATCTATATAGGTTAGTATTAGGCAGGCACTAGGCAGAGCTCTAGACTTACCTTAATGCATCTACTAACGTTGCTAGATGTGTACCTATTACACACACTAAAATTGTTCTTGCGCGTGCAGTACCCTATAGGGCGCCTAAAGACCTAAATAAACAACTTAATTAAGCTATTAGGATTAGTAGAGGACTTAGTAGTAAGCTTCTTCACATACTTAGGGCACTAAAACCGCATAAGGGAAGGCTGCAGGGCTATATTGTTAGGCAGCGCGTAGACAAAGTCTAGCAGCTTAGAGTTATTAATGTGCAAAGGCGGGAGGGGCATAATAATAATAAAGAAGTAGAGTAGAAAGTATGTAGAGTATAAAGTAGAGTGTAGATAAGGAAGACAAAGTTAAGGTATCTACTTGTTATATACTGCAACTCTCTCACCTCTATCTGCTGCCTACTAACGTTCTGCTGCCTAACTACCTACTTTCTAAACAATTAAACGCCTATACTTTATATAGTTAGCAAGGAATAATACGCGCCTAATAGGATACTTGCTATACGTCTACAAGGTATCCTAAGTCTAGAGCAAACAATAGCTAATAACATAACAAAGGTACTAGTTAACACTGCGCAATTAACAGATAAACTCCTGTAATAGGAGCAATCTAAGTATAGGGTAACGCCTCTAGGCACTGTTACAGTAAACTACCTACACATAGCGTGTTGCCTTAGGCCCACTTACGCAGGAGCAGGACAACCCCTAGGCACTAACTAGATACCCTATAGGGTACCTCTTAGGTAAAGGTAATAATATATCTAGCTAAACCGCTATAGCGATTAAGCAAACAAGTCTACGCCCCTAGCAACTGCAGTTGTTTAGACTAAGGGTAATAATGCCTCTGTAGAGCTTATAGACAAAGGGCCTAGACACTTAAGCAACCTATAGGGGACAAGTTGTCACACTAAGAAAACAGCCTAGGGCAGCACGTTACTGCACCTAACACTAGCTCCTAGGCAACTGCAGTCCCTAGACTTAGAGCAGCAGTGCCCTGCAGGGACTGCAGTGCGGCAACAGGTATCCTACAGAGGGAACCTACTACAATCACTATACAGTTTGTTCTGTATCTTCTTTTACTATGCTCCTAGAGGTTAAGGCTACTAGACTAAGGGCACTATATCCTTAAGGGGACTAGGGTAAGGCTGCAGATACCCTACAGGGCGGTACTAGCTAAATACTTGTTTAGTAATCTACTAAACTATCACCTAACTCCCCAACAGCCTTAACCACAGGTTCTAGAGTCTTTGATCCTAAGGGATCTAAAGGTAAGGTCACCTAGCGAGCGGCAAACTAGTGCCAGCTGCACCCTGTAGGGAGTCGTTCATGCTAACGTAATTAATAGATTTAAGCACCTACTAACAAGCAAACTAGCTTTCTCCTAACTATTTTCCTCTTACATTAGAGGTTTTTTTAGAGTTTAAACTGGTAAGCATTAGCACATAGGGTTCAGCAGTCTAGGACAAACTGCAAGAAGGGGGCTATTGTTAGGGGCTTTCTACCTTAGGCATGCCAACCCTTAGGAACACCTTAGGGCAACTACAGTTACCCCTTAGAGCCTACACACACGTATATATTCCCCTAAATCCTCAGGGGCTTAACCCCTAAGGATTCGTCTTATCTTACCTAATCCTATACGTTTCGTCCTATCTCTCTTGCCTACCTACAGTGTCCTTATAATTAGCTAGGATCTGTTTAATATGCCTATAGGAAGAGGTAGCAAATTATAGATACTTTTAATTAAGGAGTACTATAGTAGGAAGCTCTTTACGTACTTACTGCTAGGGAAGACTTAAGTAGAGATACTGTAGGTACTTACAAGTTTCTTAAGCTAGGTACGTACCTAGTACAAGCTCTGTATCTGCAAGATAAGTTAAGATAATAATACTGCTACTCTCCTATAGCAAGGGAGCTCCTAATACAAGCGCTAGGCAATTAATAAGGGAATAGATATTAAGCGTATACTACTATATACCTATAAGCTAAAGAAGGCAGTAGAAAGAGTAGGGCAGGAAATAATTACTAAATCTATTAAAATAAGGAGTAGTGCAAACCTACCTAAGAAGCTCTGGCTAGAGGTTATAGCAGCAGCAACATAGCTCTATACTATAAGTCTAACCTACTTAAACAAGCTGTAGAGCCTAAACAAAGAGCTTAATTACTAGTTTACTTACTATTTCTGCTAGTACAAACCTAATTAGGTAAGAGCACTAACAGCTAATCTAAGACCTAATTAGAGCAGGATATACGCCTATAGCTGCAGAGCGTATCCCTAAATAGGGAACAAGCAGCTAGGCGTAATTAGAGAAGCTTTAAAGTAACTCTAAGGGGTTATATTAGATACTTAGTAGGGTACTAAGCTTCTAACATATACTAGATATAGGTCCCTTAACTAAACTAGGTAATTATAACGCGTAATGTAACCTTTAATAAGAAGCTCTTTTACAACAAATTAGATAAGTTGTTAGCTCTTACAGTCTAAGAAGTAGAAGTAGTTGTAGAAATTCTACATAAACCTAATAAGATAATAGAGGTAGGAGAAGTAATAGAGCTCCCCCTTAAACAAAGAGACCTATCGCTTAGCTTGTCTACTAAGAACTAGCTTAGAGGTAACACTTAGGGAGAACCTTAATTGCTAGAAGGCTAGTCTAGTATTAAGGGAGCCTCTAGGATAGATACTATATGCGCGGCAAGCTTAGCCAGCAAGCTGCTAGAGATCTATGTAGAACAACGCTAAGAAACAGGTTTACTTTCCCCTAACTAAACGCCTAAACTAGAGCAGTTAAGTATAGGTAGGGAAGCTCCTAATAAGGAGGATAATCTAACTAGTAGCTTACAGGAAGTGCACTTAACTATAGAAGAAGGGAGCAAGCTAGTAGATAGTAAGGATCTTAATAATCTACTAAGACCTGCTTTGCTGCTTATTCTAATACCTTCTTAAAGATTAACGCAAGTAGATAAGGCAGGCAGGAGACGCGCGTATCAGCGGAGAGTCTAGGGCCTGCCTATAAGACAGAGCTGCTAGATAGAGAACTACAAGCGCAACAAGCCTACTAACAACAGAGCAGGTTAGTACTCTGTAATAAGCTCTATAAATAATTACAGATACACCTAGCTTATCTACCTACTGTTTAAACATGCGAACAAATATAGCATAGATAGAAGGGAGCTGCTTACTGCCCACGCAGTGATTGTTACCTCAACCCTAAAAAAGGAAAGACTAGTTGCTTAAAACGAGCGCTAGTTACACAGGGACAAGCTCCCTCCACTGCTAAGCAAATAGAAAGATCTACTCTATCACCTACTAGGAGCTCTTTTTTACTAGGCCTACTAAAAAGAGATAGACACGCTTATTAAGAAGGAAATATAGAGAGAAATTAACTAATTAAGCGCCTTATTAAGGCCCCTGCTGCTTAAATAGGTCTTTACCTACAAATTTAACTAGGATAGCTACTTCCTTAAATGTAAGGTAAGGATCTGCGTACGTAGAGATCTATAGGCAAAGGATTTAATTGTCTTAACCTATGCTATAACACTTACTACTTGCTTGTTTTGCACTATAGTAGCAATTGCAGCCTAGTTTAACCTAGAGCTCTGTTAGTATAACGTAACTAGCGCGTTTCTAAACGCAAGCTGCTAGGATAAACCTTAGGTGCTCTATAAATTACTAGATAGATTTAAGAAACCTAAGCAAGTTGTTCTACTACAATAAGCTCTATATAGGTTACGTAATTTGCTAGTCCTGTAGTATAGAGAGCTCTCTAGTACGCTCTAGAAGCTTAGTCTCTTAGCATTAAAAGAAGAGCTATGCCTATTCTATAATCCTAAAGAAAAAATAGTGCTACTCTTCTATGTTAATAATATCCTCCTTGCCTATTACAATAATAATTAAGCTGCTGCTAAATAGCTAATAGGCGCGTTAATAGAAAAGTATTAAATTAAAGACTATAGAGCTGCTAAATAGTTTCTAGACGTTTAAATAATTAGAAACTAAGAGGCCTGTACTATAACTCTCGCGCACAACTTCTATATTAATAAGCTTGCTACTAAATTTAAGATAGTAGAGAAGGGGTCCTTCCCTACAGTCCTATTTCCTATAGAGGAGCTGCTTAAATATAGTAGAGAAGCTTTAAAACAAGAGGTTAAAGCGTTTTAAGGACAAGTTAGGTCTATACTCTATACAGCAATTATGATTTAACTAGATGTAGCATACGCTGCCTCTTAGCTATCTTATTATTTAATAAATCTAGGAGCAGCTTACTTTAAAGTAGCTGCTTAGGTTTTAGCTTATTTGTATAGAATAAAGTATCTAGGTATAAGGTACAGCGCTTACAAAGGCAGTTATCTGCTTATATGTAGAGACGCCTTATTTGCTAATAATAGAGAGTCCTGTTAATCTTCCTAGGGGTATATTGTGCAGCTCTTTAGCAGTCTAATTATCTAGAAAGCTGCACAGCAGTTAACAGTAACTACTTCTACTACTAAGGCTAAATTACTCGCTTTAGAGCATGTAGCTAAAGAGTTAGTAGCTCTAAAACAATTCCTAGGAGAACTTTAGCTAGACTTAGGGGTGCTGTAGGAGATTTTCTATAACAACTAACAAACTATCTAACTAGTAGTTAAAGAGAGCAAGCGGCTTACTACCTAGCTGCGCTATGTAGATATCTAAAATATGTAGTTAAAACAAGAGTACGCTAAGGGAAACCTCTAAGTAACCTACCTTAAAACAAGTAAGATGCTAGCTAACAGCCTTATAAAAGCGCTTCCTAGACAAGCTTACAAGCGCTTTTTGTTGCATTTAAACTTACAGAGCTTAGTTACAGGAAAAGAGCAGGTTAATAGAGAAAGAGAAGATCTTTAAATTGCTAGAGAGGATAACCCCTCCCTAAATAGGTATAAGTCTTCCTAGACTGCTTGTAGCAGCTCTTTAAAGCACACGCCTAACAGCTAAGAAGCTTACAAAAACAAATTAACTATAGGTAGAGAGGACAACCCCCTCCCTATAGGCCTTAAAGAACCTACTTACAAATAGGTACTTAAAATTTATACCTATCTGCAAGCAGGCCCTTTACTACCTAGATAGTAGTGCGTAGGTTAGTAGCCTGCTAAACGCTTGTTAGCTACTATTATCTACTAAAAACTAAGTTACTTACTAAAGTTGTTACTCTACTAGAGGAAGTAAGCTCCTCTACTAGTTCTAGCCTAAGCAGCTTAAGGGTAGGGGGAGTAGGAAGCAGGAGTGCCTAAAGGCACAACGCTAGCAGCGCTTGCTGCAGTAGCTAGTAGTAGCGTTGTTAACGCATAGTACAACTAAGCTGCTTGCTAGTAGCGCGTCCACGCAGTACGCGCAGGGAATTAACCTGCGCGTACTAGGCACTGGAGCGCCTAAGACAGGGGCAGGGGGTGTAGGTGCGGGCACAGGCGGCGGCGGCAGCGCAGCAGCGTAGGCAGCAGCAGTGGCAGCGGCCATAGCGGCAGTGGTGGTAGCAACTGCTGAAGGAGCGGGCGAAGCCGCAGCCACAGGCTTAGGCTTAGGCGAGGGGGTAGGCGCAGGCATAGGGGCGGGCGCAGGCATAGGGGCGGGCGCAGGCAAGGGCGAGCAGGCAGCTGGCAGCTAGCTAGCTTAGGCAGCAGCTTAGGTAGCAGAGGCAGCAGCAGTGCGCGCGTGGCGCTAGGTTTTAGTCTATTTCTATAACTAAGTTAGGAAAACCTCTAGAAAAGAGCTAGGAAAACGTTAATAGTAAGATTAGTTAGATAACGTCTAACAATAAAGCTCTTAACAAATTAAGAAGCTAGAAACAATTAGCTAGAGAGTACTTAGGCGCGCAGAAAACAATTTAGTATACTTATAGGCATATTAATAGATATAACTAGAGAAATAGAGAAATTAAGCAGGTAGGATGCTTATATAGGGAAGTAACTAGGTTAGTAAAGGTAAAGCTGCTAGACTATAGTCCTTACGCTTACTCTTACTACCTAGAAGTACTTACCTTAACTATAACTAAGCAGCTTAATAGCTAGCTATAGGCTTAGAAATTTAGCTAACAAAAATAAGCGCCTAAACTAGCAACAAACTGCTTACAAAAGTAGCCTAAAAATTAGAGAGGTCTCTTAAAAGGAAGAGTACCTAGAGTACGCTGCAGGCGCGCAGTAATCTTAGATATCTAGAGAAATATAAAAATCTAAGATTAGAGCCCTACAATTACTAAGGGCACGCTCCTAGTTTAGTTGTTCCTAATATAGGATTAACTAGGGGGTGTGTTGCGTAACTAAGCGCGTAGAGTTACATACGCGGCTTGTTTTCTAACAGAGCGTGCTAATTTAGTTAAGCTGCTCTACCTTAGCAACGCTGGTTCTAAGCAGCCCTAATACTAGCTAAACGCTTATTAAGCAAAATTACGTAACCTACACATTTTATTTATATTTAAGCAACACGTTCTATATAGAAAAATAGATACTAATTAAATTAATTAATTACTTAAGTATAGTCCTGCAAGATCTATTACACCTTATAATCTATAACCTATTACGTTATTAACTAGATATCCTTTAGGAATACCTTAATATAGCATAGGAGAAAGGCTAGATCTCTCCTAGTAAGTTACCTATAGGAGCACTAATCCTGTTTGTACCTAAAGCAGACAGTACCTTGCAGCTCTATATAGACTACTAGAGCCTAAATAAAGTTATAGTTAAGAACTTCTATCCTATCCTACTTATTAGTAAGATATTAGATTAATTTTAAAAGTAGTAATCTTCCTAAAGCTAGATCTACGTAATGCCTACTATAGGCTCTAGATTAAGGAAGGCAACAAGTAGAAAACTGTATTTAAAACTAAGTACAGGCACTTTAAGTACCTAGTAATGCTATTTAGACTAGCAAACGCTCTAGCAACGTTCTAGTCCTACATTTATAGAGCCCTTAGAGGCCTATTAGACTACACTTATGTAGTTTACCTAGATAATATCCTAATCTACTCTAAATATAAGGAGGACTACAATGCCTACATTAAGGAGGTCCTAGACTGCCTTATTAAATAGGGTTTATTTTACAAAGTAAGTAAATATAAGTTCTTAACTAAATTAGTTAAATTTCTAGGCTTTATAGTAAACCCTAGGGGCGTTATTATAGACCTAATGCGTATATAAACTATATAAGAATAGCCTAAACCTAAGGGGTTTAAAGATATCTAGCAGTTCCTAGGCTTTACAAACTTCTACTAGCAGTTTATCTATAACTATTCTAGTATTATATAGCTACTAGTAGACTACATAACAGCTGCCTGTAACCTAACATTAGGCCCTAAGGGTCCTAACCTAAAGAAGGGGGAAGAGACTAGCAAAAAGCTGTAAGGGACTAATAAGATAGTATAAACTATAGAGTTAGCCTAAAGAGGCATACTAGGCCTTTCTTATAATTTAGAAGTTTATAGAAGCACCTATATTTTAACACTTTAACCTAATAAAACTAATTATAGTAGTTACTAATGCCTTAGATTTTAGTATAGCTGCTATCTTGCTATAACCTTAGATAACTAAACTAGCAATAGAATATTACTAGAAACTAGTAGCGTTCTAGAGTTAAAAGTTTTAGAGTCTATCTATCTTATAGGACACTTATAACAAGGAACTATCTATAATTATTAAAGCATTTAGGTAGTAGTAACACTACCTTAAGCACGCTCTATTAACAATCTAGGTACTCTCTAATTATAACAACCTAAGATACTTTATAACAATAAAGAAACTCTTACCTAAGTTAGCTTACTAGGTAGAGGAGTTAGCAAGGTTTAACTTTTAAGTTAAGTATAAGCTAGGACCTAAGAACGCAGCTAACAGCCTATTAAGGCGTCTAGATTACGCGCAGGGACTTATAATTAGGGAAGAACAAGCACTCTGCAATGCAATGCTACCTACCCTCTAATAGAAGCTTTAGATCTAGACTCTCTAGGCGTCTACAGCTTATAATACTAAATAGGCAGTGTATAGTGTAGGCAACTATAAGGAGGCAATAACAGACGCTATAATAACTTCTAAGACTACCCCTATAGAATTCTACTAATATGTTAGTTTTAGGGATACGTCTCCTACAGCTCTTAACTACCCTTCTACAAGCTATAGCTAGGGTTAAACTAATTAATCTAAAGCTTAGGAGGAGACTAAGAGAAATATCCTAAGGGCTCTCCTTTATAACCTAGGTAGAGTAATTAGCTCCTCTATATATCTTGCAAACATAGCTGCGTAAGATAATACTACATATGCACTAGTAACCCTAGACTGCCTTATTAATTATATTAGACAGGCTTAGGAGTGTAATAAGGCCTATACTACTTATAAGTTGCTAATGCGTTAGAAGGAGGGTAGAGCAGCTAAGAGCTAACTATACTAGGAATTAAACCTAAGTACAGTCCTGCGTAGAAGTAGGAAAGTGTAGATTCCTAATAATATAACGCTCTACTAAATAATCCTATTAAAGAACTATAATAACCTTATAGAAGGCTATTACAGGACTAAAGAAATTACCTAAGTTTTAAAATAAAAGTAGTATTAGCTATAGTTAACTAAGGACGTATATAAGTATATCTATAGGTGCCTAGCGCGCTAGTAAAATAAGATTTGTTAGTATAAACTATAGGGACTACTTATACTACTAATAGTACCTAATATAGCCTAGTAGCACTACTTACTTAATTTTGTAATAGACTTACCTAAGTTAGGAGAGAACTATATAAATAAGTTTAACTTAATCCTATTACTAGTAGACTAATTTATTAAGTACGTCTAGTATATACCTATTACTAAAATAATAACAGCCTAGCGCGTAGCTGTTAGGGTCTCTTTTTAGAGAGGTAGCATGCTATTAAGCATTTAAAGGTAGAGAGTGTATTAGCAGGTTATAGATAGACTACTTACTACTAAATAATTAGAGTAATTCTATTAGATTATATAGTTTTACTATCCCTGCTGCCTTATAGGATCCTTAGCCCTAGTGCAGAACACTTAGAGACAGTAGACCTAACAATATCCCTCTTCTAGTACTGCTTATCCTAAGCAACTAGTGTTAAGGTTATCTAAGCTGAAGTAAGTAGTTATAGACTACTATAGGTTGTTAGAGGTCTAGAGCACTAGGGATTAATAACCTAGTAGCTAAAGAGACTTTCTTAAATCTGTAGGTAGGTTTGCTCTTCTCTACCTTTACCTTTACTTTTACTTCTACCTTTACCTAAGATTTTTGCAGGTGCCTAGATAATAAGTAGGTCTACGCGCTGCTAGTTCTCTCTCTAGATATACCTAATGTTACTCCCTATTTTAGACTATTACTTTAATACTATACTCTACTTTTTAGTAAGTTAGTACTTTTCTTTAACAGGAATAGATTTTTCCTTACTAATCTAGAGTAACTCTATATAGGTTGTTATAGGTTGTTATAACTCTACAGACAGCTAACTAAGTTCTTTAGGCTCTAACTATTCTACAAGCATACTCTCTAGCCCCTAGGCCTACTGTACTGCACTACACTGCCTATTATACGTCTAGACTAACTAAGATTATAGATCTAAACGCTGTTAGCAATAATATAGCCTTGAATAGCGTGTAGTCCTTGTAGATCTGCATCTAATGCGTCTGTAGCTTTGCTACAGGCTAGTATAAGCACTGTAACAGGACTAGTTATGTCTATATCTAAATTACCCCTGCTAATATTAACTTGTACAAGGTATAGCTGCTAGAGATAGACTTAGGTAAGTTAGAGTAGGTTATGCGCTGCTTCTAGTGCTTCTCTGCTAACTAGGAGTGCATTGCTGTGTGTATTCCCCTTCTTTAGCCTAATTATAACCTCTTATAGGTTATAACTAACTCTAACAGCTCTATCTAAAGCATAACAGCGATCTAGCTAGGATTTACAACATTCTCTAGACCTTAGAGTTTAGTATCTAGGACCTAGACTAGGACATAGTTAATAGTAAGCTCCTGTAGCGCTTATTAACTAAGATAGAGAAGAAGACGTCTAAGTTTAAGCTTATGTCCCTCTATTAGCCTATCTCCTAGGCCTATAGCTAGTAAGTTATCCTCTTAAGTAGTTTTAGTCTATTATAGGTTATTCTTACACCTCTAGTAGCACTTACATCCCTTACACTGCTTACCTCTACCTACACACTAGTGCTATTGCTAAAGATAAGGACCCTTACTCTAAGTTCTGCCTAGACTAGCGCTAGCGTAGCAAGAAGGCTATGTTAGTACGTGCTAAGGCTAGCAAGCGCATCCTTAAGGCTACTATTACTAATAGAGTTGCTAAGGAGACTAATTTACTACGTAAGCAGGTATATATACTTATCTTATTTCTAAATAGACTATTCTAACTTATTATAGACTAAGGTTTGCAATTATGCTCTAAACCCTAGTTTAAAGTGTAGGAAGCTAGGTAATGCCTTAGTTGCAGAGATAGCTATGCTTATAAGAGAGAAGAGCTTTGCTACTAGCGCTAAGAAGGGGTCCCTATCTAAGAAGATTAAGGCTCTAGAGAAGAGGCTAGATAAGTATAATAAGGTCTAAGAGTAGTAAGAGCGCGTTATAATAGGTCCTAATAGACTATTATAGCTTGTATAATAATATAACTATAAACAATTTCTATAGTTAGATTTCTCTAGAAATCTTAGATATATCTAAGCCTTTAGCTTAAATTTAATAGAGTACTTGCTTTTGCATCCTGCGTTTTCTTCTTGTAATATTAGAAGTTTTATACCCTAATGTAATCTTATTAGAGCGCGTAATAGGTTATTATAACCCCTATTACTGCTATTCTATTATAGATTAGACTATTGTAATTTAGACTAAGTTCTTATAGTTTATAACAGACAATAAGGGATTATAAGAGATGCTTATAAGTAAGGCTAAGGTAATCCTAGAGTATAACGCTGTTAAATACCCTAAAAACCCTGTAGGAAAATTAGTAAAGGTACGTTGTCTCCTTAGGATCCTCTTGTTACCTTTGCTTATCCCCCTTCTTCTTTAGGGGTTGCCCTTAGCCCTTATAAGCCTTTTTGTTTATATTCCTTTTTAGCTTATTACCTTTAGATTTCTAAAATTTTTAAAGGATGTTACTAGAGATATTTTAACTAGGCTCCTAGGAGTTCTCTTTATCTCTATAGCTGGTCTATGTAACTAGATATTCCTACTGTCGCGTAACTAAGCGCGTAGAGTTACATACGCAGCTCGTTTTCTAACAGAGCATGCTAATTTAGTTAAGCTACTCTACCCTAGCAACGCTGGTTCTAAGCGGCCCTAACACTAGCTAAACGCTTGTTAAGCAAGATTACGTAACCTACACATTTTATTTATATTTAAGCAACACGTTCTATATAGGAAAATAGATACTAATTATATTAATTAATTACTTAAGTATAGACCTGTAAGCTCTGTTATAGTTATAAGCCTAGCTTCCTAAGCACAGGAGATCTCCTGCGCACTTAGCAAACAAGCTTGTTAGACTTAGCTTAACTACTCTAATTACCTAATTATATTTCTATCCCTACTAAACGCTGCTATAGGCAAGCTTGTTAACTATAATAAGCAAGCTCTCTTAGGTGTCCCTACAGGACCCTATTAGCTTAAAACAAGATCTAATTAGCCTAATTAGTACATCTAACTTACGTAGCATGCTAAGCTTTGTAACGTATAGGATATAGTAGATCTAGACGCTAAAGACGCCCTAGGTATGTATAAAGAAGCGCCTAAACTACCTATTATAGGCTTGCTCCCTACTTAACTACTAGCTTAATCCACCTAAAGCTAGAGCACCTAACCTAATAATCCTCCTATAGACTAAACAACAAGCGTTAAGAAATATAACAAGAAGCTCCTTAGATACAAGATTAGAGCAAGCAAGTAGGCTACTAAGGCAGAACGCCTTTAGAAGATCTAGAACTAGGTTAACATTATAGTATTACTATTAATCCTCTTACTAGTAATAGTAAAGCTTGTTATTAATAATACTACAACGCTGTAATCGCTTATGCAAGCAATAAAAGAGGAGCTCGCTCTAACAGATGTTAGCACCTAGAACTAGGTTAGGGCAGAGTACTAACAGCATCTTAGAGCAGC
This sequence comes from Ascochyta koolunga, assembly GCA_026119515.1. NCBI lineage: Eukaryota > Fungi > Ascomycota > Dothideomycetes > Pleosporales > Didymellaceae > Ascochyta > Ascochyta koolunga. Next base: position 3,020,383 of record JANLCG010000001.1, on the reverse strand, counting down.
TAAAAAGTTAAGAGCTGCTCTACAAGACTATTACAACAGGTAGTTATACCTCTATAGAATAGCTAAGTTATACAAGCTTCTAGAGGTTAAGAGGGCGCTTGCTATGCAGGATTTCTTAGATGCCTTAAGTTATAGAATTGCCCTAGATTAGGCTTGTACTTTAAACTAAAGGATTATCTAGGATAGTATCCTAGGGCTTAATTTACTTAATTTAGACAAAGTAAGTAGGGTCTTTAGTAGTTTAATGCATAAGTACACTATAAGAGCAGGGAAAGATAACCTAGGAGTATTTGCAACGTTTAGAAGCTAATTAGACGCTACTTAAGCTCCTGCTATTAACTCTAAGAGCTTAAGTAGGAACTTATGCCCTTGTAAATAAAAAGAAGAGACTTAAAAGTAGAAACTAACTAATTGCTAACGCCTAGAGACGGTAGTTAGAGGGAGCTCCTTACTGCCTATCTATATAAGCAAAAGCTATTGCAAGGATACTTAATAGAAGTTTAAGAGTTAAGAGTATATAGATACTAGGAAGGCAATTAAGCAGCTTAATTAGACTCTAAAAGCTCTTTTAGCAATAACAGCTCTACTAGCAAAAGGCATCCTACCTAAAGTTAAGTTTCCTAGCAATGTACAGGCTGCTCTAATTAATCTAAAAATAATACAACTACGCAATCTAGCTAAGAAACCTAGGGTTTACAACCTTATAGATTTCAATGCTTATCTGCTCTTAGAGAGTACAATTTTAGATAATAGAGCAGCTACACACTTAGTTAACAGCGCAGATTAGCTCGTACCTAGGTTATTTAGCCCAGCTAACTCTACTAACACTGTAGAGGCAGGCACACAAGCATTTCTAGTAGTAGTGTTCCAGTAAGAAGTGCTTAACCTGTTGGTATGTAGAGGACGGAGGAGCTACATTGCTGTGCAAGAAACTACAGATATAGGTTACGTAGATAAGATATAAACTTTATTTTTTTGTAGTAGTATATAATAGTCTAGGAGGCTTTGTCTAAATTTCCTGTTATCTCTTTATATACTAGCGCTACTTACCAGCCTTAGCATCCTAAGTAACTGCTGAGGCAGTCACTCTGTGCACTGGCACAAACCTCCCCTACCTTAATAGCACGGCCCCCTCGTGCTTACAGAGGAGAGGCTGGTAAGTAAAGTGTTACATAGGAAAATAAGTAAGAGTAGAGTGTTAAATCAAAAGAGAAAAGAAACAAACAAAAGAAACAACTTCCTCTACTCCTTTATCTGTCCCTTGCCCTTGTCCTTCTTTAGTTAACTACTTAACTAGGTAGTAAACTAAGCACTAACATCTTAGCGAGTAGAACGAGTGTTGTATCAGCTAACAGCAGCAGTTCCTACTAAACTAGATAATCTAGCAACAACTGTTAACCTTGTTGCCTTTAAGGTCTTTAGAGTTAGTAATAGATAGTGCTTATCTAACAATAAACTAGCGTCTACCCTAGCTACATCCTATTTAGTTAGAGAGTTAGGTTACACATTTATCTTAGAGAACATCTTAGACAGTGCTAAATCCCTGCTGTATTCTCTATCCTACTTTTTAGCACTATCTAAGAACTTAGCTAGATGTAATAATCCTATAAAATACAACTAGTTAGGGATATCTAAGTTAGCATCCTCCTTGTATACTCTTATCTTAGCTGTCTTAACCTATTCCTAGTGCTTCTTAACTATAGAAATGTTACTAGCACAAGTCTATTGTATATAAGCTAGTAACTGCTTTAAATCTATTTAGTTTAGTATTTTATCTATTTTGTCTAGCATAGGGACTAAGTTATAGCAAGCCTAGCAGTAAATTACTTTTAAGATCTATAACGTAAACTCTAGTAGAATATCCCTAGGAAAGGCATACAGTACTCCTCTATATCTGTTAGCGTGCCTAGAAGGAGATAACAGACCTGCTTATAGCGCCTAGTAAGATGCAGCAATTTCTGCATAGCTACCTATCTCTAGAATCTCTATAGTGCTGTAGTCTTCTGTTACTAGCACAAACCAAGGAAGAACAGTGCATTACTGTTTTGTGGCTAGTCTAGTAGACCTATAAGGGAGCAGCAGGTTAGAGATTTGTACTTGCCCTACCTTGCATAGATACTTCTTCTATTCGCAAATAAGCTTATCTTTAATTTTATTTAGGTAGTCCTAGTTATCCTTCTAACCCTTAATGTATCTATTCCTCTTATCTATACCCCTCTTCTGTTGCTATTTAAGGTATTTGCCTACATAGTTATAGAACCTAGCAAGAGCAATAGTGTAGTTCTCCTTATCTTTATTATTAAAAGACACTAAGCCCTAGATTATTTGTAAACCCCTGCTATTTACGTAAGTATTAGCTAGGTTAAGGTCTACGTGTTTAAACGCTATTTAGTTACTAGAGCTAGTGTACTTTGTATAGTAGGGGTAAGAGATAAGGTTAGTCTAGCAACAAAGTAAGATATACAGAAACTAGTAGCCTACATCCCCTTAAATAAGTTGCTAGACTACTAAGTAGTATATTGTCCTATACTATCTAAGGTTACTGTATCTATTAATAGTATAGGTGTGCTAGTTATACATGTTAAAGTAATTATTTATAATTTCCTAAAGCTCTTTATCTCTAAACCCCTCTTAGAAGCAGTTAGCTATAATAGTTCCTTCTGCCTTAAACGTGTTTACTATTTGTTGTAGAAAGAGAGTAGGATATCTGTTAATAAACGTATTCTAGTCTACCTTAAGACTAGTACTGTTTAATTAATAGCAGTAGGATTAAAGGCTGTCTAGAGTGCCTAGGCCTCTAAGGTAATTCTAGAACAGTATGCAGGTTTGTACGTTGCTGTGCCACATTCCCTATTTGTAAGGGTATAGGTACAGCATTATAAGCATGTTAACAGCAGTATGCCTTAGCATTAATTAGACTAGAAGGCCTAGTTATCTAGCGATATATTTTAAGTAAGAGAAGCATACTCTATATTTACTAACCTTATAGTAAGCTATTATAGAACCCTTTATCCTTTAGCTCTTAGGTTCTAATTTAATACAACACTCTCAGACCTATATATAGAGCAGCTTTATCTTATCTGCGTCCTTAAGAGTTCCTCTGCTATGCTTTTTGCACTGCATAATAAGAGCTAACTTAGGGTTTGCACATAGACAGCTCTTAGAGCCTTTAACCTCCTGTATAGCCTTAGGACTAATAGACTTGTCCTCTTAAGCAGATTAAGCTTTATTATTAGTAGGGAAGACAGCTCTCTTACTGCTAACATCCTTAAGAGAGCAGAATCTAGTACTACAAATAGTTAATTGCTCCTAGTATTATTTGTTGTTAGGGATAGCTGTTACATTAGTAATAGAGACAGTTCCTTCTCTGTAACAAACAAGTGTGCTAGCTACTTCTTCCTGCTAACGTGTGTGTCTAACTCTAAGCTCTAAGGCTAACCTATTAACCTCTCTAGGGTTAAGGTTAGTAAGTAAGTTATCCTCTTCCTCTTAGGCACTCTTAAGGGTCCCTTTGCTAGTTGTTCTAGTGTTTTAAATATAACTAGTAACACCTAATTACACTCTTATTAGTCTTAATAGAGTAAGGGAGGACCCCTCTAGTAGTTAGCTAGAGCTGCCAGCAGTTTGCACTGCAGATGCCCCTTCTGCTAGTATTAATGCTAGCCCTAGTCCTAGGCTTAGGCCAATTGTCCTAAGTCTAGAAGGTGTATCTCTAAAGATAGAGTTAATAGGCAGAAGCATTCTATTGCTGTGTTTTGTAAGCCTACTAGCTGTAGTCTACTTCTAAGTTATTTGTTCTATAACTAGATAGTAAGTTGTTTTTCCTTCTAAGTTAAATATTCTTGCTAGGGGCATAGTCTTCTAGTGCTAAAGAGTAGCTTGCTAGAACTTTTGTTAGCTATTACTACTATCTATAAGGTAAACTGTGTATTTCTTTATATTAGTGTATAGGTTAGGTAAATCTAAAATGCCTCTAAGGAGCTTAAGGAGAGGGTAGCTGTTGTTTTTAGAGTTACCTATAAAGGACTAAATGTCTTATTTAAACAGCTGTATTCCCTCGCAAGCTATGCCCTAGTCTAAAGAGTTAATATACTTATCTTGCTTGCAATAGGGTTTGTAAAGTCTTTAGTACATAGCAGAGTTAATAAACTTAGCTAGGTACATAGTACCTAGTCTTGCTATGCAGTATACAATGTTAGTTAAGCAACTGTGCTCTATGCTAGAGGCAGGGCTATAAGGCGCAATAATATTACTTATAAGTGTCTTTCCTCTAGGCAGCAATTTAATGCGTGTTAACGCGCTACTTAACTCCTATATTCTCTTTTAGTTGTAGTTTATAGCTGTAGCAATAGCAGGGTATTTACTCTTAAACTGTGCAGCCCCTCTGTATTATGCAATTAGGTTCAGTGTCTGCTCTATAACTAATAATATAAGGTGTATTATTGTAGCACCTTTGTTAAACTCTAATATAGCAGCTACTATCTAAGAGTCTAGTGCGTGTCTTTGTTAAACTAGGTTACCCTAGGTTAGCTATGTAATAAACTTGCCTATTAAGATGTTGTTAAGGTATAGCATACTAATACTATAGATAGACGTTATAGTATTAGAGGCAATAGCTTAAAGAGCATCTAGCTAAGACACATAGGAAGAGCCTAGTTGCTCTTAGCTAGCTATTACTAGGGCTTAGGAGTCTAAGGCTATAGTGTAAGTGTAGTAATAGAGCTAGGTTGCTTAATTAAATTAAATTTTTAAGTTTTTTTATTGTGTGTAGTAGGGTAAAGGAGTAATAGAGTAGCAGAGTGAAAGTAGCAAGCTATTACTTATAGCTATATTAAGTATCTATTCTTCTTACTACTATTTTGCTACTTAATTATAGTAGGATTATAGCAGTAGGGTAAAGTTTACGCTAGCGTTTTTCGCTTAACAGCTGCGCAGCTAATAGGAAGCTATTAGGTGTAACTTGCTAGCTTCTAGTTAGTTAGGTTTTTGTAAGGGCACTGTAGGCAGGCGTTTAGAGATAGGACGAATAGTAGATAGATAGATAGATATAAGACGAATCCTTAGGGTGTAAGCCCTAAGGCGTTTAGGAGGGTTATATACATGTAGTCTGTAGGTCTCCTGCCTAGCCCTAAGGTTGTCCTAGGGTCTAGCTAGTAGCCCTTAGGAGGAATACCTGTAACAGAGCCTCCCCTTTCTTACAGCTCGTCCTAAGCTGCTAGATCCCTAGAAGAAAATAAGTTTCTATTATCCCTACCTACAGGTATTATTAAACTCTAAAAAAACCTCTTCTTTTTAAGGAAAATTGCGTTAGGAGAAATGCTATATAAGGCTTATAATTGCCTACGTAGCTACTAGGTCCCTAGTTCTGCCTAAGTGTGCTCCTATAGGTTTCCCTGTACTAATTGTAGGTTAGGTGTAACCTACTTGTTTGCTTATAGCCTTGTAGGTAGGCTACTAACGTCTATATAGGCGCTTAGCTAAGTAGGTATTACTAGTTAACAGTTTGCTCGTCCTGCTAGATCCCTATAGGGATCCTAGTAGGTCTCTAGTAAGGGTTATGCTCCTACGTAAGACTAACTAGAGCCTAGCGTGTATAGGGCAAACATTTCCTCTATAAGTATTAATATTAGTCTCTTAGACTAATGTTAATAGTGCCTTTGTCTTATTAGTAACTGCGTAGTGTTACCTATTTAATATTATAATATAGCAGGGAGGTAAGTAAATAATATTACTTTACTATTAACTAATTATAAATAACTATTTACTAGTATGCGTGTTTCCTTACTAGTATGTAACAGTGTGTATATAGGCAGGTAAGAGCGTAGTAAATAGTTAGAGCGTAGTTAGTAGCTGCCTAGGGCTTACGTATAAGTATATAAACAGCTATCCTAATACACTTTTCTAGCTATTAATATTATAATTTTCTCTACTACACTTCTATATTAAGCATTAACATAACCCTGCCTCCTGCCTATATTACTAATAAGGCTCTGCCTAACTTTGTGTACTTGCTGCTAGATAATATAGCCCTACAGCCTTTGCTTACTAGGTTCTAGTGTTGTAGCTGCCTTACCTGCCTTATAACTAAGTTAGTAAAGGCGCCTATAGGAACAATTAAGTTATTTATTGCAGTCCTCTGCTGTTCTAAGGGTTACTGCACCTACAAGAACAACTTTAGGGTGTGTAGTAGGTATGTTAATACAAAGAAGGGTAGTTATGTTAAGGTACGTTGTCTCTTAACTTTACCTAGTTTGCCTGCTAACTATGCTTAGATTAACGCTTATTTCTGCTAGGCTGTTAACATGCTTAACTTCCTTATTAACTGTGCTACCTGTAAGATAAACAAAGAGACTATTAGGCTTAGTAACAGCGCTAGCAATAATAAGGTCTTAGAGAACACTTAGCAGTACTAGCAGACTGCCTTTAACTACGCCCTTAACTGCTATACTAGGTTTGTTAAGTATAATAGTATAGAGCGCTACAAGATTAAGAAGTCTAGCATAAGTAAGCTTAAGTACTATAATGCCTGCTAGACGTCCTGCAAGCATAACCTTAAGCGCTTTAACGTTGCTCTTAATACTGTTAGTATAAAGGCCCCTACTAACGCTGTTGTTAACAAGGTAGTTAAAGACTACTTTAAGAAGAATAGCGCAGCTGCAAATGCTAAGAAGCGTTGGTACTATTACAGTACTAACATCCCCTCTACAGTAGACGCCCCTACAGCCCCCTTCTAGAGGTTGTTATCTTCGCCTACTAAGCTGTACACCCCCTCTAGGCGTAGTAGCTCCTGTTGCCTTAGCAACAAGTATAACAAGGATAATAGGACCTTCTAAGTAGTTTTTAGGTAGCCCTGTAATCTAGCTATAAAGGTTAGTTGCAGTAGGTATTAATTTATAGTAGTTAATAAACTCTGTTACTTTTCCTATAACTATTTCTGTTGTAACTGCTGTCCTTAGACAGTGTCTAGCTTCCCTTTAGTTTAGGGTTAGAGAGATATTAGGTCTGTTTGCAGTACACGCCTTATATCGTTATAAGCAATTCTGGCTATGCCCCTGTAGGTAGCTCCTGTAGAGTGGCCTAGGGTAGCCTACGTGTAATCTATGCCTTATATTGTTATAAGCGATTCTAGCTATGTTCCTGTAGGTAGCTTCTGTAGTCTTCCTCTCTTCTGCCTTTATAGGGGAGGTACCTAGCTTAGTAGAGTTATAGTGCTCTGTTTAATACTCTTATAGTAGTCCTCTAGAATCTTGTTGCAATAATTAAGATTAGTAAGTAGTTCCTAGGTAGAGTTTGTATTTGTCTACCTAAGCTATTTTACAAGGTACTCTTGTCTGTAGGTAGATGTATTGCAATAATTAAAGATGCCTTTAACTTTGTACTAGTCTACAGCTAGTACTTTGCTGTTTGCTATCCCTACAGGGCCTAGTTAGAACCTAGTGCTAGCAGGTAGTATTATCTAAGGTTTAAGTAAAGATATATTAAACACTAGGTAGATCCTGCTTATTAATAGTAGTAACTTTAATTTATACGCTAGTTTCCCTATTTTCCTTATAACTGTAAATAGTCCTAGGTACCTTATATTAAACTTCTTTAAAGGACAATTTGTAGCTAGGTTCTTTGCCTAGGGAATTACTTTATTACCTACAGCAAAGTGCTTCTCTATTTGCTTAGCGTTATACTAGCGCGTTATGCCTTTCTAAGCATACTCTAGGCTTTCCTTTGCTGCAGCCTACATCTTATGCTACTGCTCTAGGCAGCTAGCGACTTGCTGGCGTAGCTCTAGGGCTGCTGCGTCCTTTCCCTATACCTGCAGTAGTTGCCTTAGCTAGTGCTTATTAGGTACTCTGTTAAATCCCTTTAGATTAGTCCTGTAGGCAACTTTAATAGGTAATTCCCTATATATAGAGTAACACTTAGAGTTGTAGGCATACTCTGCGTATAGTAACAGGTCTACCTAGTTATCCTAATTGTAGTTTATGTATATACGCAGGTATGTTTCTAACTCCTAGTTTAGGCGTTTAGTTTAGCTGTTAGTTTAGGGATAGAATGTAGTACTTAGCTAGTAGTCTATTTTAAGGTAGTAGTATATGTTAGACTAGAATTAGATAGTAAACACAGATCCCCTATCTAATAGTAGGGTGTTAGGAGGACTATGTTTTAGGAAGCACTGTTTTAAAAGTAGCTTAGCTACGCGCTAGGCTGTTATTATTTTAGTAATAGGTATATACTAGACATACTTACTAAATTAGTCTACTAACACTAGGATTAAGTTAAACTTGTTAATATAATTATCTCTTAACTTAGGCAAGCCTGTTACAAAGTTAAGTAAGTAGTACCGCTAGGCTGTATTAGGTACTAGTAGTAGCATAAGTAGTCTCTATAGTTTATACTAACAGATCTTGTTTAACTAACATGCTAGGTACCTATAGATGTACTTATGTACGTCCTTAGTTACCTATAGCTAATAGTACTTCTGTTTTAACACCTAAGCAGTTTTCTTAGTTCTATAATAGCCTCCTATAGGGTTATTATAGTTCTTTAATAGGATTGTTTAGTAGAGCGTTCTATTATTAGGAATCTACACTTTCCTACTCCTGCGCAGGACTCTATTTAGGTTAGATTCCTAGTGTAGTTGGCCCTTAGCTGCTCTGCCCTCCTTCTAACGCGTTAGCAACTTATAAGCAGTATAGGCCTTATTACGCTCCTAAGTCTGCCTAATATAATTAATAAGGTAGTCTAGGGTTACTAGTACGTATATAGTTTTATCTTGCGCAGCTTTGTTTATAAGATATGTAGGAGAGCTAATTACTCTACCTAGGCTATAAAGGAGAGCCCTTAGGATATTTCTCTTAGTCTTCCCTAAGCTTTAGATTAATTAGTTTAACCCTAGCTATAGCTTGTAGAAGGGTAGTTAAGAGCTGTAGGAGATATATCCCTATAACTAACGTATTAGTAGAATTCTATAGGGGTAGTCTTAGAGGTTATTATAGCGTCTGTTATTGCCTCTTTGTAGTTACCTATACTATGCACTGCCTGTTTAGTGTTATAAGCCCTAGATGCCTAGAGAGTCTAGATCTAAAGCTTCTGTTAGAGGGTAGGTAGCATTACGTTGTAGAGTGCTTGTTCTTCTCTAATTATAAGTCCCTGCGCGTAATCTAGATACCTTATCAGGCTATTAGCTGCGTTCTTAGGTCCTAGCTTGTACTTAACTTTAAAGTTAAACCTTACTAACTCCTCTACCTAGTAAGCTTGCTTAGGTAAGAGTTCCTTTGTTGTTATAAAGTATCTTAGGTTATTATAATTAGAGAGTACCTAGATTGTTAATAGAGCGTGCTTAAGGTAGTGTTGCTACTGCCTAAACGCTTTAATAATTGCAGATAGTTCCTTATTATAAGTATGCTATTAGATAGATAGACCCTGAAACTTTTAACTCTAGAACGCTACTAGTTTCTAGTAACATTCTGTTGCTAGTTTAGTTATCTAAGGTTATAGCAAGATAGCAGCTATAGCAAAGTCTAAGGCGTTAGTAACTACTATAATTAGTTTTGTTAGGTTAAAGTGTTAAAGTATAGATGCCTCTATAAACTTCTTCTAAATTGTATAGAAGGCCTAGCGTACCTCTTTAGGCTAACTCTATAGTTTATACTATTTTGTTAGTCCCTTACAGCTTTTTGCTAGTCTCTTCCCCCTTCTTTAGATTAGAACCCTTAGGGGCTAATGCTAGGTTCTAGGCAGCTGTTATGTAGTCTACTAGTAGGCGTATAATACTAGAATAGTTAAAGATAAACTGCTAGTAGAAGTTTGCAAAGCCTAGGAACTACTAGATATCCTTAAAACCCCTAGGTTTAGGCTACTTTGTATAGTTTGTACACGCGTTAGGTCTATAATAACGCCCCTAGGGGTTACTATAAAGCCTAGAAACTTAACTAATTTAGTTAAGAATTTGCATTTGCTTGCCTTACAAAATAGACCCTATTTAATAAGGTAGTCTAAGACCTTCTTAATATAAGCATTGTGATCCTCCTTATATTTAGAGTAGATTAGGATGTTGTCTAGGTAGACTACGCAAGTGCAGTCTAACAGGCTACTAAGGGCTCTGTAAATATAGGACTAGAACGTTGCTAGGGCGTTCGCTAGTCTAAACAGCATTACTAGGTACTTGAAGTGCCTGTACCAGGTTTAAAATGCAGTTTTCTACTTATTACCTTCCTTAATCTAGAGCCTATAGTAGGCATTGCGTAGATCTAGCTTTAAGAAGATTACTACATTTAAGAGTTAATCTAACATCTTACTAATAAGTAGGATAGGATAGCAGTTCTTAACTATAACTTTATTTAGGCCCTAGTAGTCTACGCAGAGCTGTAAGGTACTATCTGCTTTAGGTATAAATAGGATTAGTGCCCCTGCAGGTAACTTACTAGGACAGATCTAGCCTTTCTCCTGTACTGTGTTAAGGTATTCCTAAAGGATGTCTAGCTTATATTATAATAGGTTGTAGATTAGGAGGTTTAGTATACATACCCCCTTCTTAATCTTAATTACATAGTTCTACTCTCTATATAGGCAGAGTACGCTAGTCTAATATTTGCTAAAGGCAAGCTACTTATAGTGTAGTTTCTTAGGAACAAATTTTAGCTCTTCTAGATCTAGCTTGTCTTTATTAGGTGGTATATATAGGGCATCCTTGTCTAACTTGTAGTTAGGAGGATACAGGCAGTACCTAGAGGTAGTTTAGCCTAACTAGGGTTCCCTTTATGTATGCTTGCTACTATCTGTTAACTAGCTTCCTAAGGTAGCTACGCTAGGTCTAGGTACTAAGACACATAGTGCTTAAGATGCTTAATTATATTAATTATCTTATTCCTTAGCTAGAGGATTCTATGTTTTACAAAATATTCTTTATTAGTAACTACATTGCTATTAGGAACTAAGGGCTGGTTATGCCTAGCCTTGTCCTAACGCAGTTCCTGTAGGAACGCGTCTTTAGTCCCCTAGGGTACTTAGTACGCTAGGTTTCCTAGGTAGAGTAAGTACGCTTGCTTACCTAGTTGCATATCTTTAAAGAGGGTTTTAGCCTTACAGACCTGCACTTGTTCTGTATTATTATTAAACTAGCTATACTTACCTATAGAGAATTAGATATAGAGGTCTGCTTCTATAAGCTATAGGTAACCTAGGACAAGGTTATAGCTAATAAAGTTAGCAGACTAGAAGACTTTAGGTCCTATAGTTTTAGCAGTGCTATTGCTGTCTAGGCAGTCTATAGTAAGATTGTAGGGTCTTTAAATGTTTAGCTAGTTATTGTCTAGGAATAACGCTATAGGCTTCTAATAGAATAGTGCATGTTCTAACTTTAGTTAGTTAATAACTGCTTAACTTATAAGGTTAATTTTGGCCCTAGAGTTGTAGAGGCCTTAGAGCTGTACTAGGGCATTGTTGTGTCTATGTAGGCCTACTATAACTGTAATATAGGTTTGTTTACTATAGGTTTCTAGCCCTAGCTATAGTTAGGAAAGGTTAGCAACTAGGGCTTTGCGTTTCCCTTGTCTAGTATTAGTTTAGACTTGTTACCCCCTTAGGTGCTATATAACTTATTACCCTAGGATTTCTAATAAGCGTTCTAGTAGTCTTAGTCCTTAGGGTACTGCTAGTTGTTGTAGCCCTTTAGTTAGTCTTCTGCTAGGGCGCTCTTAGATTAGTCCTAGGAGTAGGGTAGATCTTTATTGCGCCTTTTTAGTTTGTTACGCAGTAGCAAATAGGTAGGGCGTTTTAGCCTGTTAAGACTTTGTACGTTTGCCTTAGTGCAAGGTTCTAGTTATAGGCAATAGTACTTGCTTTACACTAGGGATAGATAGTAGAGAGATAGCTATAGGTATATTTAATAACAAGAATAATACTTGTCCCCTCTAAAGATAACAAGCAGCGTAGGTTTTATGCAGCTTTGCTAAGGGCGAGACTAATACCAACTAAGGATAGCTCTAGAACGCTACAACACTAAACAGTTCTATCGCAGGTTGTTACAGAACCTCCCCCTCTAGCTACTGTCCCTAGCAGCAACCTTATATAGCCTTAATAAAAAACTTAGCTTAAAGGGAGGAAAAAGAGTGTCTATAGGTAGGTAGTTAGGGCTTCCTGTAGGCGTGCTTTGTGCGTAGTGCCTATGTGTTATAATTAATATAGATACGCCTTATATGTATTATAATTTAAGGTAAAAGCATCACTATACGCACTGTTGCCTAATTTTTTAGCTTAGCAGCCTAGTAGGTAGTAAAACCTCTTCCCTTTGCTCTTCCTTAATACTATAATAATAATACTTTTGCGCGCGTTTCTTGCACGCTCCTTACTCCTACTATAGTTTACTATCCTAACCTTAAGTTTATTAAGAAGTCTTACCTTTAAAACTAATAGCTATTTACGTTCCCTAATACTAACAAGCGTGTAGACTACATTGCTATAGTAGAGACTTGCCTGCGCTGCGCGTAGAACATTGCAAAGTAGAAGAAGGACTGTAAGAAGCCTAAGCACTACTGCTGTAAGTATTGTGTAAAGGGAAATTAGGGTAGCTGCACTAAGGTAAGGTAGATAGGAGCACGCTGTAGGTGCGCCTTAGCTAATCTATGCAGGTGCCTACTGCGCTTAACAGCTGCTTAAATTACCTTATCTATCTCTGCTACTGCTATAATACTGCTGTTAATACTACTACTATCTCTTACACTAATATAGCTGTAATTAACTAAGGCACCTAGCTTGCGCGTTGCTAGCGCTAGTTTAACTTAGAGCTTGCTAACTACTGCTGCATTACAGCCTACACTAGCACACCTATAGGTGTTGCTACCTAGGTGCCTATAACATCCCCTAGTTCCTAGGTCTAATCCTAGTAAAGCAGCGCTGCATTACGTCTGCCCTTAAGCAGCTTGTAGGGCACGTGTCTTGTATAGTAAGTTTGCTCCTTTAACGCGTCTAGGGCGCATACTAACCTCTTCTTAGGGTAGTAGTAGTAGTAATAATAATAATAATGCTAATAATAATTCTGTAGCTGGTAATAGTAGTGCTAGTAGTAATAGTAGTAGTAATAGTAGTAGTAATAGTAATAGTAATAATGTAGATAGTAACGAGTTAATAGCTAAGTAGTTTGCTGTTTAGCAATTAGGCGCTAATAGCGCAAGGTTAGGGCGTAGGCAGTGCGTAGTTATAAAAAGTCCTCTTCCCTCTTATATTATAGTAGGCCTAAGGCTAATAAATTAAATTGCGTTCTATGTGCAATAACAGCGCACTTAACATAGTCTTAACGTCCTCTTTGTTTATAAAGATCTCTAACCTAATTTATATTCTTAGATTGCATTATCTATGTCTTTAAAGTCTAATGCTAGGGTCTATATATTCTAAGTTTTATTATAGCCCTTCTAGCAGAGTAGGTATTGTAGTTAGCCTCTTCTAGTTTGTTTCCCTAGAATCTTTTCTACTTCCTATACTTCCTTACCTTCTAGGGTTACCTCTAGTAGGTAGGTGTTGTCTTCTCCTTTAGCTCTAGGATTCTATTGTTCTAATAACAATATGTAGAAAACGTTATAGATCTAGTATAAGGGTAGTAGAAGTAGGCAGTATACCTGCGTTCTAATTGCTTCCTAAACTTAGAATAGGCTAATAAATTTACTTAAGAGTTTCTTGCTTAGTTAGTAGGCTAGGTTAATGTTCTTAGTGCTAAGTAACACTAGGTCCCCTAGGTAGAAGACTTTATTCTTATGTTTCTTATTGTAGTACTAGGTTTAGTACTCTTATGCTTTTTCTAGGTGCTCTACTAGCGTTGCTTGTGCGCTATGCAGTTGCTTTACTCTTTAAACTATATCTAGTACCTCCCCCTTAGGCCTACTGTCTGCAGGAGGCTTAGTAAGTAGTAGGTGTTTGCTATATACAGCATAGAAAGGAGTTATTTTAGTAGATTTATGCACTAAGTTGTTATAAGCAAACTGTGCAGTTAGTAGTAGCTTTACCTAGTTCTCTTAGGACTCTAAGATAAATATCTAAAGATACTGCTTAAGCGTTTAATTCTAGCGTTTAGTTTGCCTATTAGTTTGTAGATAGAAGGCTATACTAAGCCTGCGTTTTACCTATAGTTAGTAGTAGATTTCTGTCTAAAATGTAGAGGTAAAGATAGTTCCCCTATCTAATATAATACCCTTTTATATCCTATACTTAAGTATAACATGTGTAAAGTAGGCTTCTGCAAACTACTTTGCATCCTATGTCTTTAACGCAGGTAGATAGAGCGCTATCTTAGAGAAGTAGTATATAATTATAAGGATTGTATTAAAGGCGCAACCTAAGGAATCCTTAGCTAGGGGTAAGCTAGTAATAAAGTCTAGTGTAACTTCTTTAAAGATTTCCTTTAGTGTAGGCAATAGTAATAGTGTCCTATACTTGCTATACCTTAGAGCTTTGCTCCTTTAGTAGATAGCATAAGTTCTTACGTATTCCTAGACATCTTAACTAAGGGTTAGCTAGTAGTAGGCTCTCCTAATTAGCTTAAGCGTCCTATATATGCTAAAATAGCCTGCTATACGCGTGTTATAGTTCTAGAACAAAATCTCTTGCCTAATAGCTAGTTCCTCTAGAACATACATTCTGCTATTGTATCTTAGGACTTTGTTTTTGTCTAAGCGCTATACCTGCGCTCTGCTGCGTCTTTAAGTGCTATACTTACTTATTAAGCTTATAATCTAACCCTAAGCAAAGGCGTCCCTTTGTTATAGTTAGTGTAAGGCTTTAATAAGCAATTAAGACTCTACTATTGCAGGTTTGCTACTAACTAGTACTATAGCTAGTAAGCGTAGCACGTATAGCATATATTCTATAGCGCTAGCAGTAGGGACCTGCCTATTTCTATAAACTGTAGCAACGTGCGTCTTATACGTGCCTAACAAGCTTAGCTTATTTATAGATCTGCTTGCTCTACTAGCTATATCTATTACTAATAATTTGTTCTATAAGGTAGGTAATAATTAGGTTAGTAATAGGTTCTCCTGTTTGTAATCTGCCCTTCTAGAGGGGCTATCTGTAGGGTTTATTTTGTCTAGACAGTGTTCTACCTTAAAATTAAAAGCCCCTAGGTATATAGCCTATCTAGCTTGCTGCAGGTTTAGCTTTTGTGCAGCGCGTATACTGCGCAGGTTGTTATAGTTACTTAGCACCTGTATAGTGTGCTGTGTGCCTTTAAGGTAATACCTCTACTACTTAAAGCTATATACTATAGCAAGTAGCTCTAGGTTATAGACCTTATAATTTAGCTTAGCAGCTTGTAGCTTTTAAGAGGTAAAGGCAACTAGGTGCTACTACTTATCTTTAAAGAGTTAGGAGAGTATGCCTAATATAGCAAATATAGACGTATCTGTCTCTATTTAGATAGAGAGCGCTGCGTTAAAATAGCGCAAGATAGGCGCGCTTAAGAAGCAGGTCTTTAGCCCTTTAAATAAGCAGTTTGCAGCTTTATTCTATTACTAGTCTTAGTTTTTCTTTAATAATTCTATAAGAGGAGCTGTTTCTCTAGCGTATCCTTTAATAAAACGCTAATAGAAGTTAGTAAACCCTAGAAAGGATTGTAACTCTTTAACGTTAGTAGGCTGTAGCTATTAGGTAATAGTGCTTACTTAAGCTAGATTAGCGCATACACTACGCGTGTTAATAATAAAACTAAGGAAGTGTACTATATCTAATACAAATATACATTTCTGCAAGTTAATAAATAGTTCTGCCTTATATAGGGACTAAAGTACTAAGTGTACAGCGCGCTAGTAAAGCGTAATATTGTTACTCCCTATGTAAATAAGGATATTATCTAGGTAAACTATATAGATATAGTCTAAGTGCTTAATTAGGACCTTATTAATATAGGCCTAGAAACTTGCAGGAGCATTAGTTAGCCTAAATAGCATTACTAGGTACTTAAAGTAACTATATTAGGTCCTAAAGGCAGTTTTCTACTTATCCCCTACTTTAATCCTTAGCTAATAATAGGCGTTGCAAAGGTCTAGGGTTATGTAATAACATGTGCCTAACAGGCAGTCTAGTATCTCTCTAATTAGTAGGAGTAGGTAACAATCTTTTATAGTAATAGCATTAAGACCTCTATAATCTACATAGAGGCAGAGTATCCTATCTTTATTAGGAATAAAAATTATAGGTGCTCCTGCAGGACTTGTGCTGTGCTTAATCTACCTATTACTTAGCGCTTGTTCTAAGTATTTACGTAGCAGCTTTAGCTTGCGTAAAGAGAGGTTATAGAGCAGTCTATATAGAGGTTCTTTCTCTTCTATAAGTAGGATTGTATAGTCTAAAGATTTAAAGCTAGGTAGAGTAGTAGCAGCTTTTTTACTAAATATATTAACGTAATCTACTAAAGCGTCTAGGATATAAAGTTCCTGCGCTATATATACTTTGTAGATATAGGCATAATATTCTAAATAAACGCTAGTAGCTTGCAATACTCCTAAAAGGAGGGGATTAGAGTTAGCTTCTTTAAACTCTATAGAGGTAACTAGCTAGATGCTAGCTACAGTGTATCCCTAACGCTAGGATTGTAATCTACAATCTAGATAGATGTATTCTTGTTAGAAGAAAGGGTTCCCTAATAGTAAGGGAGTTCCTTCCTTGTTAACTCTATACATAGTAGTAGACATACAACGCTTAACACCTATATTATTAGTTAAGCGTATCTACAGCGCATATACAGCGTACGTGCTTTAGCGCTGCGTGCTAATCTATCCTAGGCACAGGAGTTCTGCCTCCTTAATAGGTAGCAGGTCTATTTCTATAGCAATCCTTTAGCTAATTAAGCTTACATCTACCTAAGGATTAAGAATAACCTATAATTGTTGTTCTAGCGTTGCCTCCCTAGATGCGTTACACGTGCGCTTTATGCCTAGTAAAATATATACTAGGATACGCCTTACTGTCCCTAGGTAGCTAGTAAGGCTTAGCCTTTTCCTGTCTAGTTAATTTAAACTAGGATCTAGTTAGGATTAGAGTTAGAGTTAGAGCTGCTCCTTTAACATTTGTTAGCATAGTAGCTAGTCTTATTACACTTAAAGTAGGTAACGCTACTCTTGTTATATAGGCCTTTGTTAGTAGAGGCATTATCTCCTTGCTTTTGCCCCTTATACCTCTAGGTATCCTTGTAGCATGTGCTAGGTGTGTAAGTTAGTAATAAATAGCGCAGGTTGCGCTTAAGTGTAGAGCCTAACGCTACTAGGTCTTTGCGTGTAGCTAGTACCTAATAGTAATTAGTAATTGCCTTTTGTAATTCTAGTTAAAGCTTAGAGAATAAGTGTTAGACCCTCTATTCTTTAGTATAGGGGTAAGTTAATCCTCTAAGACCTCTAAGTAGGTTGCAAAAGCATAGACTGTTTAGTCCTTCTACTATATAGCATAAGCGTAAGCTATAGCTAATTCTAAGGTATAGTTTATAGGATTAGAGAGTAAGTCTAGTAAGTACTGTTTAAAGTACCCCTAGCTAGATGTCTCTTCTTATGCTCTAAACGTGCGCTTAAAGTACGTGTACTAAAGCTCCCTTAGGTCCCCTAATAGGTACTGCATTGCCTAAAGTATCCTATCTTTAGGGTTGCTAAACTCTTATAGTAACAGTTAGAAGGCTATCTTGCAGGAGCAGAAGAACTTGCAATATTCTTTAAGATTCTTTCCCTATATTTAGCTAGGTCTTTAGGTTTAAGTAGGCGCTTTATAGGTTAAGGTGTAAGCTTTATAGATGCGTCCTGCTTATACGTACTAGCCCTTAAGGTCTCCTTAACAGTCTCTACTGTACTTAGAGTAGTGTAGTTCCCTACGCCCTCTAGCTGTGCAATCTTAGCTTTAAGTAAGCGTAGACGCTGTAGGGCCTAGAGCTTATTGTGTTAGCATTTAGTAGCTTAAATGCGCTCTTAAAGCGTTAGAGGTGCGCTTATTATAGGGGTTAGGATCTCTTTGTTAATTAGAGAAATCTTACTAGAGTTATCCTCCTACTAGGTTTAAGATAAGGGTAGTTAGATCTCTCTTGTAGGTGCCCCTAACTGTTTGTTTAAGTAGTTAGAGCTATCCCTAGACTATTAGATTAACAAAGTATTATTATGTAAGGTTCTAGTTATAGGCAATAGTACTTGCTTTACACTAGGGATAGATAGTAGAGGGATAGCTATAGGTATATTTAATAACAAGAATAATACTTGTCCCCCTAAAGATAACAAGCAGCGCAGGTTTTGTGCAGCTTTGCCAAGGGCAAGACTAATACTAACTAAGGATAGCTCTAGAACGCTATAACACTAAACAGTTCTATTACAGGTCGTTACACTTAGTGTTGCTGGCTACTTCTGCGTTCTAGAGGGTCTATTTAAAGTTAGGCTAAAGCTGTATATGTTCTAGACTGCTACTACGCTAGATTTTGCGCTAGAAGGCTAGTAGAGTCTTTGCCTATATAAATATAATTTTAAACTTATAGTCTTTACTGCTATTATTAAACTTAAAGAAGCTCTAAGGTAGGAGGGACTCCTAATAGTTAAGCTTTATTAGAAAGGCATTAATAGAGTCTCTCTCTTACTATTCTATATTAAATAGTTTAGAGAAGTTCCTGTATTTAGTTAGGATAAGGTCCTTTACTAGTTTCTCCTCCTCTGCGTAGAGGTTAGCCTAGGTTTAAATTAACCCCTTATTAATACAGGACTAGATAAGTTCCTAATAGATGCTATACTAGATAGTTCCTATAGCCTAGTGCGTCCTAGTAATTAAGTTATTAAGCACCTAGGCGTACTAAAAAGCAGTGTTAATGTCCTTAGCCTACTAGTCTACCTGCTAGGGCGTTAGGGCACAGTTTTCTACACCTAGTTTAGGTTTTAGTTAGATGTTATTTAACACCCTTATAATTTTGCTAGCTTTGTTAAAAGCTAGGCAGTGTGTTACTAACATTGTTCTGCTGTGTGCTAGGGCTTATACCTATACAGCCTAATTAAATTGCTTTTATTAGATGCTAAGCTCTGCTTCTTATGCCCTAGCGAGCTTAGCTGCGTTAAGGGCGAGGAGAGCTTATTATACTAGATTTTAGTACCTAATTGTAGGAGTTAGTTCTCCTACAGGCACCTGGTTTGCTCCTATAGTAGCTGTCTAAGTCGCTGTATCTGCTAGAGTTGCATTCTGCTGCGACAGGGTAGGCGTTACTGCAGATTCTACTAGAGTACTGCCCTGTGTGCTTAGGACTTTAGCAGGAGTGTAATAGAGCTAGCCTAGTTTAATACTAGGGCTTAGCTAACAAGAGTTTTCCTCTAGCTCTGTTATTGTGTTGCAGAGGACGCGTTTTCCTCTAGCTATTTTAGTAAGGTTAAAAAAATTTAACTACTACTCTAAATTAACTATCTGTTCTAAGAAGGAGAATAAAGGATTTAAATTGTAAGGGCACTATAGGCAGGCGTTTAGAGATAGGACAAATAGTAGATAGATAGATAGATATAAGATGAATCCTTAGGGTGTAAGCCCTAAGGCGTTTAGGAGGGTTATATACATGTAGTCTGTAGGTCTCCTGCCTAGCCCTAAGGTTGTCCTGGGGTCTAGCCGGTAGCCTTTAGGAGTAATACCTGTAACAGTTTTTACTAGCGCTGCTGCTTGTTCTTTAATAGCTATATAGCAAACTCTAGGGTTTTACTATTTCCCTACCTTATTAGTTGTCTTATTAAGACATTTTTATAGTTAGAGACTAAGTCTCCCCTCCCTCCTACTTTATTAAGCTAAGTAATACAGTGCTTAGTTTATGTTAGAGTCTCTGCTAGAGTTGCTGTTATATTACTTATATTGCGCCTTCTTGTATGTTGTAAGTTTCCTTAGTTATATTACAACCTCTTAGTAACTACTAATAGTGCGGTCTAGTATAGAGATATTATCTTTCCTAACATCCCTAACTAGGTCTATATATAATCTATTCTAGGCTTCCTTATCCTAGATCTTAATTAGACCTGCGTGCTCCTCTATAATATCTTCTAGTTATTGTTTAATAAATCTCTTAAGTCTCTAGCCTAGAATAGTGTAAGGTATCTTAGATCTATCTAAGTCTTCTAGTAGGAAGGTGCTGCGCTCTATTACTATTTTCTCTTCTAAGACTTTGTATAGTCTAAGCTACCTGCAGGCAAGCTTTCTATCTCTTAACATATTAATCTCCCTAACTAAATCCTATAATAAGAAAAGATTGCTAGTACTAATGCTTTCTTTCCTAATTTCCTAATTGTTATCTTAGTATTCTTTCTTAGATGCTTGTAGTTGTTTAGTAACACTAACAGCGTCCTTTAGAAACTAGTCCTAGAGGTCTAATTGCATAGCACAGATTGCTAGTAACTAAGACCTATCTAAAACCTGCTGGTACAGTAATGTCTGCTAGGTAGGAATTACTAAATCTGTAGGTAGAACTAGGTTCTGTCTAGTAACTAACTAATACGTAGAGTACCTGTTAGATTAAATAGAGACCCTGTCTACTAGCAGCACTATTAGAAGGTTGTCTACCTATAGTCTGTAAAGTTTAGTAAGGGCATTAATAATTAGTTTATATCCTCCTTTAACCTTCCCTATTGCCTAAAGGTTATATACTAAAGATTATATTTGCTAAATCCTATATATAACTGCAAGCTTTTTTACTACATTAGCAAAGTCTAGTCCTCTATTAACTATAAGCCTCCTTGTTATACTCTTTTTAGTAAATAATATCCTTATACAGGAATTTTGCAACAGTAGCAGATTTGTTATTATAGAGTAGCTAGGCATCTACCTATCTACTAAGATATTCTCTAGTAATAACTATATACTAATAGCCTCTGCATAGAGGCATGTAGACAATGTTAGCTGCTACTAACTCCTAGATTGCGTAGGAGTATATTGTAGTTAGCATATCCTTTAATTATTTACTAGTCCTAAACTAGCACTCTAGGCAAGAAGATAGTGTAGTTTTGACCTTAGTATGTATATAATCCTAGTAATATCTTTAAGTAAGTATAGAGTATACTACGTTAACACCTCTATGTCTAATTGTTTAATGTATTTCCTAAATTGCTATAGTTCTAATGTTAGTATTGTCTACTACTCTCCTAATAGCAACATTGCGTAACGTCTTATAGAATAGATATCTGTCTTAAACAAAGTAGTTAAGAGCTCTCTTTTTCTATAAACGTGACTCCTTCCTAGATATTCTCTTAGGGATCTTTAGTGTTCTAGAGGAATGTAGCAATTTGTTTAGATAATTCTAAGTATTTGTCCCTAAGGATGCGGCTAGGGTGTCTCTGTAGGAGTAGAGACAATAATTCTACTGTTGCTACTAGGTTGTTAATAAAATCCTTAATATCTAACTTAGGTTTGTCTAGAGCTGTCTATCCTTTAGGCTTAGGGTATCTAGATAGAGCGTCTGCAACTACATTTCTTTTTCTAGGAATGTATTAAATTTTAAAGTCCTAGAGCAGGATAGCTGCTAGCTACCTATTTATTACTAAGCCTAGGATGTCTGTTAAAAAGTAATTAAGCTATGCTATTAGTGTCTAGGCATCTGTTTTAATAATAAAATATACTCTATATAGCTATATCTAGAATTTCTTAAGAGCCTAGACAACTGCTTTATACTCTAGTTTAGTTAATTGCTAGTTAGATTTAGCTTTTAACTAGAGTGTACTTTTAAATTAGTAAGGATAACGCTTACTATCTAGACCTATCTGTTCTAGACAAGCGCTAGCTCTCTTATTACTAGCGTCTACTAAGACAAAGATAGTTAACCTACTAGTGTATAATATAGCTATTAGCGCTAGCGCGCTTATAATATAAGTCTTTAGAGCAGTTATAGCTTAGCGTTCTGCGTTTCCCTATTCCTATTCTGTATCTTTCTTTATAAGCTTAAACAGGGGTTTAGCAAGAATAGTAAATAACAGGACCTAGATATAATAGTAAACATAAATACCTATAAATATCTAGACTTCTTTTAGGTTTTAGCACTCTAGCTAGGTAGTAATTTTTGCTACCTTGTCTTGGCTAGGGAAGCAGCTGTCTGCGCTAACTTTATAACTAACTACATTTAACCTATTATAACCCTAGTAGCATTTTATCCCTAACACTATAGGACTAGCCCTTTCTATATTAGCTAGGGCGGCATCTAGCTGCTAAATATGTTCTAGAACATAGCGTCTAACACTAGGGAGTAACTCTTCTCTATTATAGTTGGTTTTTAGACCTCTACTAGTAACATTGTCTAGAAAGGGTAGAGTGTTCAGCTAGTAATCCTTTAGTATCTTAATTATTATCCTTTAAAATACTGCTACTAAATTAGTAGCTCCCTAGACTAAGGTACACAACTAAAGTAGACTAACTAGTGTTATTACTGCTGTTATGTCTCTGCTATCTTTGTAAAGGGTAATTTAGTTATATCCTAAGAAGAAGTCTATTAGTAACAGGATTTTACAGCCTGCGAACTTCTCTAAGAACTTGTCTACTATTAGTAGTGTTCTAGCATCCCTAATTAACACCTTGTTTATGTACTGTGCGTTGCTAATAAACTAGAAAGACCTAGCTTTCTTTGCTACAAGGTGCTATAGGTTTCTATATTAACTATTACATCTCTTTAGTGTTCCTCTCTCTAAACGTTCTAGAAGCATCTTTACTAGCTCTCCTTCCTAGCTCCTTGCTACTAGGAATGCTTTAACCTGCTAGGCTTTGTAAGGTATAGTCTTAATCTTATAAGGAGGTGTTACCTCCTTCTATATTTAGCCTAATTCAGAAAATGTAAAGGTAATAGCTGCCTCTCTATTTATAATTATTTTAATAAACAGTTCCTTTTTGTAGGGAAGAAGCGCCTTACTAATCTTCTAGCTCTTTAGTCTTTCTAGATTAAGTCTTATACCTCTTAGGAATACTACATGCCTTTGTTTAAATAGGTAATTAAAGGGTCTAATATCTAGAGGTTGCAAGCTATAGAAAAGTTATTGTTGTTTAATTGCAAGCTGCTTCTAGTCTTCTTAGCTAAGTTCTATTAGCTCTGTTACCCTTAGCTTATTAACTAGCCTAACTTTTACCCCTACTCTTTTATATAAGGTATTAACCTCTCTACTATCTTCTTTCTACTAGCTTACTAGCTAATAATCTGTATGCTCTTGTTGTTTGTCTAAAAGGCTTAGCTCTACTATTAACGTAGCAATGTCTTTATTAACATCTATCTAGCTATTATCTCCTCTTAAGGAAATCTACCTAACTACCTTATAATTGCTAGGGTTGAATATTCTTTAAGTAATATCTTTAATACTCTTGCTCTCCTTAGGATTGCTGGCATAGAGGTAGCTGTATCCTACCTATGCTAAGCAGCATAACTAGTTATTAGAATTAAGGTTTTCTACACTGTAGGCGCCTCCTGCCTTAATCAAGAGGGCCTTCTGTCTTTTCCTGTAGTAGATTCTACTAAAGTTAAGTAATAAGGAGCTAGATTAGACGCTATAAACGCAGCATTCCTTAAGCTATTATCTAATATAATATAACAGGTAAAGCGTCTAAACATATTGTATTAAATAGCTATGCAAGAAGACGCACACTATAGAGTGCTAAGTATTACTAACCTTGTAAGGTTCTGCACTATCTAGAAGTAGGTAAGTGTAACTACTTTGCTAATCTTAACTAGGACGTTCTATGCTATACTAACAAAGGAGTCTATACTCCTGTTAGCTATAACAACACCCTGCTCCTTACTAGGAATATAGCTTATTTCCTTGTAGACTAACCTAAGTGCCTGTAACGCGCTGAATTAAAGCAAGTTTATCTAGGCGCCTATATTAATAAGGCAGTTAACGCTGTAATTTCTAATCTGCGCCTAGCACGTTAGAAGGTCTAGGTAGACAACCCTCTCTAACCTAAGCTCTAACATTAACTTAGCAATATTGTTAGGTAGGTCCTTATTATGCTAACTATCCCTATCTCCTTCTACTACATAACAAAGCTAGACAGCGCATTCTAATACTAGGTTGCAAAATCTGCTATTTGCTAGAGTAGATAACAGGGCTGGCCCTGCCGCACAGTGCCTTGCGCTAGCGTAGACCCTAGAATTTTTAAACTAATTAGGAGTTAGCAGGTTTAACCTATTATCTTCTAATTAGCCCTAGCATAGTGTTTAGCTAGTAGCTATATTAACGCTTCTACCTATATCTAGCTCTAGTTATATCTTTCCTATAAGGTTCTGTAGGAGAGTCCTAATTAATTCTTAGGAGACTAAATCTCCTATAGTAATTCCTCTTACTTCTTATAGTAAGATAGCTAAAGGAATCTTTAACAGCTTTAGGCGCAGGAGGCTAGCAAGCTCTTTGTTATTTAGGCTTCCCCCTTAGGTTTTCTTTCCTCTAGGGACAGTTATAGGTATATCCTCTATAACTCTTCCTTGTAGTAGTAGTCTAACAACAGGGTATAGATTATTATAGGGTCTGCTCTAGAATAGGATAGTAAAAGGGTCCTCTAGCACCTTAGTAACACTAGGCTAGAGGTCCCTTTAGACTTAATCTTCCCTTACTTAGCTATACAGCTACTCTATTAATCCTTTGCTTAGTAGAGGGTTAGTATTAGACAATTACTTTTGTACGTTTCTGCCTTACGTCTTATTAAGAACTTAGTTAACTAGTCTCTCTAACAGTTTTTATAACCTAGTAGCTACGCTAACTAAGGACTTAGTAGAATAAGCTCTAAGGACAATATCTTAGCTGTTAATATAATCTAGGCTTAGCACCTCTATGTAGTCTAGTCCTAGGAGTTTAAAGTTTCTTAGGGAAGACATAGAGTTAGGATAATACTAGCTATTGCTAGTTGCTGTTAGTGTGCTAATACTAGCACCTTGATTTAGCTGTCCTCTATTTTGTGTAGATAACGTTACCTGTTAAGAACTGTATACTGTCCCTCTTAGTCTAGAGTCTACTCTGCTAAATCTGTTAGGTTTAACTAATAACGCTAGCTAGTCTAGGATGTCCTAGGAAACCTTAAAATACTTAAGGATTTTCTGTTTTAACTAGCTTAGTTAATAAGTTAGTAGAACTAAACCTAGGATAGCGTCTAGCTACTTATAAACTAGACTAAAGTAGTATATCCTTCTGTTGCTTTTATAGTTGTAGTAGTAACTACACTATCCTATCCTAACTAAGGCCTAGTAGAGCTTACAGTCTTAAGATTTGTAATTTAGTTTGTTGTATATAGTACAGGAACTGTTGTACTCCTAGCCTTAGTAGTATAAAACACCTCTACTAGGATCTATATTCCTCTAGGAATAGGAGACAAACAACCTGTTATTACGTTCTAAGACCTTGCCTGCCTTAGTAGCGTGTGCTACAAAGTAGGCATAGTTAGTTAGGTTACGTAGGATTTCCTTAATCCTGTTATTAGAATTTATAAGAGAGCTAACCTTAGCAAGAGACAGTTTCTAACTATCTATAGCCTTTACAAGCTTATTAACACTTTTATCTACCCCTAGAGGTAGGGAATTTCTAGACACTGTCTTACCCTCTGCAAGATGTCTTTTAGCCTAGTCTACTATGCTATAGTAATCTACTAGGTGTTAGGACTGCTAACTCTAATAGTTCCCTACGAGGCTAGTATAGCCTAATTAAGGAATAGAGTTGGCGTAACTATATAACACAAGTAAATCGCTCTACTCCTTTAGTAGCGATTTGTCTATCCTTAACCTGTAATACTATCCTCTACCTTTCTAATGCTTAATAGCGTGCCACCCCTATAAAAAGAGGCCCTAACATTTAAATTGCTTACTATTACACGTTATTAAAATGCAGACTAGACAACAGAGCTAACAAGTAAGCTAGTCTAAAAGCAGTGAACCCTTAGGTACACTAGTACGCTCTAGATTTATTGTTAAGGAAGACTCTCCTACTGCTTGCATCTAAAGCCTACCTTCCTTAGTAGAAAGGGACGCTGCAGAGAACTCTAGACTAGCCAAGGGTAGAGCGAACAAGCAGAGACTAGGAGGCTAGTTAACAACTCCTCCTAGGCTACAAACACCTATAATAGTCTAGAACGCTTCACTACGTTCTCTAATAGACTAGGAACTAGCAGAACTACGCGCTTAGTTAAAAAGAGCCTAGAGGCAAAGCAAGATTAATTAACTCTGTTAACTAAGGGCTAAATATAAGTTAGGCAACACCTTAGTGCTCCCTCTAACTTTAACTCTACTAAGGACCCTTACAACAATATCCTTAGGCCTATTAGCTAACCTTCTAAAGCTAGACCTACCTTAAAGGTACAACAAGAAGTTAAGAGCTAAATATAACTACTAGGAACGCAACTATAAGTTATATTTCCTACGTTTGCCTATAAACTTTACTAAAGAATACTAAAAGGTAGATTCTAGGGCAATGTACCTTTCTAAGCTACTTAAGACTCTATAGAAATTGTATTATATAATAGAACAGATAAGTTCTCTATCCTAGTAACTAACCTAGGAGACACTTAAAACTGTTATGTTAAACGCTCTAGGAACGCTATTAGAATAGAAATAGCAAGCCTATAAGACTCTTAAGCGAATCTAGCAAAAGCTAAATTAGTTACCTACACATCTGCTAGATGCCTTTCAACCCTTATAGGAGGAAATAGGTTTAGCCTAAACTCTAGAGCTTTAAGTAATAGAGTACATTTTATCTCTACGCGAAGACATCTAGAGAGACCTGTTCCTACTCCTAGTTAATAGGCGCAACACTCTACTAATAGTAGAAGAATATACTAACGTTATCTACTACAGAAGGAATCTAGACAAGGAGGCAAAAGTTACTCCTGTAAAGAGGTAGCTACTAAAAGGTAGTAACAAGAGTGACAAGACAGGGGGATATAAAAACCCCTAAAAAGACGTAAATAGGCTAAATAGGACTATAATAGACTATTCTTACACAAAACTGCAGGTACCTAAGGCAAAGGCAGGGGTCTAACCTGTTATAACTGCAGAAAGCCTAGTTACACTACAGCTAAGTGCTAAAGCCCTCTAAAGAATAAGGATGCTACAGCTAACTAGAAGGAAACTACTTTAGAATTAAAGGAAGGCTTAAACCTTAGTTTAGGAAAAGGGAAAGGGCAGGAGGATTAATTCTATATCTTTCTGCCTATATAGCCTTGAACTAGGAAATATAGGACTTAGGGAAATTAAGGGAAGCCCTTTTCTCCTATCCCTCTTAGTTATTAACTATACAGTGTATAGTTTAATCCTCTAAGCCTATAGAGGCTATAATTAATAGAGGTTCCTAGCTAAACTTAATATTAGCTACGCTAGCAAAGGAACATAATCTCTAAGTAGACCCCCTGCCTAAGCTGCTGGCTAAAGACGTAGATAGGGGTAGATTAACAGTGTATAGTACCACAACAGTAGATATAACTATTACTAATTTACGTAGTTATAAAGAGACCTATTAAGTACTATTTATAGTAATAGACCTTTAAAGATACTTAGTGTACTTAGGTCTTCCCTAGATTAATATGTTTTATCTAAGGATTAGCTACGCTACTAGACGTATACTCTTTTAGAGGAATAAGGATAATAAGGTTGTCTAGTTTACAAAGGTAGCTACAGAAGACGCTAAGCAGTTTAAGAGTAGTATAAGAGAACCTAATACAGACGTCTATACGTGCCTTGTTAACTTTGTAGGCTATAGAGGGTTAGATAATAACCCTATAGGTTATTTACCTCTAGAATATGCAGAGTTTGCAGATATAGGCTTAGAGGAAGACTTAAAGAGTCTTCTAGAGCATAGCTACTATAATCTATCTATAACTCTAACACCTAATAGTGTTCTACCTTACTAACTATTATACAACCTCTTAGTAACTAAGCTAGAGATACTTTAAAACTATCTTTAGGAGTATATAGCAAGAGGATAGATACGTTAGTTAAAGTCTCTAGCAGAGGCACCTATACTCTTTGTTAAGAAGAAAGATAGTAGCCTAAGACTTTATATTAACTATTAGGGCCTTAATAAGGTTATAGTTAAGAACTAAAACCTACTACCCCTAATTATAGAGTTACTAGAGAGGCTCTTGTAGGCAAAGTATTTTACTAAGCTTAATGTAAGAGAGGCCTCCTATAGGATTTGTATTATAGAGGGAGATAAGTAGAAGACTGCTTTCTGTACTAGATACAGACACTATAAGTATACTGTTATGCCTTTTAGCCTAACTAACGCTCCTACCTAGTTTTAAGCATAAATTAACCATGCTCTTATAGGATTAGTTAACATATATTGCATTGTCTATTTAGACAATATCCTAATCTACTCTAGTATAAAAGAAGATTATATACAGCATGTAAAGGATGTACTACAAAGACTACAAGAGTCTAAGCTATATATTAAACTTAGTAAGTGTAAGTAGCACACTTAACGTATAGAGTATCTTAGATACGTAATTAGCCCTAAAGGGGTTAGTATTAACCTAGAATAGGTAAAAACAATCTAAGAGTAGCTACAACTACAAACAGTCTGCGATGTTTAAGTGTTTATTAGCTTTATAAACTACTATTAACAATTTATCTACATGTTCTCTAAATTAGCCTTACTATTAACTGAAATAACCTATAAGACCCTAGGGTCTGCTAGGGGGTCTGGCAATAAGAAGAGAGGAAAGCTAGAAAATAGACATTAGCAAAAAGGCAGATCTACTTTCTAGAAGCTTAAAGACGCTTTCACCTAAGTTCCTATACTCTCCTACTTTAATCCTTATTAGAAAATAAGAGTAGAGGTAGACGTGTTAGGAGGCGCAATCTTAGGCATATTAAGTTAAAATATAACAGAAGAAGACAGAACAGGTTAATAGAGGCTAATTAGCTTCTTTTCTTGTAAATTAATCTAAGCAGAATACAATTATAATACCTATAACAAGGAACTGCTAGCTATTATTAAGAGTCTAGAACACTAGCGCTAATACCTTAAAGGTATACACTTTAAGGTTCTTATAGACTACAAAAACCTAAAATAGTTTATAGAAAATAAGACTCTTAACTATTGCTAGGTTCAGTCCTATCTAGCCTTAACTTAGTTTAACTTTATCCTTACCTACTAACTAGGAACTACTAATCCTGCAGATAGACCCTTAAGGCGACTAGACTATAAGGTAGAATTAGAGAAACCTTTACTAAAGTACAATAAAGCTTTTATACAACCCCTTTAAGATTTGTTCTCTTCTAAAGGAAAGAATAACTTCCTAGTGTTAGCTGTTATAACACAGGCATCTCTAAGGTCTAAAAAACAATTAGAAATTGTTAAAGCTGTAAGGACACTGTAGGCAGGCAAGAGAGATAGGACGAAACGTATAGGATTAGGTAAGATAAGACGAATCCTTAGGGGTTAAGCCCCTAAGGATTCAGGGGAATATATACGTGTGTGTAGGCTCCAAGGGGTAACTGTAGTTGCCCCAAGGTGTTCCTAAGGGTTAGCATGCCTAAGGTAGAAAGCCCCTAACAATAGCCCCCTTCTTACAGTCTGTCCTAGACTGCTGAACCCTATATGCTAATGCTTGCCAGTTTAAACTCTAAAAAACCTCTAACATAAGAGGAAAATAGTTAGGAGAAAGCTAGTTTGCTTATTAGTAGGTGCTTAAATCTATTAATTACGTTAGCACAAACAACTCCCTACAGGGTGTAGCTAGCACTAGTTTGCCGCTCGCTAGGTAACCTTACCTTTAGATCCCTTAGGATTAAAGACTCTAGAACCTGTAGTTAAGGCTGTTAGGGAGTTAGGTAATGGTTTAGTAGATTACTAAACAAGTATTTAGCTGGTACCGCCCTATAGGGTGTCTGCAGCCTTACCCTAGTCCCCTTAAGGATATAGTGCCCTTAGTCTAGTAGCCTTAACCTCTAGGAGCATAGTAAAAAGAAGATATAGAACAAACTGTATAGTGATTATAGCAGGTTCCCCCTGTAGGATACCTGTTGCCGCACTACAGTCCCTGCAGAGCACTGCTGCTCTAAGTCTAGGGACTATAGTCGCCTAGGAGCTAGTGTTAGGTACAGTAACGTGCTGCCCTAGGCTGTTTTCTTAGTGTAATAACTCATCCCCTATAGGTTGCTTAAGTGTCTAGGCCCTTTGTCTATAAGCTCTGCAGAGGCATTATTACCCTTAGTCTAAACAACTGCAGTTGCTAGGGGCGTAGACTTGTTTGCTTAATCGCTGTAGCAGTTTAGCTAGACATATTATTACCTTTACCTAAGAGGTACCCTGTAGGGTATCTAGTTAGTGCCTAGGGGTTGTCCTGCTCCTACGTAAGTAGGCCTAAGGCAACACGCTATGTGTAGGTAGTTTACTATAACAGTGCCTAGAGGCGTTACCCTATGCTTAGATTGCTCCTGTTACAGGAGTTTATCTGTTAATTGCGTAGTGTTAACTAGTACCTTTGTTATATTTGCTAGCTGTTATTTGCTCTAGACTTAGGATACCTTATAGACGTATAGCAAGTGTCCTATTAGGCGCGCATTATTCCTTGCCAACTATATAAAGTATAGGCATTTAATTGTTTAGAAAGTAGGTAGTTAGGCAGCAGAACGTTAGTAGGCAGCAGACAGAGGTAAGAGAGTTGCAGTATATAACAAGTAGATACCTTAACTTTATCTTCCTTATCTACACTCTACTTTACACTCTACATACTTTCTACTCTACTTCTTTATTATTATTATGCCCCTCCTGCCTTCGCACATTAATAACTCTAAGCTGCTAGACTTTGTCTATACGCTGCCTAACAACATAGCCCTACAGCCTTCCCTTACGCAGTTTTAGTGCCCTAAGTATGTAAAGAAGCTTACTACTAAGTCCTCTACTAATCCTAATAGCTTAATTAAGTCGTTTATTTAGGTCTTTAGGCGCCCTATAGGGTACTGCACGCGCAAGAACAATTTTAGTATATGCAATAGGTGCATATCTAGCAACGTTAGTAGATGTATTAAGGTAAGTCTAGAGCTCTGCCTAGTGCCTGCCTAATACTAACCTATATAGATTGCGCCTTATTTCCGCTGCACTATTAACATACTTAACTTCCTTCTTAAGCGTGCTATCTGTAAGACAAATAAGGAGACTGCCTAATAAGGTAACGCCGCAACTAAGGATAACATCCTAGGTAACGTCTAGCACTATTAGCAGACTACCTTTAACTACGCTAAAGCTTGTTGTCTTAGCTTTGTGTCCTATAATGCTGCTGTTAGTTACTATGTAAAGGACTTAGGCTTAAGTTAGGTTAACTATAATAAGGCTTGTTAGGTTTTGCGTAAGCATAACCTGCAGCGCTTTAATATAAGTTCTTCTCTAACCCTTTACCCTTGCTATAGCTGATTTCTATATAGGCTGCCTTAGGTACAGTTAGCTAGAAGGAACTGTCTAACGTAGTTATTAATATAGAGGTTAAGCGTGTGTTCTAGCAGGATAGTGCTGCTAGGGGTGCAGAGAAGCGTTAGTACTACTACAGCACTAATATGCCTTCTGCTGCTAACGCCCTAGCTGCGCCTTTCTAGTAGTTAACAATCTCTCCTACTAAATCAGCGTTTTTAGGCGCTTAGAGGACTCTAGAGCGCTGTTGTACAGGTAGCCCTAACTTCCAGCCTAGCCCTACTAGGGGTTTATAAGGCCTTCTACTTTTAGATTACTTTTTAGATAATGTATAGCAATAGATTAAATGTAATGCCTACATAAACCTCTATGCCTACCCCTATGCTCTTAAGACCCTTGTCCCCTACCTTAGATAGTTGCTAGGCTAATCTACAGCCTTAGGACAGTAACCCTAGGTCAACATATTGTCTACAGTTTTGTAGCATAAGTATTATCCTAGGGGGACTTCCTTAGGCAACCCCTCTTCTGCTAATGCAGATTTAGATTGCCCTAACCTAACTTAGACTTAGCCCTGCGTTTGTAAGTAGATTACTGTGTTACGTTAGTTGTTATCTTAAGGTACTTGTTAAGGATTTCCTTGCAGTAGTTAAGGTTCTCTAGTAGCTCCTAGGTAGCTTCTTTATTTAGCTAACCTAGCTACTTTACTAGGTACTCTCGCCTACAGGCTTAAGTGTTACAGTGCTGCAGAATCCCTTTGACTTTATACCTCTCTGCTAAGAGAGTATCTTCTAGGATCTGTGTAGGACCTAGCTAGAACCCCTTTTCTGTAAAGGGTTCCTTCTATAGTTTAAGTAATAATACATTAAATACTAGGTGCACTCTATCTATTAATAGTAGTAGGTCTAGCTTATAAGCTAGCTTTCTAATCTTCTTTATAATAGTAAAGGGACCTAGGTAACAGGCGTTAAACTTCTTAGATAGTCAGTTAGTTATTAGGTTCTTTGCTTAGAGTAGCACTTGCTTACCTTTAGCAAAGTGTCTGTCTACCTGCTTAGTGTTATACTAACAAGAATTGCTCTTCTAGGCATACTCTAAGCTATCCTTTGCTGCTACCTACAGTTTGTGCCACTGCTCTAGTCGTCTAATCACCTGCCAGCAGAGGTCTAGTGCCTTTCTACTGTCTACCTAGGCCTCTAGGGGACAGTGTAACCAGTGCTTATCTAGGACTCTATTAAAGCCCTAAGGGTTAATCCTATATGCTACCTTAATAGGGGATTTACTGTATGCTAAGTAAGCCTTTAAGTTATATGCGTACTCTGCGTATAGCAACAAGTCTACCTAGTTATCCTATTAATAGTTTATGTAGATGCGCAGGTAGGTTTCTAACTCCTAGTTTTAGCGCTCTGTCTGCCTATTAGTCTATAGGTAAAAGGCTATACTAAGGCGGTGGTTAATCTTTAAATAGTAGCAGATGTTAGACTAGAATTAACTAGTAAACACTAATCTATAGTCTAATATTAGGGTATTAGGAGGACTATATTTAAGAAAGCACTGCTTAAGCAGTAGTTTAGCTACCCTTTAGGAAGTAACTGTCTTAGTTATAGGTAGATACTAGATATACTTGCTAAACCTATTAACTAAGACTAGGATTAAGTTATACTTATTCCCCTAGTTATCCTTTAACTTTAGTAGGTCTGTTATAAAGTCTAGGGAGTAATACTGCTAGGGTGTATTAGGTACTAGGAGTAGGACCAGCAGCCCCTATAGCTTATGCCTACAGATCTTATTTAGTTAGCACGCTGTATAACGCTAAACGTACTTATATACATCCTTCTTTAGGTTTAGCTAGTGGTACTTTTATTTTAACAGCTAGGCAGTCTTCTTATAACTATAGTAACCCTCTATAGGGTTGTTATAGTTCTTTGCAAGGATAGTTTAGCAAAGAGTTACGTCTTAGGGAATCTACACTTTCCTACTCCTGCGCAGGATCCTACTAGGGTTAACCTCCTAGTAGTAGTAACCCTTAGCTACTCTGCCTGCTTCCTAACTTGTTAGCAACTTATAGGCAGCGTCCTACTCCTAAACCTATCTAATGTAGTTAGTTAAGCGTTCTAGTGTGTCTAGGGCGTATGCAGATTTGCCTTACGCAGCATTATTTGTAAGGTAGGTAGGTAACCTAACTTGTCTGTTAAGGTTACAAAGGAGAGCCTCTGCAATGTTAAAGCTAGGTTCCTAAGCTTTAAATAATTTAGATTAACCCTAGCTGCTATAGCCTATAGATAGCTAGTTAAGAGCTAAGGGAGACACATCTCTAGTACCTGTTAATGGGTGGAATTCCTTAGGGGTGGTTTTAGAGAGTTGCTGGGATCCCGTAGGACCCCCACTAGGGCTGCCTATTACCCTAGTTGCCTGTTTAACGTTTTAAGCCTTAGACTTCTAGATAGTCTATATTTAAAGCTTCTGCTAGAGAGTTAGTAGCATAGCGTCACGTAGTGCCTGCTGCTCTCTAATAACCAGTCCCTTGGCATAATTAGGGCGCCTTAAGGGGCTGTCTGTAGAGTTCTCTAGTCTAGGCTTGTATTTAACTTTAAAGTTATACCTAGCTAACTCTTCTACCTAGCGTGCTTGTTTAGGGGAGAGCTCCTTTATAGTTATAAAGTACTATAGGTTGTTATAATTAGAGAGTACTTAGACTGTTAACAGGGTGTGCTTAAGGTAGTGTTACTACTGCCTAAATGCCTTAACAATTGCAGCTAATTCCTTATTATAGGTATGCTATCTAATTAATAGGCCTTAAAACTTCCTGCTCTAGAATGCTACTAGTTTCTAGTGTTGTTCTGTTAATACTTCTAACAATTGTAGTTGCAGTAATATAGCAGCTATAGCAAAGTCTAATGCATTAGTAAGGACTATAATTAGCTTGTTAGGATTAAAGTGCTATAGCACAGGGGCTTTAGTAAACTTCTTCCTAATAGTAAGGAAGGCCTAGCGTACTTCCTCTAGCTAACTCTATAGTTTGTACTATCTTGTTAGGCCCTTGTAGGTTTTCACTAGTGTTTTCTTCCCCCTTTGTTGTAGTAGAGCCTCCTAGCTCTAACTCTAGCCTCTAGGCAGAGGTTATATAGTCCACTAACAGGTGTACAATCCTAGAGTAGTTAAAGATAAACCTTTAATAGAAGTTGGTAAAGCTAAGGAACACTTAGATATCTTTGTATCCCTTAGGCTCTAGCCACTCTTAGATTGTTTGCACACAGACAGGGTCTATAACTACTCTACTAGGCGTGACAATAAAGCCTAGGAACTTAACTAACTTTGTTATAAACAAGCATTTGCTTACCTTGCAGAACAACCTCTATTTAATAAGTTAATCTAGGATCTCTTTAACGTAGGCTTGATGATCCTCCTTGTGCTCTAAGTATATAAGGATGTTATCTAGATACACTACGCAGGTGCAGTCTATAAGGCCTCCTAAGGCTCTCTAGATATAAGATTAGAACGTTGCTAGAGCATTCGCTAATCTAAAAGGCATAACTAGGTACTTAAAATAACTGTACCTGGTCTTAAAAGCTATTTTCTACTTGTTACCTTCCTTAATCTAGAGCCTATAATAGGCATTACGTAGATCTAGCTTAGAGAAGATAGTAGCTTTTAATAGCCTGTCTAGCATCTTATTTACAAGAGGAATAGGATACTAGTTCTTAATAGTGACCTTATTAAGGCCCCTGTAATCTACACAAAGTTACAGTGTACTATTAGCCTTTAGCACAAATAGGATAGGTGCCCTAGCAGGGGACTTACTTAGGCAGATCTAACCCTTTTCCTGCGCTGTATTAAGGTAGGCCTGTAGTATTTCTAGCTCCTTCCTAGAGAGGTTATAGATAGGCATGTTTAGTATCTTGCTGCCTAGCTTAATGTTAATAGAGTAATTATAATCCTAATGCAGTGCTAGTACACTAGACTAGTGTTTGCTAAATGCAAACTACTTATAGTGTAGCTCTAGGGGAACGTGCTTAAGCTCTTCTAGGTCTAGCTTGTTGTCTGCAGGGTTAACTAAAGGGTAGTCTTTGTTGCTATCTAGGAGGGCTTAGGCTATGCCTGTAGGCGGCATCCTAGAGTGTTAAGGGGGCTTGTAGATAATGCTTGCCACTATGCGCTTACCTATAGCTTCAGGGAGCTATAATAGATCTAGGTGCTGCGCAACGCAATGCTAAAGGTAGTTAACAACTTCAAGCATTTTATTCTAGAGCTAGAGGAGTCCCTTATTGTAGAAGTATTCTGCGTTAAGGACAGCGTCTCTGCTCAGCCCCTAGGCTAGTAGTTATCTACTACCTTCCTAGTTACTTTCTAACAGGTTGTTAATTGTCTCCTCTAGGACTTAGTAGACTAGGTTACCTAGGTGCATTAAGTATGCCCTTTCTCCTAGTTCTATAGAGTAGAACAGATCCTGTGTAGTAGTAAGGTGTACTCTTTCTGCGTTGTTAGGGAACTACTTGTATGTGCCTTTAGAGAAGCAGATGCATAGGTTAGTAGATGCTAACTATAGGTAACCTAGTACTAGGTTATATCCCTTAAAGGCAGCTAACTAGAACTCCTGCAGTCCTACAGATTTAACTATACTATTGCTGTCTAGGCAATTAATAGTTAGATTGTAGGGTTGCTAGATGTCTAGGCAGTTACTATTAAGGAATGTAGTTACTAGCCTTTAATAGAACAATTTATGTTTAATGTAGAGATTGTCTACTACTTGCTAGCTAATAAGGTTCAGCTCTGCTCTAGAGTTGTAAAGGGCTTAGAGCAGCGTTAGGGACCTATTAGGGTCCTGCAGGGATATAGTAACTGTAATACAGGTTTGCTTTCCCTTAGTCTTAGGCCCTAGTTATAGTTAGGATAGGTTAGCAACTAGGGCTTCTCTTTCCCTAACTCTCCTGTTAACTAGGAGTTGCTGTTGTTATTTCCTTTGTAGGAGTTATAGCTACAGTTCTTCTAATAGCTTTTCTAGTTACCCTGGTCTTTGTTCTAACCTTAGCTATTATTGCTATTATTTAACTAGGTAGCTGCTAGGGTGTTGTTGCCCTAGCTGTAGGCAGGCGTGCCTCCGCGACTAGCGTGCCTCTTGTTCCCCTTCTAATTAGGAGATGTGGCATGCCTCTTGCTATAGTTAGCATTGTTACTCTTATAAGTAGTTACAGGACAAGCTGCTGTCTCTGCGTTACAGAGAGCTTGTTCAAACTTGTGCTATTGCTAGATGTTGTCTAGACTGCTATTACGCTAGATCTCCTGTTAGAGATAAGGTAGGGTTTTAGACTACACAAAAGCAATTTTAAAGTTATAGTTGTTAGTACTATTATTAAACTTAAAGAAGCTATGCAGTAGTAGTAATTCTTAGCAATTTAACAGCATTAGAAAGGTGTTAACTATATTACCTTCTCTCTACTTAATGTTAAAGAACTTAGTGTAGTTCTTATACTTAGTAAGGACAGGGTCTTGTACAAGTCGCTCCTCCTCTGCCTTAAGGTTAGACTATAACTAGATAGATCCTTAGTTAATCTGTTATTAGATTAGTTTGTAATAGATGCTAAACTAGATAGTACCTATAGCCTAGTAGGTTCTTGTAATAGAGTCCTCTAGTACTTAGGCGTATTAGAAGGCTGTCTTAATGTCCTTAATCTACTAGTCTACTTGCTAGAGGGATAGAGCTCTGCTCTTGGTGCCTAGCTTAGGTTTAGGTCAAATGTTATTTAACACTTAGATAATCTTTCTAGCCTTATCAAACGCTAGCTGGTTAGGTTCTAACTGGTTTCTGCTCTTAGTTAAGCCTAGGGCCTGTAAGGCTTGGTTGATCTAGTTCCTTTAGATAGCTAGTTTGGCCTTAGTAGCTCTAGCAAGCTCTGCCTTAAAAAGGTTCCTAAGGAGTTACTTAATAAATAAGGTTTAGCCCTTAGTTAGGATAGCTATAGGTTCTACCCTAGGTGCCTTAGTAGCGGCCAGCAGGTCCGCATTTAAACCAGTTACTAGGTTTATCTAACTTTAATAGGAAGGTACATCTGTTAGAGTACTAGTAGGGCTGTAAGCCTGTTTGTCTCCTAATTCTGTAGGACCTAACGCTTGGTTATTAGATGCACTAGGCGTTATGTTTCTAAATAGGGGTATGCCTAGTAGTAACAAGTTTGCTACTACATTGTGTATGGGATACCTATAGGGGTCTATTAGGTTACTGTTAGGGCTAGGTTGCTGCAAGCCTAACGCGTTGTTGTTGGCTGCAGCACGTGCTTAACATTAACTTCCAGCCATTGTAATAGTTATAGAAAAATCAGATATCTCTTTTAACTACCTCTTCCAAGAGGGAGTATAAAGGATTTAAATTGTGAGGACACTATAGGCAGGCAAGAGAGATAGGACAAAACGTATAGGATTAGGTAAGATAAGACAAATCCTTAGGGTTAAGCCCCTAAGGATTTAGGGGAATATATACGTGTGTGTAGGCTCCAAGGGGTAACTGTAGTCGCCCTAAGGTGTTCCTAATGGTTGGCATGCCTAAGGTAGAAAGCCCCTGACAAAAGCCCTCTAAAAATTCTAAGTTAAAGAAAGTACTGCAACTAGGGATCTGCATAACTATAAGGAAGAGTCTATAGTAGAACTAGCCTTAGATGCAACCTCTAATAGATACAATACTAAAACAGACTATAATAACCTAAAACAATTAGTTATAGATAATAAGGTGTTAAGGCACTTAACTACTCTAGAAGAGAAGTCTAAGGCTCTCTAAGAATGCTATAATAACCTACTTAGAGGACATCTTAGGGGTAAGAAGACAATAGAAAAGCTCTAACAACACTATAAGTAGAAGGAATAAGGAAGGATGTAAGAAACTATTGTAAAAGCTGCCTAGTATGCAAGAAGGCAACCCTAGCGCGTTATAAGCTATATAGTCTCCTAGCACCCTTACCTCTACTAAACGCAGCCTAGGAGGAAGTTACTATAGATTTTATTACAGAATTACCTCTAAGTCGCCTAAGCAACTAGGTATATAACGCTATCTTGGTTGTAGTATGTAGACTTACAAAAATAGCTTACTATATCCTAGCTAGAGCTAATTAGGACAGTACAGACCTAGCCTAATCCTAGATAAGAGAAGTTGTACGCCTACACAGTGTCCTAAAGAAAATAATCTCTAATAGAGGCCTACTTATAGTAGGTAAACACTAGGATACTTTCTAACACTACCTAAACTTAAGAAGGGTGTTAACTTCTGCTTATTACCTACAGACAGATTAGCAGACTAAAAGACAGAACTAGACACTTAAACAGTACCTATAGTGCTACTGTTGCCTAGAATAAGATAATTAGAGTCTATAGATATTAGTTGCAGAGTTTACGTACAATAATAGCATACATGCAACTATAGGCACTACTCTGTTTAGAGCATACTACAGTATAGATCCTAGTAGTTCTAACTAGCCTAGTATGCCTTATAGCGACAGAGAATTACCTCTAGGGGAACAAGTAGCTAGTAAAGTTATTGCTTTGCAACAAGAGTGTAAGAAGAAAATTATTACTGTAAATAAATACTAGAAATTGTACGCAGATAAGAAACGCTTAGCACATACGTTTAAAGTAGGTAATTAAGTAATAGTGTTAAATTAGCACATTAGGTTAACAAGACCTAAGAAGAAGCTTAACTAGAAATACCTAGGTCTAGGTTGCATAGTAGACTAGTATAGTCTAATAGCATTTAAAGTTAACCTTCTAGGGTTACAGAGCGTACATCTAGTCTTCTATGCGTTGCTGCTAGAGCCTTATAATCTAAAAGGTCTTATTCTACACCTAGAGGTCCTAATTATAGACATACTGCGTAAGTATAGTAATAATGTCTATAAAGTAGACACTATACAAGATAGATAAAAAGGAAAACAGGACTAGTAGGAATATCTAGTTAAATAGACCAGCTATAGAGACGAAGAGAACTCCTAGGAGCCTAGTTAAAATATCTCTAGTAACATCCTTTAACAATTTTAGAAATCTAAAGGTATATAGCCTAAAAGAAATATAAAGGAAAAGCCTTGTAGGAGTTAAGGGCAATCCCTAAAGAAGAAGGGAGATAAGT
This sequence comes from Ascochyta koolunga, assembly GCA_026119515.1. NCBI lineage: Eukaryota > Fungi > Ascomycota > Dothideomycetes > Pleosporales > Didymellaceae > Ascochyta > Ascochyta koolunga. The sequence continues at coordinate 2,980,954 of JANLCG010000001.1, read as the reverse complement.
AAAGGTAATAAGAGGATCCTAAGGAGATAACGTACCTTCACTAGTTTTCCTACAGGGTTTTTAGGGTGTTTAACAGCGTTATACTCTAGGATTACCTAAGCCTAACTTACAAGCATCTCTTAGGATCTATAATTATCTATTATAGACTACAAGAACCTAGTCTAAATTACAACAGCTTAATCTATAAGGGTATAAAGCTTCTAACATTACAAGAAGAGAACACAGGATATTAAAGTAAGTACTCTATTAAATTTAAGCCAAAGGCTTAGATATATCTAGAATTTCTAGGAAATCTAACTATAGAAATTATTTATAGTTATATTATTATACTAGCTATAATAGTCTATTACAACCTATTATAACGCGCTCTTACTACTCTTAAACCTTATTATACTTATCTAGCCTCTTCTGTAGAGTCTTAATCTTCTTAGATAGGGAGCCCTTGTTAGCGCTAGTGGCGAATCCTTTCTCCCTTACAAGCATAGCTATCTCTGCAACCAAAGCATTACCTAGCTTCCTATGCTTAGAACTAGGGTTTAGAGCATAATTACAAACCTTAGCCTATAATAAGTTAGAATAGTCTATTTAGAAATAAGATAAGTATACATACCTGCTTGCGTAGTAAATTAGTCTCCTTAGCAACCCTATTAGTAACAGCAGCCTTAAGGGTGCGTTTGCTAGCCTCAGCACATACTAACACAGCCTTCTTGCTACGCTAACGTTAGTCTAGGCAGAACTTAGAGTAAGGGTCTTTATTATCAGCAATAGCACCTATATGCAGATAGAGGTAAGCAGCATAAGGGATGTAAGTGCTACTAAAGGTGTAAGAATAACCTATAATAGACTAAAACTACTTAAAAAGGATAACTTACTAACTATAGGCCTAGGAAATAGGCTAACAGAGGGACATAAGCTTAAACTTAGACGCCTTCTTCTCTATCTTAGTTAATAGGCGCTACAGGAGCTTATTATTAACTATGTCCTAGTCTAGGTCCTAGATACTAAACTCTAAGGCCTAGAGAATGTTGTAAATCTTAGCTAATTTGCTGTTGTGCTTTAAATAGAGCTGTTAGAGTTAGTTATAACCTATAAGGGGACATAATTAGGCTAAAAGAGGGGAATATATATAGCAATGCACTCCTAGTTAGAAGAGAAGCACTAGAAGCAGCGCATAACCTGCTCTAACTTACCTAAGTCTGTCTATAACAGCTATGCCTTATACAAGTTAATATTAGTAGGGGTAATTTAGACATAGACACAACTAGTCCTACTATAATGCTTATGCTAGCCTACAGCAAAGCTACAGATATACTAAACATAGACCTAGAATAACTACACGCTATTATGCGCTATATTGTTGCCTATAGCGTTTAAATCTATAATCTTAAGTAGCCTAGACGTGTAGGGGGTAGTAAGGTGCAGTGCAGCGTGCTAGGGGGCTAGGGGATATGCGTTTAAAATTGTTAGAGCCTAGAGAATCTAGTTAGCTGCCTGTAGAGTTAGAACGACCTATAATAACCTATTAGGGGTTATTCTAGATTAGCAAAGGGAACCTATCCTAGCAGGAGAAAAGCACTAACTTACTAAAAATTAGAGTAGTGTGTAGGAATAATAGACTAAAATAGAGGATAACGTTAGGTATATCTAGGCACTATACTAGCAACGCGTTGCCCTACTTATTTTCTAGGTAGTAGCGTAACCCTTAGGTAAAGGTAAAGGTAAAAGGGAAGGTAAAGGTAGAGCTGCCTGAACCTACGCATAAGCTTAAGGGAATACCTCTAACTACTAAAGCACTACTCTCCTGTAACTCTGTTACTGTCTGGTCTACAACAGCCTATAATTACCTACTCTACCTAAAAACCTATAATATCTGTTGCTTGGGGCAAGCTACCCTAGAAGGGGGATATTATTAGGACTGCTAACTTTAATAGTTCCCTACAAGGCCAGTATAGCCTAATTAAGGAATAGGGGTGGCGTAACTATATAACATAAGTAGATTGCTCTACTCCTCTAGTAGCGATTTGTCTATCCTTAACCTGCAATACTATCCTCTACCTTTCTAATGCTTAATAGCATGCCACCCCTATAAAAAGAGGCCTAACACTAGGTTTCTAGTGCTATTTATTATACGTCTTACTTCCTTAGTCTAGTTATTATCCTTTATTAGTAACAAATCTTAGAGACCCTATTGTTGTTCCTAGACTCTTTTAACAAATTAATATATTAGTTCTAACTTAAATAAAGATTAATCCTCTATTGCTAGGCTGTTTAGCATGTTAAATAGGACTAGATCCTTGTCTTCCTTAGGGAGGCCTAGGAAGAAGAAGTAATCCTCCTTAAGAGTTAAGATTTGTTTATTTTTCTAGTAGGTATTACTGTACACTACAAAGTAAGTATAGTAGTTAGAGAGTCCTAGAAAGGATTAAGCAGTCTCTTGCACATATGTCTCTATAAAAGCTTAGGTACCTATTTTCTAGGAGGTATCCTAGTCTCTCTAATGTTCTTTTATAGCTAGTTGTAGTTTAATCTAGTCTCTTTCTAAGAATAGCTTTAATCTCTTTATAAATCTTTAATAGTAACTTTTAAAGTAGTTAGGAAGGACCCTAACCTTTTGCTAGTCTGTAAGACCCTATTAGTTACTGTTTAATTAAAGTTATTTAGGAATTTAGAGACCTCTTCTCTATTAAATAGGAGGTGATTAGCTCTTCCTCTTATAGGAACTAGGACCCTATCTTGTAATTAACTGTCCTAAGACAAGTTACTAAGGCAGGACCCCTTAGGAGTTCTGTTAATTCCTAAGAGTAAAGAGATATATATAGACATAGTTTAAATATAGTAATAGTATTAGTTCTAAGGTTACTTTTTCTTTTTCTTTCTTCTTTTTTTTTAGTTCTTAGAGTTTTGTATGCTCTTATAGAGCGTTAATTCCTAGGCGCATAAGCCCTAGACTAGGACCCTATTAGCTAACAATACATTTAGCTAATAGTATAGTAGAAGAATTGTTTAGTATATCTGTACAATCCTAAGATAGAAGTAGCTATCTTGTATTGTTAGATAGCTATCTAGTAATTCTAGAGGTATAGTTTCTTTTAGGGTTAAAATAATACCTACTATTAATACTAGTGTTCTAACTAGAGTAACCTATAGACAGCTACTATTTGTTACTTATGCCTAAGGCGTCTATTAGAGTGCTGTAGTATAAGAATAGCTATATTATCTATGTCTTTATTGTTTGTTACTTATGCCTAAGGCGTCTATTAGAGTGCTGTAGCATAAGAATAGCTGTATTATCTGCATCTTTATTATTTGTTACTTATGCCTAAGGCGTCTATTAGAGTGCTATAGCATAAGAGTAGCTGTATTATCTGTATCTTTGTTTAACAATTAGTTCCCCTACATACTATACTATTGCCCCTAGTTAGGTTACTAATTTTGTTCTAGTAAGAAGTGCTTAACCTGTTGGTATGTAGAGGACAGAGGAGCTACATTACTGTGGAAGAAACTACAGATACAGGTTACGCAGATAAGATATAAACTTTATTTCTTTATAGTAGTATATAATAGTCTAGGAGGCTTTGTCTAAACTTCCTGTTATCCCTTTATATACTAGCGCTACTTACTAGCCTTAGCATCCTAAGTAACTGCTAAGGCAGTTACTCTGTGCACTAGCACAGTAGGACAAGGAGCTTGTTTTTTTAAAAACGCGTTATATAGAAAGCGCATCCTATATATAGAAGACCTGCTCCTAAAGGATGTAGTAGTAGTAGAAGGTTTCTACGTTAATATTATTTCTAAGGCACGCCTCTAAGAGAAAGGAGTTTAGTACTTAGGGCTAGACAGCTTACTCTAAGTTAGGTATATTAATAATCTAAATAGGAGCGTTATATGTGCTACTCTTAAGCTTGCTTACAACCTTACTTTCTTTAAATACAAGCTACTATCCTACTACCCTCTAATCCTTAACGTAGTAATAAAATAATTGTATAATTCTTATCTATAAAGCTCTGCTAAACACCTCTAGCACACTACAGTAGGTTATCTAGGCCTAGAAGCTCTAAAAGCACTAGTACAACAAGCGCAAAGCGTACACATTAACAGCCTGCTCTAAAAGGATTATAAGGTCTGCTTAATAACCTAACCTAAGCAAGTTATCTCCTAATAGAAACAGGAAAAACCTACTAAACCCTTTTAGAGAATTAGCTAGGATCTGTTTAATATGCCTATAGGAAGGAGAAGCAAATTATAGATACTTTTAATTATAGAGTACTATAGTAGGAAGCTCTTTACGTACTTAGTGCTAGGGAAGACTTAAGTAGAGATACTGTATGTACTTATAAGTTTCTTAAGCTAGGTACGTACCTAGTACAAGCTCTATATCTACAAGATAATTAAGATAATAATACTGCTACTCTCCTATAACAAGGGAGCTCCTAATATAAGCGCTAGGCAATTAATAAGGGAATAGATGTTAAGCGTATACCTCTTTATACACACAAGCTTAACAGGGTAGAAGAAAGAGTAGGGTAGAAAATAATTACTAAATCTATTAAAATATAGAGCAGTACAAACCTACCTAAGAAGCTCTAGCTGGAGGTTGTAGCAGTAGCAATATAGCTCTATAATATAAGTCTAACTTACTTAAATAAGCTATAGAGCCTAAACAAAGAGCTTAATTGCTAGTTTACTTAATATTTCTGCTAGTATAAACCTAAGCAGGTAAGAGCACTAACAGCTAATCTAAGACCTAATTAGAGCAGGATATACGCCTATAGCTATAGAGCGTATCCCCAAATAGGGAACAAGCAGCTAGGCGTAATTAGAGAAGCTTTAAAGTAACTCTAATAGGTTATATTAGATACTTAGTAGGGTACTAAGCTTCTAACATATACTAGATATAGGTCCCTAAACCAACCTAGGTAATTACAACGTAGAATATAACCTTTAATAAAGAGCTCTTTTATAATAAATTAGATAAGTTGTTAGCCCTTATAGTCTAAGAAGCAGAAGTATTTGTAGATATTCTATATAAACCTAATAAGATAGAGGTAGGAGAAGTAATAGAGCTCCTCTTAAACAAAGAGAACTATCGCTTAGCTTATCTACTAAGCACTAGCTTAGGGGTAACACTTAGGAGAACCTTAATTGCTAGAAGGCTAGTCTAGTATAGAGGGAGCCCCTAGGATAGATACTGCACGCGCGGCAAGCTTAGCTAGCAAGCTGCTAGAGATCTGTACAGAACAACGCTAAGAAACAGGTTTACTTTCCCTAACTAAACGCCTAAACTAGAGTAGTTAAGTATAGGCAGGGAAGCTCTTAATAAGGAGGATAATCTAACTAGTAGCTTACAGGAAGTGCACTTAACTGTAGAAGAAGGGAGTAAGCTAGTAGATAGTAAGGATCTTCATAATCTACTAGAACCTGCTTTACTACTTATTCTAATACCTTCTTAAAGATTAACGTAAGTAGATAAGGCAGGCAGGAGATACGCGTATTAGCAGAGAATCTAGGGCCTACCTACAAGACAGAGCTGCTAAATAGAGAACTGTAAGCGCAACAAGCCTAACAAGCCTACTACTAACAATAATAGAGCAGGTTAGTACTCTATAATAAGCTTAATAAATAATTACAGATACGCCTAGCTTATTTACTTACTATTTAAATATGCGAACAAATATAGCATAGATAGAAGAGAGCTACTTACTACTTACGCAGTAATTCTTGCCTTAACTCTAAAAAGGAAAGACTAGTTGCTTAAAACAAGCGCTAGTTACATAGGGATAAGCTCCCTCTACTGCTAAGCAAATAGAAAGATCTACTCTATTACCTACTAGTGTGGAAGAGAGGTAGAGCAACCCGTTAGCATGTAGGGGGTAGGAAGAGGAAGGAAGTATATATATTAGAAGTAGTAGATTAGTATGTTATTGTAGTTGTAGGTAGTAGTAGTAGTGGTGGTGGTGGTAAGGAGTGTTGGGCAGATAGATTAATCTTATATACCTAGCATCTAAGTGTCTGCTAAAGCAGCTACCCTGTGCACCGGCACACTAGGAGCTCTTTTTTTGCTAGGCCTACTAAAAGGAGATAGACATACTTATTAAGAAGGAAACATAAAGAGAAATTAACTAATTAAGTGCCTTATTAAGGCCCCTGCCGCTTAAATAGGTCTTTACCTACAAATCTAACTAGGATAGCTACTTCCTTAAATATAAGGCAAGGATATATATACGTAGAGATCTATAGGCAAAGGATTTAATTATCTTAACCTACACTACAACACTTGCTGCTTGCTTGTTTTGCACTGTAGTAGCAATTACATCCTAGTTTAACCTAGAGCTCTGTTAGTATAACGTAACTAGCGCGTTTCTTAACATAAGCTACTAGGATAAACCTTAGGGGCTCTGTAAATTACTAGATAGATTTAAGAAACCTAAGTAAGTTGTTCTACTACTATAAGCTCTATATAGGTTACGTAATTTGCTAGTCCTATAGTATAAAGAGCTCTCTAGTACGCTCTAGAAGCTTAGTCTCTTAGTATTAAAAGAAGAGCTGTGCCTATTCTGTTATCCTAAACAGAAAATAGTGCTACTCTTCTCTATTAACAATATCCTCCTTGCCTATTATAATAACAATTAAGCTGCTGCTAAACAGCTAATAAGCTTATTAATAGAAAAGTATTAAATTAAAGCCTATAGAGTTGCTAAATAGTTTCTAGGCGTTTAAATAATTAGAAACTAAGAGTCTTGTACTATAACTCTCGCTTATAACTCCTATATTAACAACCTTGCTACTAAATTTAAGATGGTAGAGAAGGATTCCTACCCTACAGTCCTATTTCCTATAGAAGAGCTGCTTAAATATAGTAGAGAAGATTTAAAACAAGAGGTTAAAGCGTTTTAAGAATAAGTTAGGTCTATACTCTATACAGGAATTATAATTTAACTAGATATAGCGTATACTGCCTCTTAGCTATCTTATTATTTAATAAATCTAGAAGTAGCTTACTTTAAAGCAGCTGCTTAGGTTTTAGCTTATTTGTATAGAACAAAGCATCTAGGTATAAGGTACAGCGCTTATAAAGGTAGTTATCTGCTTATATGTAGAGACGCCTTATTTGCTAATAATAGAGAGTCCTGTTAATCTTCCTAGGGGTATATTATATAGCTCTTTAGTAGTCTAATTATCTAGAAAGCTACACAGCAGTTAACAGTAACTACTTCTACTACTAAGGCTAAATTACTTACTTTAGAGCATGTGGCTAAAGAGTTAGTAGCTCTAAAACAATTCCTAGGAGAACTTTAGCTAGACTTAAGGGTGCTATAGGAGATTTTCTATAATAACTAATAAACTATCTAACTAGTAGTTAAAGAGAGCAAGTAGCTTACTACCTAGCTACGCTAAGTAGATATATAAAATATATAGTTTAAACAAGAGTACACTAAGGGAAATCTCTAAGTAACCTATATTAAAACAAGTAAGATGCTAGCTAACAGCCTTATAAAAGCGCTTCCTAGACAAGCTTATAAGCACTTTCTATTACATTAAAACTTACAGAGCATTAGTTAAGAGGGGAAAGACTTAGTTACAGAAAAAGAGCAGGTTAATAAAGAAAGAGAAGATCTTTAAATTAGTAGGGAGGATAACTCCCTCCCTAAATAGGTATAAGTCTCCCTAGACTACTAGTAGCAGCTCTTTTAAGTGCACGCCTAGTAGCTAAGGAGCTTATAAAAACAATTTAACTATAGGTAGGGAGGATAACCCTCTCCCTATAGGTTTTATCTTAAAGAACCTACTTATAAATAGGTACTTAAAATTTATACCTATCTATAAGAAGGCTATTTACTACCTAAATAGTAGTACATAGTTTAGTAGCCTGCTAAACACTTATTAGCTATTATTATAAACTAAAACTAAGTTATTTCCTATAGTTGTTACTCTACTAGAGGAAGTAAGCTCTTCTACTAGTTTAAGCCTAAGCAGCTTAAGGGCAGAGGGGCTATAAGCTATTAGTCTAATACTAAACTACTCTTTTTAAAGAAAATACCTATAGTAAGTATTAAGAGTGCCTAAAGGCACAGCGCTTGCAGCGCTTGCTATAGTAGCTAGTAGCAGTGTTATTAACGCATAGCGCAACTAAGCTACTTACTAGTAGCGCATTTATGCAGTTTACATAGGGGATTAACCTACGCGCACTAGGTACTAGAGCGCCTAAGATAGGGGCAGGGGGTGTAGGCGCAGGCATAGGCAGTAGCAGCAGCGCAGCGGCGTAGGCAACAGCAGTAGTAGCAGCAACTGCTAAAGGAGCAGGCGAAGCTGCAGCTATAGGCTTAGGTAAGGGCGCAGGTAAGGAGATAGGAGCAGGCGTAGGTAAGGGCATAGGGGTAGGTGTAGGTAAGGGCGAGCAGGCAGCTAGCAGCTAGCCAGCTTAGGCAGTAGCTTAGGTAGTAGAGGTAGCAGCAGTGCGCGCGCAGCGCTAGGTTTTAAACTATTTCTATACCTAAGTTAGTAAACCTCTAAAAGAGCTAGAGAAATAGTAATAGTAAGATTATTTAGACAACGTCTAAAGCTCTTAACTAATTAAGAAGCTAGAAATAATTAGCTATAAAGTGCTTAGGCGCATAGAAAATAATTTAGTATACTTATAGGCATATTAATAGATATAACTAGAGAAATAGAGAAATTAAGTAGGTAGGATACTTATATAGGGAGGTTACTAAGTTAGTAAAGGTAAAGCTGCTAGATAATAGTCCTTACGCTTACTCTTACTACCTAGAAATACTTAACCTAGGAAGTGCTTATCTTAACTATAAATAAGTAGCTTAGTAGCTAGCTATAGGCTTAGAAAATTTAGCTAGTAAAAATAAGCGTCTAAACTAGCAACAAACTGCACCTAATAGTAGTATAAAAAGTTAGAAAGATCTCTTAAAAGGAAGAGTACCTAGAGTACACTGCAAGCGCGCAGTTATTCTAGATATCTAGAGAAATATAAAAATCTAAGATTAGAGCCCTATAATTACTAAGGACACGCTCTTAGTTTAGTTATTCTAAATATAGGATTAACTAGAGGGTGTATTACGTAACTAAGCGCATAGAGTTATATACACTGCTTATTTTCTAATAGAGCATGCTAATTTAGTTAAGCTACTCTATCCTAGCAACGCTAGTTTTAAGCAGCCCTAGTACTAGCTAAACGCTTATTAAGTAAGATTATGTAACCTATATATTTTATTTATATTTAAGCAATACGTTCTATATAGGAAAATAGATACTAATTAAATTAATTAAATACTTAAGTATAGTCCTGCAAGCTCTATTATACCTACTAATTATGTTCTCCTTTGCGTCTATCTAGTATAGTGTCTACTTTGTAGACATTATTACTATGTTTACGTAGTGTATCTACAATTAGGACCTCTAGGTATAGAATAAGGCCCTTTAGACTATAAGGCTGTAGTAACAACGTGTAGAAGACTAGATGTACACTCTATAGGCCTAGAAGATTAACTTTAAATACTGTTAGGCTATACTAGTCTGCTATACGGCCTAGCCCTAGGTACTTCTAGTTAAGCTTTTTCTTAGGCCTTATTAACCTAATGTGCTAATTTAACACTATTACTTAATCCCTTACTTTTAATATATAAGCTAAGTATTTCTTGTCTATATTCGCTTTCTAGTATTTATTTGCAGTAATAATTTTCTTCTTACACTCTTGTTGCAAAGATATAACTTTGCTAGCTACTTATTCCCCTAGAGGCAATTCCCTATTACTGTAAGACATACTAGGCTAGTTTAGACTAATAGAGTCTATGCTATAGTATACTCTAAATAGAGTAGTGCCTATAGTTATATATATACTATTGTTGTACGCAAACTTAGCAATTAATATCTATAGGCTCTAATTGTCTTATTCTAGGCAATAATAGCACCTTAAGTACTGTTTAAGTGTCTAGTTCTGTCTTTTAGTCTACCTATCTGTCTGTAGGTAATAAGCAGAAGTTAACACCCTTCTTAAATTTAAGTAGTGTTAGAAAGTATCCTAGTGTTTAGCTACTATAAGTAGCCCTCTATCTAAGATTATCCTCTTTAGGATACTATGTAGGCGTATTACTTCTCTTATCTAGGCTTAGGCTAGGTTAGTCCTGTCCTAATTAGCCCTAGCTAGAACATAGTAAGATATCTTAGTAAGTCTATACACTATAACTATAATTAAATTATATACCTTGTTATTTTAGCAGCTTAGAGGTAGTTCTATAATAAAATCTATAGTAACTTCCTTCTAGGCTATGTTTAGAGGAGGTAAGGACACTAGAAGACTATATAGTTTATAACGCGCTAGAGTTAACTTCTTATATATTAGGCAGTGCTTATAATAGTTGTGCACATCCTTCCTTATTCCCTTCTACCTATAGCGTTGCTAAAGCTTCTCTAATGTCTTTTTAGACCTAAAATATCCTGTAAGTAGATTGTTATAGCGTTCTAAAAGCGCTTAGGACTTCTCTTCTTGTAGAGTTAATTGCTTAACTACCTTATTATTAGTAATAGGTTAATCTAAGTTATTATAGTCTATATTAGTATTGTATCTATCTAAGGTTGCCTCTAAGTCTAGTTTAACTATAGAATCCTCCTTATTATTGTGTAGATCCTTAGTTACAGTACTTTCCTTTACTTAGAATTTCTAGAGGGCTTTAACTATCTTAGACTGCTCCTTAGACCTTAGAGATGCTTATGTTATAACTGCTAACACTAAGAGGTTATTCTATCCTTTTAAGGAGAGCAGATCTTAAAGTAGCTAGACAAAGGCTTTATTATACTTTAGTAAAGGTTTATCTATCTCTGCCTTATAATCTAGTTGCCTTAATAGCCTATCTGTAGGATTAGTAGTTCCTAGTTAGTATGTTAGGATAAAATTAAAACAAGTTAAGGCTAGATAGGATTAAACCTTGTAGTAGTTAAGAGTCTTATTCTCTATAAACTATTTTAGGTTCTTATAGTCTATAATAATCTTAAAGTGTATCTCTTTAAGGTAATAGCGCTAGTACTCTAGACTCTTAACTATTGCTAATAGTTCCTTATTATAAGTATTGTAATTATATTCTACTAAGATTAATTTACATAAATAAAAACTAATAGGCCTCTACTAACCTGTTCTAATGTCTTCTAGGATATACTAACTTAGAATGCCTAAGATTACGCCTTCTAACGCATCTATCTCTACCTTTATCTTTAAGCAAGGATTAAAGTAGGAAAGTATAGGAACTTAGGTAAATACATCCTTAAGTTTCTAGAAAGCAGATCTGCCTTCTTTACTAATATTAATTTTCTAGCTTTCCTCTCTTTATATTGCTAGACCCCCTAGCTAATCCTAGTGTTTTATAGGTTATAATAGTTAAAAGCAAGTCTAATTTAGAGAAACTATAGATAAACTAACAATAGTAATTTATAAAGCTAATAAATACCTAAATATTGCAGACTGTCTGTAGCTATAGCTATTCCTAATTTTTTTACTTAGTCTAGGTTAATACTAACTCCTTCTAGGCTAATTAAATATCTAAGGTACTCTATGCATTAAGTATGCTACTTACACTTACTAAGCTTAATATATAACTTAGACTTGTGTAGTCTTTGTAATACTTCTTTTACATGTTATATATGCTCTTCTTTAGTGTCTAAATAGATTAGGATATTATCTAAGTAGATAATACAAGACACGTTAACTAGTCCTGTAAGAGCATAGTTAATATAAGCTTAAAACTAGGTAGGGGCGTTTGTTAGGCTAAAAGGCATAATAGTATACTTCTAATGTCTATATCTTGTATAGAAAGCAGTCTTCTACTTATCTCCCTCTATAATACAAATCCTATAGTAGGCCTCTCTTACATTATACTTAGTAAAATACTTTGCCTAAGAGAGCCTCTCTAGTAACTCTGTAATTAGAGGTAGTAGGTGTTAGTTCTTTACTGTTACCTTGTTAAGGCCTTAGTAATTAATACAAAGTTTTAGGCTACTATCTTTCTTCTTAACAAAGAGTATAGGTGCCCTTACTAGAGACTTTAACTAACGTATCTATCCTCTTGCTATATATTCTTAAAGATAGTTTTAAAGTATCTCTAACTTAGTAACTAAGAGATTATATAATAGTTAGTAAGGAGGAACACTATTAGGTGTTAGAGTAATAGCTAGATTGTAGTTGCTATGCTAAGGGAGACTCTTAGAGTCTTCCTCTAAGCCTACATCTACAAACTTAGCATATTCTAGAGGTAAATAGCCTATAGTGCCACCTTCTAACTCTCTATAGCCTACAAAGTTAATAAGGCACGCGTAGACATCTGTACTAGGGTCTCTTATGCTGCTCTTAAACTGTTCTGCGTCTTCTATAGCTACTTTTGTAAACAGGACAACCTTATTAGCCTTGTTCCTCTAAAAGAGAATACGTCTAGTAGCGTAGCTAATCCTTAGATAAAATACATTAATCTAGGGTAGACCTAAGTACACTTAGTATCTTTAAAGGTCTATTACTATAGATAGTACTTATAAGGTCTCCTTATAACTACGTAAATTAGTAATAGTTATATCTACTGTTGTAGTACTATACACTATTAGCCTGCCCCTATCTACGCCTTTAGCTAGCAGCTTTAGCAGGGGGTCTACTTAGAGATTATATTCCTTTGCTAGCGTAGCTAACATTAAGTTTAGCTAGGAACCTCTATTAATTATAGCCTCTATAGGCTTAGAGGATCTAACTGTACACTACATAGTTAATAACTAAGAGAGATAGGGGTAAAGAGCTTCCCTTAATTCTCCTAGGTCCTATATTTCCTAGTTTAAAGCTATATAGGCAGAAAGATATAGGATTAATCCTTCTACCTTTTCCCTTTTCCTAAACTAGTGTTTAAGCCTTCTTTTAATTCTAAAGTAGTTTCCTTCTAGTTAGCTATAGCACCCTTATTCTTTAGAGGGCTTTAGCACTTAGCTGTAGTATAACTAAACTTTCTACAGTTATAACAGGTTAGACCCTTGCCTTTGTCTTAGGTACCTATAGTTTTATGTAAGGAGAGTCTGTTATAGCCCCTATTAGCCTATTTTTGTCTTTTTAGGGGTTTCTTAGATCCTCCCGCCTTGTTACTCTTGTTACTACCTTTTAGTAGCTACCTCTTTGCAGGGGTAGCTTTTGCCTCCTTATCTAGATTTTTTTCTGCAGTAGATAACGTTAGTATATTCTTCTACTATTAGAAGAGTGTTGCGCCTATTAACTAGGAGTAGGAATAGGTCTCTCTAGATGTCTTTGTGTAGAGATAAAATGTACTCTATTACTTAAAGCTCTAGAGTTTAGGCTAAGCCTAGTTCCTCCTATAAGGGTTGAAGGGCATCTAGCAGATCTGTAGGTAACTAATTTAGCTTTTACTAGATTTGCTTAAGAGCCTTATTAGCCTACTGTTTCTGTTCTAACAGCGTTCCTAGAGCGTTTAATATAACAGTTTTAAGTGTTTCCTAGGTTAGCTGCTAGGATAAAGAAATTATCTGTTCTGTTATGTAATACAATTTCTATAGAGTCTTAAGTGGCTTAGAAAGGTATATTGCCTTAAAATCTACCTTTTAGTTCTCCTTTATAAATTTAATTAGTAAACGTAGGAAATACAACTTACAGTTACTTTCCTAGCAGTTATATTCTGCTCTTAACTTCTTATTGTACCTTTAGGGTAGATCTAGCTTTAGAAGGTTAGCTAATAGGCCTAAGGATGTTGTTATAAGGGTCCTTAGTAGAGTTAAAGTTAGAGGGAGCACTAAGGTGTCTCCTAACTTATATTTAGCCCTTAGTTAACAGAGTTAATTAATCTTGCTTTGCCTCTAGGCTCTTTTTAACTAGGCGTAGAGGTCTGCTAGTTCCTACTCTGTTAGAGAACGTAGTAAAGCGTTTTAGACTATTATAGGTGTTTGTAGCCTAGGAGGAGTTGTTAACTAGCCTTCTAGTCTCTGCTTGTTTATTCTACCTTTAGCTAGGCTAGAGTTCTCTACAGCGTCACCTTTTACAGAGGAAGGTTGGCTTTAGATACAAGTAGTAGCAGAATCTTCCTTAACAATAAATCTAGAGGGTACTAGTATACCTAAGGGTTAGACGTATTCTAACTAACTTACGTGTTAGCTCTATTATCTAGTCTACATTCTAATATTATGTAGTAATAAGCAATTTAAATGTTAGGGTCTCTTTTTAGAGGGGTAGCATGCTATTAAGCATTTAAAGGTAGAGAGTGTATTAGCAGGTTATAGATAGACAAATTGCTACTAAATAATTAGAGTAATTCTATTAGATTATATAGTTTTACTATCCCTGCTGCCTTATATGGTCCTTAGCCCTAGTGCAGAACACTTAGAGATAGTAGACCTAATAGTAGCTAAGCTACTTTTAAAACAGTGCTTCCTAAAACACAGTCCCCTAACACTCTACTATTAGATAGAGGGTCTGTGTTTACCAGCTAGTTCTAGTCTAATATATGCTACTATCTTAAAATAGGCTACTAGCTAAGTACTGTATTCTATCTCTAAACTAACAGCTAAACTAAACGCCTAAACTACAAGTTAGAAACGTACCTACGTCTATATATAAACTATAATTAGGATAACTAAATAGACTTATTACTATACGTAGAGTATGCCTATAACTCTAAGTATTACTCTATATATAGGGAATTACCTATTAAAGTTGCTTATAGAACTAACCTAAAGGGATTTAACAGAGTACCTAATAAGCACTAGCTAAGGCAACTGCTGCAGGTATAGTAGAAGAACGCAGCAGCCCTAGAGCTACGCTAGCAAGTTGCTAGCTGCCTAGAGCAGTAGCATAAGATATAGGCTGCAGCAAAGGAAAGCCTAGAGTATGCTTAGAAAGGTATAACGAGCTAGTATAACACTAAGCAAATAGAGAAGCACTTTACTATAGGTAACAAAGTAATTCTCTAGGTAAAGAACCTAACTACAAATTATCCTTTAAAGAAGTTTAATATAAGGTACTTAGTGCTATTAAGAGTTATAAAGAAAATAGGGAAGTTAGTATATAAATTAAAGCTACTACTATTAATAAGTAGGTGTTACAAGTAACCTGCCCTAGATTAGAGATCCCTTAGATAGACCCTAGATTAAGCCTAGGGATCTACAGGCACCCTACGTATATAATATTCTAGAGCCTTAAGACTTATCTATTAAGGATTTGTCTTATCTTATCTATCTACCCCTATTCTCTATCCTATCTTACTCTGCTTAATTGCCTGCCTATAGTAACCTTACAATTTAAATCCTTTATACTCCTCTTAGAATAGGCAGCTAATTAGCAGCAGAGGAGCAGAAAAAACTAGCTATTAACAATAGCTAGAGGACGTCGCAACCTCTATTTAACTATAAGTAACGTGGACGTGCTACTCTCTTGCAACAACCCTAGTTAAGAACTAGAAGCGCAATAGTGCAACAACGCGCTTAGGATGTTACCTAAGCCTATAACAATAGCCTTAAACCCTTACGCTAGAGGGGAGTTAGATATAACAATAGCAGGTATTACAACCCTAGACGTTGCTGCGCTATGCATCACGCAGTTAGCTATAGAAGTAATATAGACCTCTATCCTATTATTGCTTAAAGCGCTTAATAAAGCTAAGCTATCTAGCGCGTAAGAACGCAAGATTAAAATCTAGCAACGCTAATTTAACTAGGCAGTAGAAACCCTATATTAGACACACGTTAGATAGACGTTAGGGAGTTACTATCTAGCTTTTAACAAAGCTAGTAGGATTATGCAAGTCCTTAACAACGTCTAACCTAAGCTAAGACTTAGGACAGATAGCAAGCCTCTATTAACCTAGCAGGTAGACTAGTAGATAAAGGATATAGATACAGTGTTCTAGTACGCACAGGTGCAGGAAGACGCTGTTACCTAGACCTACTAGATTATAAGCACTATCTACTACAGTGTGCACTGTAAATTAATCTAACAACGCATTAACAAGGGATTAATTTAAACCTAGGCTAACCTCTGCGCAGAGGAGGAACAATTAGTTTAAGACCCTGTCTTTACGCAGTATAAGAACTATAACAAGTACTTTAACTTTAACTAGAAAGCTAATAATTTAGTTAACACTTTCCTAATTAAGCTAAATAAGCAAGAGTCTCTACTGCCCTATAACTTTGCAAAGTTTAAAGATAGTAGTAATAACTATAAGTTTAAGATAGCGTTTATATAGAGCCTTACTCCCTACGCGCTCTAATAGGAAATCTAAAGAAATAGTAGCCTAGAGCATATTACTAAGTAGGCAGAGTTTAAACAAGCCCTACGCAACGCAGAAACCTTAACTATTCCCTTAAGCTTAGGGATTAAAACTAAAGGTAGTAGGCAGAAGAGACCCTGCTCTCTCCTATAAGGAGAAGATTTAAAAGACATAACAGTTAGGCGTTAACCCCCTCTAGGAGCAACACTAGGAAGATGCTAGAAGAACCCTAGCTAGCAAACTACAACGCTAACCCTTTAGGCAGAAGATAGCTACTAAAGGGCAATAGCTACTAACAACCCTAGGGTTATTAGCAGACCTAAAGCTACTAGCAGCAGAGCTACTAGCGAGGCTGCAGTAACAATAGGGAAGACTCTAGTAGCAAGCTAAGCTAGGGAAACAGCAAGCCCTAGTTGCTAACCTTTCCTATCTATAGCTAGGGCCTAAGACTAACAGGAGAAAGACCTAGATAGCAGTTGCAGTCTAACTAGACAACGCTAATAGCATCCTAAGGACACTCTAGGCCCTATATAACTTAGGTTTAGAACTAAACCTAATTACTAAATAAGGAGCTAAGAACCTTAGGTTAACACTGTTAAGTAAGAACTAACAACCTAAGGTAGTAGTCCTAGATAATAAGGAGCTACTACTAACTAATAGATACTAGCTTATAATAGTATGCTATAACAGCAAAGGGATAGCAAAGACAGTTAGACCTATAACGTTCTAGTCTACGTTGTTTACTAGATATAATCTTGTCTTAGGTTACCTATAGCTAGTAGAGGCAGACCTATGTATCTGTTTCTTAGCAGGAACCTACAAGTAGTTCGCAAAAGACGCAGAACAAATCTAGCTATTAACAGTTAAATAACTGTTTAGTAAGCTGCAACTAGGTAAATGCCTATACTTACTATATCCTAGCAATATAGAACTAGGGAATAGTATAGGCAATACCTAGATAGACGTTAGGGAATAGTTAGATTAGGATTGCCTAGACGCAGCCTATAGGATTACAATACTTAGCAAGGATAAGAGTCTAGAGATTAACAATGCCCCTAACCTAGAGGAGCTTAAGTATATCCCTAAGCACCTACACTATAAGTAGTTTGCTTTTAGCAAGCTACAGACTAGTGTACTAGCCTCTTACTAGGAATACAACTATGCAATTAAGATTAAAGAGGGAGCTAAGGTCCCTAACCTTCTAATCTACAACCTGTCTTAACAGGAACTAGATATACTCTAGGAATACCTTAAGACAGTATAGGAGAAGGGGTAGATCTACCTAAGCAAGTTGCTGGCAGGAGCCTCTATCCTATTTGTCCCTAAGTCTAATAGCACTATACAGCTATGCGTTAACTACTAAGGATTAAATAGGGTTACTATTAAGAATTAATACCCTATCCTACTAGTTAGCAAGATAATAGACTGCCTGTTAAAAGTAAAGGTCTTTACTAAGCTAGATCTACGTAACAACTATTATAGGCTCTAGATTAAAAAAGGTAATAAGTAGAAGACTGCGTTTAAGACATAGTATAGGCACTTTAAATACCTAGTAATGCTATTTAGACTAGTAAACGCGCTAGCTACGTTTTAATCCTATATCTATTAAGCCTTAGGGGGTTACTAGATAGGATCTAAGTAGTCTACCTTAACAACATCCTTATCTATTCCTAAGACAAGGAGAACTACAACAAATATGTTAAGGAGATCTTAGATTACTTAGTTAAGTAGGGGATATTTGCAAAGGTAAGCAAGTGCGTTTTCTTAGGTAAGTTAGTAGAGTTTCTGGGGTTTATTATCACCCTAGAAGGCGTAGTTCTAGACCCTAAGAGGGTACGTATAATTACTAAATAGCCTAAGCTATTAAGCTACAAGGACATCTAGGTGTTCTTAGGCTTTGCTAAGTTCTACTAACGCTTTATCTTTAACTACTTAGGAATTATCTAACTACTAATTAACTATATAATAGCTGCCTATAGTCTAACAGAGGACTAGGGGGTCCTAGTCTAGAAGAAGGGAGGGCAAGACTAAAGAAAAGTCGCAAGAGACTAACAAAGTAGTACTAACTATAGCACTAGCTAGAGGAAGCCTATAGGGCGTTCCTTACAATTAGGAAGAAGTTTATAAAGGCTCTAGTGCTACAACACTTTAACCTAAACAAACCTATTATTATCCTTATAGATGCGTTAGACTTTGCTATAGCAGCTATCTTATTACAACCCTAGTTGTCTAACCTAGCAACAGAGCAGCACTAGAAACTAGTAGCGTTCTAGAGCTAGAAGTTCTAAGGACTATCTATTAGATAGCATACCTACAATAAGGAACTCTTAGCAATTGTAGAGGCTTTTAGGTAGTAGAGACACTACCTTAAGTATGCCCTAGCAACAATCTAAGTACTATTAGACTACAACAACCTAAGGTACTTTATAATAACAAAGGAGCTCTCTCTAAAGCAAGCCTGCTAGGCAGAGAAGCTAGTAAGGTTTAACTTTAAAGTTAAATATAAGCTAGGATCTAAGAACGTAGCAGATAGTCCCTTAAGACAACTAGACTACGCGTAGGGCCTTAAGGTTAGGGAATAGTAAGCTCTATAGGACGCTATGCTACCTACCTTATAATAGAAGCTTTAGATCTAGATAATTTAAAAGTCTAGGGCTTAAAATAATAGATAGGTAATATCTAGGAGTAACGTCCCTGCAGAGGACCTAGTAGAGGTCTAGCAACTACCTAAAATTGTCCCTAAGGAATTCTACTAACATTAGATTAGCCTTAGAGATTTATCTCCCTTAGATCTTAATCCTCTATCTAATAACTATTAGCGTTAGGATTAACCTAATAACACTAAAGCTAGGGGACTAGACTTTAATGTTGCTAAAGCTCTCCTTTATAGCCTAGATAATAGGGTTAGTGTCCCTAGGAACCTTGCAAACAAAGCTGCGCAAGAAGATTCTACTTACGCCCTAGATACCCTAGAACTCCTAATAGATTTTGTTAAGTAAGTCTAGTAATAGGACGCAGCATACCCTAGGTATAAGTTGCTAACAACCTAGACAGACAGTAGAGCGAAGAAGAGATAACACTACTAGGAGGTTAATCCTAGTAGAACCCTACACAGGAGTAGGAAAGTTTAGATTCCTAACAATATTACACTGCGTTAAACTATCCTTTTAAGGAACTATAATAACCCTATAGGAGGTTACTATAGTATAGATAAGACTGCTAAAGTACTAAAAAGAAAGTACTACTAGCTGTAACTAATAAAGGATGTATATAAATATATTTAAAGGTGTCCTACGTGCTAACTATATAAGATTAGGAGGTATAAACTATAGGGGTTACTTACACTACTTCTAGTACTAGGCATAGCGTAGCAGTACTTCTCCCTTAACTTTGTAATAGACTTACTAAAGTCTAGGGACGCTAAAGGGAATAAGTATAATTCTATACTAGTCCTTATAGACTATTTTAGCAAGTACGTCTAGTACCTACCTGTAACTAAGATAATTACTACCTAGCGCCTAGCTAAGCTACTTGTAGAGTAGAGCTTTTTAAAGCAAGGACTACTAGATACGCTGTTGTTAGATTAGAGTTTAGTGTTTACTAGCTAGTTCTAGTCTAATATTTGCTACTATCTAAAGATTAACTACTAACTAAGTATAGCTTTCTACCTCTAGACAGATAGGCAGACTAAGCGCTAGAACTAGGAGTTAGAAATATACCTCTATATATATGTAACAACCTACAATAGAATTGTTTAGTGTTGTAGTGTTCTAGAGCTATTCTTAGTTGGTATTAGTCTCGCCCTTAGCAAAGCTGCGCAAAACCTACGCTGCTTGCTATCTTTAGAAGAGACAAGTATTATTCTTGTTATTAAATATACCTATAGCTATCTCTCTACTATCTATCCCTATTGTAAAGCAAGTACTATTACCTATAACTAGAACCTTACATAATAATACTTTATTAATCTAATAGTCTAGAGATAGCTCTAACTACTTAAACGAACAGTTAGGGGGTACCTACAAGAGAGATCTAACCACCCTTATCTTAAACCTAGCAGGAGGATAACTATAGTAGGATTTCTTTAATTAACAAAGAGATCCTAACCCCTACAATAAGCGCACCTCTAACGCTTTAAGAGCGTATTTAAGCTGCTAAACGCTAACGTAATAAGCTTTAGGCCTTGCAGCGCCTATACTTACTTAAAGCTAAGATTGCATAACTAGAGGGTATAGGGAACTATACTGCTCTAAGCACAGTAGAGACTATTAAGGGGACCTTAAGGACTAGTACGTATAAGCAGGACACATCTATAACGCTTACACCTTAACCTACAAAGCGCGCGCTTAAACCTAAAGACGTAGCTAAATATAGGGGAAAGAACCTTAAAGAACATTGCAAGTTCTTCTACTTCTATAAGGTAGCCTTCTAACTGTTACTATAAGAGTTTAGCAACCCTAAAGATAGGATACTCTAGGCAATATAGTACCTATTAGGGGACCTAAGGGAGCTTTAGTACACGCACTTTAAGCGCACGTTTAGAGTATAAGAAGAGACACCTAGCTAGGGGTACTTTAAACAGTACTTACTAGACTTACTCTCTAATCCTATAAACTACACCTTAGAATTAGCTACAGCTTACGCTTAAGCTACGCAGTAGAAGGACTAAACAGTCTATGCTTTTGCAACCTACTTAGAGGTCTTAGAGGACTAACTTACCCCCTATACTAAAGAATAAAGGGTCTAACACTTATTCTCTAAGCTTTAGCTAGAATTATAAAGGGCAATTACTAATTACTATTAGGTACTAGCTACACGCAAAGACCTAGTAGCGTTAGGCTCTACACTTAAGCGCAACCTATGCTGTTTATTACTAACTTACATACCTAGCACATGCTATAAAAGTACCTAGAGGCACAAGGGGCAAAAGCAAGGAGATAATACCTCTACTAACAAAGGCCTATATAATAAGAGTAGCGTTACCTGCTTTAAGTGCAATAAGACTAGCTACTATACTAACAAATATTAAAGTAGTAACTCTAACTCTAATTTTAACTCTAACCCTAACTAGATCCTAGTTTGAATTAACTAGACAGGAAAAGGCTAAGCCTTACTAGCTACCTAGGGACAGTAAGGCGCATTCTAGTATATATTTTACTAGGCATAAAGCGCAAATGTAACGCATCTAGGGAGGTAACACTAGAATAACAATTACAGGTTATTCTTAATCCTTAGGTAGATATAAGCTTAATTAGCTAAAGGATTGCTATAGAAATAGACTAGCTACCTATTAAGGAGGTAGAACTCCTGCGCCTAGGATAGATTAGCACGCAGCGCTAAAGCACGTACGCTGTATATGCGCTGTAGATACGCTTAACTAATAATATAGATGTTAAGCGTTGTATGTCTACTACTATGTATAGAGTTAACAAGGAAGGAACTCCCTTACTATTAGGGAATCCTTTCCTCTAACAAGAATATATCTATCTAGATTATAGATTACAATCTTAGCGTTAGGGATACACTATAGCTAGCATCTAGCTAGTTACCTCTATAGAGTTTAAAGAAGCTAACTCTAATCCCCTCCTTTTAGGAGTATTACAAGCTACTAGCGTTTATTTAGAATATAATGCCTATATCTATAAAGCACATATAGTGTAGGAACTTTACATCCTAGACACTTTAGTAGATTACGTTAATATATTTAGTAAAGAAGCTACTACTACTCTACCTAGCTTTAAATCTTTAGACTATGCAATCCTACTTATAGAAGAGAAAGAACTACTATATAGACTGCTCTATAACCTCTCTTTACATAAGCTAAAGCTGCTACGTAAATACTTAGAACAAGCGCTAAGTAATAGGTAGATTAGGCACAGTATAAGTCCTATAGGAGCACCTATACTTTTTGTTCCTAAGAAAGATAGGATACTCTGCCTCTGTGTAGATTATAGAGGTCTTAATGCTGTTACTATAAAAGATTATTACCTACTCCTACTAATTAGAGAGATACTAGACTGCCTGTTAGGCGCACGTTATTATATAACCTTAGACCTTTGCAACACCTATTATTAGCTAAGGATTAAAGCAGGGGATAAGTAGAAAACTGCCTTTAGGACCTAATACAGTTACTTTAAGTACCTAGTAATGCTATTTAGGCTAACTAATACTCCTGCAAGTTTCTAGGCCTATATTAATAAGGCCCTAATTAAGCACTTAGACTATATCTATATAGTTTACCTAGATAATATCCTTATCTATATAAGGAGTAATAACATTGCGCTTTACTAGCGCACTATACGCTTAGTACTTTAGTCCCTACGCAAGGTAGAACTATTTATTAACTTATAGAAATGCACATTTGTATTAGATATAGTATACTTCCTTAGTTTTATTATTAACACGCGTAGTGTATGCCCTAATCTAGCTTAAGTAAGCCCTATTACCTAATAGCTAGAGCCTACTAACGTTAAAGAGTTGCAATCCTTTCTAGGGTTTACTAACTTCTATTAGCGTTTTGTTAAAGGATACGCTAGAGAAACAGCTCCTCTTATAGAATTATTAAAGAAAAACTAAGACTAGTAATAGAATAAAGCTGCAAACTGCTTATTTAAAGGGCTAAAGACCTGCTTCTTAAGTGCGCCTATCTTGCGCTATTTTAACGCAGCGCTCCTATCTAAGTAGAGATAGATGCGTCTACATTTGCTATATTAGGTATACTCTCCTAACTCTTTAAAGATAAGTAGTAGCACCTAGTTGCCTTTACCTCTTAAAAGCTATAAGCTGCTAAGCTAAATTATAAGGTCTATAACCTAGAGCTACTTGCTATAGTATATAGCTTTAAGCAGTAGAGACATTACCTTAAAGGCACACAGCACAATATATAGGTGCTAAGTAACTATAACAACCTGCGCAGTATACGCGCTGCACAAAAGCTAAACCTATAGCAAGCTAGATAGGCTATATACCTAGGGGCTTTTAATTTTAAGGTAGAACACTGTCTAGACAAAAAAACCCTGCAGATAGCCCCTCTAGAAGGGCAGATTACAAACAGGAGAACCTATTACTAACCTAATTATTACCTACCTTATAGAACAAATTATTAGTAATAGATATAGCTAGTAGAGCAAGTAGATCTACAAATAAGCTAAGCTTGTTAGGCACGTGTAAGACGCACGTTACTACAGTTTACAGAACTAGAAAGGTCCCTACTGCTAGCGCTATAGAATGCATGCTATACGTGCTACACTTACTAGCTAGGGTACTAGTTAGTAGCAAACCTGCAATAGTAGAGTCTTAATTACTTATTAAAACCTTATACTAACTATAATAAAGGGATGCCTTTACTAAGAATTAGATTACAAGCTTAATAAGTAAGGATAGCACTTAAAGATGTAGTAGAGCGCAGGTATAGCACTTAGAAAAAAACAAAGTCCTAAGATATAATAGTAGAATGTATGTTCTAGAGGAACTAGCTATTAGGTAAGAGATTTTGTTCTAGAACTATAACATGCGTATAGCAGGCTATTTTAGCGCACGTAAGACGCTTAAGCTAATTAGGAGAACCTACTACTAGCTAACCCTTAGTTAAGACGTCTAGGAATATATAAGAACTTATACTATCTACTAAAGGAGCAAAGCTCTAAGGCATAGCAAGTATAGAACGCTATTACTATTGCCTACACTAAAGGAAATCTTTAAAGAAGTTACACTAGACTTTATTACTAGCTTACCTCTAGCTAAGGATTCCTTAGGTTGCGCCTTTAATGTAATCCTTGTAATTACATACTGCTTCTCTAAGATAGTACTCTATCTACCTGCGTTAAAGATATAGGATGTAAAGTAGTTTATAGAAGCCTACTTTACATATGTTATACTTAAGTATAGGATATAAAAGGGTATTATATTAGATAGCAGAACTATCTTTACCTCTACATTTTAGATAGAAATCTGCTACTAACTATAGGTAAAGCGCAGGCTTAGCACAGCCTTCTATCTGCAAACTAATAGGCAAACTAAACGCTAGAATTAAACACTTAAGCAGTATCTTTAGATATTTATCTTAGAGTCCTAAGAGAACTAGGTAAAGCTACTACTAACTGTATAGTTTGCTTATAACAACTTAGTGCATAAATCTACTAAAACAACTCCCTTCTATGCTGTATATAGTAAACACCTACTACTTACTAAGCCTCCTGCAGAGAGTAGGCCTAAGGGGGAGGTACTAGATGTAGTTTAAAGGGTGAAGCAACTGCACAGCGCACAAGCAACGCTAGTAGAGCACCTAGAAAAAGCACAAGAGTACTAAACCTAGTACTATAATAAGAAACATAAGAACAAAGTCTTCTACCTAGGGGACCTAGTGTTACTTAGTACTAAAAACATTAACCTAGCCTACTAACTAAGCAAGAAACTCTTAAGCAAATTTATTAGCCTATTCTAAGTTTAGGAAGCAATTAGAACGCAGGTATACTGCCTACTTCTACTACCCTTATACTAGATCTATAACGTTTTCTACATATTGTTATTAGAATAATAGAATCCTAGAGCTAAAGGAGAAGACAACACCTACCTACTAGAGGTAACCCTAGAAGGTAAGGAAGTATAGGAAGTAGAAAAGATTCTAGGGAAACAAACTAGAAGAGGCTAACTACAATACCTACTCTGCTAGAAGAGCTATAATAAAACTTAGGACATATAGACCCTAGCATTAGACTTTAAAGACATAGATAATATAATCTAAGAATATAAATTAGGTTAGAGATCTTTATAAACAAAGAGGACGTTAAGATTATCTTAAGTGCGCTGTTATTGCATGCAGAGCACAATTTAATTTATTAGCCTTAGGCCTACTATAATATAAAAGGGAAAAGGACTTTTTATAACTACGCACTACCTACGCCCTAACCTTGCGCTATTAGCGCCTAATTGCTAAATAGCAAACTACTTAGCTATTAACTTGTTACTATCTATATTATTACTACTACTACCAGTACTATTACTACTACTATTACTACTACTATTACTACTACTATTACTACTACTATTACTACTACTATTACTACTACTATTACTACTACCAGCACTACTACTACTATCTCTACTATTACTACCAGTACTACTATTACTAGCCCTAGAATTATTATTAGTATTATTATTATTATTACTACTACTACTACCCTAAGAAGAGGTTAGTATACGCCCTAGACGCGTTAAAGAAGCAAACTTACTATGCAAGACACGTGCCCTACAAGCTGCTTAAGGGCAGAGGCAATGTAGCGCTGCTCTACTAGGATTAGACCTAGAAACTAGGGGGATGTTGTAGGCACCTAGGTAGCAACACCTATAGGTGTGCTAGTGTAGGCTGTAATGCAGCAGTAGCTAGCAAGCTCTAAGTTAAACTAGCGCTAGCAACGCGCAAGCTAGGTGCCTTAGTTAATTATAGCTGTATTAGTGTAAGGGATAGTAGTAGTATTAACAGTAGCATTATAGCAGTAGTAGAGATAGATAAGGCAATTTAAGTAGCTGTTAAGCGTAGTAGGCACCTGCATAGATTAGCTAAGGCGCACCTGCAGCGTGCTCCTATCTACCTTACCTTAGTATAGCTACCTTAATTTCCCTTTACATAATACTTATAGTAGTAGTGCTTAGGCTTCTTACAGTCCTTTTTCTACTTTGCAATGTTCTATGCGCAGCGTAGGCAAGTCTCTACTATAGTAACGTAGTCTACACGCTTATTAGTATTAGAGAACGTAAACAGTAGTTAGTTTTAAAGGTAAGACTTTATAATAAACTTAGGGTTAGGATAGTAAACTATAGTAGGAGTAAGGAGCATACAAGAAACGCGCGTAAAAGTATTATTATTATAGTGTTAAGGAAGAGCAAAGGGAAGAGGTTTTACTACCTACTAGGCTACTAAGCTAAAAAATTAGGTAATAGTGCGCATAGTAATGCTTTTACCTTAAATTATAACAAATATAAGGCGTATCTATAATAATTACAACACGCAGGCACTACGCACAAAGCACGCCTACAGGAAGCCCTAACTACCTACCTATAGACACTCTTTTTCCTCCCTTTAAGGCAAGGTTTTTTATTAAGGCTATATAAGGTTGCTGCTAGGGATAGCAGCTAGAGGGGGAGGTTCTGTAACAACCTACAATAGAATTATTTAGTGTTGTAGTGTTCTAGAGCTATCCTTAGTTAGTATTAGTCTTACCCTTAGCAAAGCTGCGTAAAACCTACGCTGCTTGCTATCTTTAGAAGAGACATGTATTATTCTTGTTATTAAATATACCTATAGCTATCCCTCTACTATCTATCCCTAGTGTAAAGCAAGTACTATTGCCTATAACTAGAACCTTACAATATACATAAACTACTAATAGGACAACTAGGTAGACCTCCTTCTATATGCTAAGTACGCCTACAACTCTAAAGCTTACTCTACCTATAGTAAATCTCCTATTAAGGTTGCCTTTAGCACAGACCTAAAGGGATTTAACAGGATGCCTAATAAGCACTAGCTACAGAAACCTTAAGAAGTCTAGGGCAAGGACAGAGTAACACTAGAACTACGCTAGCAGGTTGCTAGCTGCCTATTGCGCTAGTATAATATATAAGAAATAATAAAGGAGGCCTTAGAGTACGCATAAAAGGGTAACGCTTAGTAGTATAATATAAAACAGTCTAAACAGCACTTTGCTAAGGGAGACTTAGTCCTCCTCTATACTAAGAACCTAATAATAAGCTATCCTTTAAAGAAGTTTAACGCTTAATACCTTAGACTATTTATAGTAATTAAGAAGATAGGTAAGCTAGCCTACAAGCTAAAACTCCCCTATTAATAGATAGAGTGCACCTAGTGTTTAACGTATTACTACTTACACTCTAGAGGGAATCCCTTGCAAGCAGTAGGTTCTAGCTAGGTCCTATCTACATACTAGAAGATTTACTACCTAGGAACAGGTTTAAAGTTAAAGGTATCCTAGACTACAGAGATATAATTGCTAGAGGGCAAGAGTATAGGGTTAAATAGCTAGGTTAGCTAAACAAACAGGCAACCTAGGAGCTACCTAAGCACCTTAATTACTGCAAGGAAATCCTTAAAGACTATTATTATAATAAACAGGTGCCTAGGAAGCTACTAACTAAGCGTTAGCAAGCCCCTAGAGGGCTAGAGCCGCCTAGGCAGAAGTAGGGACGTCCTAGGAAGTTAGCTACAAGAACTTAATATTATAGGAAAAGGACCTAGTAAGTAGCGTGTTGACCTAGGTCCTACACAACCTAAGGCTGTAGGAGGCCTAGTAACTGCCTAATATAGCACTAATCTATAAAGTACTAGGTATTAATGTTTATTACTATTTATTAAAACTAATAATGCTAATAACTATAGGAAGGACCTTTATAGCTATAACCCTACTAGGAAGACTTTCTACGCCTGTTACTAGGGCTAGGCTAGAAAGGAGGGCTTAACTAGCTAGAGTTATCTCTCTAACTAGGGCTAGTCCTCTTGGTAGGAGACTAAGACAGGGACATACGCTGGAAAGGAGCAGCTAGAGCCTAGGAGGCAGTAGGAAGATTACTCCTGTAGTAGTACCACCGCTTCTCTACACTGTTAGCAGCACTACTCTTGCTAAAATAAGCCTCTACTTCTCTATTAATAACTATATTGTTAGGCAGCTTTTAGCTAACAGTACTAATAGCAGCCTACAACTATTAGTAAAAGAACTAAGACCTAAGGATCTTATTACTTATAATATACTGCTAGAGATTATACTTATAAGACACCTGCTAAGCTTTAGCGTAATTAGCCTTACTAGTACTAGACTCCTTTATATAACAATAAATAATACTATTATATTAAGTAAAGCCCTTGCAGCAGGCCTTAGCGTACTTAAAGGTAGTCTAGAAGTAATGCTGCGTTACAGCAAGAACGTTGTTATTATCTACGTTATTGCCCTACTAAGCAGTCTCCTTATTTATCTTATAGATAGCTTAATTTATTAGCTAGTTAAGGACGTTAACAGCATAGTAGGAGAATAGGTTAATATACTAGATTAACAACAGGATAGTTAAGGGAAGACACTAGACTTACCTCTACGCAATCTACTTCTTTAGCGTTAGCGTAGCTAGCGTAAACCCTAAAGTTACCCTTATAACTACTATATCCCTTAGGACAGCAAAAGACTATTATAAACAACTTAATAGTGCTGTTTAGGTACTTTATAGACTTAGTAGTAAGGCGTGTAATACTGCTGTAGCACTAGAACTAGGTTAAAGATAGCTGCAGTATTATGTTGTTAGGAAGAGCGTACACATAATCTAGTAGCAGACTATAGGAAATGTAAGCAGGTAGGAGAGTTATTATAAGGAAGAGGAGAGTTATAGAAGTGCTAAAAGAGTTATTTAGCGCTAGAGAAGGCAGAACTAAGAATAGTTATAATACTAAGAAGGTATAAAATAGCAACCCTAATACCTAAGGGAGGACCCTTTGCCTAGCTAATAGCTATTGCCTGCCTAGCCTCTTACTACTCTCTTACTCTATAGAAGGCAACACGTAAAGCTAGCGCGCTAGCTATCTAGTAGTAATAAGGTAAATATAAATTACCTTAGTTAAGAGCTAACCTAGCTGTAAAGATTTATAGTGCAAACGCTAGAGTTAGGACTACGCTGCGCAG
Source organism: Ascochyta koolunga (assembly GCA_026119515.1). Classification (NCBI taxonomy): domain Eukaryota; kingdom Fungi; phylum Ascomycota; class Dothideomycetes; order Pleosporales; family Didymellaceae; genus Ascochyta; species Ascochyta koolunga. The sequence continues at coordinate 2,952,030 of JANLCG010000001.1, read as the reverse complement.
CAGACTAATAAGGCGTTATAGCCTTAGGATTAGTAACGTTAGATGTTAAGACCTGCTATACAGGTATATCCCCTGCAAATAAGCGTATTCTAGACTAGTTCGCGCAGGAACAGGGCTAATAGAGCTGTTAGTAACCCTCTCGCAGGCATTAATAGTTAGGTAACGTACTCTAATAGGTAATAACTTTGTTAAACGCTTACACCTCTATTAGCCTTAGCCTTTAGCGTCTAGGCCCTTAATTACCTTAGTATTGTAAAGAGTATACTATAGGAAGACAGTATACAGGCGTTAGTACTATACTAGGCAAGCCTAACACACCCCTATAATAGGCATTAACTAAAAAAAAAAAAAAAAAAAAAAGGGCTTTATACCTCTTAGTTTATAGCTAATTCACTACGCTTCCTAGGCTGTAGCTAATAGGTTAAGCTAGCAAACGCTTTAGCGACTGTAGTAACTAGCTGTAATATAGTATCTCCCTAGTATATAACTAGAGGATAATAAGGATATAGTTACTAGCGTCTATTGCATACTAAACAGCAACCTACTACTTAACCTACAGGACACTTTAGCAACAGTAGTAACTAACTATAGATGTAATATCTCCCTAGTACATAACTAAGGATAATAAGAAATAAGGTTGCTAGCGTCTACTACGTGCTAAATAGCAACCTGTTACTTAACCTATATAACGCTAAACACCTAACTACAACGCCCTGTTTCTCTACTACAAGTTTTTCCCTTCTTAACAAGGTTTTTCTAGAGCCTAACAGGAGGGTTAGCAGTTTAGAACAAACCTTTAAAGAGGGGGCTATTGTTATAAGTGTCCTGCCCTAGATTAGATATCCCTTAGATAGACCCTAGATTAAGCCTAGGGATCTACAGGCACCCTACGTATATAATATTCCAGAGCCTTAAGACTTATCTATTAAGGATTCGTCTTATCTTATCTATCTACCCCTATTCTCTATCCTATCTTACTCTGCTTAATTGCCTACCTACAGTAACCTTACAGTAGGATCTACCTAGTATTTAATATATTGTTACTTAAACCTTAGATAACACTGCCTACTAGCACTGTGTTCTAACTAGGCCTTAAATAGATAGCAGACAGCAAAGTATTAGCAATAGACTATTACAATGTTAAAGGCATCTTTAATTATTGCAATACATCTACCTATAGGCAAGAGTAGCTTATAAAATAGCTTAGGTAGACAAATACAAACTCTACCTAGAAACTACTTACTAATCTTAATTACTATAATAAGATTCTAGAGGACTACTATAAGAGTATTAAATAGAGTACTACAACACTACTAAGGTAGGTACCTACCCTATAAAGGTAGGTACCTCCCCTATAAAGGTAGAAAAAGGTAGATTATAGAAGCTACCTATAAGGATATAGCTAGAATTGCTTATAATAATATAAGACGCGTACTATAAGAGAAGTAATACCTAGGCAATACTAGAATTGCTTATAATAATATAAGGTATACACTAAAAGAGGAATAGTCCTAGGATATAGCTAAAATTACTTATAATAATATAAGGCGTGTACTATAAAAAGACCTAAGGCCTCTCTATCTCCTAACTAGTAGAAGGCTAGACACTATCTAACAGTAGCAGTTATAATAGAAAAGGTTATAAGAAGAATACTAAAGTTCTATTACCTACTAAAAGTTACTACCTACTGCAACTAACCTTTATAGCTAGATTGTGGGGCTACCTAAAAACTACTTAGAAGGTCCTAGTATCCTTATTATGCTTGTTACTAAGGCAATAGGAACTACTACACCTTAAGGGGGTGTATAGCTTAGTAAGTAAAGATAATAACCTCTAGAAGGGGGCTGTAGAGGCGTCTACTGCAGAGGGGATGTTAGTACTATAGTAGTACTAACGCTTCTTAGCATTTGTAGCTGCGCTATTCTTCTTTAAGTTGTCTTTAATTACCTTATTAATAATAGTATTAGTAGAGGCCTTTATACTAATAGTACTAAGAGTAAAGTTAAAGTGCTTATAGTTATACTTATAGGACGTCTAGCAGGCCTTATAGTACTAAAGCTTACTTAAGCTACACTTCTTAATCTTATAGCACTCTATACTATTATACTTAACAAATCTAGTATAGTAGTTAAGAGCGTAGTTAAAGGCAGTCTACTAGTACTACTAAGTGTTCTCTAAGACCTTATTGTTGCTAGCGCTGTTACTAAGCCTAATAGTCTCTTTATTTATCTTATAGGCAGCACAGTTAATAAGGAAGTTAAGCATGTTAATAGCCTAGCAGAAATAAGCGTTAATCTAGCATATAGTTAGTAGGCAAACTAGGTAGAGTTAAGGGACAACGTACCTTAATATAACTACCCTCCTTTGCGTTAATATACCTACTATATACCCTAAAGTTGTTCTTGCAGGTATAGTAACCCTTAGGACAGTAGAGGACTGTAATAAACAACTTTATTGTTCCTGTAGGCGCCTTTACTAACTTAGTTGTAAGGTAGGTAAGGTAGCTACAACACTAGAACCTAGTAAGCAAAGGCTGTAGGGCTATATTGTCTAGCAGCAAGTACATAAAGTTAGGTAGAGCCTTGTTAGTAATATAGGCAGAAGACAGGGTAATAGTAATACTTAGTATAGAAGTATAGTAGAGAAAATTATAATATTAATAGCTAGAAAAGTGTATTAGGATAGCTTTTTATATACTTATACGTAAGCCCCTAGGCAGCTACTAACTACACTCTAACTATCTACTACGCTCTTACCTGCCTACACCTACACTGTTATATACTAGTAAGGAAATACGTATACTAGTAAATAGTTACTTATAATTAGTTAATAGTAAAGTAATATTATTTACTTACCCCTACTACATTATAATGTTAAACAGGTAACACTACGTAGTTACTAATTAGATAAAGGCACTATTAATATTAGTCTAAGAAACTAATATTACTACTTATAGAGGAAACGTTTGCCCTATACATGCTAGGCTCTAGTTAGTCTTGCGCAGGAGCATAACCCTTACTAGAGACCTACTAGGATCCCTATAGGGATCTAGCAGGGCAAGCGAATTGTTAACTAGTAACACCTACTTAGCTAAGCGTCTATATTAACGTTAGTAGCCTGCCTACAAGGCTACAAGCAAACAAGTAGGTTACACCTAACCTATAATTAGTATAGGGAAATCTATAGGAGCATGCTTAGGCAGACCTAGGGACCTAGTAGCTACATAGGCAATTATAAGCCTTATATAGCATTTCTCCTAACACAATTTTCCTTAAAAAGAAGAGGTTTTTTTAGAGTTTAATAATACCTATAGGCAGGGATAATGTAAAGCACTAGTCTCTAAAAAGTGTCACACCCTAATTCACCTCTAACTTAGCTCCTTTACGTTTCTGTTCCTGCCTGTAACTTAGTTATAGCATTCTAAACTTCCCTGTATTCTAGCAGTATAAAGGCATAAGGAGAATTATCTATAGATAGATAGTTTTTAAGTATTCTTCGTACAAGACCTATAGGAATAGAATTGTCTCTGTGTTACCTATCCTAGTGCTCCTAGACACCTTGTAGCAGATACACACGCATTCTAGAGCTTTCTATTATCCTGTGTTATTATATTATACTTAAAAACTTGTCCTAGCTAGTAACAGCCTCTAAATAATATTGCAAGTTTGTTTAGTTATTGTGTACTAAGCAGATTTAGACCCCTTTTAGTTACAAACTATACAGGTCCTAATTATTATCTATCTAACAGTTAGGATTCTAGAGACCTCCTAACAACTAAAGCCTTTAGGTTTAGAACTTCCTGTAACTTACTGCTCTAGGATTACTTTAGAAAAGTTGCGTTAGATTGCGCTAAGATAAAGACTTAGAGATTATTAATAACCTACCTAAATTAGATTACTACTAATGTTAGGCACTACTAACCCTGGTTTAAAGGAACCTATTAGACAATCTACTTAAGGACAGGCGACAGCGCCTGCTAAGGGATTAACTAACACCTAGACGCTTAGCAAGAGCAATACTAAATTAGACTTAGAATAGGTAAATCTTTATAAGTTAGTTAACTAACTAAGGGCTGAAGTAGCCTAGCTTTAGGCCTAATCCCTTCCCTACAAAGATGTACCTATGCCTACTACAGAGTCTCCCCTTGTTTAATCTTAGCAACCTCCTAAAAGGTTCCAGTCTAAGACCCTAGTCTACTACCCTAGGCTTAGTAAACGCACACTAGCTATTAACAAATTAAGTAATAGAAAAGACCCTACTTTCAGACAGTGGCAAGCCTTAATTTAGGACTAACTTAACATTAATTTAGATTACTATCCTACAGAACAAGCTTGTATAGCTCTAGTATAGGGATATACTTCTAGGCTCGCTAAGGAATACCTAGAGCCCTAATACTTGTCTTGCAAAACAGACTAGTTCTAGAGCGCAGAGGAAATAATAACGCTTCTCTACTCCTACTTTATTATAGGGAATAAGAGAGCTAAAAGTTAAGCTGTTTTTAATTAACTCTAAATAGGAAAAGATAACACGTTTCTACTTTTTAAAGCGCGCTTCCTAAGTGCTGCTATCTAGGGACAAGTACCTAAGTTAGAATAGTTTCACTACATGTAGATAAAGGTTACCCCTACCCTCTAAAGTCCTAACCTAGGATTTAAGAGGCAGTAGGATAACTTGTTTAAACTTATAGTAGAGCATCTTACAGCGTATAACATAGAAAGAAAACAACATCCTGTTTATACCCTACCTAATACCTTACTAACTTAGACCTAACCCTAAACTATTAACAATTAGCATTAGACTAACAACCTACCTCTAAATCAGCCTACACCTAGCATTTAGAAACCTCCTATATCTACTCCTACTCTAGCACCTAGGACTACACTGTCCTAAGCCACACCTATAAGAGAGCTAACCCTAGGCAACTGCTACAACTATAGCAAGATAGGTTACTTTACAAAAGATTGCCCTAGTCCCTAGGTACAAGAAATCTAAGTAGATACAGAGGAATATGTTAACGCTAAAGAAGATTTTAAAGAGGAACTAATACCTAAGGGAAACAGCCCTGCCTAGGAGGACAACTTTACCTAGGCCTAAACTAATATAACCTATCTAACCTCTCTTTATCTTATTTGTTTAGTAGCCCCTATTTCCTTGCTTCTTCTATTCTATTAAACTAAGGGCTAGGCGTACAACTTAACTCCTTAGTTAACACTAGTGCCTAAGGATTTTTATTTTTAAATTCTAATATCGCTACTTTAGTGTCTGCTGCACTTAGGACTCCTATCTAAAAGTTGCCCTTTAAGGTCTAAGTTAAAGGATTCTAGGATTAGATTACAACCCTAGTAAACTAGTACATTTAGTTGCACTTAACTATTAATAGGCGTAAGATACGCAACTGCCCCTTTGTTATTATTAATCTAGGATCCTAAGAATGCATTATTAGAATTAAATAGTTAAAACGTTTTAAACTCTAACTTAATATAGAGCAATCTTGGCTTATATAGCTAGTAAGGTACCCTAGGTTGTACAACCCTGCCCCTCTATTAATAATAACCCTATATTAACCTTTGCTACAAGCCTACGTCCTACAAGACATACAACAAAGGGACAACCTATAGGAAGCTGCACAGTACTAACATCGCTAAAGTCTAAATTACTTAATACATTGTATAAGAGGTATTATTTAATTGCTAAAATGCTGTTCCTTACTAACAATCCTAACCCAAAAAGCCTCTAACTTACTACCTCCTAGGGAGGCGCGCATTTCCTTACTTTTATTAAATGCTTTTTACTTTTCTATAAAAAAACATAGAACAAATTTTTTACTACTAGTCTATACAAGATTAATTGTGTTATTAACTACTGTTGTACCTAAGACGACCCTAAGAACGCTTAGCTGCTTAACAAACAATTGCTAGACAAATATGTTTAATATGCTAATATGTTTAGCAAAACAGAAGCTAAAACCCTTCTAGAATACTGCCTCTATAACTACAAAATTATATTAGAGAGCTAATTGCTAAATTCCTACTCGCCCTTGTATAAACAAAATCTTAAGGAACTTAAAGCTACTAAGAAGTTTGTGCAAGACTAACTATAGCACAGCTAGATTAAATATAGTTAGAGCCCCTTTACGTCGCCTATACTCTATGTTTAAAAACTAAACAGGAATTTGCGTATTTATGTTAACTATTGTAAACTTAACGCCCTTACAAGAAAGGACTCCTATCTAATACTGCGCATAGACAAATTGTTAGCACAACTGTCTAAGGCTAAGGTATTTACTAAATTTAATATCTAGAATGCCTTTAATTAAATTTGTATAGATCCTGCCTCTAAGGAGTACACTACGTTCTGTACACGTTACAGTAGTTACAAGTGCAAGGTTCTACCCTTTAGGCTATGTAATAGACTAGCTACTTATTAATAATATATAAATAATGTTCTTATTAAATATCTAGACAACTTCTGTATTGTATATCTAGATAACATCCTTATCTACTCTAAAGACCTTGTAACCTACAAACAACATGTTAAGCTAGTACTTAATTAACTCTGTATTACTAGATTACAAGTAGATATTAAGAAGAGCAAGTTCTACGTTACCTGTACTAAGTACTTAGGTTACATCCTAACTAACAAAGGAATTAAAGTAGACTCTGAGAAGGTACAAGCCCTTAGGAACTAGATCCCTCCTACTACTGTTACTAGTGTAAAATTGTTCCTAGGCTTCACTAGGTTTTACTGACAATTTGTACCTGAATTCTCTTGCGTAGCTAAGCCCCTTATTGCCTTACAAAGCCTAGCAAACCTATTTAAATAGACTGCTTAATACTAATCTAGTTTTAAAAACCTAAAGGAAGCCTTATTGTCTATCCTAACTCTATGCTATTTTAATCCTAACTATAATACAAGGATTAAAACTAACACCTCTAATAGAGTTGTTGCTAGGGTTTTGTTATAGCAGCACCCTAACAATAAGTAGTACCCTATAGCATTCTACAGCTAAGTACTCTCTAGAGCTAAACTTAATTAGGAAATACATAATAAGGAGTTGTTTGCAATTTTACAAGCCTTTAATAAGTAGAGAGCTAAACTTACCTTAGTTACAAAATAGATCTAAGTCTACTCTAATTATTAATCCCTAGAGTACTTTATAATAACTAAAATCTTAAATGCTTAATAAGTATAATAGGTAGAAGCTCTAGCTCTGTTTAACTTTAAGATTAAATACACGCTAGGCAAGAACAACAAGCGTGCTAATATCCTAAGTTGCTAAGAACAGGATCTTGCAAATCTAAAGTCTGCCTAAGAAGACAATTAGTCCTAAGTCCTACTAGGTCTACAGCAGTTACACAACTAGATTAATTCTGATTTAGCTTAGACATATCTAGCTAAGACTAACCTAGTTGTAGCTACTATCCGCTCAGTACAGCCTATTATAAAACTAGATTCCTTAGAACTAATTAAGGCGTTAATACAAGAAAACTAGAAATCTTTTAGACAAGAATAACTATCGTTGCTATCTCTATATCAGATCTAAAACAGACTCCTTCTCTACTATAATCAACTCTGTGTCCCTGCTAACTTAACCCTATGCACACGCCTAATTAAGGAAGCCTATAACTAACTATTAACTGCTTACCCTAGTGCTAAGAAGACCTACTAACTGCTATTACAACAGTATTACTAGAAAGGTATAAGTGCTACATGTAAAAGATATGTCTAAAACTACATCCTATGTCGCCAAGGCTATCTAAGACAGACCTAACTCTGTAGGTACTTGCATCCCTTACTAATACCTAATAAACTAATGCAACATTTATGCATTAATTTTAAGGATTTTCCTAAGGACAAAGCTAGGTATAACTAGATTATAGTTATTATTAATCGCCTAACTAAACAAGCTATTATAATCCTATGCTATAAAACAATTACAGCACGCAGGATAGCAAACTTGTTTATACAATAGGTGTATTAGTTTAGACACACCCCTAAGTTAATAGTAAGTGACAGGGGCCCCTAGTTTATCTTAACTTTCTGGACAGAATTCTGTTAAATTATAGGTGTGAAAGTCAAGCTATCTACTGCCTATTACAAGGAAACTAACAGTTAAACAGAGATTATAAACAAGTATATAGACTAACAGCTCTGTCCCTTTGTCTTGTACTATTAGGATAACTAGTCTAAACTCCTACTAATTATAGATTGTGCCTAACTTACTCTGCCACATTCCTTAATTAGAATATTACCTTACTAAGTAATTTATAGTAGCTAACCTAAACAGAGCTAGAGTTAGAAAGGAGCTAATATAGCAGTAACCCCTGTGGAACAACTTAACTATAAGGAGGCCTTAGCATTAGCAACCTATATGCACAACGCCTAGAAGGTAGCTAAGGAGAATATAGAGAAAGCTTAAGACTACATACGCTCTGCAGTTAACGCTTATTGCAACCTAGTTAACTAGACTATAGGTAACAAAGTGTACCTTTCTACTAAAAACTTAACAAGTAAGCAACTAAGCCAAAAGCTATCTAATAAGTAGGAAGGTCCCTTTAGGGTCCTAGAACACGTTAGTCACTTATATTGCTTGAAACTTCCCCTAGTTTAAAAATACACAACGTATTTGCACCTAACGTTCTGTGTAAGGATCTAGATAACCTGTTACCTAGTTAGGAAGCTCTAAAACCCGCAGGTATTCCTATTTAAGGAGTAGAGGAATAGGAGGTCTAAGAAATCCTAGCTAGTAGGTTAGTCTGCTGTAGTCTCAAGTACTATGTAAGCTAGGTTAGCTATAACCTAGACCTAACTTAGTATCCTGCAAAAAACTTTTACAGGAGCACCCTATAAGCTAAAGGCGTATCACAACAAGTACCTAGAGCAGCCTAGTCTACTAAAGGCATTAAACAAATAGATTATAGCATAGGAAGAAGGTTAAGAATTGTAGGGCAAATAAAGACATTATAATTTAGAAAAGGATAAAGGAAATCTATTAACTCTAAAACGCCTCTAACTGCGTTTATACAATAGATAACAAGAAAAGAAAAATAAAAGAAATCCTTCTTACTATACAGCTTAAGAAACCCTTTCTTTTTTAAGGGTTCTTAATGTTACTTATCTCCTTAGAGCTACTAGCGTTAGTTTTATCTAACAACCTAGGAGCACCCTTTTTTAGGTGCTAGAAGCGGAGCTGGCTTTACTAACTTACCTCTAACTCTAGAGCTATAAGGGGCTATTTCCTGTTGCAGCTTAATAACCTCCTAGTTAACACTAACAAACTCTCTACTATCTCCTCTATTACCTAGCCCTGCGCTGTACTGGCGTAGTACTAGTGCAGCAATACGTTATTAGCAGTAACTCCCTTAAGCTGCGCAGTTGCCACCTGCACTACACTCGCTAGAGCTATTGCTAATGCCATAAGGCTACGCTATGCCTCTAGTGCTGCCTCTATTACCTCCTCCTCCGCTACCTCTCCTGCTACCTTACCCCTAGATTCCTCCTCCTACATAACAAGGTTGTTATAAAAAGTAGCATACTTAGGACTAACGTAAATTAGAACCTATAACTATTAGTATTAGTTAGAGAGTAGAGGATAAAGAAAAGTCTAGTTACTAGATAACACTTCTTATTTTAAAGTGTGTAATAAGCACACTTTAACAATAACGCCTTATTAAAGGCGTAGTCTACCTTCCTCCCCCTTACAAAGGCCTAAATTAAACAAAGGCAGATAACCTAATAGGCTACTACAAGAGCTCTAGGCAGGACTAGTATTAGCATAGGAATAATTAAAAGAGCGTAGGGATACTTATAGCAAGAAATAGTATCTGTTAGAGTTAGGAAAGGTGTAGGGATTAATTGTTTATATACCTACGCGACGCGTCCTAGAAATTAGATATAATAATAATAGCAGACCTGTTTCCCTCTAATTAAGTCACAATACAGCTTATTGTCACGTTAGATTCAGGCAGCAGAGTTAATAAACAAAAAAAAAAAAGTTATCTTTACTTTAGATAAAAACAATAATAAAACACTAAAATAACAACCTAAGTTAACTAAAAACCTAGAACAGACGCTAAATTAACGCACTAACGCTATAGAATAATAACTGTTATTACTTACGCGTATCTAGGACAATCTGCCTACATAGGAGGGGGTAGTGTAAAGCACTAGTCTCTAAAAAGTGTTACACCCTAATTTACCTCTAACTTAGCTCCTTTACGTTTCTGTTCCTGCCTGTAACTTAGTTATAGCATTCTAAACTTCCCTGTATTCTAGCAGTATAAAGGCACAAGGAGAATTATCTGTAGATAGATAGTTTTTAAGTATTCTTCGTACAAGACCTATAGGAATAGAATTATCTCTGTGTTACCTATCCTAGTGCTCCTAGACACCTCGTAGCAGATACACACGCATTCTAGAGCTTTCTATCATCCTGTGTCGTTACAGATAATAGAAACCTGTTTTCTTCTAGGGATCTAGCGGCTTAGGACGAGCTGCAAGAAAGAGGGGCTCTATTACAGGTATTCCTCCTAAGAGCTACTAGATAGACCCTAGAACAACCTTAGGGCTAGGCAGGAGACCTACAGACCACATGTATATAACCCTCCTAAACGCCTTAGGGCTTACACCCTAAGGATTTGTCTTATATCTATCTATCTACTACTATTTATCCTATCTCTAATTGCCTGCCTATAGTGCCCTTACAATATACCTACTAGCTTATAGTTACTAATTAAGAACCTATGCCTAAAGGATCCTAAATTACACACAAAGTAGTTGCAGAGAACCTTACTATATAAGGATACTAAGAAAGAATTACTGTAGATGTTTTTAGGATAGCTACTTACAACATTATACTAGGACTCCCTTAGTTACAGGAATATAATCCTAATATAGATTAGTAAAATTTATAAATTTCTATAAAGTAATATAGATAAAGTATAACTATATTAAAGCCTACGCAGATTATAATACAGCTAGTAGATAAGAAGGAGATTAGTAATATCTCTTTAAACAAGACGCGCTTACAGTAAGTAGTTAACTCTATAGATACTAAATGCCCTATAGATTACAAAGCAAGAGTTAAGGATAAGGATAGCGCACTTCTTAATATCCCTAATGTCTATTAATAGTATGTATAAATGTTTTAGAAAGAGTTAATAACAAAGGCGTTACTTAAGTATAAGCCCTAGGATTATAAGATTAAGGTAAAGGAAGGAAAGGAACTACGTTTTTAGCTAATATATAGATAATTAGTAAAGGAACTTAAAGTATTATGCGTATATATTTAAGAAAATATTAAGAAGAGATTTATCTAAGAATAAGAATTACTAGCTAGATTTCTAATAGTCTTTGCACTAAGGAAAGATAGTATATTAAGACTATGTATAGATTTCTACAAGCTTAATAACATTAAAATAAAGAATTAATACCTATTACTAAGTATTCTAGAGTTACAGGATTAGTTAGATAGAGCTTAGTACTCTACTATATTAGACCTAAGAGAAGTATACAACCTTATATAGATAAAAGAAGGTAAAGAATAGAAGATAGGGTTCTAAACACGCTATAGCTATTATAAGTGCTTATTTATGCCCTTAGGCTTACTAATGCGCTAGCTACGTGTTAGGCTCTAGTTAATAACGTGTTAAGAGCACACCTAGATAAGACAGTAGTAGCATACCTAAATAACATCTTAGTATACTTAAAAACCCTAGAAGAACATATTTAGTATGTAACTAAAGTGCTTAAACGCCTAAAAAGGCAGATCTATAACTTAAACCTATAAAATACAAATAGTATAAGGATAAAGTAGAATTCCTTAGCTATATTGTAGGAAGACATAGAGTTAAGATAAGCAAACTAAAGATTAAGGTTATAGTAGTTTAGCTAACACCTAAGATAGTTAAGAGTATTTTAGAGTTCTTAGGATTTATTAACTTTAACTGTTACTTTATTAAAGATTACTTACTTAAGGCCTTACTGCTAACGAAGCTTACGTATAAGGATACACTTTTAAGTAGGAAAAGGAATAAGAAGATTCCTTTAAAGAGCTTAAGATAGTATATGTTTATTTATTTATTTATTTGTTATAATTAACGTCTAGACTAGCTATATACTAGAAACCTCCCTTAGAGTATTATAGAGGTGTTTAGTACTACTAGAGGCAAAAACAGCTAAGATGCTTAAGTGCGTAGTAGTGTAAACTACTTATAGATATAGAGGTTTCCTGTCTATTAGAAGCCTACTACTAAAATAATTTAAGAACCTACTAGCAAGTTATAACCTAATAGCAAGTTAAAGCCTACTAGCAAATTAAAGATTACTAGCAAATAGCAAACTACTAATAAATTATAACCTACTAGCAAGTTGCAACCTACTAGCAAGTTACAACCTACTAGTAAATCGCATCCTACTAGCAAATGGCATCCTACTAGCAAATCGCAAACTACTAGCAAGTTGCAACCTACCAGCAAGTTGTAACCTACTAGCAAGATACAACCTACTAATAAATTAATTTAGCGTGTAATATACAATAGAGGTATATAGTTTGTGTAGCACTGCGTAGGACTCCCTAGATTCCTATACAAAAACTAACCTCTAAGATTTTTTCTGCTGTATAAACCCTGTATTAAAGTCGTGCTTTAGTTAAAGACTGTAAACACTTCTAGGTTAGTTCTTAGAAGATAAGTACTGTAGCAGGAGTAAAACAAGGTAATTACCTAAGTAAAGCTTATGATAATTAAAGCTGTAGTAGAGAGTATAGAATAAACTATCTATTCTAAGTACAGGTTAAGAGTTCTTATAATTAAATGTATTAATTAGGTAAAACTTAAGGTTAAACACAAACTATAAGAGTTATAATCCTTCTATACTTTATACTTAATAAGATATCCTAAATCCTACAAATTAATTAGTACTAATTACAATATTTATACTAATTACTAATTTTACTAACTATTGCTAAGCACTAGTAGATAACTTAGTCTAGAAACACTTATGCAAGCTGCTCTATAGTATAACTATATTAAAATAGTATTATCTCTATATACTTTATAAATCTGTCTACTATAACAAATATTAAGTTGTAGGTATATCCTGTAATAAGGTCCTTAGAGATAAGTAGTTGCATAACAAAATCTATTATAATAATTATCTATAGAGCTGTTAGTAGTTCTATAGCTTGTATTTCTCTGTACTTGCTTTAAGTATTATGTTTATTCTTTTAACACTACACACAATTCTTAATAAACTTAGTAACCTTGTCTTTTATGTTGTTATATTTATAATGTTGTTTAATAAATTCTATTGTCCTTGTAATTCTAGGGTGTCTATAAGGTAGGTTACTATAGTAATTGCTTATTATAGTTTCTTTAGGTTTTTCTAGTACTTGTAATAGTATGCGTTGTTCCTGCTAAACTTATATTATATTGTTAAGCTGCTGTAATAGTCCTAGAGATCTATCCTTGTTAATTCTAAGTATAGCGCTTTTATTAATTGTCTTGCTTCTAGCAAGGTTGTGTTGTTAACTAAGTGCATTAGCTTATCTATTGTCTTTGCCTAGGATGTATAGTATTCTAAACTTATACTAGCCTAGTAATTCTATCTATTATACCTGTCTTTAGTTAAGTACCTTAGTAGTTATAAAGTTTATAAGGTTCTTGTAATCTGTGTTAATAGTAAGTTCTAAGCAACTTTCTGCATAAATCCTCTAGTGCTGTAAAGTAGATATAATTACTATAAGTTCCTTGTTATATACATTATAGCGCTCTTTAAGTCCTATAAACTTCTAGGAATAGTAGGCTATTAGGTGCTACTTGCTATCTCTTTCTTGCTTAATATATACTCCTAATGCTAAATCCAAGGCATTAGTCTTAATTCTAATTAGTTTATTGTTTCTAAATGTAACTATTGTTAGTAGTTCTACATATGCTGTTTTAAGCGCTTAGAAGGAATCTTCTTATTCCTTTTTCTACTTAAACAGTATATCCTTATACGTAAGCTTCGTTAGCAGTAAGGCCTTAAGTAAGTAATCTTTAATAAAGTAACAGTTAAAGTTAATAAATCCTAAGAACTCTAAAATACTCTTAACTATCTTAGGTGTTAGCTAAACTACTATAACCTTAATCTTTAGTTTGCTTATCTTAACTCTATGTCTTCCTACAATATAGCTAAGGAATTCTACTTTATCCTTATACTATTTGTATTTTATAGGTTTAAGTTATAGATCTGCCTTTTTAGGCGTTTAAGCACTTTAGTTACATACTAAATATGTTCTTCTAGGGTTTTTAAGTATACTAAGATGTTATTTAGGTATGCTACTACTGTCTTATCTAGGTGTGCTCTTAACACGTTATTAACTAGAGCCTAACACGTAGCTAGCGCATTAGTAAGCCTAAGGGCATAAATAAGCACTTATAATAGCTATAGCGTGTTTAGAACCCTATCTTCTATTCTTTACCTTCTTTTATCTATATAAGGTTGTATACTTCTCTTAGGTCTAATATAGTAGAGTACTAAGCTCTATCTAACTAATCCTGTAACTCTAGAATACTTAGTAATAGGTATTAATTCTTTATTTTAATGTTATTAAGCTTGTAGAAATCTATACATAGTCTTAATATACTATCTTTCCTTAGTGCAAAGACTATTAGAAATCTAGCTAGTAATTCTTATTCTTAGATAAATCTCTTCTTAATATTTTCTTAAATATATACGCATAATACTTTAAGTTCCTTTACTAATTATCTATATATTAGCTAAAAACGTAGTTCCTTTCCTTCCTTTACCTTAATCTTATAATCCTAGGGCTTATACTTAAGTAACGCCTTTGTTATTAACTCTTTCTAAAACATTTATACATACTATTAATAGACATTAGGGATATTAAGAAGTGCGCTATCCTTATCCTTAACTCTTGCTTTGTAATCTATAGGGCATTTAGTATCTATAGAGTTAACTACTTACTGTAAGCGCGTCTTGTTTAAAGAGATATTACTAATCTCCTTCTTATCTACTAGCTGTATTATAATCTGCGTAGGCTTTAATATAGTTATATTTTATCTATATTACTTTATAGATATTTATAAATTTTACTAATCTATATTAGGATTATATTCCTGTAACTAAGGTAGTCCTAGTATAATGTTGTAAGTAGCTATCCTAAAAACATCTACAGTAATTCTTTCTTAGTATCCTTATGTAGTAAGGTTCTCTGCAACTACTTTATGTGTAATCTTGTTAGATATAAGGATAATACCTAGCTAAGGTAAAAGGTAGAAAAGGAGTTACGCGCTAAGAGATAGCACAGTAACTACCCTGCTATACTTAAAATTAGACCTTATAGCTAGACAGACACAACATAAAAAACAATTAATAATACACATAATTATTATATTAACCTATTAAAAACCTAACAATTAAGAGTCTTACTGCTAATACTAATTATTATAAGCAATTAATAGCAAAGAAGATAGCGCTACTAGGCTAGCACAACATGCAGAAGGGTACAATCCTTATAGACTACTACTCCTTCTTAGCATAGTATTAGGCCTTTAAAGCCTTATGCATCTTACTAAACATATAGGATATTATTAACCTAGACAGCACTGCAACGCTAGTAGAGAAACTAGTACTTCTAAGACTCCTGCAGATTGCTGCATACAAACTAGCACTTAGTGCTATCTTATCTAAACAAACAAGGTAAGGCATGCTATTAACTAGCTACACACAGGCATTACTGCCTATCTAAAAATAAGACCTATTAGCCTTAGGCTTATAATCTTACAATAAAGACATTAAGCTATACAAGCTTATGCTAGAAGAATACAAAATCTATAAAAGAACCTACAAAAAGGAACAAAAGAAACTTAATACTATTACGTCTCTTATATAGAGTACAGTGTTACTATATCTATTAAAGACATGTTACTTACTATAGATATCTCTCTGCAAATAGGTAACTAGCCTCTAACAGAGGATAGGCATAAGTTTAGATAAGGAGAGAGCAATAGCTTGCAAATAATACTACAACACTCTTAAACTAATAAGAGCAGCAGGAAGCTAGGACACCTAGCTCCTTAAATATAACCACGTAGCTACTAATACAGAAGTAGAAGGAGTCTCTAAGGCTACTAATCTAAACGCTATAATAAGAGATTTTCTTAAGGTAGTAAGAAAGGTAGTGCCTAACTAGGCAGACAATTTTAAAGAAAACTAATTAAACCTTACTAGAATAAACTAGAAGGAGATAATAAAACGCTACTAAGAACGCATAAGCAAAGACTACCTAAGAAGCAAACCCTATAAGGGTACAGCCTTTGTAGTAGATTACTTTAACTCTGCCCTTACTGTAGGTAGTGTATCTACTATAGGCACTAAGAGGGACGCCTTGTACAGTAAGAACCACGCGCTATCTACCCTAGTCTATAAGACTAAGAGAAGACCTATAGGTTAGCAATTAAGAATACCTAGCTAAAGAGCTAAATCTAAGCGCCTAGGAGGCTTAGTAGAAACTAATAGTGCTACATACCTAGCTTGTAAACAACCTTATAAGCTAGTTAACTATTACTACGTCTTTAAAGAAAAGGCGCCTAAGTAGTAGACACCCTACCTAGGGACAGAGAGACTAGTAAGTGTCCTGCTTAAACATAATATTAACTTTTAAGAACAGGTAAGAGCAAGCAAACGCTCTAGAATATAGACACCTGTAATTAAGACGTTATATACACTAGAACAGTTACTTAAGTAACTATAAGGTTAGCAAATCTCTATAATTAATATATCTTTTTAGATAGGGCTATTAAATTACCCCTAAAAGACTACTACATCCTAGATTCTAGTTTAACTATACACATTAGTAATAACTAGAAGTAGATCTATAATCTTTGCCCTCTACCTGCAAACAATTACCTATAGGCTAGAAACTTACAAATATAGATATAAGAGTATAGAACAATCTAGCTCTGTCTAGCTAGCTACAAAGGGGCAGTAATACTAGAGCTATAGAACGTAGCCTAGTGCCTAGATATCCTTTGTAATCTTGTCTTATTCTAACAGCTACGTTAGCAAGGAATCTAGTAGGACATAAAGAGCGAACTAACCTAACTTAAACAACTAGATAATAGCATAATTACAGTGTTAACAGAGTAGTTTAGTTAATAGATTCTAGAGGAAGAGCTAACTAAGGCAGCTTTTGTAGCATAAATTAATAGATAAAAGCAATCTAGCTTAAAAGCAGATGCACTATTATAGCATAGGCAAATAGGACACCTAGGGGCAGCAGCTATTAAGCACCTTGTCTACTAATCTAAGGAGGTAAAGATTAAGGGTATTATAACTGTCTAGTGCAATACATGCAGCTAAGCTATAACAAAGAGGCAGATAAGCTAAAGGCTATAACAAAACAACAAGGGTCCTAGTAAGAGAATAGCTATAGACTTCTACTTATACAAAGAGGGAAGCTATACAAAGGAGAAGAGCTAACTCCTTATTACTAACAGGTATTCTAGCTTCCTATAGGACTTCTACTTTAAGGATAATTATCTTAGGAAGTTAATTATCTACTTTCTCTAAACACTTATCTAATTCCTCTATTATTAATATTAAATAAAAATTAAGGTAATTAAATATAATAGAGAAGTTATAATAACTAAGCTAGAGGTTGTATGTTAGTGCGCTGCCTAGTTAATCTAATTAGAGCCTTTAGCACCTAACGCACAAGCCTAGAACAGAGATGTAGAACGCTTAGGGAGTGTAATTAAGGACAAGGCACGTACTATAAGACTAGACGCAAACCTACTATAGGAAATGTAGCTAGAGATTATAAGAGCAGCAGTCTACCTACATAACTAAACACTAAAATTATCTAATAACTAGAGATTACTATATAACGTATTCTTTAGGTTTGCAGCATAATAGTCTAGAATTGCTATAATAAGAAGGAAGCTAAACTAGGCACACCTAAAGGCATATAGCTGTAAGCCTTTGCTCTTACAAGCAACACTCTGTAAGGGAAGGCACGTCTACAACGCCTAGACCCTAGAGCATAGGTAGGATACCTAGTAGGATACTAGTCCTCTAACATCTACTAAGTATAGATTCTATCTATAGCTAAGGTAGTTAGCACAAGAGATATTACCTCTAATAAAAACAAAATCTTTAGTAGTAGAATAGAGGAGCTTATAGACAGCCTTATGCATAGCACTCTAGATAAGATTACAGCATAGATTAAGAGTGTTAAGTTACTAGATCTAACTTACCTAGAACTAGAAACACAATCCTTCTATAAGGATAACATAGTTATAGATTCTAAGATAACACTAGAACCTATTAACTAACTAGGGTACTACTAAGGGAGAAAGATTAGAAACAATTATCTATATCTAACTCTACTGTTAACTCCTCTACTAGTAGTGCTGCTTACAAGCTGCCTGCTATTAGATTAAACGTATTAGATCGCTAACTAATTAGGAGCTACTAGGTGTTACCTAGCAAGTGCTAATTAGCTAGAATTAACACTAGCGTAAAACTAAAGAACTTTATAAATAATCCTATAGAAGGCAGCCTTTATAGCTAGCATATAAGGCAGGACTATTAGCACCTACTAGGGAAAGATATTAGACAAGGCCTAGTTAAACTAGCTGCTCTTGCAGGGACTAAACCTTTACTAGAGTTAGCTCCTACTCTTACTAAGCGCGCTCTAAACTAGTAGACTATCTAATATATAAGCAATTTAAGAATGCTAAACAAGAGCACCTATAGAGCTACTACTAAATAAAATCCTAGTTAGAAGCTCTACTTAATAAAGTCTAGGTATTAGGACATTAGATCTTAAGCTGCATGTAGGTGTACATATATAAGCTAGATAAGAACTACTACCTACTAAAATGTAAAGTAAGACTAGTAGTCTAAGGTAATTAATAAAGGAATGTAATATTAGAGGACACTTACGCAGTAACGCTAGCTAGTAGGTCCTTCTAAATGTTAATAGCAATTGCAGCTGCCTACAATATAGAGCTAAAACAGTATAACGTTGCAAATGCCTTTGTTTATACTATAATAGACTAAGAAATATACATAAGGATGCCTAATAGCTATTAGAAACTAGGTACAGTTCTATAGCTAAACAAGGCACTGTATATACTTTAAATCTTACTACTGCTATAGTAGAGAGAATTTACATTAACACTTATTTAATAAGGCTTTAAAGTAGTTCTACACAAGCCCTACTATCTTACTAAGAGTAGAGTTATTATATTCTTCTATATAGATAATATTATTATAGCCTATAGACAGGCAAATAGGTAAGAAGCTGCCTAGGCATTAAAGATCCTCTAAAATAAGTATAAAATAACTAGAGGACATAATCTCTAATAGTTCCTAGGAATTAAGATTACAAGAAACTAACAGAATTATAGGATCCTCCTATTACAGGCATTATATGCTAACAAGATCAGCTAGCTAGTAGAGAGTACTAACCTTTATTACAATACTCTAATGTTAAACATTAAGCTAACACCCTATAATAGAATTGTAATAGTATCTAAGATTAACAAGTATTAATAAAAGATTAGATTACTGCTCTTTATAGCAGTTACTATAAGACTAGATATTACGTTTACTACATTAAGGCTTGCTAGATTCCTTACTAATTCTAGACTACTGTATTACAATGCTGCAGATTAAGTCCTTCTCTACCTATAGAGCACCTAATAACTATTACTATAAATTAGAGGTAGTATAGGTCTTAAGGTTATAAGCGACGCATTATTTGCAGACAATACAATAGACAGGAAGAGCTCCTAAGGATATGCTATAAAGCTATATAGGGGACTTATTACTAAGAGAGCTAATAAACAAGATATAGTTACAACGTTAATAATAGAAGCTAAATTGTTAGCTCTATTACAGGTTGCTAAGGAAGCTATCTTCCTCTCTTAACTGTTAACTAAGCTTAGTATACAACTTCTAGAATTAACTATTACTATTTAGTGTAGCAACCCGCAGACTATCTAATTAATAAATATTACGTAACTAAGCGCGTAGAGTTACATACGTGGCTTATTTTCTAATAGAGCATGCTAATTTAGTTAAGCTGCTCTACCCCAGCAACGCTGGTTCTAAGCAGCTCTAATACTAGCTAAACGCTTGTTAAGCGAGATTACGTAACCTACATATTTTATTTATATTTAAGCAATACGTTCTATATAGAAAAATAGATACTAATTAAATATATTAATTACTTAAGTATAGTCCTGTAAGCTCTGTTACAGTTATAAGCCTAGCTTCCTAAGCACAGTAGATCTCCCTGCGCACTTAGCAAATAAAGCTTGTTAGACTTAGCTTAACTACTCTAATTACCTAATTATCTTTCTATCCCTACTAAACGCTACTATAGGCAAGCTTATTAACTATAATAAGCAAGCTCTCTTAGGTGTCCCTACAGGACCCTATTAGCTTAAAATAAGATCTAATTAGCCTAATTAGTATATCTAACTTACGTAGCACGCTAAGCTTTGTAACGTATAGGATATAGTAGATCTAGACGCTAAAGACGCCCTAGGCATGCATAAAGGAGCGCCTAAACTACCTATTATAGGCTTGCTCCCTACTTAACTACTAGCTTAATCTACCTAAAGCTAGAGCACATAACCTAACAAGCCTCTAATAGGCTAAACAATAAGCGTTAAGAACTATAACAAGGAGCTCCTTAGATATAAGATTAGAGCAAGCAAGTAGGCTGCTAAGGCAGAGCGCCTTTAGAAGATCTAGAACTAAGTTAACATAACAGTATTACTATTAATCCTCTTACTAGTAATAGTAAAGCTTATTACTAATAACACTACAACGCTGTAATTGCTTATGCAAGCACTAAAAGAGGAGCTTGCTCTAACAGATGTTAGCACCTAGAACTAGGTTAGGGCAGAGTATTAACAGCATCTTAGAGCGGCTAAACAGTCAAGAGCTGCTCTATAAGACTGGTACAATAGGTAGTTATACCTCTATAGAAGAGCTAAGTTATACAAGCTTCTAGAGGTTAATAGAGCGCTTGCTGTGCAGGATTTCTTAGATGCCTTAAGTTATAGGATTGCCCTAGATTAGGCTTGTACTATAAACTAAAGGATTAACTAGGATAGTATCCTAGGGCTTAATTTACTTAATTTAGACAAAGTAAGTAGGGTCTTTAGTAGTTTAATGCATAAGCACACTATAAGAGTAGGAAAAGATAACCTAGGAGTATTTGCAACATTTAGAAGCTAAACAGATACTACTTAAGCTCCTGCTACTAACTCTAAGAGCTTAAGTAGGTACTCCTGCCCTTGTAAACAAAAAGAAGAGACTTATAAGTAGAAACTAACTAACTACTAACGCCTAGAGACAGCAGTTAGAGGGAGCTCCTTACTGCCTATCTACATAAGCGAAAGCTATTGCAAGGATACTCTCTAGAGACTTAAGAGCTAAGAGTATGCAGATACTAGGAAGGCAATTAAGCAGCTTAATTAGACCCTAAAAGCTCTATTAGCAATAACAGCTCTACTAGCAAAAGGTATCCTACCTAAAGTTAAGTTTCCTAGCAATGTACAGGCCACTCTAATTAATCTAAAAATAATGTAACTAAGCAACCTAGCTAAGAAACCTAGGGTTTACAACCTTATAGATTTCAACGCTTATCTGCTCTTAGAGAGTACAATTTTAGATAATAGAGCAGCTACACACTTAGTTAACAGCGTAGATTAGCTTATACCTAGGTTATTTCAACTAGCTAACTCTACTAACACTATAGAGGTAGGCACACAAGCGTTTCTAGTAGTAGGACAAGGAGCTTGTTTGTTTAAAAACGCGTTATATAGAAAGCGCAGCCTGTATACAGAAGACCTGCTCCTTAAGGATATAGTAGTAGTAGAAGGTTTCTACGTTAACATTATTTCTAAGGCACGCCTCTAAGAGAAAGGAGTTTAGTACTTAGGGCTAGACAGCTCGCTCTAAGTAGGGTATATTAATAATCTAAATAGGAGTGTTGTATATACTACTCTTAAGCGCGCTTACAACCTTACTTTTATTAAATACAAGCTACTTTCCTACTACTCTTATCCTCTAATCCTTAACGTAGTAATAAAATAATTGTATAAGTCTTACCTACAAAGCTCTGCTAAACACCTCTAGCACGCTAGAGCAGGTTATCTAGGCCTAGAAGCTCTAAAAGTACTAGTATAACAAGCGCGCAGCGTACACATTAACAGCACGCTCTAAAAAGATTATAAGGTCTACTTAATAACCTACGCTAAGCAAGTTATATCTTAGCAGAAATAGGAAAACCCTACTAAACCCTTTTAGAGAATTAGCTAGGATCTGTTTAATATGCCTATAGGAAGGAGTAGTAAATTATAGATACTTTTAAATAAGGAGTACTATAGTAGGAAGCTCTTTACGTACTTACTACTAGGGAAGACTTAAGTAGAGATACTGTAGGTACTTATAAGTTTCTTAAGCTAGGTATGTACCTAGTACAAGCTCTATATCTACAAGATAAGTTAAGATAACAATACTACTACTCTCCTATAGCAAGGAGCTCCTAATATAAGCGCTAGGGATTTAATAAAGGAATAGATATTAAGCGTATACCTCTATATACCTACAAGCTAAATAGGACTGCAGAAAGAGCAGAGCAGGAAATAATTACTAAGTCTATTAAAATAAGGAGTAGTACAAATCTACCTAAGAAGCTCTAGCTAGAGGTTATAGCAGCAGCAATATAGCTCTCTAATATAAGTCTAAATTACTTAAACAAGCTATATAGCCTAAATAAAGAGCTTAATTGCTAGTTTACTAAATATTTCTACTAGTACAAACCTAAGCAGGTAAGAGCACTAATAGCTAATCTAAGACCTAATTAGAGTAGGATATACGCCTATAGCTGCAGAGTATATCTACTAAATAGGGAATAAGCAGCTAGGCGTAATTAGAGAAGCTTTAAAGTAAATCTAAGGGGTTATATTAGATACTTAGTAGGGTACTAAGCTTCTAACATATACTAGATATAGGTCTCTAAACTAAACTAGGTAATTATAACGCGTAACGTAACCTTTAATAAGGAGCTCTTTTACAATAAATTAGATAAGTTTTTAGCCCTTACAGTCTAAGAAGTAGAAGTAGTTGTAGATATTCTATATAAACCTAATAAGATAGAGGTAGAAGAAGTAATAGAGCTCCCCTTGAACAAAGAGACCTATTGCTTAGCTTGTCTACTAAGCACTAGCTTAGGGGTAACACTTAGGGAGAACCTTAATTGCTAGAAGGCTAGTCTAGTAGAGAGGAGCCCCTAGGATAGATACTGCACGCGCGGCAAGCTTAGCTAGTAAGCTACTAGAGATCTGTGTAGAACAACGCTAAGAAACAGGTTTACTTTCCCCTAACTAAACGCCTAAACTAGAGTAGTTAAGTATAGGTAGGAAGCTCCTAATAAGGAGGATAATCTAACTAGTAGCTTACGGGAAGTACACTTAACTGTAGAAGAAGAGAACAAGCTAGTAGATAGTAAGGATCTTAATAATCTACTAAGACCTAATTTGCTACTTGTTCTAATATATTCTTAAAGATTAACGTAAGCAGATAAGGCAGACAGGAGATGCGCGTATTAGCAGAGAATCTAGAGCCTGCCTACAAGATAGAGCTGCTAAATAGAGAACTGTAAGCGCAATAAGCGTAACAAGCCTACTAACAATAATAATAGAGTAGGTTAGTACTCTGTAATAAGCTCTATAAATAATTACAGATACGCCTAGCTTATCTACCTACTATTTAAACATGCGAATAAATATAGCATAGATAGAAGGAGCTACTTACTGCCTACGCAGTAATTATTACCTTAACCTTAAAGAAGGAAAGACTAGTTGCTTAAAACAAGCGCTAGTTACATAGGGACAAGCTCCCTCTACTGCTAAGCAAATAGAAAAATCTACTCTATTACCTACTAGGAGCTATTTTTGCTAGGCCTGCTAAAAAGAGATAGACACGCTTATTAAGAAGGAAATGTAGAGAGAAATTAACTAATTAAGCGCCTTATTAAGGCCCCTGCTGCTTAAATAGGTCTTTACCTACAAATTTAACTAGGATAGCTACTTCCTTAAATATAAGGCAAGGATCTACGTATGTAGAGATCTATAGGTAAAGGATTTAATTGTCTTAACCTACGCTATAACGCTTGCTACTTACTTGTTTTGCACTGTAGTAGCAATCACAGCCTAGTTTAACCTAGAGCTCTATTAGTATAACGTAACTAGCGCGTTTCTAAACATAAGCTACTAGGACAAACCTTAGGTAATCTATAAATTACTAGATTAATTTAAGAAACCTAAGTAAGTTGTTCTACTACTATAAGCTCTATATAGGTTACGCAATTTGCTAGTCCTATAGTATAGAGAGCTCTCTAGTACGCTCTAGAAGCTTAGTCTCTTAGCATTAAAAGAAGAGCTATGCCTTTTCTATAATCCTAAATAGAAAATAGTGCTGCTCTTCTATGTTAACAATATTCTCCTAGCCTATTACAACAACAATTAAGCTGCTGCTAAACAGCTAATAAGCTTATTAATAGAAAAGTATTAAATTAAAG
This sequence comes from Ascochyta koolunga, assembly GCA_026119515.1. Classification (NCBI taxonomy): domain Eukaryota; kingdom Fungi; phylum Ascomycota; class Dothideomycetes; order Pleosporales; family Didymellaceae; genus Ascochyta; species Ascochyta koolunga. The sequence continues at coordinate 2,927,420 of JANLCG010000001.1, read as the reverse complement.
ACTATAGAGCTGCTGAATAGTTTCTAGGCGTTTAAATAATTATAAACTAAGAGGCTTGTACTATAACTCTCGCGCATAACTCCTATATTAATAAGCTTGCTACTAAATTTAAGATAGTAGAGAAGAGGTTCTTCTCTACAGTCTTATTTCCTATAGAGGAGCTGCTTAAATATAGTAGAGAAGCTTTAAAATAAGAGGTTAAAGCGTTTTAAAAACAAGTTAGGTCTATATTCTATATAGCAATTATAATTTAACTAGATATGGCATATACTGCCTCTTAGCTATCTTATTATTTAATAAATCTAGGAGTAGCTTACTTTAAAGCAGCTGCTTAGGTTTTAGCTTATTTGTATAGAATAAAGTATCTAGATATAAGGTACAGCGCTTATAAAGGCAGTTATCTGCTTATATATAGAGACACCTTATTTACTAACAATAGAAAGTTCTGTTAATCTTCCTAGAGGTATATTGTGCAGCTCTTTAGTAGTCTAATTATCTAGAAAGCTGCACAGCAGTTAATAGTAACTACTTCTACTACTAAGGCTAAATTACTTGCTTTAGAGCATGTTGCTAAAGAGTTAGTAGCTCTAAAACAATTCCTAGGAGAACTTTAGCTAGACTTAGGGGTACTATAGGAGATTTTCTATAACAACTAACAAACTATCTAACTAGTAGTTAAAGAGAGCAAGCAGCTTACTACCTAGCTGCGCTATATAGATATCTAAAATATATAGTTAAAACAAGAGTACGCTAAGAGAAACCTCTAAGTAACCTACCTTAAAATAAGTAAGATACTAGCTAATAGCCTTATAAAAGCGCTTCCTAGATAAGCTTATAAGCGCTTTCTATTGCATTTAAACTTATAGAGCATTAGTTAAGAGGGGAAAGACTTAGTTACAGAAAAAGAGCAGGTTAATAGAGAAAGAGAAGATCTTTAAATTACTAGGGAGGATAACCCCTCTCTAAATAGGTATAAGTCTCTCTAGACTGCTAATAGCAGCTCTTTTAAGCGCACGCCTAATAGCTAAGGAGCTTACAAAAACAAATTAACTATAGGTAGGGAGGATAACCCCCTCCCTATAGGCCTTAAAGAACCTACTTATAAATAGGTACTTAAAATTAATACCTATCTACAAGTAGGCCCTTTACTACCTAGATATTAGTACGTAGGTTAGTAGCCTACTAAACGCTTATTAGCTACTATTATCTACTAAAAACTAAGTTACTTACTAAAGTTGTTACTCTACTAGAGGAAGTAAGCTCCTCTACTAGTTTAAGCCTAAGCAGCTTAAGAGTAGAGAGGCTATAAGCTATTAGTCTACTACTTAACTACTCTTTTTTTAAAATACCTATAGTAGGTAGCAGGAGTGCCTAAAGGCATAATGCTAGCAGCGCTTGCTGCAGCAGCTAGTAGCAGCGTTATTAACACACAGCGCAACTAAGCTGCTTGCTAGCAGCACGTCCACGTAGTATATATAGGGTATTAACCTACGCGCACTAGGCACTAGAGCGCCTAAGGCAGGGGCAGGTAGTGTAGAGGCGGGTAGTAGCGGCAGCGTAGCAGCATAGGTAGCAGTAGTAGTAGCAGCTATAGCAGCAGTAGCAGCAGCAACTGCTAAAGGAGCAGGCAAAGCTGCAGCTATAGGCTTAGGCAAGGGCAAGGGAGCAGGCGTAGGCATAGGAGTAGGCGTAGGTAAGGGCGAGCAGGCAGCTAGCAGCTAGCTAGCTTAGGCAGCAGCTTAGGCAGTAGAGGCAGCAGTAGTGCGCGCACAGCGCTAGGTTTTAGTTTATTTCTATACCTAAGTTAGCAAACCTCTAAAAAGAGCTAGGAAAATATTAATAGCAAGATTAGTTAGATAACGTCTAACAATAAAGCTATTAATAGATTTAAAAGCTAGAAATAATTAGCTAGAGAGTGCTTAGGCGTGTAGAAAATAATTTAGTATACTTATAGGTATATTAATAGATATAACTAGAGAAATAGAGAAATTAAGCAGGTAGAACACTTATATAGAGAAGTAACTAGGTTAGTAAAGGTAAAGCTGCTAGATTATAGTCCTTACGCTTACTCTTACTACCTAGAAATACTTAACTTAGGAAGTGCTTACCTTAACTATAACTAAGTAGCTTAGTAGCTAGCTATAGGCTTTAAAAATTTAGCTATTAAAAATAAGTGCTAAAACTAGTTATAAACTGCTTATAATAGTAGCCTAAAAGTTAGAGAGAGGTCTCTTAAAAGGAAGAGTACCTAGAGTACGCTGTAGGCGCGTAGTAATCTTAGATATCTAAAGAAATATAAAAATCTAAGATTAGAGCCCTATAATTACTAAGGACACGCTCCTAGTTTAGTTATTCCTAATATAGGATTAACTAGGGGGTATGTTGCGTAACTAAGCGCGTAGAGTTATATACGCAGCTTGTTTTCTAATAGAGCGTGCTAATTTAGTTAAGCTGCTCTACCCTAGCAACGCTGGTTCTAAGCAGCCCTAATACTAACTAAACGCTTGTTAAGCGAGATTACGTAACCTACACATTTTATTTATATTTAAGCAACACGTTCTATATAGAAAAATAGATACTAATTAAATTAATTAATTACTTAAGTATAGTCCTACAAGCTGTATTACACTTAAGTATAGTCTAGTAAGCTCTATTATAGTTATATACTTAATTTTTCTTACCTACTAAGGCGTAAGCTTATAGATCTACTTATAAGCTAGTTCTATAAACTGTTCTATTAGTAATTATTACTAATCTATAATAACTGTACTGTGTCTAAACTATTTAGTACTGTAATAATTAGTCCTTAGGCATAGGATTTTAATAATCTTATCTTACTATTAAAAAGTTAAAAGGTTTTTCTTAAAGTTAGGCTAAATTTATAATAAGTTAGCTAAATTCTTTTTATAGGGAATTCCCTTTCCCTTCTATAATATAATACTAGTTGCTTAGTATCGTAGTTAAAAACCTAGCTTAGCCTTTTTTAAAGGTTATTAGTATAAATCTAGCAGTAATCACTCCTGTATTCTATGCAGGAAACTACAAGACTTAGTCTTAGTAATTAGATTAGAAAAAGGAGTTTACTAAGCATAGCTTTATCTAATCTAGAGACGTAGGACCTTTCTAGTTTACTAGCTATATAATTTACTTAGAAGGACTAGGTTACACTACTTATTTAAGCTTCTAGAGGTTTTCCCTATAGAGGTTTTATTCTAGAAGGTACTAGATTATCTATATTTACTTTTAAATTCAATAGAGGGAAGAAATTCTAGCTTGAAAAAGCTTAGTATATTATAACAACATAATAGTCGCTTGTTTAACAGATAGAAGAAAGGCTATTAATAGTAGATCTTCTAATAGATAGGAAAATCTATTATCTACAAGTAGTATACACTACTTACTTTTTTATTTCAGCTGTTTATACCTCTAGAGGTACTACGCAGGTCTATAATACCCTAAGAGGTTTCTAGCAGTAGCTAGTCCAGACGTTAATTAGTAAAAACAAAAACAAAGAAATAAAGCTAGTGCTTGTATAATAGGTACTTCTATATAGATTAACCTAGGGATAAATTATATAATAAGAGCATGTAGATTGCAGCTACAATACGCTTTACCTAATTACTAAAATAACAAGCAGCTTATTAAAGCCTATAAGCTCTGTTAAGCAATATTACGTAATCTCTAAAATTTAATTTGTATATAAATTACATATTTTCTAAAAAGAAGATATTTTTAAATTAAGTAGTATTATTTTTCTAAATATAATCCTTTAAGCTTTTTATATATTTCTATAGAGAGAATATAAATCTTATTACACTAAAATAGAGCAAAAGGTACGTGCACTCTTACTCTAAGAATAGTGTTATATTTATAGGCATATCTAATGCGACAAATCTCTATTATAGACTTAAACTATAGAGACTTAGTTTTTAAGTAATAGTAAGAAACTTTATTATATAGATAGGGCAACTCTCCTAAGAATAGCAACTTTTAGAAATTACAACTCTTAATTAGTTTTAAAAAGTCCTTTCAATAGACATAAGTGCAGCCTAGAAGATCCTCTATATTAATTTATTAATAGATTAACAAATTATAGGAGAATAAAAAAGAAGCAAAATTTAAGTAGATTATATTAATCTTAATAATTTATATCTAAAGTTTAGATACTCTAGAGACTAATTTCAAGTATAGAATATAAAAATTTTCAGGGTACTAGTAATAGGAGTTTCTAGGAGTATTACCAGATTATAGTATATAATATTTAGGCATTAGCATTATTTAAAGATGAAATTATAGGTAATTAGGATACATAAAACGATTGTAGTAGAAGTAGTAGAAAAAAGTTAAGAATGTTTTAGTTTCTATACAGCATTTTCTTTTCCTTATAAGCTTAGATTTATAAAATTAGGAGAATATTTTATTTTCTAGAGAGGATAACCTTATTCTATGAGTATATCACAGCAAGGTCCGCAAGAAGTAAATGTTTCTATCTAAGAATCTTGCTTTTTAGGTATTTTACTAGTAAAAAGCGTGCATTACACAAATCTGTGCATTACGCACAAGGACACTGTAGGATGAATCCTGATGCTGCGCTTGGCGTTGAGTAGTCCTCGCCAGCATGACGACGTTTAACACTGCTGGCCCTTCAATTTTCTCGGCTCGCAAGCTAATTTTGCGCTATCATAACACTGTCTACCTTGGTCACCAATCAGTACAAGTGCTGGATTACCTCATGAGGGTAGTTAGTTGGCCCTTGCCTTACGATTCCGCTCTTGTTTTCCAGCTAGGCCTGTAGAGTCTGCAAATTGTGCCTTCTTGTCGTACCTTAAACAACGTCAACAGACTTCTTTGCTATCCAAACACGTATCCCTCACAAATCTTAGTAGAAGATCCTTTTACTACATTATTTTACCAGCCTCAGTTTTCTTGTTTTTCCAAAACATGTTTGTTCACAGCCTTTGTGTCAGGCCGTTTTTGGTCTTTTATCTCTCCTGCCTGAGTATAAGAGCAAAGATCAAGTCATTGCTACTTGTGTCTGAGCGAGGACGAAACGCGCGTCATCACAACCAAATTATCCTAGTATGGAACGTACTACGGGCACGAGGACTGTCTAGTCCAAAATCTTACCTTCAACATCACGCACCAAGCCCTTATCAACTGCTGGTATCAATCAAAGTTCTTCTCCAACGATGAGCACCCTACCCAGGGCATTCTGAAAATAGCCAAGCGCAGTAAAACGATGCGCCCATCCTTGTGGTTGTTACGCAACGTATAGCCAATATAGAAGACAAAGAAGCTTCTCTAACGTCTGCGCGCCAAGCACTCACCTGGAGATTGCCACAGGATCTGCTCCAGGGACTCACCATTGCTGATTCCTCGGGTGTCTCAGAGTCACTAACCTTCTATTTAGATCACTTCATCAACGTTAACTTTAATTCTGCTACATTTAAGGTCTGCGCGCTCTTGGTCTTCTTCTCGCATTACCTTTAGCTTTCTGCCTAGGTCATCGCGCGCTGCATTGTCTGAGTTTGGTGTGGCATATGCTGCGCTTCCAAAAGTAGTACTTGCTAATCTCTGATTAATCTTCAAGCTCAGGACAGTATAGGTGGGATGTTCACAAGGGGGATTGATATCAACATAGAGTGCTTTATGTGTCCATGCAGGTTGAGATAAAGATAGCATATAGACAAACACTCTTACCCCCGCACTTTTGCAAGTTTAATCCAGTCCCACCTCCTAGTCATCTTAATATTAACACTTCCTCCATCCCGTTCTCTACTATTATCTCCAATCTCCATCTGTGCCTGGCATGTAGAGATGGTTGTCCTTCTCGTTTGGCACTATGACCCTACTTTTTACTCAACCCCCACGTCTCATTCAGCATCCAGACTCTACTTCATGCCTGTTTCATCCGTATCAACCTGTAAACTAACTTTTCTGCTTGTTTACTGTGTAACTAAACTTTTAAGGCCTTCTTTAACATCTCTAGATTATCTTCCCTTTAGTACTGAGTTATCTTATTCTACTAACATTTAGGTCCTTACACCCATCTGTAAGACAATAGCGTTATTCTAGAAGAAAATAACACAGAATTAATACCGCTATCTACTTTAAAGTAGTTAATAGCTTCTGCCTATACATTACTTAGTGCGACTTAAAGGCTTGCAAAGCAACATTTTCATTTTAAGATAGGCACCTTTTTCAGCACTTTCTTAGGTAGCTACGCTCCTATACGCTTAAAGTTCATATAGCTCTAACAGATTAAACCCTTTTGCTTTTCCATGGCTTGATTTGATAAAACAGCTCACGTTAGCAATTAAGATATCGTATTTCTTCAAGGGCATCTATCTAGACGTACTATCTAGATTAAAGAAATACTGCAGAACGAGAGCAGTTAAAGCCTATACTATTAATAGGAATGTGACTTCTGCTTTATAGCTAGCTTTTCACGTAACACGCGCTCTACTTATAATCTAGGACCTGCCTGCGAAGAGAGTTAATAGCGTTATAAGTATCACCTTGAACTTCACAGCGCTCCTTACTGCGCACGCCCCCTTACCTAATGCACGTATAAACACAAGATACTCCTAACTATTATCTGCAAAATAAAAACTTTAGGTCTTTAGCAGCACATGTAAACATTACACAATAGTAAGGCTAACTACCTTAAGGAACTTTAATATACTATCTCTGTTTTTTCAATACTTTATGTTACTTAAACTACCTATATAATTATTAATCTAGGGTAGCTATAAATTCTAGTTACTTACGTTAACCTACTTAAAACAGCAGTTGCAAGAGAAATAAGATTAACAACTAGCTTATCTTGTAAGACTTATTCTTCTTGTTTTAGGGAGCTAGAGTAGCTAAGAACTAGTAAGTAGTTCTTGTTGCTAGTTACATAAGAGGACAAGCTTTTAAGTAGATTAAACTATTTCTTTAATAGTTTAACGTAGAGAATACTCTAACAAAGTTAATAAATAGATATTAAACTTTAAAGCATTTAAAGAAAAGATAAAGATAATCTTTAGAGTATGTAATAAACTCTTAATTATATATTGTAAGATCTAACGTATTTGTTAAGACAAGTCTGCTGCTAACTATACTGCTAATTTTTAACAGCTAGCTGCTAATATAGACTAGGACAACACTATCCTAATAACTATGTTTAGATAAGAACTTAAGCCTAAGTTTAAGAAGGAGCTTATACGTACTAGCGCCTTACTTAACACCTTAGACTAACTTATTAAGAAGGCAAGTAATATTAACATTAGACTTTACAAACTTAAATAGGAACTTTTAGATAATCTACAAGCTAGAATAGGCTATTAGCCTTCTTGCACGCTAGCCTGCAGTCTATAGCACAACAGCCTTAACACAAGAAGCTAAGGAAATAACTACTACTATCCTAATACAGGATGTTATATCTATAGTATTATGCAAAGCAGATGTTATAGACTAGAAGCTATAGACCTGTTAAATATTAATTAGAGACTAGAGCAGAATAATCCCTATAGCTAGGAAATAATAATAATATAGATAAGTTAGGACATACTTACTACACTTGTAGCAAACTAGACTATATTACTAGTTACTATTAATAATAGACTAATAGAGTAGTCTAATAGCTAAATATACTTACCTATAAAACCTAAGATAAGGCAATAGAAGGCATTACTATTAAGAATAAATAGAATGTTATTACTAATACAGTAGGCGAACTTATAGAAGATCTAGAGTTAGGAACTAAGGAAGACTCTAAATTAGAGTACCTTAAGGTAGATAAAATCTGCGCTTACTATAATAGGACCTTAACACTATACTAAGAGATTATATATATATAGCTATATCCTACATATAAGATAATAGATAAAGAATAATAATAGGTAGCTAAAGCTTTTAAAGAATGTAAGAAGAAACCTTATACGCGTATTAAAATTAATATATTATTATACTTAACGTGTTTTATAAGCGAGTTAGCAACCTAAGCAAGTTAGCAACGCTAAACCAGCGCACTACCTGCGCGCAACAATTGCGCAACGCATAACACACTTATTAAAAATTGTAGTAAGCTAATCTATTCTTTAGACTTATTGCTACTCTTAGTATCCTCTATTTCTACCTTACAAGTGCGTAAGTTATATCCTTTTTACTATAACATCTGCAGTGCATAGCGCTGCGCACCTTGCGCGTAGGCCCCTTGCTAGCATTACGCTCCCTACCCTCCCTCTTAGCAATTAAGTCCTGTACTTCCCCTACTGTTAGGGTCTCCTCTGTCTAAATATACTTTTGTTTTCTTAACTAACGCTTTATAAGCTTATTAATCGCGCTTTGTATACGCGCTTGTTCCTCCTGTAATAATACTATATTATATGTAATCTGCTGCGCGCCTTTACTTAGCTGATTAATCTTTTTATCTAATAAGCTTCTAGAGGACCTATGCTAGTTTTAGATCCTCTGTTAAATAAGTGTAGACTGCTCCTTAATCTTGCGCGCATTGTGTGGTGTCTGTGCCTCCTATACGCTCTGCCTTAGTAGTAATAGTGCTAGAGTCTGCAACCTTACGTCTAGCTTTAATAGAACAGCGTCTAGGTTATATAGGACTAGCCTAGCACCTCTAAAGCCTACCTTAATATTCTCTGCTATTAATAACTATTTAAAAGCTAGCTTAAATGCTTATAGGAATGTTTCCTTGCTAACAAAGTGTATGTAGTTGTGTGCTAAGGCTAAGATCTAGTTGCTATACCTACGCTTTAACAGCGCAAAGCAACTAATATTAAGAGGCTATAGTAGGTGCGATAAATGTAGAGGCATATAGCAAAGGATAATTTTCTTCTCCTTGCAAATATCCTAGAATTCTAGTAAGCTATAGCTCTTATAGCTATTAAGTATAAGTAGCTAGTACGCACCTACAGCGCTTAAATTTATATACTTATTAAAGTGCTCTAACTACGCAAGAGCAAGCTAATTATTTGTTAAGCTATTAGGGCTAACTTTAAGGATCTAATTGCGTAGTAAGTCCTTAAACTAAATATTAATAAGTATACTACCTGCAAAGATAATAAAGAGTAGGAGTAGGTAACCTACAGCGCTAACGCCTTAGATAATAGTAACCTACTTACAGGTGCCTAGCTAGATAACCTTCTTTTTCTAGCTACTTCTAAACTAGTAACAACTATCTGTGCTAAAATCTTGCCTATTATAAAGCTAGTCTTATTAAAGTTATAGATGTTGTTGTCTACAATTCTATACTTCTATTTTGTCTCTTGTACTAAGTTAAGCTAGCGCTAGACAGCTACAGGATCCTTGCAGACAGCTTGCTAATAGTTGTATAGACAGTTCTAGCGCGTACAGAGCTTAGGAGTCTGCTTAATAAAGTTATTAACCTAGTTTTTGCTAATAGGGTTACTTTACTGCGCTTAAAGAAGTTTATCTACTATTTCTTGTACGTAGGACCTTAGAGGCGTAAGCCCTTATTTAGACAGCTTAAGAATCCTTTAGACTATAGCCTCCTCTTCTAGTTTTATTAGGCGCTTTAAGTTTGCTTTATAGTTATATTGCATACGCTTCCTAGCGCGTTAGTTAACAAGAGTGCTTTCTAGTACGTTATATATTGTTGCAGCTTAATTAACGCTTTGCACGCGTTGCGTATTAATATTAGAGATAGCAAGCTGTATATTAGCTTTAGTATATGTCTTTTAAGATTATTGTAGTTAAGACATTACGCGATAGTTGCGCGTACGTAGTGCGCTGGTTTAGCGTTGCCGACTTGCTTAGGTTGCCGACTCGCTTATAAAACACGTTATACTAGAAAGAGCAAGAAGTATAATTCTATAATAAACGTACAAGGAAAGAGTTAGAATAATAAAAATAATAATATATTATCCTTTAGCCTTATAGATACTGCAAGAACCTAGTAAGTAAAGGACCTATACTATAATTACAATTATAGAACGTAAAGTATAAGGAAGAAGAATAGTAGAATAATAATTTTAAAACACAAAATAATATAAAAGACGTTTATACGCGCAAAAGCAATCTACTAAAGAAGTTAGAATTTAACTTTAAGTAAACGCCTATTGTAGAGGAGTATTATGCAAATACATCTTAGGCACGTGTAGTTCGATACTAGGTTAGAGGAACAACATAATAAGTTAAAGCAGTCTATTAGTGTGTTGTTGTTAGTTACTTTTTTGCCCCCTAATTACCTTTCCTTAACCCTAGTACAGTACCTGTAGATTACATAACTGGCTTCCGAACGCCACTCAGATCTTAACACCACGTTTCTCTACTACATCCCTCCCTATTCAAGCAGATTAACTATCGTTAATTAAGGTTAGTAGTAGTTAGGTACCCGAGTGAATATCAAAGCCACCAGCCAATTAGAAACTAGCAAACTAGGCTAACTTCACCTCTAACTGTCTAGCAGAAGAAACAATTCTTTTACTTGCAACTCTTGCAGCAGAAATGCGCTGCTACCTAATTTAGAGTCTCCTTTACTGCAAGTTGCTAAGCCTGCTTGCTAAGTAGCTTGCAACCTTCTATAAATAAGGCTCTTTAGTGCGCTTTCCTCTATCTTTCTTCTACCACCTTTAACAACTCTGCTGCTCTACTAAGCTGCTTTTGTCAACTACAAGCACTTCTAACTCTTTCTTTACAATTACTATGTCTGCCGCAGTTGCTTCAGGTGCTAGCGCTCTACCGCCTCTAGGTAGTGGTCCTCCAGGTAGTAGTGTCCCTAATACCGCTTCGCCAGTCTACCTCTACCTAAAGACTGCTTCTGCTAAGATGTACATTCTCTTATAGTGTAAGTTAATTCTCCCTTCCTAATTCCTTTGCACTTTGCTAACAGAGCTAACTTTTTACAGTAACTGCCTACGCTACTATTATTATTACCTACTAGCTTCTTAAGTAGCTCTAGGACTACATTTATAGCCTTGCTATAAATAGCATTGTTCTTAGCAAGACTACCTGCGTAGTTTGTGTTAATTAGTATAATGCTAAGTCTAACATAGCTATTAGTGCCTTTGCTAACCCTTGCGGTCTTACTATTGCTTAACTGTTTAGCCTAGGAACTGCGCGCAGCTACTACAATGCCAACCTGCTAGCTATTATGTAGCAGGCAGCTTGTTCTGCTGTTAACGTTACAACTGCTTATCGCTGCTGTTGCTGCACTAACAGCTAGAAGTTTAGCAACAACTGCGTTTAGACCTATCTTAATAGCCAGCTACTTAACTTTAGTGCCTGCAATAGCTATTAGATAGATAGCAACTATGCTGCCTGCTCCTTCTACTGTAAGTTTCTTCCTTTAATAGTGCTTTAGTGCTAACTTCTTTCTTAACATAGGCTGCCCTGCTGCTAGTACTGCTCCTGCCTAGGTTACTGCTGCTGATATTGCTCGCATTCTGGCTGCTATCCACGCTCGCTGCTCTAAGAAGTAGAGCACTTCACTCTCTAATGCTTTGTTGCTAGCACACCTTTGGTCCTAGGATACATTTGTCTGGTAGCTCTCTGGTTAGGTAGTATTAATAGCTTCTTGCTAGGGTTTCTAGTTCTGCTTGCCTACAGGTAGGGGACTGCTTGTAGCTGTTCTGCTAAGGTTGCTTTTATCCTCCTTAATAGTTGTTTAGCTGCAACTTACTACAACAAAAATTAATAGTAGTCTATTACTAATGCTTCCTCCTCTTGCCTGTAATAATCTATTATATCTAACTGAAATATAAGAATTAAGTAAGTAACTTAAACTTAGAAAGGAAAAACATGTAAGACACTAGGAAATTTAACAATTTGTATATTACCCCTCCCCTATTTAAGCAGATTAACTATTGTTAATTAAGATTAATTTAGTTTTGCTCTGCAACGTTATTGTAACGTTTATATTCCCCTAGGTTAAAATTTAGAGGGCAAGGGACTATAACTTGTAGGTTTCTCTGCGTAGCAATTAGGATATCCTAGCTATATAAAGTATTAGCCTGCTAGTTTGCTACTTTATTATCTACAACTTCTACAAGTGCTTCTCTTATGTCTACTCTTTTAAGATCCTGTTTAGTCCTAGGGTAAAACTGTTTTAATTAGTCGCCTAATACGCTTCTAGAGATCTCTACTCTATCTAGCTCCTGCAGTTTATACTAGCCCTTTTTGCTAACAAAAGAGAGTTAGAAGGGACCTCTCTACTTAGGCTTGAACTTAGACAGGTGTAACATGTTACTATTGTTAAAAGAGTCTCTAAGTAGGACTAGATTGCCTACTAATAGCTGTTTGCTCTAAATACGCTTTGTGTTATTAAAGTACTCCTTGCTAGCGTAACGTAATTAGACTGTTTGATTAATTACTTTCTTAAGGCAATAGTCTCTTTCTTTAAACTGTTAAGCTCTTGTTGCAAGTAGCGAAGGCGTATTAGTAACCTGTGTCTATAGTAATACCTGCTAGGTAGGTATAGAGAGTTTAATTAGGAGTACGTGCTCCTTCCTCTAATAAGGTAGGCTAGGCTTTTGCTAGTTAATCGCTTTACTGTTACCTAATCAGCCTATAAGACTTAGTTTAGGTTGTCTGCCTAGCTGCCTTCTATCTTCTTTAACGCTGCTATAATAACCTTGTAGCCTCTTTTAATTAGACCTTGTCCTTGTGGGTGGTAGGCGCTAGATACTACTTAGGTAATGCCAAATTGTCTCTAAAGATTAATTAGGAGGCCCTGGTTCTCTAGTCTACTATCGCAGCTTATTTAGAGGGGAACGCCCTATTAACAAAAGATGTACTCCTTAATAAACTTAACTATTAATTTAGAATTATTCTTAGGCAGCGCCTTTGCTTCTAGCTATTGCGAACAGCAATCGCGCGCTACTACTAGAAACTGTTTACTATTCCTTGTCTTAGGCATATAGACAATATTAATTGTAATTGCTGCCTAGGGGGTGTTTAGAGGCACTGTTAGATAAAGAGCTTCCTGCAAACAAGTATTAGAGTGCAATTAGCACTATATATAGGTGCGAATGTAAGTTTTTATATTATCATAGAGGCCTTTCTAGTAGTACTGCAACCAAGCCTTGCGCCAGGTACCTTCCTTGCCTTAATAGCCTAATTCCTTATGCAATGCTTGAAGAATTTGTTGCTGCTAATCTTTGTTGTTAATAACTCTTTAGAGGGGTCTGCCTCTAGATAGGATTTAAAACAGGAGCTAATCGCAGACTTTAAATTGCAACGCCTTCTTCTTAAATCTAGTAAGTTAATAGCCTAATAGGTGTTTAGGGCGTTTCCTAAACAGTATCTAGCGTGCTAGCTCTTGTGATTCCTCTAAGTATCCCTTAGCAAGTAGGTACTTACTAAATAATATGTCTGCAGAGCATACGCTATACTTTAGCGCTGTTTCTTTATACTAAAGAGTAATTATGTTAAGGGCAGCATCAATAAAGTTATTAACCTCCTCCTTAGGGTTATTAGGTGGCTCCTACCTAGGCTCCTCTAGTCTCCTTAATAGTGCGTTAGCAACAACGTTCTTCTTTCCTAACACATGTATAATGTTAAAATCCTAGGTGTTTAGATATGCTAGCTAGCGAGTGACAAGCGCTCTAGGCATATCTAAAGCGCTTCTTTGTAACTATGCTACAAGCGTCTTTGCATCTGTTTTGACAGTAAATTAGACGTTGTACAGGTAGGCCCTAAACTTCTTAATTCTAAGTAGGAGAGCCTTACATTTATGCTTAGCTAAGTCCTAGTTTCTTTCTAACTTAGACTAGACTCTACTTTTATATTAGATAGGGTGCTAATAGCTATTTAGGTTAAGCTGCATAAGAACAGCACCCTAGCCTTTCTTGCTACTATTAATAGCAAGAATAATTAACTAAAGAGGTTCTAAATAGTTAATTAAGACTAGTGCAGGTAGCAAGTATAGTTTATTCTTAAGTGTTGCTATAGCTTCCTTGTAAGCAGCTAACTAGATAAACTTAACATCCTTTCGCAATAGGTTAAAAAGTAGCTCTACTTTAGTAGCAAATCCCTTGATCTATACCTAGTAGTAGACACAGATTCCTAAGAAGCTTTAAACCTCTTTTGTATTAGAGCAGGCAGGCTAGTTAAGTATCTTCTAGACCTTCTAATTGTTAGGGTGTCTGCTATGTTTGTCTACCTAATAGCCTACTAAAAGCATTAATAGGTAATAAAAGTCTAATTTGTAGCCTAATATTGTTGCGCTAGCTTGTTTAATGTCTATAAGCACACTGTCTATGTTTGCAAGGTGCTCTGCGATATACCTTTAGATGCCTAGTTCTATCTCTTCCCCTTAGTAGTTAGTCTTTAGTCCCTTAATACAGACATTGTCTAGGTAAGGCATGCAGGTATGCGGTATATGTTCTTAACAGATCTTTATTATCACCCTAACAAACTTAGCAACTAAATTTGTAGTGCCTATTAGTAGGGTGCACTAGCGAACCAAGCTAAGAGGGGTGTAAAAGGCAGTAATGTCCTGCAATTAAACATTAAGCTCTACCTAGTTATATCCTAAGAAGAAGTCTAGTAGCAACATAACTTTGCAACCTGCAAATTCTTCTGCTAGTTTATTAGGGTTAGGCAGTAGGTTTACGTCCCTAATAGTAACTTTATTTATCTTTTAAGTATTATTAATTAATTAGTACCCCTTGTCCTTCTTTGCTACTAGGAACTATAGATTTCTGTATTAACTCTTACATAACTTAAGAGTCCCTTAGTTAATTCTTTGTTAGATTATCTTAATTACTACATCCTGAAGCTTCTTTAGTATAGGAAACTAATTAGCTTGCTAGGCCTAATGTAGTACTGTATTAATAGTAACTAGAGGCATAACGTTATAGCTAATTTGCCCTAATTTAGTAAAGTCCCAGGCTAGGGCGGCTTCCCTTTAGAACAGTAGTTTAACTAACATGTCTTTTTCTCGCTCCTAAAGCTTATTAGAGATCTTTATATCTGCTAGTTGTTATTGTGTAAGCTAAGTACCTCTTAGGAATTCTGCATATTGTAGCTTAAAATACTTTTAGAAGGGAACCTAATAAGTATCCCTGTTTAGCTTCTACTGCGTTTTTGCTTGCTGCTTCTAGTCTAGGTACCTAGGAATTAATTAGGGTTGCTAACTAGAATTATCTACAGGCTCTACTTTAACACCCTTCTGCTTATACATTATGTTAACTTAAGCGCTACTTGCTAGTAGCTGTTAAAACTAAAGCTATATAGTAGACGTTAATAGCTCTTTATCCTTGCCTAGGAAGTCTGTCTAGAAAAGCTTAGCTAAACAGCATTTGTAGGCTGTTCTAAGCACAGATACTATTAATGCTAGGATACTCTGCGTTAATTTTTAAGTAAGGTCCTTATGTGCTACAATATACAGGCCCTTGTTGTCCTAAAACAGTATATTGCCTAACTTGTCCTGCCTAAGAGTGCCTTAGCCTTTCTAGGTAAAGAAGATTGTTTAAGAGGGTATCTAAAGGTCTATTGTAGTATTCTTCTGTTTTTCTGCAAGCTATTTAGATACTAGTCTAAGTGCGTTTGCCTTGTTGCTGTACTCCTCTTAGAGCGTTGCTGTGTTAACCTTATAGTCCAGCGCTTGTCTATTGTAGGGGGCAACGCTAGTTATTACACCCTAATGTCTTTTCCTAGAGTGTTAATTGCTACTCTCTTAACGTTAACTTAGTTGCCCTTTGTACAGACAAACCTAGTACTTAAGTCTCCTTCTTTGCTCTATATTTAGCAGTAGGTTAAACTATTTGCAGCATATTTAATCCTTGCTTAGGTGTTAGCTAGGAAAGGGTTCCCTAGGATAATTGCGTTTGTGCAGTGTTCTACAACAAAGAAGTTTGTGCAAACAACAATTAAGCTAACTTGTACTAGTGCACCCTAGACTATGCCTGCAAATCCTCTAGAGGTGCTATTTACTAAAACTATTTTAGCCTTCCGCATCTTACGCGGAAGAGTAGCTATTAGTAGCATTACTACATCTGCAGTCTCCCTCTAAATAGTGTTTAGTTCTGCTCCTAAGTCTAGCAGGCAGAGAAAGTAACTGTTGCCTATATTAACAGGTACTTTAGGACAGTCTTAGCGAATGTGCTTAATCCCTACTTATCTATCGTACTCTCTCTAATCAGCAGTATTTAATAAGAGCTTAGTCTCTACTAGGCTTAACTCTTTATAGGCATCTTTAATTATCTATTAAACATTACTAACTTCTAGATTAGTCTAGTGTACTGCTAACATCTAAAAGTAGCGCGTAACCCTTCCCTACTATCCTTCTACTAGCACGTAATTAGGAACTAGCTAAGCATTTATGCTAAGTACTCTTGGTCCAAGTACTAGTTAGCTTATCTCTTCCTTAGAATTACTATTAGATGCTTCCCCTACAGTGTTAACTTGCATTTCTTTAAAGTCTTCTTAGGGGTAAGTGTTAAGGAATAACTTCTTCTTTACCTCTACTATATTCCTAATAAGCGTGCTTACTAGAAGAGACACTTATATTAACAAGATCCTAGATATAACTTTGTCTGTTAAAGCTAGTATCTTTTTAGCATAGCAAATCTTCTTTAGTGCTAATTCCTTGCGCTAGGGACTTCTAAACAACTTGCGTATAGCTACATCAAGCATTTCCTAATTAACTATAGGCTATACCTGCTGCTTAGGCACGTCTTAGTGCTGCCTTCTAGGCTAAATTAATGCTTTCTCTGCTGTCCGCTTTATAATTAATAGCTGTACTAGCTTTGCAACCTTAGGAGTTCTAAGAACCTTTCTATTAATTAGCCTGTAGATAGTAGAATCTTTCTATATTATTACAGCTCCTACAATTGCATTAACACCTAATATGTTATTAATGTCCTCTGCAGCTTCTTTAGAGATTTCCTAAAAGGCATAGTAGTCCTCTGCTATAATCTTGCCTAAGTCTTAATTAGGAGCAAACGTAGTAGTAACAGCATTGTTCTGTATTAGCTTGCCTAGGTAGGCGTTCTAATTAGCCTTTGTAACTAGGGGGTTAATGTCCTATTTTAGCTAGCTCTGCTTAATGTGCGAAAGGATAGTTTCTAGCTATCTATAAGGTCTAAGGTTAAGTACCCTACCCTAAGGGTTATCTTAGGTCCCCTAGATAAGCTGTTAGTTGCTGTCCTAATAGCACTAGCCTTGCTCTATAAGCTAATTTATAGTTAGGCAGTCTAATTTGCTATAGCTAGTAGTATTGCAGACAAAGCAGGCGAAGGTTAGTTAGGGCTAGTAATTGCTTTACAATTGCTAATTCTAATTACTATTATTGTATAGTACAGCTAATTAATTGTTGCTCTAGTTTTGCTAGGTTAAATTAATAGTAGTAACTTTCTTATTAGATAGTCTCTAAGCGTGCATTGCTACAGCCTAGTTTAAGAGGAGTTCAGCCTCCCTTAGGGTCCATTAAACTGATATAAAGTTAGCCTTACTAAGCTTTAGTTACAAGAGCTTCTTAGTAAGGTAGTTAACCTCCTGCTAAGTAGGTGGAACTCCTAGTAGTGATTAACGCTCGCTTTTTGCTGCCTTAGCAGGTTCAAACAGGCAAGGTGCTCTTAGAGCTACTACTGCTAGGTAAAGAACGTTATTAGGCGTAACTAAAGGCGGCGATGCCTTCTTATAGGCAAGAGGCTTAAACTCTTGTATAGGGTTAAACTTCCTTATAGCTTCTGCTAGGTTCAGCATACAGGCCTCTTCTTTAATGTCTATTTAGTAACTAAGGTATTAGCTAATCTGTTTAAAGCTAAATTCCTAAGGTCTTTTTGAAGAAAGGTTAAACCTCTAGAGGATCTTTGTTAAATAGGCGAACAGTAGTCCCTTAACTAGGTAGAAACCCTTGTTGTCTAGCTCTACTGTGCTAGCAGCAATGCATTACTCTACTCTAATTAAGTATTCTTAAAGGTATTCTTAGATATTTAGTTTATCCCTTAATTAGCAATCGCGCAGCTACTGTTAGAAAAACTTAGGTTGTTCCTCTTACTAGGCACTGTTATTGCTTCTAAACTTATGTCTGAGACTCTCTTAGAGCTTCTCCTAATTATAGTCTTAGAGAGCCTCTTGGTACTCCTCTAAGTATTAGATAATTTGCTTCTGCCTCTCCTGGCAATAGGTAATAATCCTTTAGATTTTATTATTGTTAGTAAAGCTGTAGTGTAGCGCAACCTCCTTGTAGCGTTCTAGGAAGACTGTTACGTCAGCCCCTAAGAAGCTAGGTACGTATTTAGTTAGGAATAGTGCCTAATTAAGCTTTGCTTGTCCTTAGGCTAATATTGCAATTACGCTTGTAATGCTTCCTATAAAAGCCTTTATGCTTTCTAAGTTAACGTTGTTCTGCTGCTAAGCCTTCTACAGTAGCTTTATATTCTTATCTTTAGTAATTAATAAGGCTTTAGGGTTAGGCTTGCGCTATTCTTGGTGTGCCTAAGTTAAACTGGCCATTAGGGGGTAGGAAGGACGCGAAATTACTAGTTAAGGCACCTTTAGAAGGCGTGCCTTAATTTGAAATGCCTTTAATAGGCCTCCCTAAAAGCGACAGATGCGTTAGATTAGTTCCTAACATCCTATTAGTAGGGAAAAAGAAGTAGAATAGTACTGTAAAAAGACAAACTAAAGTAAAGACTGCTAAAACTGTTTTAGTAATAAAAGATAGGAGTTAACTAAAAGCAAGAGCAACTTAGTGCTCTAAGAAGTAAAGTAGAAAGACTGCTAGAAGTGCTGATTGCAACACTTAAGGGTACTCCTAGAAACTTATCTAGTTACTCTCTAATCTCTTATCGTATAGGCAGTTGTTAGTATTCCTCTTCTTTTAAATTGCTTTCGCTGTATCTTGTAACTTACATCTCTTCTTCTTGTTTTCTAGGGACTATCCTATTGCTTTTAATAACCTTTTGTTATCTCCGCAATTACTCCTTGTAGTAGTAGTGTCTCTGCTCTTGCGTAGAATCAGCCCTTCTGCAGTCTTGTTAGGGGCTTTATAGCTCTTCTTAGGGTTCTAGTAAGTCCCTCTTAAACTCTTTGTTACTAGCTTTCTTAAAAACTTATCGCCTTCTGCACAGCTATTGCTGCAGAAGTGATTGTTAAATGTGCACGATAGTAGCGCGCAGCCCTCCTAAGGGTGATACTGTAGATTAGAGTCGCTAATCAGTTGCTAAATGTAGAGGAGTATTATGCAAATACATCTCAGGCACGTGTAGTTCGATACCAGGTTAGAGGAACAACATAATAAGTTAAAGCAGTCTATTAGTGTGTTGTTGTTAGTTACTTTTTTGCCCCCTGATTACCTTTCCTTAACCCTAGTACAGTACCTGTAGATCACATGACTGGCTTCCGAACGCCACTCAGATCTCAACACCACGTTTCTCTACCACACTATTACTAATATAAACTCTTAAAGAGAGTACAGCCTAGATATCTAGAGTCCTAAGCACGCTGCACTTACATAGACTACATACGCCTTTAATTAGTATTAGATACACTATAGTAATAAGTTAAGAAGAAGATAGTTTCCTACACAACGCTTAAGTTGCTACCTATATTAGTACTAATAAAAGGATAACCTCTATAAAGTATATCTATAGGACAAGCGCGTAAAGTTACACTTCTTAGACATAGATAACTCTACAGATATTGTTATAATATAGCTAGTAATTAATATCGCCTGTAAGAATGTTAACTAGCAAGTATACTTAAACCCTAACTATAGAACCTATTTCTAGATTAAAGAAGAAAATAGATTTAGACTTAAGATATATTAGGCTTTTTTAGAAGCTTGTAAACGTAGTAGCTAAACCTTATAGGAGCTAGTTCTAAATTAATAAGATTACCTATTTAGATTAATAGAAGATAGATAAAGATACTCTTAGACTCTAGAGCATAATTAAACTACATATTACTACAAGCTGTAGAGATAGCTAGACTACAGCCTACTTTTAAGAAATATACCTACAAGCTTATAGTTCCTAATAGAGATCCTATGCCTAAAGGATCCTAGATTTGTTAGGTTTTTAATAGGTTAAGATAATAATTATATATATTATTCATTGTTTTTTATGTCGTGTCTATCTAGCTATAAGGTCTAATTTTAATAATAGCAGGGTAGTTACTACGCTATCTCTTAGCGCGTAACTCCTTTTCTACCTTTTACTTTAGCTAGGTATTGTCCTTATATCTAACACACCCCCTTAGCTTCAGCCCTATACAGCCCTAAAGCTAGATTTATCTACTTTTAGTTTACTACTAGTGCCTGCCTATAGTTTAGTAAGTCTGTCTAAATCTTAACTAGGATCCTCTATTCTGTAGGCTCTACTAGTCTAAGTTGTAATAGGAAGGTCCTCTACTTATTCTATAGTAGTGCTTTAGTAAGTCTGTCTGCTAGCATATGCGCTAATAGTATATAAGTAACAGCAATAGTCTTCTTAGCTGCTTCTTATTAAAGCTAGTAATTGTAGATATCAACATGTTAAAGTTTAGTCTAGAGCTTTAATACCTCCTTGTTTATAGTAACAGAGCTTGCAGGACTATACTTAAGTAATTAACTAATTTAATTAGTGTCTATTTTTCTATATAGAACGTGTTGCTTAAATATAAATAAAATATGTAGGTTACGTAATCTTGCTTAATAAGTGTTTAGCTAGTATTAGGGCTGCATAGAACTAGTGTTGCTAGAGTAGAGTAGCTTAACTAAATTAGCACGCTCTATTAGAAAACAAGCTGCGTATATAACTCTATATGCTTAGTTACGCAATACACCCCCTAGTTAATCCTATATTTAGAATAACTAAACTAGAAGTATGTCCTTAGTAATTATAGGGCTCTAATCTTAGATTTTTATATTTCCTTAGATATCTAAGATTACTACACGCCTACAGCGTACTCTAGGTGCTCTTCCTTTTAAGAGACCTCTCTAACTTTTAGGCTACTATTATAAGTAGTTTATTACTAGTTTTAGCACTTATTTTTAATAGCTAAATTTTTAAAGCCTATAGCTAGCTACTAAGCTACTTAGTTATAGTTAAGGTAAGCACTTCCTAAGTTAAGCATTTCTAGGTAGTAAGAGTAAGCGTAAGGACTATAATCTAGCAGCTTTACCTTTACTAACCTAGTTACTTCTCTATATAAGTGTTCTACCTGCTTAATTTCTCTATTTCTCTAGTTATATCTATTAATATACCTATAAGTATACTAAATTATTTTCTACACGCCTAAGCACTCTCTAGCTAATTATTTCTAGCTTCTAAATCTATTAATAGCTTTATTGTTAGACGTTATCCAACTAATCTTGCTATTAATATTTTCCTAGCTCTTTTTAGAGGTTTACTAACTTAGGTATAGAAATAAACTAAAACCTAGCGCTGTGCGCGCACTACTGCTGCCTCTACTGCCTAAGCTGCTGCCTAAGCTAGCTAGCTGCTAGCTGCCTGCTCGCCCTTACCTACGCCCACCCCTATGCCTACGCCTGCTCCCTTGCCCTTGCCTAAGCCTATAGCTGCAGCTTTGCCTGCTCCTTTAGCAGTTGCTGCTGCTACTGCTGCTATAGCTGCTACTACTACTGCTACCTATGCTGCTACGCTGCCGCTACTACCCGCCTCTACACTACCTGCCCCTGCCTTAGGCGCTCTAGTGCCTAGTGCGCGCAGGTTAATACCCTATATATACTACGTGGACGTGCTGCTAGCAAGCAGCTTAGTTGCGCTGTGTGTTAATAACGCTGCTACTAGCTGCTGCAGCAAGCGCTGCTAGCATTATGCCTTTAGGCACTCCTGCTACCTACTATAGGTATTTTAAAAAAAAGAGTAGTTAAGTAGTAGACTAATAGCTTATAGCCTCTCTACTCTTAAGCTGCTTAGGCTTAAACTAGTAGAGGAGCTTACTTCCTCTAGTAGAGTAATAACTTTAGTAAGTAACTTAGTTTTTAGTAGATAATAGTAGCTAATAAGCGTTTAGTAGGCTACTAACCTGCGTACTAATATCTAGGTAGTAAAGGGCCTACTTGTAGATAGGTATTAATTTTAAGTACCTATTTATAAGTAGGTTCTTTAAGGCCTATAGGGAGGGGTTATCCTCCCTACCTATAGTTAATTTGTTTTTGTAAGCTCCTTAGCTATTAGGCGTGCGCTTAAAAGAGCTGCTACTAGCAGTCTAGAGAGACTTATACCTATTTAGAGAGGGGGTTATCCTCCCTAGTAATTTAAAGATCTTCTCTTTCTCTATTAACCTGCTCTTTTTCTATAACTAAGTCTTTCCCCTCTTAACTAATGCTCTATAAGTTTAAATGCAATAGAAAGCGCTTATAAGCTTATCTAGGAAGCGCTTTTATAAGGCTATTAGCTAGTATCTTACTTATTTTAAGGTAGGTTACTTAGAGGTTTCTCTTAGCGTACTCTTGTTTTAACTATGTATTTTAGATATCTATATAGCGCAGCTAGGTAGTAAGCTGCTTGCTCTCTTTAACTACTAGTTAGATAGTTTATTAGTTGTTATAGAAAATCTCCTATAGTACCCCTAAGTCTAGCTAAAGTTCTCCTAGGAATTGTTTTAGAGCTACTAACTCTTTAGCAACATGCTCTAAAGCAAGTAATTTAGCCTTAGTAGTAGAAGTAGTTACTATTAACTGCTGTGCAGCTTTCTAGATAATTAGACTACTAAAGAGCTGCACAATATACCTCTAGGAAGATTAACAGAACTCTCTATTATTAGTAAATAAGGCGTCTCTATATATAAGCAGATAACTGCCTTTATAAGCGCTGTACCTTATATCTAGATACTTTGTTCTATACAAATAAGCTAAAACCTAAGCAGCTGCTTTAAAGTAAGCTACTCCTAGATTTATTAAATAATAAGATAGCTAAGAGGCAGCATATGCCACATCTAGTTAAATTATAATTGCTATATAGAATATAGACCTAACTTGTTTTTAAAACGCTTTAACCTCTTATTTTAAAGCTTCTCTACTATATTTAAGCAGCTCCTCTATAGGAAATAAGACTATAGAGAAGAACCTCTTCTCTACTATCTTAAATTTAGTAGCAAGCTTATTAATATAGGAGTTATGCGCGAGAGTTATAGTACAAGCCTCTTAGTTTATAATTATTTAAACGCCTAGAAACTATTTAGCAGCTCTATAGTCTTTAATTTAATACTTTTCTATTAATAAGCTTATTAGCTGTTTAGCAGCAGCTTAATTGTTATTGTAATAGGCTAGGAGAATATTGTTAACATAGAAGAGTAGCACTATTTTCTATTTAGGATTATAGAAAAGGCACAGCTCTTCTTTTAATGCTAAGAGACTAAGCTTCTAGAGCGTACTAGAGAGCTCTCTATACTATAGGACTAGCAAATTGCGTAACCTATATAGAGCTTATAGTAGTAGAATAACTTACTTAGGTTTCTTAAATTAATCTAGTAATTTATAGATTACCTAAGGTTTGTCCTAGTAGCTTATGTTTAGAAACGCGCTAGTTACGTTATACTAATAGAGCTCTAGGTTAAACTAGGCTGCAATTGCTACTACAGTGCAAAACAAGTAAGTAGCAAGCGTTATAGCGTAGGTTAAGACAATTAAATCCTTTACCTATAGATCTCTACATACGTAGATCCTTGCCTTATATTTAAGGAAGTAGCTATCCTAGTTAAATTTGTAGGTAAAGACCTATTTAAGCAGCAGGGGCCTTAATAAGGCGCTTAATTAGTTAATTTCTCTCTACATTTCCTTCTTAATAAGCGTGTCTATCTCTTTTTAGCAGGCCTAGCAAAAATAGCTCCTAGTAGGTAATAGAGTAGATTTTTCTATTTGCTTAGCAGTAGAGGGAGCTTGTCCCTATGTAACTAGCGCTTGTTTTAAGCAACTAGTCTTTCCTTCTTTAAGGTTAAGGTAATAATTACTGCGTAGGCAGTAAGTAGCTCCCTTCTATCTATGCTATATTTATTCGCATGTTTAAATAGTAGGTAGATAAGCTAGGCGTATCTGTAATTATTTATAGAGCTTATTACAGAGTACTAACCTACTCTATTATTATTGTTAGTAGGCTTGTTACGCTTATTGCGCTTACAGTTCTCTATTTAGCAGCTCTATCTTGTAGGCAGGCTCTAGATTCTCTGCTAATACGCGCATCTCCTGTCTGCCTTATCTGCTTACGTTAATCTTTAAGAATATATTAGAACAAGTAGCAAATTAGGTCTTAGTAGATTATTAAGATCCTTACTATCTACTAGCTTGTTCTCTTCTTCTACAGTTAAGTGTACTTCCCGTAAGCTACTAGTTAGATTATCCTCCTTATTAGGAGCTTCCCTACCTATACTTAACTACTCTAGTTTAGGCGTTTAGTTAGGGGAAAGTAAACCTGTTTCTTAGCGTTGTTCTACACAGATCTCTAGTAGCTTACTAGCTAAGCTTGCCGCGCGTGCAGTATCTATCCTAGGGGCTCCCTCTCTACTAGACTAGCCTTCTAGCAATTAAGGTTCTCCCTAAGTGTTACCCCTAAGCTAGTGCTTAGTAGACAAGCTAAGCAATAGGTCTCTTTGTTCAAGGGGGAGCTCTATTACTTCTTCTACCTCTATCTTATTAGGTTTATATAGAATATCTACAACTACTTCTACTTCTTAGACTGTAAGGGCTAAAAACTTATCTAATTTATTGTAAAAGAGCTCCTTATTAAAGGTTACGTTACGCGTTATAATTACCTAGTTTAGTTTAGAGACCTATATCTAGTATATGTTAGAAGCTTAGTACCCTACTAAGTATCTAATATAACCCCTTAGATTTACTTTAAAGCTTCTCTAATTACGCCTAGCTGCTTATTCCCTATTTAGTAGATATACTCTGCAGCTATAGGCGTATATCCTACTCTAATTAGGTCTTAGATTAGCTATTAGTGCTCTTACCTGCTTAGGTTTGTACTAGTAGAAATATTTAGTAAACTAGCAATTAAGCTCTTTATTTAGGCTATATAGCTTGTTTAAGTAATTTAGACTTATATTAGAGAGCTATATTGCTGCTGCTATAACCTCTAGCTAGAGCTTCTTAGGTAGATTTGTACTACTCCTTATTTTAATAGACTTAGTAATTATTTCCTGCTCTGCTCTTTCTGCAGTCCTATTTAGCTTGTAGGTATATAGAGGTATACGCTTAATATCTATTCCTTTATTAAATCCCTAGCGCTTATATTAGGAGCTCCTTTGCTATAGGAGAGTAGTAGTATTGTTATCTTAACTTATCTTGTAGATATAGAGCTTGTACTAGGTACATACCTAGCTTAAGAAACTTATAAGTACCTACAGTATCTCTACTTAAGTCTTCCCTAGTAGTAAGTACGTAAAGAGCTTCCTACTATAGTACTCCTTATTTAAAAGTATCTATAATTTACTACTCCTTCCTATAGGCATATTAAACAGATCCTAGCTAATTCTCTAAAAGGGTTTAGTAGGGTTTTCCTATTTCTGCTAAGATATAACTTGCTTAGCGTAGGTTATTAAGTAGACCTTATAATCTTTTTAGAGCGTGCTGTTAATGTGTACGCTGCGCGCTTGTTATACTAGTACTTTTAGAGCTTCTAGGCCTAGATAACCTGCTCTAGCGTGCTAGAGGTGTTTAGCAGAGCTTTGTAGGTAAGACTTATACAATTATTTTATTACTACGTTAAGGATTAGAGGATAAGAGTAGTAGGAAAGTAGCTTGTATTTAATAAAAGTAAGGTTGTAAGCGCGCTTAAGAGTAGTATATACAACACTCCTATTTAGATTATTAATATACCCTACTTAGAGCGAGCTGTCTAGCCCTAAGTACTAAACTCCTTTCTCTTAGAGGCGTGCCTTAGAAATAATGTTAACGTAGAAACCTTCTACTACTACTATATCCTTAAGGAGCAGGTCTTCTGTATACAGGCTGCGCTTTCTATATAACGCGTTTTTAAACAAACAAGCTCCTTGTCCTACTACTAGAAACGCTTGTGTGCCTACCTCTATAGTGTTAGTAGAGTTAGCTAGTCGAAATAACCTAGGTATAAGCTAATCTACGCTGTTAACTAAGTGTGTAGCTGCTCTATTATCTAAAATTGTACTCTCTAAGAGCAGATAAGCGTTGAAATCTATAAGGTTGTAAACCCTAGGTTTCTTAGCTAGGTTGCTTAGTTACATTATTTTTAGATTAATTAGAGTGGCCTGTACATTGCTAGGAAACTTAACTTTAGGTAGGATACCTTTTGCTAGTAGAGCTGTTATTGCTAATAGAGCTTTTAGGGTCTAATTAAGCTGCTTAATTGCCTTCCTAGTATCTGCATACTCTTAGCTCTTAAGTCTCTAGAGAGTATCCTTGCAATAGCTTTCGCTTATGTAGATAGGCAGTAAGGAGCTCCCTCTAACTGCTGTCTCTAGGCGTTAGTAGTTAGTTAGTTTCTACTTATAAGTCTCTTCTTTTTGTTTTACAAGGGCAGGAGTACCTACTTAAGCTCTTAGAGTTAGTAGCAGGAGCTTAAGTAGTATCTGTTTAGCTTCTAAATGTTGCAAATACTCCTAGGTTATCTTTTCCTACTCTTATAGTGTGCTTATGCATTAAACTACTAAAGACCCTACTTACTTTGTCTAAATTAAGTAAATTAAGCCCTAGGATACTATCCTAGTTAATCCTTTAGTTTATAGTACAAGCCTAATCTAGGGCAATCCTATAACTTAAGGCATCTAAGAAATCCTGCACAGCAAGCGCTCTATTAACCTCTAGAAGCTTGTATAACTTAGCTCTTCTATAGAGGTATAACTACCTATTGTACCAGTCTTATAGAGCAGCTCTTGACTGTTTAGCCGCTTTAAGATGCTGTTAATACTCTGCCCTAACCTAGTTCTAGGTGCTAACATCTGTTAGAGCAAGCTCCTCTTTTAGTGCTTGCATAAGCAATTACAGCGTTGTAGTGTTATTAGTAATAAGCTTTACTATTACTAGTAAGAGGATTAATAGTAATACTGTTATGTTAACTTAGTTCTAGATCTTCTAAAGGCGCTCTGCCTTAGCAGCCTACTTGCTTGCTCTAATCTTATATCTAAGGAGCTCCTTGTTATAGTTCTTAACGCTTATTGTTTAGCCTATTAGAGGCTTGTTAGGTTATGTGCTCTAGCTTTAGGTAGATTAAGCTAGTAGTTAAGTAGGGAGCAAGCCTATAATAGGTAGTTTAGGCGCTCCTTTATGCATGCCTAGGGCGTCTTTAGCGTCTAGATCTACTATATCCTATACGTTACAAAGCTTAGCGTGCTACGTAAGTTAGATATACTAATTAGGCTAATTAGATCTTATTTTAAGCTAATAGGGTCCTGTAGGGACACCTAAGAGAGCTTGCTTATTATAGTTAATAAGCTTGCCTATAGTAGCGTTTAGTAGGGATAGAAAGATAATTAGGTAATTAGAGTAGTTAAGCTAAGTCTAACAAGCTTATTTGCTAAGTGCGCAGGGAGATCTACTGTGCTTAGGAAGCTAGGCTTATAACTGTAACAGAGCTTACAGGACTATACTTAAGTAATTAATATATTTAATTAGTGTCTATTTTTCTATATAGAACGTATTGCTTAAATATAAATAAAATATGTAGGTTACGTAATCTCGCTTAACAAGCGTTTAGCTAGTATTAGAGCTGCTTAGAACCAGCGTTGCTGGGGTAGAGCAGCTTAACTAAATTAGCATGCTCTATTAGAAAACAAGCCACGTATGTAACTCTACGCGCTTAGTTACGTAATATTTATTAATTAGATAGTCTGCGGGTTGCTACACTAAATAGTAATAGTTAATTCTAGAAGTTGTATACTAAGCTTAGTTAACAGTTAAGAGAGGAAGATAGCTTCCTTAGCAACCTATAATAGAGCTAACAATTTAGCTTCTATTATTAACGTTGTAACTATATCTTGTTTATTAGCTCTCTTAGTAATAAGTCCCCTATATAGCTTTATAGCATATCCTTAGGAGCTCTTCCTGTCTATTGTATTGTCTGCAAATAATGCGTCGCTTATAACCTTAAGACCTATACTACCTCTAATTTATAGTAATAGTTATTAGGTGTTCTATAGGTAGAGAAGGACTTAATCTGCAGCATTGTAATACAGTAGTCTAGAATTAGTAAGGAATCTAGCAAGCCTTAATGTAGTAAACGTAATATCTAGTCTTATAGTAACTGCTATAAAGAGCAGTAATCTAATCTTTTATTAATACTTGTTAATCTTAGATACTGTTACAATTCTATTATAGGGTGTTAGCTTAATGTTTAACATTAGAGTATTGTAATAAAGGTTAGTACTCTCTACTAGCTAGCTGATCTTGTTAGCATATAATGCCTGTAATAGGAGGATCCTATAATTCTGTTAGTTTCTTGTAATCTTAATTCCTAGGAACTATTAGAGATTATATCCTCTAGTTATTTTATACTTATTTTAGAGGATCTTTAATGCCTAGGCAGCTTCTTACCTATTTGCCTGTCTATAGGCTATAATAATATTATCTATATAGAAGAATATAATAACTCTACTCTTAGTAAGATAGTAGGGCTTGTGTAGAACTACTTTAAAGCCTTATTAAATAAGTGTTAATGTAAATTCTCTCTACTATAGCAGTAGTAAGATTTAAAGTATATACAGTGCCTTGTTTAGCTATAGAACTGTACCTAGTTTCTAATAGCTATTAGGCATCCTTATGTATATTTCTTAGTCTATTATAGTATAAACAAAGGCATTTGCAACGTTATACTGTTTTAGCTCTATATTGTAGGCAGCTGCAATTGCTATTAACATTTAGAAGGACCTACTAGCTAGCGTTACTGCGTAAGTGTCCTCTAATATTACATTCCTTTATTAATTACCTTAGACTACTAGTCTTACTTTACATTTTAGTAGGTAGTAGTTCTTATCTAGCTTATATATGTACACCTACATGCAGCTTAAGATCTAATATCCTAATACCTAGACTTTATTAAGTAGAGCTTCTAACTAGGATTTTATTTAGTAGTAGCTCTATAGGTGCTCTTGTTTAGCATTCTTAAATTGCTTATATATTAGATAGTCTACTAGTTTAGAGCGCGCGCTTAGTAAGAGTAGGAGCTAACTCTAGTAAAGGTTTAGTCCCTGCAAGAGCAGCTAGTTTAACTAGGCCTTGTCTAATATCTTTCCCTAGTAGGTGCTAATAGTCCTGCCTTATATGCTAGCTATAAAGGCTGCCTTCTATAGGATTATTTATAAAGTTCTTTAGTTTTACGCTAGTGTTAATTCTAGCTAATTAGCACTTGCTAGGTAACACCTAGTAGCTCCTAATTAGTTAGCAATCTAATACGTTTAATCTAATAGCAGGCAGCTTGTAAGCAGCACTACTAGTAGAGGAGTTAACAGTAGAGTTAGATATAGATAATTGTTTCTAATCTTTCTCCTTAGTAGTACCCTAGTTAGTTAACAGGTTCTAGTGTTATCTTAGAATCTATAACTATGTTATCCTTATAGAAGGATTGTGTTTCTAGTTCTAGGTAAGTTAGATCTAGTAACTTAACACTCTTAATCTATGCTGTAATCTTATCTAGAGTGCTATGCATAAGGCTGTCTATAAGCTCCTCTATTCTACTACTAAAGATTTTGTTTTTATTAGAGGTAATATCTCTTGTGCTAACTACCTTAGCTATAGATAGAATCTATACTTAGTAGATGTTAGAGGACTAGTATCCTACTAGGTATCCTACCTATGCTCTAGGGTCTAGGCGTTGTAGACGTGCCTTCCCTTACAGAGTGTTGCTTGTAAGAGCAAAGGCTTACAGCTATATGCCTTTAGGTGTGCCTAGTTTAGCTTCCTTCTTATTATAGCAATTCTAGACTATTATGCTGCAAACCTAAAGAATACGTTATATAGTAATCTCTAGTTATGTTAGGGGCTTTCTACCTCAGGCATGCCAACCCTTGGGAACACCTCGGGGCGACTACAGTCACCCCTTAGAGCCTACACACACGTATATATTCCCCCAAATCCTCAGGGCTTAACCCCTAAGGATTTGTCTTATCTCACCTAATCCTATACGTTTTGTCCTATCTCTCTTGCCTGCCTACAGTGTCCTTACAATTTAAATCCTTTATACTCCCTCTTAGAAGAGGCAGTTAAAAGAGATATCTGATTTTTTCTATAACTATCACGATGGCTAGAAGTTAACGTTGAGCACGTGCTACAGCCAACAACGACACGTCAGGCTCGCAGCAACCCAGCCCTAACAGCAACCTAATAGACCCCTATAGGTATCCTATACACAATGTGGTAGCAAACTTGTCACTACTAGGCATACCCCTGTCTAGAAACATAACGCCTAGTGCATCTAACAACTAAGCGTTAGGTCCTACAGAATTAGGAGACGAACAGGCTTACAGCCCTACTAGTACTCTAACAGATGTACCTTCCTATTAAAGTCAGATGAACCTAGCAACTAGTTTGAATGTGGACCCGCTGGCCGCTACTAAGGCACCTAGGGTAGAACCTGTAGCTATCCTAACTACAGGCCAAACCTTATTTGTTAAGCAACTCCTTAGGAACCTTTTTAAGGCAGAGCTTGCTAGAGCTACTAAGGCTAAACTAGCCATCTAAAGGAACTAGATCAACTAAGCCTTACAGGCCCTAGGCTTAACTAAGGGCAGAAACCAGTCAGAACCTAACTAGCCAGCGTTTGATAAGGCTAGAAAGATTATCTAAGTGTTGAATAACATTCAACCTAAACCTAAGCTAGGCACTAAGAGCAGAGCTCTATCCCCTAGCAAGTAGACTAGTAGATTAAGGACATTAAGACAGCCTTCCAATACGCCTAAGTACTAGAGGACTCTATTACAAGAACCTACTAGGCTATAGGTACTATCTAGTTTAGCATCTATCGCGAACTAATCTAACAACAGATTAACTAAGGATCTATCTAGTTATAGTCTAACCTTAAGGCAGAGGAGAAGCGACTTGTATAAGACCCTATCCTTACTAAGTATAAGAACTACACTAAGTTCTTTAACATTAAGTAGAGAGAAGGCAATACAGTTAACACCTTTCTAATGCTGTTAAATTGCTAGGAATTACTACTACTGCATAGCTTCTTTAAGTTCAACAATAGTACTAACAAATATAACTTTAAAATTACTTTTGTATAGTCTAAAACCCTGCCTTATCTCTAACAGGAGATCTAGCGTAACAGCAGTCTAGACAACATCTAGCAATAGCATAAGTTTAAACAAGCTCTCCGTAACGCAGAGACAGCAGCTTGTCCTACAACTACTTATAAGAGTAACAACGCTAACTATAGCAAGAGGCATGCCACATCTCCTAATTAGAAGGGGAACAAGAGGCACGCTAGTTGCAGAGGCACACCTACCTACAGCTAGGGCAACAACACCCCAGCGGCTACCTAGTTAAACAATAGCAATAATAGCTAAGGTTAGAACAAAGACTAGGGTAACTAGAAAAGCTATTAGAAGAACTATAGCTATAACTCCTATAAAGGAAACAATAACAGCAACTCCTAGTTAACAGGAGAGTTAGGGAAAGGGAAGCCCTAGTTGCTAACCTATCCTAACTACAACTAGGGCCTAAGACTAAGGGAAAGCAAACCTACATTATAGTTACTGTATCCCTGTAGGACCCTAAGGGGTCCCTAACGCCACTCTAAGCCCTTTACAACTCTAGAGTAGAGCTAAACCTTATTAGCTAGCAAGTAGTAGACAATCTCTACATTAAATATAAATTATTCTATTAAAGGCTAGTAACTATATTCCTTAATAGCAACTACCTAGACATCTAGCAACTCTACAATCTAACTATTAATTGCCTAGACAGCAATAGTATAGTCAAATCTGTAGGACTGTAGGAGTTCTAGTTAGCTGCCTTTAAGGGATACGACCTAGTACTAGGTTACCTATAGTTAGCATCTGCTGACCTATGCATCTGCTTCTCTAAAGGCATATACGAGTGGTTCCCTAACAACGCAGAAAGAGTACACCTTACTACTACACAGGATCTGTTCCACTCTATAGAACTAGGAGAAAGGGCATACTTAATGCACCTAGGTAACCTAGTCTACTAAGTCCTAGAGGAGACAATTAACAACCTGTCAGAAAGTGACTAGGAAGGTAGTAGACAACCACCAGCCTAGGGGCTAAGCAGAGACGCTGTCCTTAACACAGAATACTTCTATAATAAGGGACTCCTCTAGCTCTAGAATAAAATGCTTAAAGTTGTTAACTACCTTTAGCATTGCGTCGCGCAGCACCTAGATCTATTATAGCTCCCTAAAGCTACAGGTAAGCGCATAGTGGCGAGTATTATCCACAAGCCCCCTCAACGCTCCAGGATGCCGCCTACAGGCATAGCCTAAGCCCTCCCAGATAGCAACAAAGACTACCCTTTAGTTAACCCTACAGACAATAAGCTAGACCTAGAAGAGCTTAAACATGTTCCCCTAGAGCTACACTATAAGTGGTTTGCATTTAGCAAACACTAGTCTAGTGTACTAGCACTGCATTAGGATTATGATTACTCTATTAACATTAAGCCAGGCAGCAAGATACTAAACATGCCTATCTATAACCTCTCTAGGAAGGAGCTAGAAATACTACAGGCCTACCTTAATACAGCGTAGGAAAAGGGTTAGATCTGCCTAAGTAAGTCCCCTGCTAGGGCACCTATCCTGTTTGTGCTAAAGGCTAACAGTACACTGCGACTTTGTGTAGATTACAGGGGCCTTAATAAGGTTACTATTAAGAACTAGTATCCTATTCCTCTTGTAAATAAGATGCTAGATAGGCTATTAAAAGCTGCTATCTTCTCTAAGCTAGATCTACGTAATGCCTATTATAGGCTCTAGATTAAGGAAGGCAACAAGTAGAAAACAGCTTTTAAGACTAGGTACAGTTATTTTAAGTACCTAGTTATGCCTTTTAGATTAGCGAACGCTCTAGCAACGTTCTAATCTTACATCTAGAGAGCCCTAGGAGGCCTTATAGACTGCACCTATGTAGTGTATCTAGATAACATCCTTATATACTTAGAGCACAAGGAGGATTATTAAGCCTACGTTAAAGAGATCCTAGATTAACTTGTTAAATAGGGGTTATTCTACAAGGCAAGCAAATGCTTGTTTATAACAAAGTTAGTTAAGTTCCTAGGCTTTATTGTCACGCCTAGTAGAGTAGTTATAGACCCTATCTGTGTGCAAACAATCTAAGAGTAGCTAGAGCCTAAGGGATACAAAGATATCTAAGTGTTCCTTAGCTTTGCTAACTTCTATTAAAGGTTTATCTTTAACTACTCTAGGATTGTACGCCTATTAGTAGACTATATAACCTCTGCCTAGAGGCTAGAGTTAGAGCTAGGAGGCTCTACTACAACAAAGGGGGGAAGAAAACGCTAGTAAAAACCTACAAGGGCCTAACAAGATAGTACAAACTATAGAGTTAGCTAGAGGAAGTACGCTAGGCCTTCCTTACTATTAGGAAGAAGTTCACTAAAGCCCCTGTGCTATAGCACTTTAATCCTAACAAGCTAATTATAGTCCTTACTAATGTATTAGACTTTGCTATAGCTGCTATATTACTGCAACTACAATTATTAGAAGTATTAATAGAACAACACTAGAAACTAGTGGCGTTCTAGAGCAGGAAGTTTCAAGGCCTATTAATTAGATAGCATACCTATAACAAGGAATTAGCCACAATTGTTAAGGTATTTAGGCAGTAGCAACACTACCTTAAGCACGCCCTGTTAACAGTCTAAGTACTCTCTAATTATAACAACCTGCAGTACTTTATAACTACAAAGGAGCTCTCCCTAAACAAGCACGCTAGGCAGAAGAGTTGGCTAGGTATAACTTTAAAGTTAAATATAAGCCTAGACTAGAGAACTCTGCAGACAGCCCCTTAAGGCGCCCTAATTATGCTAAGGGACTGGTTATTAGAGAGCAGCAGGCACTACGTAACGCTATACTACTAACTCTCTAGCAGAAGCTTTAAATATAGACTATCTAGAAGTCTAAGGCTTAAAACGTTGAATAGGCAACTAGGGTGACAGGCGGCCCTGGTAGGGGTCCTGCAGGATCCCAGCAACTCTCCAAAACCACCCCTGAGGAATTCCACCTATTAACAGGTACTAGAGATGCGTCTCCCTTAGCTCTTAACTAGCTATCTACAGGCTATAGCAGCTAGAGTTAATCTAAATTATTTAAAGCTTAGGAACCTAGCTTTAACGTTGCAGAGGCTCTCCTTTGTAACCTTAATAGACAAGTTAGGTTACCTACCTACCTTACAAACAATGCCGCGCAAGGCAAATCTGCATACGCCCTAGACACACTAGAACACTTAACCAACTACATTAGACAGGTTTAGGAGTAGGACGCTGCCTATAAGTTGCTAACAAGTTAGAAAGCAGGCAGAGCAGCTAAGGGTCACTACTACTAGGAGGTTAACCCTAGTAGGATCCTGCGCAGGAGTAGGAAAGTGTAGATTCCCTAAGACGTAACTCTTTGCTAAACCATCCTTATAAAGAACTATAACAACCCTATAGGGGGTTACTATAGTTGCAAGAAGACTGCCTAGCTGTTAAAACAAAAGTACTACTAGCTAAACCTAAAGAAGGATGTACATAAGTACGTTTAGCGTTGTGCAGCATGCTAACTAAACAAGATCCGCAGGCACAAGCTATAGGGGCTGCTGGTCCTACTCCTAGTACCTAATACACCCTAGCGGCATTACTCCCTAGACTTTGTAACAGACCTACTAAAGTCAAAGGATAACTAGGGGAATAAGTATAACTTAATCCTAGTCCTAGTTAATAGGTTTAGCAAGTATATCTAGTATCTACCTGTAACTAAGACAGTTACTTCCTAAAGGGTAGCTAAACTACTACTTAAGCAGTGCTTTCTTAAACATAGTCCTCCTAATACCCTAATATTAGACTGTAGATTAGTGTTTACTAGTTAATTCTAGTCTAACATCTGCTACTATTTAAAGATTAACTACCGCCTTAGTACAGCCTTTTACCTATAGACTAATAGGCAGACAGAGCGCTAAAACTAGGAGTTAGAAACCTACCTACGCATCTACATAAACTATTAACAGGATAACTAGGTAGACTTGTTGCTATATGCAGAGTACGCATACAACTTAAAGGCTTACTTAGCACACAGTAAATCCCCTATCAAGGTAGTATATAGGATTAACCCTTAGGGCTTTAATAGAGTCCTAGATAAGCACTAGTTACACTATCCCCTAGAGGCCTAGGTAGATAGTAGAAAGGCACTAGACCTCTGCCGGCAGGTAATTAGACGACTAGAGCAGTAGCACAAACTGTAGGTAGCAGCAAAGGATAGCTTAGAGTATGCCTAGAAGAGCAATTCTTGTTAGTATAACACTAAGCAGGCAGACAGACACTTTGCTAAAGGCAAGTAAGTGCTACTCTAAGCAAAGAACCTAACAACTAACTAACTATCTAAGAAGTTTAACGCCTATTACCTAGGTCCCTTTACTATTGTAAAGAAGATCAGGAAGCTAGCTTACAAGCTAGACCTACTACTATTAATAAATAGAGTGCACCTAGTGTTTAATGTATTATTACTTAAACTATAGAGGGAACCCTTCGCAGAAAAGGGGTTCTAGCCAGGTCCTACACAGATCCTAGAAGACACTCTTCTAGCAGAGAGGTATAAAGTCAAAGGGATTCTGCAGCACTGTAACACTTAAGCCTGTAGGCAAGAGTACCTAGTAAAGTAGCTAGGTTAGCTAAATAAAGAAGCCACCTAGGAGCTACTAGAGAACCTTAACTACTGCAAGGAAATCCTTAACAAGTACCTTAAGACAACAACTAACGCGACATAGCAATCTACTTGCAAACGCAGGGCTAAGTCTAAGTTAGGTTAGGGCAATCTAAATCTGTATTAGTAGAAGAGGGGTCGCCTAAGGAAGTCCCTCTAGGATAATACTTATGCCACAAAACTGTAGAAGATATGTTAACCTAGGGTTACTGTCCTAAGGCTGTAGATTAGCCTAGCAACTATCTAAGGTAGGGGACAAGGGTCTTAAGAGTATAGGGGTAGGCACAGAGGTTTATGTAGGCATTACATTTAATCTATCGCTATATATTATCTAAAAAGTAATCTAAAAGCAGAAGGCCTTACAAACCCCTAGTAGGGCTAGGCTAGAAGTTAGGGCTACCTATACAACAGCGCTCTAGAGTCCTCTAAGCGCCTAAAAACGCTGATTTAGTAGGAGAGATTGTTAACTGCTAGAAAGGCGCAGCTAGGGCGTTCGCAGCAGAAGGCACATTAGTGCTGTAGTAGTACTAACGCTTCTCTACACCCCTAGCGGCACTATCCTGCTAGAACACACGCTTAACCTCTATGTTAATAACTACGTTAGACAGTTCCTTCTAGCTAACTGTACCTAAGGCAGCCTACACAGAAATTAGCTACAGCAAGGGCAAAGGGTTAGGGAAGAACTTACATTAAAGCGCTGTAGGTTATGCTTACGTAAAACCTAATAAGCCTTATTATAGTTAACCTAACTTAAGCCTAAGTCCTTTACACAGCAACTAACAGCAGCATTGTAGGACACAAAGCTAAGATAACAAGCTTTAGCGTAGTTAAAGGCAGTCTACTAATAGTGCTAGACGTTACCTAGGATGTTATCCTTAGTTGCAGCGTTACCTTGTTAGGTAGTCTCCTTATTTGTCTTATAGATAGCACGCTTAAGAAGGAAGTTAAGCATGTTAATAGCGCAGCAGAAATAAGGCGCGATCTATATAGGTTAGTATCAGGCAGGCACTAGGCAGAGCTCTAGACTTACCTTAATGCATCTACTAACGTTGCTAGATGTGCACTTATTGCACACACTAAAATTGTTCTTGTGCGTGCAGTACCCTGTAGGGCGCCTAAAGACCTAAATAAACAACTTAATCAAGCTATTAGGATTAGTAGAGGACTTAGTAGTAAGCTTCTTTACATACTTAGGGCACTAAAACTGCGTAAGGGAAGGCTGCAGGGCTATATTGTTAGGCAGCGCGTAGACAAAGTCTAGTAGCTTAGAGTTGTTAATATGCGAAGGCAGGAGGGGCATAATAATAATAAAGAAGTAGAGTAGAAAGTATGTAGAGTGTAAAGTAGAGTGTAGATAAGGAAGACAAAGTTAAGGTATCTACTCGTTATATACCGCGACTCTCTCACCTCTATCTACTGCCTACTAACGTTCTGCTGCCTAACTACCTACTTTCTAAACAATTAAACGCCTATACTTTACATAGTTAGTAAGGAATAATACGCGCCTAATAGGACACTTGCTATACGTCTACAAGGTATCCTAAGTCTAGAGCAAACAACAGCTAACAATATAACAAAGGTACTAGTTAACACTGCGCAATTAACAGATAAACTCCTGTAACAGGAGTAATCTAAGCATAGGGTAACGCCTCTAGGCACTGTTACAGTAAACTACCTACACATAGCGTGTTGCCTTAGGCCTACTTGCGTAGAAGCAGGACAACCCCTAGGCACTAACTAGATACTCTATAGGGTACCTCTTAGGTAAAGGTAATAATATATCTAGCTAAACTGCTACAGCAATTAAGCAAACAAGTCTACGCCCCTAGTGACTGCAGTTGTTTAGACTAAGGGTAATAATGCCTCTGCAGAGCTTATAGACGAAGGGCCTAGACACTCAAGCAACCTATAGGGGACGAGTTGTTACACTAAGAAAACGGCCTAGGGCAGCACGTTACTGTACCTAACACTAGCTCCTAGGCGACTGCAGTCCCTAGACTTAGAGCAGTAGTGCCCTGCAGGGACTGCAGTGCAGCAACAGGTATCCTACAGGGGGAACCTGCTACAATTACTATACAGTTTGTTCTATATCTTCTTTTTACTATACTCCTAGAGGTTAAGGCTACTAGACTAAGGGCACTATATCCTTAAGGGGACTGGGGTGAGGCTGCAGACACCCTACAGGGCAGTACTAGCCAAACACTCGTTTAGTAATCTACTAAACCATCACCTAACTCCCTAACGGCCTTAACCACAGGTTCTAGAGTCTTTAATCCTAAGGGATCTAAAGGTAAGGTTACCTAGCAAGCAGCAAACTAGTGCTAGCTGCACCCTGTAGGGAGTTGTTTGTGCTAACGTAATTAATAGATTTAAGCACCTACTAACAAGCAAACTAGCTTTCTCCTAACTATTTTCCTCTTACGTTAGAGGTTTTTAGATTTTAAACTAGCAAGCATTAGCACATAGGGTTCAGCAGTCTAGGACAGACTGCAAGAAGGGGGCTATTGTTAGGGGCTTTCTACCTTAGGCATGCTAACCCTTAGGAACACCTTAGGGCGACTACAGTCACCCCTTAGAGCCTACACACACGTATATATTCCCCTAAATCCTCAGGGGCTCAACCCCTAAGGATTCGTCTTATCTTACCTAATCCTATACGTTTTGTCCTATCTCTCTTGCCTGCCTACAGTGTCCTTACAAGTTATTAGATAATTTTAGTGTTTAGTTATGTAGGTAGACTGCTGCTCTTATAATCTCTAGCTACATTTCCTATAGTAGGTTTGCGTCTAGTCTTATAGTACGTGCCTTGTCCTTAATTACACTCCCTAAGCGTTCTATATCTCTATTCTAGGCTTGTGCGTTAGGTGCTAAAGGCTCTAATTAGATTAACTAGGCAGCGCACTAACATACAACCTCTAGCTTAGTTATTATAACTTCTCTATTATATTTAATTACCTTAATTTTTATTTAATATTAATAATAGAGGAATTAGATAAGTGTTTAGAGAAAGTAGATAATTAACTTCCTAAGATAATTATCCTTAAAGTAGAAGTCCTATAGGAAGCTAGAATACCTGTTAGTAATAAGGAGTTAGCTCTTCTCCTTTGTATAGCTTCCCTCTTTGTATAAGTAGAAGTCTATAGCTATTCTCTTACTAGGACCCTTGTTGTTTTGTTATAGCCTTTAGCTTATCTGCCTCTTTGTTATAGCTTAGCTGCATGTATTGCACTAGACAGTTATAATACCCTTAATCTTTACCTCCTTAGATTAGTAGACAAGGTGCTTAATAGCTGCTGCCCCTAGGTGTCCTATTTGCCTATGCTATAATAGTGCATCTGCTTTTAAGCTAGATTGCTTTTATCTATTAATTTATGCTACAAAAGCTGCCTTAGTTAGCTCTTCCTCTAGAATCTATTAACTAAACTACTCTGTTAACACTGTAATTATGCTATTATCTAGTTGTTTAAGTTAGGTTAGTTCGCTCTTTATGTCCTACTAGATTCCTTGCTAACGTAGCTGTTAGAATAAGACAAGATTACAAAGGATATCTAGGCACTAGGCTACGTTCTATAGCTCTAGTATTACTGCCCCTTTGTAGCTAGCTAGACAGAGCTAGATTGTTCTATACTCTTATATCTATATTTGTAAGTTTCTAGCCTATAGGTAATTATTTGCAGGTAGAGGGCAAAGATTATAGATCTACTTCTAGTTATTACTAATGTGTATAGTTAAACTAGAATCTAGGATGTAGTAGTCTTTTAGGGGGTAATTTAATAGCCCTATCTAAAAAGATATATTAATTATAGAGATTTGCTAACCTTATAGTTACTTAAGTAACTGTTCTAGTGTATATAACGTCTTAATTACAG
The DNA here is from genome assembly GCA_026119515.1 of Ascochyta koolunga. Lineage (NCBI taxonomy): Eukaryota > Fungi > Ascomycota > Dothideomycetes > Pleosporales > Didymellaceae > Ascochyta > Ascochyta koolunga. Next base: position 2,887,795 of record JANLCG010000001.1, on the reverse strand, counting down.
GTGTCTATATTCTAGAGCGTTTGCTTGCTCTTACCTGTTCTTAAAAGTTAATATTATGTTTAAGCAGGACACTTACTAGTCTCTCTGTCCCTAGGTAGGGTGTCTACTACTTAGGCGCCTTTTCTTTAAAGACGTAGTAATAGTTAACTAGCTTATAAGGTTGTTTACAAGCTAGGTATGTAGCACTATTAGTTTCTACTAAGCCTCCTAGGCGCTTAGATTTAGCTCTTTAGCTAGGCATTCTTAATTGCTAACCTATAGGTCTTCCCTTTGTTAAAGTCGTGTTCTAATCAAAGACTGTAAATACTATTCGGTTAGTTCTTAGGAGATAAATACTAGGGCAGGGTGTAAAACAAAGTAATTACCTAAGCAAAGCTTGTAATAATTAAAGGGTGCACTAAAGAGTATCTAGTATTAATCTATATTAAGTGCAGGTTAAGTTCTAAATAACAAATATATTGTTAAGGTTGTAACTTAGGTTAAACACAAACTGTAAGAGTTGCGTTCCTACTAAGCTATATACTATAGAGAATCTTAGAGCTTACTTATTAAAGCGTAAGCTTATAATACTAAGCTATAAATCTTATATAGCTTACTATAAGCTTTGTAAGCTAATTATATATATTAATCCTTCTTACGCGCTAAGGTATAAGATTATAGATTTACTTGTAAGCTAGTTACATAATCTATTCTATATGTTATTTATTACTAGCCTATTGCAGGCTGTGTTTTTAGGAGATTACTAGATTAATTAGTTGTAAAGATCTAAGATTATAACAATATCCCTCTCCTCTATTAGATTTGTCTTAAATTATAATTACGTCTTTTATAAGCGTGCTCTACAACTTGTCTTAGGGTTTAGCCTTTGTTATATCTTCTAATTATTAAAGAAAACAACTACGCCTTGCTCTAGAAATTTAACAATATAAAACCCTTGCTAATATACCCTATAATTATTGTTTTACTAATAACTAAGAGTGCTTTATTATAGTATTAAAAGGCTTACGTTATCTAAAGTGTTCTAAGTGTGTACGTATTAGTTGTCTATGTGTAAACTTATCTTAGGAGTTACTAGACTATACTTGCAAGGAGTATAAAGCAAAAGTAGAAGTAGATAAAAAGCTACTTGCTAAAGTAATTGCGTAGTTACTGTATAATAAGAAGATTCTTGCGTAGGCTAAGGATAGGGCGCATTAAAAGGCTAAATGTTTAGTAAACAAATTAGGGGAGTTAGGTAAGGATGTTTAAGCAGAGGAGTTAAACTGTCTAGCTGCAGACGCGCTAACAGGTTATTCTCTAGCTATATAGGCTACCCTTAATCTAATTAATACTTCTACAAACTTTAGTACTAGTTTAGTAGTTATTAGTAATTTGTAAGGTTTGTAACTAATTCCTAAGTGTTTTCTAAATGTAGGTAACCTAACTATTTAATTAGATATTCCTTGTCTAGTCTAATTCCTTAATGTTGTATTATTTTTTTAACTTCCTATTTATTGTTACTATCCCTTTAGTAATAGAAGTCTTTCTAGATTAGTGTTCTTAGGTTAGCTAGTTCTAGTAACAATATATAGAACACTAGATGTATCTTTGCATCCTTTAGGAGATCTAGTCTATAGTTTACTAGGCTTATCTACTCTAAAATAAAAAATAGGCTAACCTTAATATAATTAAGTTTTTTTGTTAGTTACTATGTGCGTAAGTTCCTTGTAAGGAGATAGACTTTATCCCCCTTTTTAGCTAAGGTGCTATTTTTCTTTTTCTGTTAACATATAAAATTGCTCTTAACTAAGCCTATGTAATGTTTTTAAGCAATTTCTAATGTACCTCCTTTAGTTTTGCTACTAAGGATATTACTAATTCTGTTTAGATACTAGGGAAACTTCTAGTAAAGAGATTTAGATATTGTCTGTAGTTCGCAAAGTACAGCATAGCGCCTATTACTTCTAATAATTTGTTGTTGTATGCGATTTATGCTATAGGTAATAGTAAAACCTAGTTATCTTATTACTAATTACTGTATATCCTTAGGTAAGTTTCTATAGTTTAATTTATTCTTTCTATTTATCTATCTATCCGCAGGTAGTAGGCAGTTAAGAGCTTTTTCTTAGTACTAATTTCTGCTAGCAGCGTAGTCTAATAATTTAACGTGAAGAGTTTGTCTTAATTGCTAATTATTAACTCTAGAATGCTATAATAGCGTATTACTTAATCTAGGAACACTTATGCAAGCTGTTCTGTAGTGTAACTGTGTTAAAATAGTATTATCTTAGTATACTTTGTAAATCTATCTACTACAACAAATATTAAGTTGTAGGTATATCCTGTAATAGGGTCCTTAGAGATAGGCAGCTATGTAATAAAATCTATTATAATATTTATCTATAGAGCTGTTAGTAGTTCTATAGCTTGCATTTCCCTATACTTACTGTAGGTGCTGTGTTTATTTTTCTAGCACTGCACACAAATTTTAATAAATTTAGTAACCTTGTCTTTTATGTTGCTAAACTTATAGTGTCTCTTAATAAGTTCTATTGTTCTAGTAACTCTAGGGTGTCTATAGAGTAGATTGTTATAGTAATTACTTATAACTATCTTCTAAAGTTCCTCTAGTACTTATAATAGTATGTGCTGTTTTTGTTTGATGCGTATTATGTTATTAAGTTACTATAAGGGTCCTAATAATCTATCCTTGTTAATTCTAAGTATAGCGCTTTTGTTAATTGTCTTACTTCTAGTAAGGTTGTGTTATTAACTAAGTGTATTAGCTCTACTGTTGTCCTTGCCTAGGGTGTATAGTATCTTAAACTTATACTATCCTAACAATTCTAACTATTATACTTATCTTCTATTTAGTACTTTTGTAGTAGTAAAATGTACAAGATTTTAGTAGTCTGTGTAGATAGTAAGTTTTAAGCAGCTTTCTGCGTACATCCTCTAGTGCTGTAGTACTAATATAATTGCTATAAGTTCCTTATTATGTATATTGTAATATTCCTCTAGTCCTATAAACTTCTAGGAATAGTAGGCTATTAAGTGCTATTTGCTATCTCTTTCTTGCGTAATACATGCTCCTAAGGCTAAATCTAAGGCATTAGTTTTAATTCTAAGTAGTTTATTATTTCTAAATATAACTATTGTTAGTAGTTCTACACATGCTGTTTTAAGCGCTTAGAAGGAGTTTTCTTATTTCTGTTCTTATTTAAACAGTGTATCCTTCTGCGTAAGCTTTGTAAGTAGTAAGGCTTTAAGAGAGTAGTCTTTAATAAAATGTTAATTAAAGTTAATAAACCCTAAGAACTCTTAAATGTTCTTAACTGTTTTAGGTGTTAGCTAATCCTTTACTACCCTAATCTTGAAATTGCTTATTTTTACTCTGTATCTTCCTACAACATAGCTAAGGAACTCTACTTTGTTCCTATGCTATTTGCATTTCTTAGGTTTAAGTTGTAGGTCTGCCTATTATAGGCATTTAAGCACTTTAGTTACATACTAAATATGTTCTTTAAGAGTTTTTAAGTATACTAAGATGTTGTTAAGGTATACTACTACTATTTTATCTAGATGTGCTCTTAACACGTTGTTAATTAGAGCCTAATATTAAAGTTGTACTTTAAAGCAAAGCTCGTAAGCACTAATTCTATTAGTTCTTAGGGATAAGTAATAGTTCTAGAACAGTAAGGGTAGACGCCTAGGTAAAACACCTAACAACAACTAGAGTAACAATAAGTAGTATAGAGGGGACTATCTAGCTTAAAGGTTAGGTTAAGATTCTAAAGACAAACTTAATTAACAAGGTTAAACACAAACTATAAGGGTTATATTCCTAAGATCTATATACTTAAGTTATCTTATAATGTCTTATAGTTTCTTATAAAGTCCTATAGGGGCCTTATAAGAAGTGTAGGACATATATAGGAATTGTAGGACATTACGTAACCCTGTCTTATAGTCTTAGCTTAGACTTGTGTGTAGACCTTTGTAGGACATTATATAATCCTAGGCTAAGCGTTGTGCTAATCCTGTTTGCATTATTAGTAATAAAGTCCTACCTTGCAGTCCTTTCTTAGGATTATAACACTATCCCCCTCCTCTACAATTTATGTCCTTATAAATTAACTAATAGTCTCTTAAAGTACCTAAGCCTAACACAAAACAGGAACCTAAATAAATAATACTAGATATCTTGCTATAGTCGCCTGCAAGTACTGCGTAAAGAAGAGCATTCCTTGTAAGATGTTATTACTACATAAGAAGTGCAGTAACTGCAAATATAATAGCATAAAGAAATATAAACTAGTAGACCTTCCTGTCCCTAACTTTACTAAGATTAATAATAAAATATTGCAGCTAGAACAAATAGAAGACAAAGCTACTAAAGTAGAAGAGGTAGTAATAGCTGCTCTTTAAGTAGTGTGCGCGAAGTTAGGTTGCGTGCATAAGTAGAAGAAATTCTTAAAGCGTTGTAAACAATAATAGTTTAACGTAAGCGCTTAATACGTTAAAGAGATTAAGCCTCTAGAGCAACAAGAGCAGTTGCTTAATAACGTTAGTATGCTTAAGAGCAGGCTAATGCCTAGGTTGCTAGCGTTAGATTAGGCTACACATCCCCTGCTATTAGATCCTAATGCTGCTAATAATAGCGCAACAGTTATTAGCAATACGTAAGATTTGTAAGTAGTTCCTATATATTTTCTAAGTCTAGGTATCCTAACTACTTAACTAGGTATTTTGTCCTAGTGCCCTTTCTATAGTGTGTTATTATTTTTTCTACTTCCTATTTATCTTTGCTGTTAGCTTAATAATAGAAGTCTTTCTAGATTAGAGTTCTAGGGTTAGCTAGTTCTAACAAGCTTATGTAGAACACTAGATAGACCTTTGCATCCTTAGGCAGATTAAGTCTATAGTTAACTAGGCTTATCTGCTTAGAAATAAAAAAGGGTCTAACTTTAACGTAGTCTAGTTTTTTTATAGGTCTTTACGTTTAAAGATTTTTAGTAAGGAGATACACTTTATCCCCCTCTTTTAGCTAAGGTGCTGTTTTTTGTTTCTAGTTAACATATAAGATTGCTTGTAACTAAGCTTTTGCAATATTTTTAAGCGATTTCTAGTGTACTTCCTTTAGCTTTTCTACTAAGGATATTACTAATTCTGTTTAAATATTAGTGTTAAATAACCTAGTAAATAGATTTAGGTGTCTCCTGTAATTCGCAAAGAACAGTGTTACGCCTATTACTTCTAATAACTTATTGTTGTAAGCAATTTGTGCTATAGGTAGCAGCGAAACCTAGTTGTCTTATTGCTGGTTGCTGTACATCTGTAGGTATGTTTCTATAGTTTAGTTAGTTCTTTCTATCTGTCTGTCTGTTTGTAGGTAGTAAGTAGTTAATAGCTTCTTCTTAGTACCTATAGCTGCTAACAGCGTAGTCTAGTAATTTAACTTAAAGAGCTTATCTTAATTACTAATAATTAATTCTAGTATGCTGTAGTGTTAGATAATCTAGTCTAGGAACACTTGTGCGAGCTGCTCTGCAGTGTAGCTGTAACAAAATAGTATTATCTTAGCAGCTTTTGTAAATCTGTCTACTACAACAAAGATTAAGTTATAGGCGTAGTTAGTAATAGAGTCCTTAGAGATTAGTAATTAGGTAATAAAATCTATTGTAATGTTTGTCTAGGGCGCTGTAGGTAGTTCTATAGCCTGCGCTTCTCTATATTTAGCGTGTGTGCTATGCTTGTTCTATTAGCACTGTACACAGTTCTTAATAAACTTAGTAACCTTGTCTTTTATATTACTAAACTTATAATGTTGTTTAATAAGTTCTATTGTACGCGTTATTCTAGGGTGTCTATGTAGCAGGTTGTTGTAGTAACTAGCTATTATTCCTTCTTAAAGTTCCTCTAGTACTTGCAACTAGATACGTTATTCCTACTAAACTTGCATTATGTTGTTAAGTTGTTGCAATAGTCCTAGAGATCTATTATTATTAACTCCTAACACTATAAACTAGTTTATTATTTTTCTCTAACAAGGTTGTGTTAACAGCTAAGCGCGTTAGCTCTACTATTGTCTTTGCCTAGTATATACAATATCTTAAATTTGTATTGTCCTAGCATTTCTAACCAGCGTACTTATTGTTAATTTAGGACCTTAGTAGTAGTAAAGTATACTAGGTTCTTGTAGTTAGTGTAGATAGTAAGTTCTAAGCAACTTTCTGCATACGCTCTCTAATGTTCTAGGGCTAATATAATTGCGAGCAGTTCCTTGTTATGTATGTTGTATTATTCCTCTAGTCCTAAGAACTTGCGTAAGTAGTAAGCAATAGGGTGCTATAGTCTATCCTTTTCTTATGCAATGCATACGCCTAATGTAAGATCTAAGGTATTAGTTTCTATGCGCATTAGTTTACTACTAGTAAACATAATTAACATAGGTAGTGCAATACAGGCTTACTTAAGTGCCTTAAATGTATTATCTTATTCCTTTCCCTACTTAAATAGCGTGTCTTTCTGCGTAAGCTTTGTTAGCAGAATAGTAATCTTAAAGTAGTCCTTAATAAAGCGTTAGTTAAAGTTAATAAATCCTAAGAATTTCTAGATCTGTTTAATTGTCTTTAGCGTTAGCTATAATTTAACTACTTCTACCTTTGTTAGACTAATCTTAACTCTGTATTATCCTACAATATACCCTAAGAATTTAACTTCTTTTTAGTGCTAGTTACACTTTTTAGGTTTTAGTTGTAGATCTACCCTTCTTAGGCATTCTAGCACTTTAGTTACGTGTTAAATGTGCTCTTCTAGTGTCTTTAAGTACACTAGGATGTTGTCTAAATATGCTACTACTGTCCTGTTAAGGTGTGCCCTAAGGACGTTGTTAACTAACTCCTAGCACGTAGCTAGTGCGTTTGTTAGACTAAATAGTATTATAAGGTACTTGTATAGTCTATATCTTATTCTAAAGGCTGTTTTCTATTCTTCTCCTTCCTTTATATAGATAAGGTTGTATGCTCCTCTTAAGTCTAACACAGTAAAGTACTAAGCTCCTGCTAGCTAATTCTGCAACTCTATAATGTTTAGGAGCAGGTAGTAGTTCTTAATAGTAATATTATTAAGCTTCCTAAAGTTAATGCAAGGTTGTAGCTTGCTATCCTTCTTTAGAACAAATATAATAGAGTACCCTACAGGTAATTCTAATTATCTAATAAATCCCTTTTTAAGGTTCTCCTAAATGTACTTGCGCAGTACTTTAAGTTCCTTCTCTAATAAATAATAAAGCCTCTTAAAAGTTAGGTTCTTTCCTTCCTAGAGCTTAATCTTGTAATCCTAGGGTTTGTGCTTTAGTAGGGCTTTTGCTGTAAGCTCTTCTTTAAACATCCTAGCGTACTATCTGTACACATCTAAGATAGCAGGAGGTGCACTGTTCTTATTCTCCTTAACTCTTACTTAGGGACCTATAGGGTATTTAGCGTCTATAGAGTTAACTGCTCTAACTTAGCGCGTCTTATTTATTAAAGAGATATTATTAATCTCCTTCTTATCTACTAGCTGCAGCGTGCGCTGCGTAGGCTGCGATACCTTATTGCTACAGGTACATTGCTTTAACAAGAGCTGTTCCTTCTTCTAGTTAATCTCTAGGTTATGCTTTTATAACTATAGTAGCCCTAATATAACATTATATGTAGCTATTGCAAAGACGTCTAAGGTTACTTCCTTGTAGTGTCTATAGATGCTAAGTAGGACATTAGTTACTTTGTGTGTAATCTCTAATTCCTCTAGCATAGGTTCTCTATTAGCTACTTAGAGTGGATAGGGTTTATCCTTGCGTTGCAGACGTAGTCTAGCTAGTACTACTGCCTACAAAGAGATGTAGCTTAACTGTGCTCCTAAGTCTAAGAGTGCCTGCATCTTTACTCTACCTATTGTTATAGGGAGTTTAATTAGTTAGTAATTAGTCCTAATCTAATTAATAGATTAATCTCTAGCGCTCTTAAGCGCTGTCCTAAAAAGGATTAGTCTGTCCTCTAAACCTATTAGCCTGCTTTACTCCTTTGTAAGTTATATAGCTAGGGTTAAGGCAGTACTACTATATCTAATTTACGCAGGTCCTATTAATTATTATTTGTTAGGCTCCTTTAGCTAACAACAAGCTATTTCTAGGGAAGTAGCAGTTAACACGTTTGTTAATAAGGTGTATCTTATAGGTGTTGTTTTTGCAACGTGTCTAGGTTTTCTTATATAGCTTCTTACACGTAGGAAAGAATACGCTTCCTATTTTTTCTAATAGATAGATAGTGTATCCTTTGTTGTAACACGCAGTAAACAATAGCACTCTATAGTGTAGATTTCTTAGGTCTATGTTGTACTGTAGTGCACAGAACCTGTCTATACAGTATAGGTTTTCCTTAAATAACTGTTGTTTATGCTAGCGTAGTAATTCCTAGTAGTCTTTAATAGGTGTTGTAAGGTATTGTTCTTAATACTTGTAGTAAGCCTTATTACACTAGTTCTCTAGTTCCTTGTTATCTTCTGTGCTAGGAATAATAAGATCTTAGCGCATTTGTGCATATACGTTGTCTAGCGTAGGTTATAGGTTCTAGTAGTTAAAGCTAGCCTATTATGCGTTCCTACGTTTCTTGCAGCGTGTTTGTTATTCCTTAGGTAAATCTTGTTTAAAGATCTTAGTGTTATTTGTTATTGTAAGGCTATCCTAATATTACTTAGCAATCTAGTTAAGGTTATTTTCCTAACTCTTAACTTTACTGTCTGTTACTGTTTGTTAGTACAGCGTAGGTGCGCGTAATTAGCGCTTATAACAAGACTTAATATAGTTCTTATCCTTAGAACTAGACTCTAGGTCTTCTATAAGTTATCCTATATCCTTAGTAATAATTTCCTATTTACTAGCATTAGCATCCTTAGCAGGCCTGCTAGTAAGCACGTTAAGCTGTCTAAAGACCTTATTCTTCTAATAACAGTTGCGCGCAAAGTAGCCTAGTTTACTACAGTTATAGCAGTCTTTTAACTTGCTACTATTGTTGTGCTTTCCTTCTTCTTATTGTTCTAGCGAGCTAGCAGGGCTCCTAGTCCTTTGTTTAGGTTAGAGAGATCTATAGCTGCAGGGCTATAGTAACTACTGCGTATATTATTATAGATACGTTGTCCTAAGTTAGGGTAATATTAGTTTCTACAGTTAAGATTATTGTGCTATTAGTTGCGTAGTGTAGTAGGTTTAACGTTTACAACCTATACCTACAGATTATCTTATAGTTCCTATTGCAACTTGTAGATTTTAATATTAATTTTAATTAACGTGTTAATAAGGTTATTAAGGGTGTTAGTGCTTGCGCCTATGCGCATAAGTTCTTCCTTAATTTTTAGTTTAAGACCTTGCTTAAACATTGTTATTAACGCAGTGTTGTCCTAGTTAGTGTTAGCAGCTAATTATTAGAATTTAGCTGCGTAGTTAGCAGCTAACTTAACTTCTTAGATGCGTTAGATTTTGTGTTATGTAATAGTAGGCTTGTTAGATACGCTAAACACTAGCTTAATCTTAAGTTTAAATTAGTTAAAGTTGCTAACCTATTTATCTACTTTATCTAGGGCGTTGCCTACGTTGTACTGTTAGATAAAGAGCTTAATCTACTTAAATGCGTTGCTTCGCATGTAGCTAGCTACTAAAGTAACTTACTTGTTCTTAGGTACCTTCTCTCCTTAGAAGAGGAAGAAGAGGTCCTATTACATAAGCTAGTTGTTAAGCTTACTACAATCTCTATAATAGAGGTTAGGTTTGTTAATGTTTATAACGCTAGACCCTGTAGTGCTAACGTTGTTTATGTCTGTATCTCTAACACCTAAGTTGCTAGGGGTAGCACGTGTTCCTAAGGTATTACTTATCTTAGGGGTGTTTAAAATGTTAAAGTTGTACTTTAAGCAAAGCTTATAAGCACTAATTCTATTAGTTCTTAGGGATAAGTAATAGTTCTAGAATAGTAAGGGTAGACGCCTAGGTGAAACACCTAACAATAACTAGAGTAACAATAAGTAGTATAGAGGGGACTATCTAGCTTAAAGGTTAGGTTAAGATTCTAAAGACAAACTTAATTAACAAGGTTAAACACAAACTATAAGGGTTATGTTCCTAAGATCTATATACTTAAGTTGTCTTATAATGTCTTATAGTTTCTTACAAAGTCCTATAGGGGGCCTTATAAGAAGTGTAGGACATATGTAGGAATTATAGGACATTACGTAACCCTATCTTATAGTCTTAGCTTAGACTTGTGTGTAGACCTTTGTAGGACATTATGTAATCCTAGGCTAAGCGTTGCGCTAATCCTGTTTGCATTATTAGTAATAAAGTCCCGCCTTACAGTCCTTTCTTAGGATCGTAACACCTAACAAGTAGCTAGCGCATTAGTAAGCCTAAAGGGCATAACTAAGTACTTATAATAGCTATAGCGTGTTTAGAACGCTATCTTCTATTCTTTGCCTTCCTTTATCTATATAAGGTTATACGCTCCTCTTAGGTCTAATACAGTAAAGTATTAAGCTCTATCTAACTAATCCTGTAACTCTAGGATGTTTAGTAATAGGTATTAATTCTTTATTATAATATTGTTAAGCTTGCAGTAGTATATGCATAGTCTTAGTGTACTATCTTTCTTTTTTATAAAGAGTATTAGGAATCCTGCTAGTAATTCTAATTCTTAGATAAATCCCTTTTTAAGATTTTCTTAAATATATGCGCGTAATACTTTAAGTTCCTTTTCTAACATCCTATACATTAGCCTAAAAGGTAGATCCTTTCCTTCCTGTAACTTAATCTTGTAATCCTAGGGTTTATACTTAGGTAACGCTTTTGCTGTTAACTCTTCCTAAAACATTTATACGTATTATTAGTATACGTTAGGAAGAGTAGGAGGTATACTATTTTTCTCCTTAACTCTTACTTTGTAATCTGTATAGTATTTAGTATCTGCAGAGTTAGCTACTTGCTCTAGGTGCGCCTTGTTTAAAGAGATATTACTAATCTTCTTCTTATCTACTAGCTGCGTTGCACGCTACGTAGGCTTTAATGTAGTTATGCAGCATCTATATTACTCTAGGGAAATCTGTTAATTTCTCTAATTTATTATAGGATTGTGTCTCTATAACTAAGGGAGTCCTAATATAACGTTGTAAGTAGCTATCTTAAAAACATCTAGGGTTATCTTTTCTTAGTGTCCTTATATAGTAAAGTTCTCTGCAACTACCTTGTGTGTAATCTTAGATCCTTTAGGCATAGATTCTCTATTAGTAACTTAGAGTAGGTATATTGTTTTCTTACAGGTAGGGCTTAGTCTAGCTAATCTTATACCTTGCGCAGATATATAATTAGATTATACTCCTAAGTCTAAGAGTGCGCTTAACTGTCTTCTGTTAATTTAAATAGGTAACTTAATTAGTAGGCTCCTAGCTCCTATGTTGTTAAGCGAGCGTTTATACAAGCTTCTAAAAAGCCTTATGTGTCTTAATCCTAAATCTGTTATCTTCCTTAACCTAGTAGTGTGTACTATAGTCTAGGTTTAGGCAAGTCTACTATTTAATATTCTTATAGGAGTTATTAACTACTAGTTGTATTATTACAATTGTAGTAGGGTTGTTTACTGTAGGGAAGTAAGGTTTTAAGCGTTTATCCTAGAGGTGTACGTTACATAGGTTATCTTAACACAGGTACTACTATAGGCAGCAATTTAAGCGCTGTGTTAGAAACTAACTTCTACCTAGCTTTTTGCTATAGTGTATCTAACACTAGTTAACAGTGTATGCAGTCTACATAATAAAGGCGTGTGTTAGATTGCAGATATCTAGGTTGTACTGTTGTTAAGGGTTCTTTTTGTAGTAGGCTTTTGTTTGTTTATTAATACAAGAGTAGTGTTTTAGCTATCTTTGTAGGCATTAATATCTACAATAGTTTCTTTATTGTCTACTTTCTATTTGTTAAAGAAATTATTCTACTAGTTGTTGTCCTTGCGTTGTGCATTTTCTAATTGCAGATCTAGACTAACTCCCTTACTTACTAGATTTTTGCAGTAGTAGTAAGGCTATAACTTTTTATACTATATTGTCTAGTGTAGGTAGTCCTTTATATTAATTGTAAGACGCAATATCTTTACCTTTTTATTGTCTTTTTTAATAGTTACAATTGCTTATTTACGCTCCTTGTCTGTTATTAAGTACGTCTAACGTAGTTGCGCGTAAGAAGTCTTATAGTATAGTGTAGGTGCCCTATTATAGTAAGCGCAGATTTTGTCTGCCTCTTAATACTCTATTTCTAAAGAGTCTTCCTTAGTACCTAACTCTAGGTCTTCTATAAGTTAGTCTACTGCATTAGTAGTAACTTCCTATTTGTTATTAGCGTTAGTGCCTTCTATAACCTCTCCTTAGGTTACGTAGGTAAGTACATTTAACTGTTAAGCTACTTTATTAGTCTATTAATAGTTCCTAGTAATATAGCCTAGTTTGCTACAGTTGTAACAAGTACGTCCTAACCTATCTATAATGTTGTTATTTCCCTAGCTACAGGTGTTGTTCTGCTCTAGTTGTTAGGTAATGTTTAAGAGATCTATAGCTTCTAGTCTAAAATAGCTGCTTTGCGTGTTACTATAGATACAACGTCCTATATTAGGATAGTAGTATTTGTTTCCTTAGGCGCCTTAGTTAAGACTATAATGCTATAGGCTATAAGATAGCGTGCGTAAAGGCTAAAGGCCTACTTAAGCACGTAGATTGTTTCTTAATTCTTGTTAGAGTTTATATAGTCTAACGTTAATGTTAATTAATTTATTAATAAGCTAGTCTAAAGTATTAAGCAAGGCGCTAGTGCGCATAAGCTCCTCTTTAACCTTAGGCTTAAGTCCTTATTAGAACATAGTTATTAACGTATTGTTATCCTAGTTAGTGTTAGCAGCTAGCTGCTAAAAATTAGCAGCGTAGTTAGCAGCAGCCTTGTCCTAACAGATGTGCTAGATGTTACAACGTGTAATTAAGAGTTTATTAGATACTCTAAAAATTAGCTTAACCTTTTCCTTAAATGCGTTAAAGTTAGACATCTATTTATTAGCTTTATTAGGGGCTTCCCTATATTAAACTATTAAAGGAATAGTTTAATCTATTTAAAGGCTTATCCTCTTATGTAGCTAGCTACAAGAACAACTTACTAGTTCTTAGCTACCTAAGCTCCTTAGAACAAGAAGAACAAGTCCTACTAGATAAGCTAGTTATTAAGTTTGTTTCTTTCGCTAGAATAGGTCTTTAGTTTAGATACATAAAGGGTGCTTAACGTAGTATTATTAATTACCTAGTATAGGGGAGCAGGTTCTCCTCCTAAAGAGCTAGGCGTAGCGTAGGTTCCTAAAGTACTTATCTTTAGGGGTATTTAAAATATTAAAGTTGTGTTCTAGTTAAAGACTGTAAATACTATTTAGTTAGTTCTTAGGAGATTAATACTAAAGCAGGGTGTAAAACAAAGTAATTACCTAAGCAAAGCTTGTAATAATTAAAGGGTATACTAAAGAGTATCTAGTATTAATCTGTATTAAGTGCAGGTTAAGTTCTAAATAACAAATGTATTATTAAGGTTGTAACTTAGGTTAAACATAAACTGTAAGAGTTATGTTCCTACTAAGCTATATACTATAGAGAATCTTAGAGCTTACTTATTAAAGCGTAAGCTTGTAATACTAAGCTATAAATCTTACGTAGCTTACTATAAGCTTTATAAGCTAATTATATGTATTAATCCTTCTTACACGCTAAGGTAAAAGCTTATAGATCTACTTGTAAGCTAGTTACGTAATCTGTTCTGTGTGTTATTTGTTACTAGCCTGTCGCAGGCTGTGTTTTTAGGAGATTACTAGAATAATTAGTTGTGAAGATCTAAGATCGTAACACCCTTAGTCTTGTAGACTAGGGTAGATAGCGCGCAGTTCTTACTGTATAAGGCGTCCCTCTTAGTGCCTGTAGTAGATGTACTACCTACAGCAAGGGCAGAGTTAAAGTAATCTACTACAAAGGCTGTGCCCTTATAGGGTTTGCTTCTTAGGTAGTCTTTGCTTATGCGTTCTTAGTAGCGTTTTATTATCTCCTTCTAGTTTATTCTAGTAAGGTTTAATTAGTTTTCTTTGAAATTATCTCCCTAGTTAGGCACTACCTTCCTTACTACCTTAAGAAAATCTCTTATTATAGCGTTTAGATTAGTAGCCTTAGAGACTCCTTCTACTTCTGTATTAGTAGCCGCGTGGTTATATTTAAGGAGCTATGTATCCTAGCTTCCTACTACTCTTATTAGTTTAAGAGCGTTATAGTATTGTTCATGAGCTATTGCTCTCTCCTTATCTAAACTTATGCCTGTCCTCTGTTAGAGGCTAGTTACCTATTTGCAGAGAGATGTCTATAGCAAGCAACATGTCTTTTATAGATATAGTAACACTATACTCTATATAAGAGATGTAATAGTGTTAAGGTTCTTCTATTCCTTTTTATAGGTTCTTTTATAGATTTTATATTCTTCTAGCCTAAGCTTGTATAGCTTAATATCTTTGTTGTAAGATTATAAGCCTAAGGCTAATAGGTCTTATCTTTAGATAGGCAGTAATGCCTGTGTGTAGCTAGTTAATAGCGTGCCTTACCTTGTTTGTTTAGATAAGATAGCACTAAGTGCTAGTTTGTATGCAGCAATCTACAGGAGTCTTAGAAGTACTAGTTTCTCTGCTGGCGTTGCAGTGCTGTCTAGGTTAATAATATCCTATACGTTTAGTGAGATGCATTAGGCTTTAAAGGCCTAATACTATACTAAGAAGGAGTAGTAGTCTATAAGGATTGTACTCTTCTGCATGTTATACTAGCCTAGTAGCGCTATCTTCTTTGCTAGTAATTGCTTATAATAATTAGTATTAGCAGTAAGACTCTTAATTGTTAGGTTTTTAATAGGTTAAGATAATAATTATATGTATTAATTGTTTGTGTTATGTCTGTCTAGCTAAAAGGTCTAATTTTAATAATAGTAGGGTAGTTACTGCGCTATCTCTTAGCGCGTAACTCCTTTTCTACCTTTTACCTTAGCTAGGTATTGTTCTTATATCTAACAGTTATACTAGTGCCTTTAGAGCTTCTAGGTATAGATAACCTACTCTAGCATGCTAGAGGTGTTTAGTAGAGCTTTATAGGTAAGACTTATACAATTATTTTTTTACTATATTAAGGATTAGAGGGTAGGAGTAGTAGGAAAGTAGCTTGTATTTAACAAAAGTAAGGTTATAAGCGTGCTTAAGAGTAGCATATACAACACTCCTATTTAGATTATTAATGTACCCTACTTAGAGTGAGCTGTCTAGCCCTAAGTACTAAACTCCTTTCTCTTAGAGGCGTGCCTTAGAAATAATAGTAACGTAGAAACCTTATACTACTACTATATCCTTAAGGAGTAGGTCTTCTATATATAGGCTGCGCTTTCTGTATAACATGTTTTTAAACAAACAAGCTCCTTGTCCTACTACTAGAAACGCTTATGTGCCCGCTTCTACAGTGTTAGTAGAGTTAGCTAGGCGAAATAACCTAGGTATAAGTTAATCTGCGCTGTTAACTAAGTGTGTAGCTGCTCTATTATCTAAAATTGTACTCTCTAAGAGCAGATAAACGTTAAAATCTATAAGGTTATAAACCCTAGGCTTCTTAGCTAGGTTGCTTAGTTATATTATTTTTAGATTAATTAGAGCAGCTTGTACATTGCTAGGAAACTTAACTTTAGGTGCTTTTGCTAGTAGAGCTGTTATAGCTAATAGAGCTTTTAGGGTCTAATTCAGCTGCTTAATTGCCTTCCTAGTATCTGTATACTCTTAGCTCTTAAGCCTCTAGAGAGTATCTTTGCAATACCTTTTGCTTATATAGATAGGCAGTAAGGAGCTCCCTCTAACTGCTGTCTCTAGGCGTTAGCAATTAGTTAGTTTCTACTTATAAGTCTTTCCTTTTTGTTTACAAGGGCAGAAGTACCTACTTAAGCTCTTAGAGTGAGTACCAGGAGCTTAAGTAGCGTCTAATTAGCTTCTAAAAATTTTAAATATTCCTAGGTTATCTTTCCCTGCTCTTATAGTGTGCTTATGCATTAAACTACTAAAGACCCTACTTACTTTATCTAAATTAAGTAAATTAAGCCCTAGGATACTATTCTAGATAATCCTTTAGTTTATAGTACAAGCCTAATCTAGGGCAATCCTATAACTTAAGGCATCTAAGAAATCCTGCACAGTAAGCGCCCTATTAACCTCTAGAAGCTTGTATAACTTAGCTCTTCTATAGAGGTATAACTACCTATTGTACTAGTCTTGTAGAGCAGCTCTTAACTTTTTAGCTGCTCTAAGACACTGTTAGTACTCTGCCCTAACCTAGTTCTAGGTACTAACATCTATTAGAGCGAGCTCCTCTTTTAGGGCTTGTAAAAGCAATTGTAGCGTTATACTGTTATTAGTAACAAGCTTTACTATTACTAGTAAGAGGATTAATAGTAATACTGTTATATTAACCTAGTTCTAGATCTTCTAAAGGCGCTCTGCCTTAGCAGCCTACTTGCTTGCTCTAATCTTATATCTAAGGAGCTCCTTGTTATAGTTCTTAACGCTTATTGTTTAGCCTGCAGAAGCATTATTAGGTTAGGTGCTCTAGCTTTAGGTAGATTAAGCTAGTAGTTATATAGGGAGCAAGCCTATAATAGGTAGTTTAGAGGCTCCTTTGTGCATACCTAGGGCGTTTTTAGCGTCTAGATCTACTATATCCTATACGTTACAAAGCTTAGCGTACTACATAAGTTAGATGTACTAATTAGGCTAATTAGATCTTGTTTTAAGCTAATAGGGTCCTGTAGGGACACCTAAGAGAGCTTGCTTATTGTAGTTAACAAGCTTGCCTATAGTAGCGTTTAGATAGTAGGGTTAGAAAGATAATTAGGTAATTAGAGCAGTTAAGCTAAGTCTAATAAGCTTGTTTGCTGAGTGCGTAGAGAGATCTACTGTGCTTAGGAAGCTAGGCTTATAACTGTAACAGAGCTTACAGGACTATACTTAAGTAATTAATATATTTAATTAGTATCTATTTTTCTACATAGAACGTGTTGCTTAAATATAAATAAAATGTGTAGGTTATGTAATCTTGCTTAACAAGCGTTTAGCTAGTATTAGGGCCGCTTAGAATCAGCGTTGCTAGGGTAGAGTAGCTTAACTAAATTAGCACGTTCTATTAGAAAACAAGCTGCGTATATAACTCCACACGCTTAGTTGCGCAACAACTATTATATTAAGAATATCTTAAATTTAGAGTTATTTATAATAGAAAGGAATAGTTAAAATTATAGTAATATATTTATTATACATTTAGATAATAAGTAGTAGTGTTAGCTTATAGTAAGGTAGGTAATAGGTCTACTAAGGTATAGTTAAGCTTTTAGTATTAGTTAGCGTAACTACGTCCTTGTTAGGGAGGCAGCAGTAGTAGTAGTAGTAGAGTTAGTTAGATTAGGTTAAAATTAGTTAGTTAAGCACTTTAATAGTTTGGTGGGTACGCCAAGAGAGAGCTAAGCTCTTAGTATTGGTTGGGTCAGCTGTGTCCTGGTAGTTGGCCCTCTATATTCCCAAGAAGGTGAACTAGCAGGTTAAACTCATTACTGGGACGCCCGTTCCAAGTATTAGAGCTTTCACGTGATCACTTTCCTTAGCTTCACTAGCGTGTCTGATGAAGCGCAATATTAACACCTCAACCATCTCTAAAAGGAGAAAGAAGGTTTCGCGCGAGATCCTCGAGATTTCAGAAAAGATTCCGCGATATCAACGTGCTGTTGCCGGGGTGGGCGTGCGACTGCTGTGTTGCTATTGTTGCTCGAGGCGGAGGCGAAGTTCTCAGGTGCTGGGTCCCCCAATTGCAGCGGCAGTGCGATGGTGTATGTGACTCAAAATCCAAAAAGGCAAGCTTTAGCTCTGAAAGCTGCGGAGTAAGGGAGAGTCATTGAGGGCTGTTACGTAATTGTAAAAGGTAAAGGTAAGTTTGCTGGCGCTGTTTGTCAACAACACGGAGTGGCGTAGCAAACAGGTGCACTAGAATGGCCTGAATAGCAGTCAACTACATTTTTCCGAAAGGCTTGGGAGAAGATCTGTATTTGTGGCAACATAGAGTATAGTTTAACGATTAATACATTTACAGAGGCTGGTGAACTTGGATCGCAGCTCAGCCAGCTCCGGCACTAGCATTGCATGGCAAAGCATGGAATGGAATGGCAGAGCTCACGGTAGCGTCATTCGCTTAGCTGTCTATAAGCCCTATCCTGGCTGGCCACGCTCCCCCAAGAATTGCCGCAACACTACGAGGGCGCGGGCGTTGGCGCTATCTTGGACACGCATGCCCATGTTTTGCTGTCATCAGAGTCAAAACTGCATACTCTATTATCAATGATCCAGAACTCGAAGGTGTTTGAGAACTCGTTCGAGGCGTTGCTTTCAGCCAACCGCAGTTGCTTGTGCTGTAGCTAGTGAAGGTCCATAGCCTTCCATCAGCAGTCATCACAGTTGACGTTAAAACATCAGTACAGACAGTTCAGTGTATTGATACTCTACGATAAGGAAATGAAAACAACCCTTACGGAACACTACACGTCATGTATGCGCAAATTCAACAAGTCCATCCCCAGAGATCAATTTGATCCCCAGCACCACTGTCGTACATTTACCTTCAAGCATCCGTTCTTGTTATCTCTGTTTCAAGCGCAACAATCTTCCGTGAATCCAGATTACCATCTGCAAGTCCTACTTCTACTACACATATCTCTACAGTGGCATCTAAAAAAACGCAGTGAGTAGGCACACGGAATGGGAGTATCTTGACTGTCGTAAACGGCCACCCATATACCAATATAACAGGTTCGGCGTTGTTGGAGTGGTGCCCCAAGTAATGGGCGGACTCCAACCTGTCATAAATACCGGGTGGAACATGTTGCAGGTCCGGTCACGAAACTATGCTCGCACGTCGTTTATGGATACCGAGTCAGTTCCCCATCCTGGTAAAACGAATAGGAGTTCTTCCAAGGCAAAAACCACAGTCAACCTGACTCCAGTGCTGCAGTGTCTATGTGGAAGCCTTGGGAGGAGTATGATTGGATGAGGAGGCCCGATTATGACGAAGACCTATCAATATACTGAATAGTGAGTACTAGCTTGATCCAAGGACTTCTGACCGCTGTAAGGAGCACTCTAACGAAACACTTTACTGTATAGCAGCATATAAGCGGAATCAGTCATAACAAGCGACCTGGTGTAGAGCTTTGTCAATGTTAAGATACCTATTAGATGGGTCGAGCTGCTTGAGGTCTAGTAAATCTTGTATCTAATATTCGCCCTCACCCTATACTTGCAGCATTGAAACCCCAAGATATCTCGAAATCTTTACATTCCTGTGAACCTCTGACTTCCTATTCTCATGTGGCATAATTTCTCAGGTATTCCCAACTGTTAGAATCTGTACTATTCAGCATGCAACGCCCAGTCCTACAACAACATTCTGCAAGTTCGATCCGCGAAAGACATTTGCTGAGAAGGTTCTAGACCTCCTTAATGCAGATTTGGTTTAGCTAACCCCAACCTGGTTCATGTCATGACAGCAGGGTAAGTCGTAGCCCTGATGGTCATAGGGAGCGGTGTAAGCGAGATTGACTCAAGTCTCCTATCATGCCGTGAGCTCACCATTGCTTACTAAAGATTACAGATTGTAACAGAGCTTGGAGGACTATACTTAAGTAATTAATTAATTCAATAAATGTCTATTTTTTCTATATAGAACGTGTTGTTCATATACAAAGGAAATGTGTAGGTTACGTGATCTCGCTAAACAAGCGTCCAGCAGGTATTAGGGCCGCTTAGAACCAGCGTTGCTAGGGTAGAGCAGCTCAACCTAATTAGCACGCTCTATTAGGAAATAAGCCCTATATCTAACTCTACACACTTAGTTACGCGACACATTGAATCCGAAAAGTCGTACTCGCACGTGGAAATCACCTGGGCGATGCCCCATTGAGGTTGACACCTCAAGAACAATTTTCATAATCTCGATTGTTATTTTCACAAAATCAACAGTCTACCAGATTTAATTTTAACACACAATTTGAGCGGTTGCAATCGTCATTTTTATTTCATATTACTTGTAAAGGCCCCAAAAGGCCGTCTAAGGAGATCGGAAGACACATTCCTGGCTCGGCTTAGAGTGCTCGATCGTTCAGCGCTATGGGATGGTACTCAAAACGCCGACAACTGCCTAATCCAAGTCGAATTTGAGCGATTGTTTGCAATTGGGATTGAACAGCGGTAATTAAGAGCATGTCCATAGCCTGTAGCTATCAATATCTAGTTTTTTTAGGTGGATTTGCCAGTTTCTTCAGCAGGGTAAATTTGTTTTACGTAGCGCATTGCGAATTTTGCTTTCATATATCTAAGTCTTAGGCACATTAAATAGAACTGAAATCTGAGCAAGAGGATCTCCATTCACTGTTGGATGGCAAGTAATGAGATCAGCAACTTATTAGCAGCAGCGCGCAAGTTGCTTCATAAAACTGTCCATCCGCTGGCAAGCCCACTAGATACTGCATCGTAAAATCTGTTATTGAAGTAGAATGTCAGCACATCACGTCCATTGATGGTGGCCATTACAACTCCATTCAAGAAGTCAGTCGAAGTTACACACAGTCACTGTGAATTGATTTCATCTAATATAGTTGATACCCAGAGCATCTTTTTCGGCATATTGAGAGTCTTTTTAAGGATTGAAGAGGGAATTGTCGAGATTCTCAAACTCCTTCAATGATTTACTGATGCCGGAACGCCAGTGTCCAGGCCATCAAAAACGGGTATAAACTCGGGCCTTTTGCTATTTACTCTCTTTTGCATTGCAGGTTCTCAGGCCGAAATGGTATGCCCTCTTCATCAGACAACACAGTGTAATGCGTACCTCAATCTGGTCACTAATGATGTCATCGTCACGTAGGTGTTTCTCTCCAGTGATTTCGAACGTCCATACTATCTTCAGGTTCTCCGTCACGCATTCCACATTTCCTTTCAGCAGTTGAGCCCGTGCTTCTCCGCTTGTTCAATCAGCCCCACCGCTCGCTGCGCCGGATAAACCCTGTACAAAACCCATTGAAATCCAGCTTTAGTCGCGGGTTATTTCTCGGATTCTTTTACATACTTAAGCATTGGACTTAATGTTTTCCTAGGCTCGCACCAGTTGGCTGCAAGCATAGAACGCGGTTCGAAAAACAAAAATTTTCAGTCAGTATTGTGTGCGCATGTTTTCTAGAATGCCACCTAAATTCTACTCACGACGCCCAAACTCTTCCACTGATGTCAATGTTTTGAGTGCAGCCAGTGCCTCATATGTCAGGGGATTCTGCACAAGATCAAATATCGCTCGAGTGTATCCCATATCCTTCTTTGCCTGCTCGTACTCCACCTCTAGTTGCCGAATAGCCTCCTTCTTCTCGGTCTGTTCCTCCATCGTAGACGTAAGGCTAGTATCAAGATCTTCAAGCTCCTTGAGTTTCAGCTCCTTCCTTGTTCTTTCTGCCATTGCAGCCCTTTCATCAATCTGAATATGCGCAGCCAGGAAGTGGAGGCCAGCGGTACTTAGCTTATTTGTAAATGCCTCTATTGCTCTTTGTTGGGCCAAGGCTTCGTCATAGAGTGTCTCAAGGTTTTCAAGATCCAGCTGTGCGGCATCAATGGCTTCGGTCAGCGACATTCCCAAAGGAACCATGCTGGATATCACAGCCTCGAGGTTGGTGATTTTGCACTCGACCGCTCCAAGAGCCTCGCCAGCTGTCTCGATCTTAGCTTTGAGTTCCACCCGTTGTACCGAAGAGTCGATCAGCCACTGCACGGCTGGGTTCATGCCTGATGTAAAATGGTGGAAATCGTTGAACCTGTTCTGGACATCTATCTTGGCTTCAGTAGCGGCGGTAGGCGGCTTGTGGGTTCGACGAAGCATCTCAGCGTTGCTGAACTCGCTGATATCGTGCTCGTCTAATCGAGGGAGGGTTATAGCTTCTTGGTCGTTGATCTCGTTGATCTCGTGGTCGTCTACCTGTGGGAGTGTTATGGCTTCTTCGTTGTTGGTGGTCTCTTCTGCGTCCTCATGCACTTGAAGCTCTTGTTCATGTAGACTGCCTTCTTCTTGGGAGGCACAACTCAGTCTACTCAGTGGCCCTGTGCACTCGGGCTGCGGCAGTAAGCTATTTCTCGCAGGTGCAGGACTGAACGCGGGGTCTATGGTTTCATCTGCTGGGAATTGCGGATTGTCCAAACGCCGGGGAAGTTCAACTTGGTCGTCTCGTGCATTGGCACGTGTACGCCTTCCGCTAATGCTAGTCTTGCGGCGCTTGCGCTGACCAGATAAAGAGTCAATAACAGCAGGCTCAACAATGCTTCTGTAGAAGTCATCCAAGTCTGAGCGAATGACGCGACGCTGACCTCCCTGCCGGAAGTACGGGCGGTCTGGAACGGTCGCTGTACGGAGCTTGATGCTTAGAAATCGCGGAAGGTGCTGTGTGAGGCTGTCAAGCTTGTAGCCAGTATTGGCGATCTTATTGAGCGTCTCGAGGAAGTCGCGCTTGGGCCAGTTGGGTAAAGGAACGTCGAGTTGCAGTGCCTCGCGTAGCTTTTGCAGTCAGCTTAGTAATGACGATGATGCAGAAGAAAGTCTTGCTACCTTTTCGACGGCGCCAGCTCCCCAGGACCGATTAAGGTTGGTGATGGCAGTAATGGCGCGGCTTGAACCAACGATAGCGTTGTCGTCAGGAACACCGTAGTGCTGTGCAAGGACGATGGGCGTAAAGCGATATGGAGAGAACCAGGCGGCAACGATATAGAAGTTTTCAATCTCACCTGGATTAGCCGTGGCTCGCAATGGTGCCAGCTGCTTCAAGTGTATCTGGAAGACTTTCTGGGCAGCTCTGGGTGACGGAGCAACCTCGAAAGCGTTGGCCAACGACGCTGTCACCGCATCGATTGGTGTCGCCATGACATGACATGCGATCGTAAAGGTAGAGACGAAGGTGGAAAAATAGTGCGAGAGTTAAAGCATAGGCAGTCATTGTTGTTCAAGTCTGGCAAGTGTGAAGGAAGGAGGCGCACTCACGCTACACGTTCAAGGCAGCAGTTGCAACGCCAACCCGGCGCAACAACGACGATACCTTATCCTCGGTATTAACCTAATCACGTGGAGATGAGCTCTTGAGGTTGAACCGCTCCCCCTTAGGTAGCTAAATGCTCTTTATTAACCCAATTATGTTATCTAAAATACTGTGTATAAGGTTATCTATAAGCTCCTCTATTTTACTACTAGTAGTCTTATCTTTATAAAAGGTAACATCTCTAATACGAACTACTTTAGTTATAGATAGTACCTATATAAAGTAAATATTTTAGAATAGGTAGTCTCCTTAGTAGCCTACCTATACTCTTAGGTCTAGCTTTTATAGCTATAACCTACCTTAGAGAGTATTACTTATAAGTGCAATTGCCTTACAGCTATAAGATGTTTTATTACTAAGCTATTAAAGTTATAGTTTAGTTAAGGATTGTAAATACTTCTAGGTTAGTTCTTAGGAGATAAGTGCAGTAATAGGAATAAAACACGGTAATTACCTAGGCTAAGTTCGTGATAATTAAAGGTGTACTAGAGAGTATAGAATAGACTATCTATTCTAAGTACAGGTTAAGAGTTCTAAATAATTAAATGTATTAATTAGGTAAAACTTTAGGTTAAACACAAACTATAAGAGTTATGTTCCTACTAGACTATATACTATATAAAATCTTAGAGCTTACTTATTAAATTATAAGCTCTCTTATACAAAGCTATAAATCTTACAAAGCTTATTATAAGCTGCGTAAGCTAGTTATATATGTTAATCCTTCTTACGCGCTAAGGTGTAAGCTTATAGATCTACTTATAAGCTAAGTTATATAATCTACTTTGTGTATTATTTGTTATTAGTTTATAGAGAGCCGCATCTAGTCCGTACTGAAATAATTAGCTGTAGAGGTCTAAGATTGTAATATAAGCGTACTATGCTACTAAGTAGGCTATCTATTATCTAACAAAAATTTACTTAAATTAGCTCTCTATATCTTAACAACAACTTAATTAATCTTTTTTTAAACTTAATATCAAAGCTATACTTGTATAAAAAAGTTTAAACTAAGTTTTTAAAAAGATAATATTTATAATAGAGAAGTTATAAGAAATATACCAAGAAATAGGAAGATTTTAACGTAGTTATAAGCAGTAAAAACAAAAATTAAAGTTTTAAATTTAGTCCTTTAAAACTATGTTAATAATATAGAATAAAAGATAATACTCTATAAAAAATTATTAGAAAATTCTATTAAAATATAGTTAAGATATAGTAACTGGATTATAGAAGTTTTTATAAAGATTTTACGTAGTTTCTCTACTAAAATAGCCTAATAAATTTTAAAACACGTTATTTCTAAAGCTGTACCTAGTTTATCCTTCTTCTTGCTAAAGTAACTTTTAGCTGCTCTGCTATACACGTAAAGAATACGTTTAATAGTAACCTTTATTTATTTTATATTTTTAGTAATTAGTTAGGTATATAGAGTACTACTCTTAGAAGCTTAAGCTATATTTATGTTAATAGGTTTCTATCTAGTCTTATAGTGCGTGCATTCTATTTAATTACACCCTCTAAGCGTTTAGTACATCTCTTTTATGCTTATTTGTTAAGTGCTTAGGGCTCTATTAAGATAAACTTAGCTGTGCACTAGCGTGCAACTTCTAGCTTTATTGTTATTATTTATCTATTACACTTTATTACCTTTATCTTAGTTTAGTATTACAGGAATAGGAATTATAAAAGGGTCTAGGTAAAGTAGATATATTATTTTAAATAATAATTATGCTAAAATTAAAAGTTGTTTAAAAAGCTAATATGTCTATTAGTTACTATTTATTATAAGTGTCTTGCCTTAGATTAGAGATATGTTTTATAGACTGTTAACTAACCTAGAGGCTTCTAGGCACTCTATGCATATAATGTTCGAGAGCGTTTAAACCTATCTATTAAGAATTAATCTAATTATATCTATCTGTCCCTATTTTCTATCCTATCTTACTCTCCTTAATTGTCTGCGTGTATTGTTCTTATAATCCAAATCCTTTATACTCCTCTTAGAACAGGAAGCTAATTAGCAGTAGAGGAGAATAATAAATTATCTATTTATAATAGCTATAGAACGTCGCTATATCTATTTTAATATAAGCAATGTGGATAAGCTACTCTCTTATAATAATTATAGTTAGGAGCTAGACACGCAACGTTGGAACAATATGCTTTAACTGTTACCTAAGCCTATAATGTTAGTTCTTAATCCTTACACTAGGGGAGAGTCTAACAAAATAACAGCAGGCATTATAACTGCAAATATTACTATGCTACCTGCTATATAATTAGCAATAGAAGCGTTATAGGCTTCTATCCTATAGTTCCTTTAAGCACTTAACAAAGCAGAACTATTAAGCGCTATAGAAAAGAAGATTAAAATTTATTAATATTAACTTAACTAGGCAGTAGAGTCCCTACAATAGATATATGTTCGATAGTTGCTATATAGGTACTGCCTAGCCTTTAATAGAACTAACAGGATTATAAAAGTTGTTAATAGTATTAAATCTTAGCTTAAGCTTAGTATAGATAAAAGCATCTATTAACCTAGTAGGTAGATAAGTAGATTAAAGATATAGATACAGTATTCTAGTACGTATAGGTATTAGAGGACTCTATTACCTAGACCTACTAGATTATAGGCACTATCTACTGTAGCATGCATTAGAAAGTAATTTAATAACCTATTAATAATGAATTTATTAAAACCTTAGCTAACCCCTACGTAGAGAAGAAGTTACTAGTTTAAGACCTAATCTTTACGTAGTATAAGAAAGAAAGTATTAAAGTTGTAACTAGAAAAGATTTAAGATTGTACTAGTTTAATTATGTCTTAGAGAAAAATAGTAGTTCTTAAACAGTATAGTAAGATACCTAGACAAAGTCTAATACGGTAACTTAGGAAATAATAATAAATAACGTTTAATACAATCTACTATGTAAGAGGGGTAACTAAATTCTAAGTAATACACAATGTAGCTAGTTATAGTTATTGTAAGATTCTAAGAAGTAACTTAATTAACAACGTTTAATATAAATTATAAGCGCTATATTCCTCTATACTATATACTAAGAATATATAAAAGGTACTTATTGTGTAAGAACTACTAATTATACTAATTACTAATTTTTATAAGCATTAATTATACTAATTATTACTTAGAGCTTTCTTATTAGTGTTACGTAACGTAACTCTGCCTAGTAAGAGTTGTATCTTATTTTATCCTTCTATATGTAATTACCTCTGTTAGTAATTCTTGCTATGCTGCTTAAGGGTGTAATTCTTGTTGAAACTCTTTGTGTTCTAAGGATTATAACACTATTCTCCTTCTATCTTAGGTTAGTCCCTTTATATAATTTTTATAACGTAGGCCCTTCTTTATTTAAATAAAAAGTTCTTAATAATAATAAAATAACTTTCTTAGTTAAAGATAGCCTGCTAATTATATCTTAGCAAATTTGTTTAATCTTTTAGAGAGACTATAGTTTAAAAGTGTTTAACCTATAAGAAGTATTAGCATGTATATAGAGTTTACGTTTGCTTAGGAAAGTATAGCAAGTGCCTAAAGCTTAGCTAGCGTTATAATATATGCGAAACGTAGTTAGAGTATACATAGCTTATAATAGAGGAAGGGAAGTTAAATAATTAAATAAAGAAAAGTTATAAATTATAGAGTAAAACGTTTAAGGCCTCTAGAACAGCAATAAGAGCTTCTAAAAAGACAATAGAATAGTTGTAGGTAGCATACGTGCGCAAAGAGCAGTTACGTTAGTAAATAGACTTATTAGATTGTTATGCTAAGGAGGTAATAACTTTAGAAAAGAAAAGCATAGCAGAGCTAGAGTTAGATAAGAGCACTGAAATGTTTAATAGTCTAACTAAGGGAATTATATTATAACCTAGTACCTAGAGTGCCTATAAGAACCTACTACTAGATTACTAGCTTGACATAAACGTAGCAGTGTCTAATTAGTCTACTGAAATTCCCTTAATATCTGCTAGTAGTTTAAAAGGTTTGTAAGTACTTCCTAAGTACTTCCTTAGTGTAGGTAACCTTATTATTTTACTAGATAATCTATGTCTAGTCTTTTTCTTTAATATGTTATTATTTTTTATACTAGCTACTTGTTTTAGTAGTCTGCCTAATTTTAAAAGTTATTTTAGATTAGTATTTTAGAGTTAGCTAGTTCTAATATAGAGTTATAAAACACTAGGTGTATCTATACATCTCTTAGAAGATTATATCTATAGTTTAATAGACCTGTTTGCTATAAAATAAAAAAAAATAGTCTAAATTTAACTATATTAAGTATCTTTCTTAGTAGCTGTGTACGTAGGTTTTTGTAAGGAGATAGACCCTATCCCTCTTCTTTAGCACATATCCTGTTTTTTATTCTTTATTAATATAAGAAATAGTTCTTAACTAATCTTTAGCGATTTTATTAAATAATTTTTAGTATACTTCTTTTAGTGCCTAAACTAAGGTTAGTACTAATGCTATAGCAGGCAGTTAAACATCAAAAACACTAACATTCTAAAAATCAGGACCTTCTAAAAAAAAGGCCTAATATAATTAGGATAACCTACTATACAACATCCTACAATAAACTAGAGCTACTTTAGTCTACACTAGGCGCTCTTACGCTAGCGAGATAGCAACTATAGCCTCTAATATGCCCCTACTAGATAGAAGGGGGCTAGCTAGAGAAAAGGGACATTAGTTACCCCTATAACAAACAACTTGCACTAATATTAGGCAGCTATATAGTGTAGCTATCTCTCTAACCTATAGTAGATTTGCTACAACTACTACCCTCTAAGGAGCTGTTTCTTTACGCATCCTAGACATTAAAAAAGCTAGTAACTGCTGCTACCTAATCTTTATAGTAGTAGCATCTGCCCTAGATGAATATATCTTACAATATAGAATCCTAGAGGAAAAGGCAATTACACTTCCTCTTTAGGAATTACTAGCAACTGCCCTCTAAAGCGCTCTAGAGGGTAAGAGAACCTAGGTAGGTAGTTTAATAACACCTGTATAAACGCTTCTAAGCTAACTTAGGTAGAAATTGCCTAGACCCTAAAAATCTAGAGTAGGAATATACCCCCTGCTAAGACTACGCATAGGCTACTACCTAACCTAAAATAGAGAGAAGAGAACAAGAAACCTAGTAAAGAGGATAAGAGAATTCTCCTCTAAATACTAGCTGCAGGCTAAATTTAAGAAGCATCTCCTTTTATAGTAAGAGAAGCAATTTATAAAGCTGTAAAACTCCTACTTATAGCAATTCTACAGGCTACACCTACCTAGACTAGGTAGGTAATTACAACTTTAACTAACAAAGCCTAGACCTAGCTCCTTAGCTAGGAAATAAAGGAAGTAATAATCTAAGCAGTAGAAGACATAGACGTAATTATCCTATATATATAGATAAACTACGCACTCTAAGGAGTCCTAAGCTTTATCTACTAACTAGATAGCATATTAAAACTAGTAAATATATAGATAGTAAATAAGGAGTCCTTTTCTTAGACTAGGGTCTAACTAACTAGCTACTAGATCTCTAGATATAGGCTAAACAAATTAGAGGTAGCAACCTAGATTGTATCCTTCCTAATAATAGTTAGTTATTTCTGCATCTTTAGAGTAAGTTACTCCTCTAAGGAAATATAAAAGAACCTACCTATACAACTACATAACCTAGGCTACTAGAGATACTACTAGGCGCATAAATGCTATAGGGACACTAGATACAACTACTATAGAGAGAGTTACTATATACTAAGGGCTAGTAGATAAGGAATACATAGTAAGTGTAAAGTGCATAAATTGCTATAGGTTACACCTAGTAGGGAATAAGAGCTGCCTAGCAGCACTAAGATAGGTAAATAAAAGCCTAGTAAGAATTTTAGGGGTAGAACTAAGGGCTATAAGGGCTATTACTAAGAGAGCAAGTAAGAGAACCTAAACAGACCTAACTAAACCTAGTAGCACTACCTCTAGCGCCCCTACAAGTTTCCTAACTACAACTCCTACCCTAGAAGGACTAGCCCCTACAGCAACTCCTACTAGAGACTCTTAGAGACTTAGAAGAGTAGTAAGAGCTACCTCTTTCTAGGCTGCAAGCTAAATAACTGTAATTAGCTAACTAGAACTAGAATCTACTACTAAGAGGGGGATACTAGGACCTCTAATATAGAAATAGATATTGTATATTTATACAGTATACTATAACTACAAAGCAGGACCTTAAAGTAATATAGGTAAATATAGCTAGGTAATTACCCTACTATATTGCCCTCTTACAGCTTACATTTAAAAAGTAAATAGATATAAAATATGTCTAGGAACTATACATAGTAAGAAATAACTATACCTTAATATATCTAGGCTACTCTGTGCTTGCACCTATAGAGTCTTAGGGGGCGCTAAACTTAAGCCCTATAGAACGTCCTAGGGTGCTTACCTATATACTTAAAGGCAGGGGAATACACGTGTAGATCCTCTACCTATGCATTAACAGAGACATCCTATAGATAGAAGTTAACTAGTATAGAATACTTAATATATACTAGGAACTAGAACTTATAAACATACTAGGATATATTATAGGAACAACCTCTAGCCCTAACACTCTAATAGGGGAGATTTTAACTATAAATATATTACCTTTTAACCTAACGCTACTCCTAGAGGTAGAGGTTAATACCTAGCCTACTAGGTAATATAAAATAATATAGACTATATTAGGGAACTAGGCATAGTAACCTATTAAGGGGCTATGTGCTTAACTTAACCTTCTCTAATATACTCTTTGCACACACAAAAATAGAGTACTACCTCTACTTAGGATCTAACTACGCTACGCTACTTACTATAATGCTATAGAAGAGTAGTAGAGCACTACTACTAAATAAATATTAGGTTCTAAGAAGCTAGCTTAGCTACTTTATAGAAGTAGTTAACCTAGCACTACTAGGCCTACTACCCCTTACAGCAACATGCACTACCTAGGATCTAGAGGCCTAGATACAGGCTATAACTAAGGCTATTACTAAAGTAATAGTATTAGTAGGTTACAAATATATAGAGGCAGGCAAGACTAAACTATAGTAGACTGTAGAGAATAAGACTGCTTATAGATTATATATAGATAGCATTAGAGGCCTATAGACAAGACTATTACTAGAAAGCTAGAACTTCCTTACTATTGTACGTAAAGCTAAGTACATTTATAAGCAGAATAGAATAGACTAACTAAACTCTAACTAGGCACTATATAAAGTTATTAGATAGTATAGACTTAGGCTAAACAAGTAGAACTCCCTAATCTAACAAATTAAGAGGGATATAACAAACCCTATAGAAAAAGCAGAGGCCTTATAAAAGAAAATACTAAACTAATTTAATTGCTCTAACAACCTACTAGAATAGAGTCCTAGTAACTTAAATTAACAAGCTATAGCCTAGAATATCTACATATCTCTAGAGGAAATTAAGAGGAATATAATAGGTATATAAAATATATCCCTTAGCATAGATAGTATTATAGTACGCTTGCTTAAGGCGTCCTAGCTCTCTATTATTAACTATCTCTATAGGATATATATCTACTGCCTATAATGTAGCTATTTCCTAACTACCTAGAAAATAGTAGAGGTAGCTATAATCCTAACACTAGGGAAAAAGATCCTAGCTCCCTGCAATCCTAGCAGCCTATTGCCTTACTCTTATGCCTAGGAAAAGGCCTTAAGAGAATTGTAGCAAAACAAATTACCTACACAGCTATAACCTACAAGATACTTAGCCTACAACATAGAGGTGCACTTTCCTACTAGGTAGCCTCTAACTTAGCAACTAGCTTTACGCACAACGTAGAATAAGCCTAGGCCCTAGGAAATTAGGTTTTAATAGTAACACTTAACGTACAAGGGGCATTTAATACGCTCCTATAGAACTAACTACTACACTAAATAGAAAACTAAGGATAGCTTACTACCCTTATTTATCTAGTACAAAGCTTTCTTATAGGAAGATAAATATAGGTTTATATAGGTATAGTAACTACGCCTTACTACACAGTCTCCTGTAGTATCCCCTAAGGCTTACTACTATTGTTCTAGTAAGTTGTGCTTAACCCGTTGGTATATAGAGGACAGAGGAGCTATATTGCTGTGCAAGAAACTACAGATATAGGTTACGCAGATAAGATATAAACTTTATTTCTTTGTAGTAGTATATAATAGTCTTAGAGGCTTTGTCTAAACTTCCTGTTATCCCTTTATATACTAGCGCCACTTACTAGCCTTAGCATCCTAAGTAACTGCTGAGGCAGTTACTCTGTGCACTAGCACAAACCTCCCCTACCTTAATAGTATAGCCCCCTTATGCTTATAGAGGAGAGGCTAGTAAGTAAAGTGTTATATAGGAAAATAAGCAATAGTAGAGTGTTGAATTAAAAGAGAAAAGGAATAAACAAAAAGAAACAAACAAAAGAAATAACTTCCTCTACTCCTTTATCTGTCCCTTGCCCTTATCCCTCTTTAGTTAACTACTTAACTAGGTAGCTAACTAAACACTAATATCTTAGCGAGTAGAACAAGTGTTGTATTAGCTAACAGCAGCAGTTCCTGCTAAACTAGATAATCTAGTAACAGCTGTTAACCTTGTTGCCTTTAAGGTCTTTAGAGTAGTAATAAATAGTGCTTATCTAACAATAAACTAGTGTCTATCCTAGCTACATCCTATCTAGTTAGAGAGTTAGGTTATATATTTACCTTAAAGAACATCTTAGACAGTGCTAAATCCCTGCTGTGTTCTCTATCCTACTTTTTAGCACTATCTAAGAACTTAGCTAGATGTAATAACCCTGTAAAATACAACTAGTTAGGGATATCTAAGTTAGTATCCTCCATGTATGCTCTTATCTCAGCTGTCTTAACCTATTCCTAGTGCTTCTTAACTATAGAAATGTTACTAGTATAAGTCTATTATATATAGGCTAGTAACTGCTTTAAATCTATTTAGTTTAGTATTTTATCTATTTTGTCTAGTACAGGGACTAAGTTATAGTAAGCCTAGCAGTAAATTGCTTTTAAGATCTATGACGTAAACTCTAGTAGAATATCCCTAGGAAAGGTATATAGTACTCCTCTGTATTAGTTAGCATACCTAGAAGAAGATAACAGACCTGCTTATAGTGCCTAGTAAGATGCAGTAATTTCTGTATAGCTACCTATCTCTAAAATCTCTATAGTGCTGTAGTCTTCTGTTTCTAGCATAAACTAAGGAAGAGCAGTAGGTTGCTGTTTCCTAGCTATTCTAGTAGAACTATAAGGGAGCAACAGGTTAGAGATTTGTACTTGCCCTACCTTATATAGATACTTCTTCTATTTACAACTAAGCTTGTCCTTAATTTCCTTAGGGTAATCCTAGTTATCCTTCTAACCCTTAATGTATCTATTCCTCTTATCTATACCCCTCTTCTGTTGCTATTTAAGGTATTTACCTACATAGTTATAGAACCTAGCAAGAGCAATAGTATAGTTCTCCTTATCTTTGTTATTAAAAGATACTAAGCCCTAGATTATTTGTATACCCCTACTGTTTGCGTAAGCATTAGCTAGGTTAAGGTCTACGTGTTTAAACGCTGTTTAGTTACTAGAGCTAGTGTACTTTATATAGTAGGGGTAAGAGATAAGGTTAGTCTAGTAACAAAGTAAGACATACAGAAGCTAGTAACCTACATCCCCTTAAATAAGTTGCTAGACTACTAAGTAGTACATTGTCCTACACTATCTAAGGTTACTATGTCTATTAATAGTATAGGTGTGCTAGTTGTATATATTAAAGCAATTATTTATAATTTCCTAAAGCTCCTTATCTCTAAACCCCTCTTAGAAGCAGTTAGCTATAATAGTTCCTTCTGCCTTAAACGTGTTTACTGTTTATTATAGAAAGAGAGTAGGATATCTATTAATAAACGCGTCCTAGTCTACCTTAAGACTAGTACTGTTTAGTTAATAGTAGTAGGATTAAAGGCTGTTAAGAGTGCCTAGGCCTCTAAGGTAATTCTGGAACAGTATGCAGGTTTGTATATTGCTGTGCTACATTCCCTATTTGTAAGGGTATAGGTATAGCATTATAAGCATGTTAACAGCAGTATACCTTAGCATTAATTAGACTAGAAGGCCTAGTTATCTAGCAATATATTTTAAGTAAGAGAAGTATACTCTATATTTACTAACCTTATAGTAAGCTATAATAGAACCCTTTATCCTTTAGCTCTTAGGTTCTAATTTAATACAACACTCTTAGACCTATATATAGAGCAGCTTTATCTTTTCTGCGTCCTTAAGAGTTCCTCTACTATACTTTTTACATAGTATAATAAGAGCTAACTTAGGATTTGTATATAGATAGCTCTTAGAGCCTTTAACCTCCTGCATAGCCTTAGAACTAATAGACTTGTCCTCTTAAGTAGATTAAGCTTTATTATTAGTAGGGAAGACAGCTCTCTTACTGCTAACATCCTTAAGAGAGCAGAATCTAGTACTATAAATAGTTAATTGCTCCTAGTATTATTTGTTGTTAGGGATAGCTATTACATTAGTAATAGAGACAGTTCCTTCTCTATAGCAAACAAGTTTGCTAGCTACTTCTTCCTGCTAGCGTGTGTGTCTAACTCTAAACTCTAATATAGCTGCTACTATCTAAGAGTCTAGTGCGTGTCTTTGCTAAACCAGGTTGCCCTAGGTTAGCTATATAATAAACTTGCCTATTAAGATGTTGTTAAGGTATAGTATATTAATACTATAGATAGACGTTATGTTATTAGAGGCAATAGCTTAAAGAGCAGCTGGCTATAACACATAGGTAGAGCCTAGTTACTCTTAGCTAGCTATTACTAGGGTTTAGGAGTCTAAGGCTATACTGTAAGTATAGTAATAGAGCTAGGTTACTTAATTAAATTAAATTTTTAAGTTTTGTTGTGTGTAGTAGGATAAAGAAGTAATAGAGTAGCAGAGTAAAAGTAGCAAGCTATTACTTGTAGCTATATTAAGTATCTGTTCTTCTTACTACTATTTTGCTACTTAATTATAGTAGGATTGCAGCAGCAGGGTAAAGTTTACGCTAGCGTTTTTTGCTTAACAGCTGCGCAGCTAATAGGAAGCTTTTAGGTGTAACTTACTAGCTTTTAGTTAGTTAGATTTTTTACTAGCGCTGCTAGTTATTCTTTAATAGCTATATAGGCAAACTATAGGGTTTTACTATTTCCCTACCTTATTAGTTATCTTATTAAGACATTTTTATAGTTAGAGACTAAGTCTCTCCTCCCCTCTACTTTTTTAAGCTAAGCAAAGCAGTGCTTAGCTTATGCTAGAGTCTCTGCTAGAGTTGCTGTTGTATTGCTTATATTGCGCCTTCTTGTATATTGTAAGTTTCCTTAGTTATATTACAACCTCTTAGTAACTACTAATAGTGTAGTCTAGTACAGAGATATTATCTTTCCTAATATCCCTAACTAGGTCTATGTACAATCTGTTCTAGGCTTCTTTATACTAGATCTTAATTAGACCTGCGTGCTTCTATATAATATCTTCTAGTTATTATTTAATAAATCTCTTAAGTCTCTAGCCTAGAATAGTATAAGGCATCTTAGATCTATCTAAGTCTTCTAGTAGAAAGGTGCTGCGCTCTATTACTATTTTCTCTTCTAAGACTTTGTATAGTCTAAGCTACCTACAGACAAGCTTTCTGTCTCTTAATATATCAATCTCCCTAACTAAATCCTATAATAAGACAAGGTTGCTAGTGCTAATGCTTTCTTTCCTAATTTCCTAATTGTTATTCTAGTATTCTTTCTTAGATACTTGCAGTTGTTTAGTAACACTAACAGCGTTGTTTAGAAACTAGTCCTAGAGATCTAATTGTATAGTATAGATTGCTAATAACTAAGACCTATCTATAACCTACTGGTATAGCAATATCTGCTAGGTAGGAATTGCTAAATCTGTAGGTAGAACTAGGTTCTGTCTAGTAACTAATTAATACGTAGAGTACCTGTTAGATTAAATAGAGACCCTATATACTAGCAGCACTGTTAGGAGGTTATCTACCTATAGTCTATAAAGTTTAGTAAGGGCATTAATAATTAGTTTATGTCCTCCTTTAACCTTCCCTATTGCCTAAAGGTTATATACTAAGGATTGTATTTACTAAATCCTATATATAACTGTAAGCTTTTTTTACTATATTAGCAATGTCTAGTCCTCTGTTAACTATAAGCCTCCTTATTATACTCTATTAGTAAATAATATCCTTATATAGGAATTTTATAATAGTAGCAGATTTGTTATTGTAGAGTAGCTAGGCCTCTACCTATCTACTAAGATATTCTCTAGCAATAACTATATACTAATAGCCTTAGCATAGAGGCATGTAGACAACGTTAGCTACTACTAATTCCTAGAGTGCGTAAGAGTATATTGTAGTTAGCATATCCTTTAATTATTTACTAGCCCTAAACTAGTACTCTAGTTAAGAAGATAGTGTAGTTTTAACCTTAGCATATATATAATCCTAGTAATATCTTTAGGCAAGTATAGAGTATAGTACGTTAACACCTCTATATCTAATTATTTAATATATTTCCTAAATTGCTGCAGTCCTAATGTTAGTATTATCTACTACTCTCCTAATAGCAACATTGCGTAATGTCTTATAGAATAGATATCTATCTTAAACAAAGTAGTTAAGAGCTCTCTTTTTCTATAAACGTAACTCCTTCCTAGATATTCTCTTAGGGATCTTTAGTGTCTAGAGGAATGTAGTAATTTGTTTAGATAATTCTAAGTATTTATCTCTAAGGATGCAGCTAGGGTGTCTCTGTAGGAGCAGAGACAATAATTCTACAATTGCTACTAGGTTGTTAATAAAATCCTTAACATCTAACTTAGGTTTGTCTAGACCTGTCTATCCTTTAGGCTTAGGGTATCTAGATAGAGCGTTTGCAACTACATTTCTTTTTCTAGAAATATGTTAAATTTCAAAATCCTAGAACAAGATAGCTGCTAGCTACCTATTTATTACTAAGCCTAGGATATCTGTTAAATAGCAATTAAGCTATACTATTAGTGTCTAGGCATCTATTTTAATAATAAAATGTACTCTATATAGCTATATCTAGAATTTCTTAAGAGCCTAGACAACTGCTTTACACTCTAGTTTAGTTAAGTGCTAGTTAGATTAAGCTTTTAACTAAAGTGTACTTTTAAATTAGCAAGAGTAACACTTGCTATCTAGACCTATTTATTCTAGACAAGCGCTAGCTCCCTTATTACTAGCGTCTACTAATATAAAGATAGTTAACCTGCTAGTATATAATATAGCTATTAGCGCTAGCACGCTTGTAATATAAGTCTTTAGAGCAGCTATAGCTAAGTGTTCTATATTTCCCTATTCCTATTCTGTATCTTTCTTTATAAGCTTAAATAGGGGTTTAGCAAGAATAGTAGATAATAGGACCTAGATATAATAGTAAACACAAATACCTACAAACATTAAGACTTCTTTTAGGTTTTAGCACTCTAGCTAGGCAGTAATTTTTGCTACTTTGTCTTAGCTAGGGAAGCAGCTATCTGCGCTAACTTTATAGCTAACTACAGTTAACCTATTATAACCCTAGTAGTATTTTATCCTAAATACTATAGCACTAGCTCTTTCTATATTAGCTAGGGCAGTATCTAGCTGCTGAATATGTTCTAGAACATAGCGTCTAACGCTAGGGAGTGATTCTTCTCTATTATAGTTAGTTTTTAGACCTCTACTAGTAATATTGTCTAGAAAGAGTAGAGTATTTAGCTAGTAATTCTTTAGTATCTTAATTATTATCCTTTAAAATACTGCTACTAAATTAGTAGCTCTCTAGACTAAGGTACATAACTAAAGTAGACTAACTAGTATTATTACTGCTGTTATATCTCTACTATCTTTGTAAAGCGTAATTTAGTTATATCCTAAGAAGAAGTCTATTAGTAACAGGATATTGCAGCCTGCGAACTTCTCTAAGAACTTGTCTACTATTAGTAGTGTTCTACCATCCCTAATTAACACCTTATTTATGTGCTATACGTTGTTAATAAACTAGAAAGAGCTAGCCTTTTTGCTATAAGGTGCTATAGGTTTCTATATTAACTATTGCATCTCTCTAGTGTTCCTCTACCTAAACGTTCTCGAAGCATCTTTACTAGCTCTCCCTCCTAGCTCCTTGCTACTAGGAATGCTTTAACCTGCTAGGCTTTGTAAGGTATAGTCTTAATATTATAGAGAGGTTTTACCTCCTTCTATATTTAGCCTAATTTAGAAAATATAAAGGTAATAGCTACTTCTCTATTTATATTTATTTTTATAAATAGTTCCTTTCTGTAGGGAAGAAGCGCCTTACTAAACTTCTAGCTCTTTAGTCTTTCTAGATTAAGTCTTATACCTCTTAGGAATGCTATATACCTTTGTTTAAATAGGTAATTAAAGGGTCTAATATCTAGAGGTTGCAAGCTATAGAAAAGTTATTATTCTTTAATTATAAGCTGCTTCTAGTCTTCTTAGCTAAGTTCTATTAGCTCTGTTACCCTTAGCTTAATAACTAGCCTAACTTTTACTTTTACTCTTTTATAAAGGTATTAACCTCTCTACTATCTTTTTCTACTAGCTTACTAGCTAATAATCTATATACTCTTGTTATTTTTCTAAAAGGCTTAGCTCTACTATTAACGTAGCAACGTCTTTATTAAGATCTATCTAGCTTTTATCTCCTCCTAAGGAAATCTACCTAACTACCTTATAATTGCTAGGGTTAAATATTCTTTAAGTAATATCTTTAATACTCTTGCTCTCCTTAGGATTAATAGTATAGAGGTAGCTGTATTCTACCTATACTAAGCAGCATAACTAGCTGTTAGAATTAAGGTTTTCTATACTATAGGCGCCTCCTGCCTTAATTAAGAGGGCCTCCTATCTTTTCCTATAGTAGATTCTACTAAAGTTAAGTAATAAGGAGCTAGATTAGACGCTATAAACGCAGTATTCCTTTAGCTATTATCTAATATAATGTAATAGGTAGAGCGTCTAAACATATTATATTTAATATCTATGCAAGAAGATGCACACTATAGAGTACTAAGTATTACTAACCTTATAAGGTTCTGCACTATCTAGGGGTAGGTAAGTGTAACTACTTTACTAATCTTAACTAGGACGTTCTATGCTGTGCTAATAAAGGAGTCTATACTCCTGTTAGCTATAATAACGCCCTGCTCCTTGCTAGGTATCTAGCTTATTTCATATAGACTAACCTAAGTGCCTATAATGTACTAAATTAAAGCAAGTTTATCTAGGCGCCTATATTAATAAGGCAGTTAACGCTGTAATTTCTAATCTGCGCCTAGCACGTTAGAAGGTTTAGGTAGATAACCCTCTCTAACCTAAGCTCTAACATTAACTTAGCAATATTATTAGGTAGGTCCTTATTATACTAACTATCTCTATCTCCTTCTACTATATAACAAAGCTAGACAGTGCATTCTAATACTAGGTTGTAAAATCTGCTGTTTGCTAGAGCAGATAGTAGGGCTAGCCCTGCTGTACAGTGCCTTACGCTAGCGTAGACCCTAGAATTTTTAAACTAATTAGAAGTTAGTAGGTTTAACCTATTATCTTCTAATTAGCCCTAGTATAAGGTTTAGCTAGTAGCTATATTAACGCTTCTGCCTATATCTAGCTCTAGTTATATCTTTCCTATAAGGTTCTATAGGAGAGTCCTAACTAATTCTTAGGAGACTAAATCTCCTATAGTAATTTCTCTTACTTCTTATAGTAAGATAGCTAAAGGAATCTTTAATAGCTTTAGGCGCAGAAGGCTAGCAAGCTCTTTATTATTTAGGCTTCCCCCTTAGGTTTTCTTTCCTCTAGGGATAGTTATAGGTATGTTCTCTATAACTCTTCCTTGCAGTAGTAGTCTAACAATAGGGTATAGATTATTATAGGGTCTGCTCTAGAACAGAATAGTAAAAGGGTCCTCTAGCACCTTAGTAACACTAGGCTAGAGGTCCCTTTAGACTTAATCTTCCCTTACTTAGCTATATAGCTACTCTATTAATCCTTTACTTAGTAGAGGGTTAGTATTAGATAATTACTTTTATATGTTTCTGCCTTACGTCTTATTAAGAACTTAGTTAACTAGTCTCTCTAATAGTTTTTATAACCTAGTAGCTGCGCTAACTAAGGACTTAGTAGAATAAGCTCTAAGGATAATATCTTAGCTATTAATATAATCTAGGCTTAGCACATCTATATAGTCTAGTCCTAGGAGTTTAAAGTTTCTTAGGGAAGACATAGAGTTAGGATAATACTAGCTGTTGCTAGTTGCTGTTAGTATGCTAATGCTAGCACCTTAATTTAGCTATTCTCTATTTTATGTAAATAATATTACCTATTAAGAGCTATATACTATCTATTTTAGTCTAGAGTCTATTCTACTAAATCTATAAGGTTTAACTAAAAAAGCTAGCTAGTCTAGGACATCCTAGGAAACCTTAAAATACTTAAGGATTTTCTATTTTAACTAGCTTAGTTAATAAGTTAGTAGAACTAAACCTAGGATAGCCTCTAGCTGCTTGTGTACTAGACTAAAGTAGTATATCCTCTTATTAATTTTAAAGTTGTAGTAGTAACTACACTATCCTATCCTAACTAGGGCCTAGTAGAGCTTATAGTCTTAAGATTTGTAATTTAGTTTGTTATATATAGTACAGGAACTGTTATACTCCTAGCCTTAGTAGTATAAAATACCTCTGTTAGGATCTACATTCCTCTAGGAATAGGAGACAAACAACCTGTTATTACGTTCTAAGACTTTGCCTGCCTTAGTAGTATATGCTACAAAGTTAGCATAGTTAGTTAGGTTATATAGGATTTCCTTAATCCTATTATTAGAATTTATAAGAGAGCTAACCTTAGTAAGAGATAGTTTCTAACTATCTATAGCCTTTATAAGCTTATTAACACTTTTACCTACCCCTAGAGGTAGAGAATTTCTAGACACTATCTTACCCTCTACAAGATGTCTCTTAGCCTAGTCTACTATATAGTAGTAATCTACTAGGTTTTTAGTACTATTTATTATGCATCTTACTTCCTTAGTCTAGCTATTATCCTTTATTAGTAACAAATCTTAGAGACCCTATTATTATTCCTAGACTCTTTTAATAAATTAATATATTAGTTCTAACTTAAATAAAGATTAATCCTTTATTGCTAGGCTGTTTAGTATATTAAATAGGACTAGATACTTATCTTCCTTAGGGAGGCCTAGAAAGAAGAAGTAACCCTCCTTAAGGGTTAAGATTTGTTTATTCTTCTAGTAGGCATTACTATATACTACAAAGTTAGTGTAGTAGTTAGAGAGTCCTAGAAAGGATTAAGCAGTCTCTTGCATATATATCTCTATAAAAGCTTAGGTACCTATTTTCTAAGAGGTGTCCTAGTCTCTCTAATGTCCTTTTATAGCTAGTTATAGTTTAATCTAGGCTCTCTCTAAGTATAGCTTTAACCTCTTTATAAAACTTTAATAGTAACTTTTATAGTAGTTAGGAAGGACCCTAACCTTTTACTAGTCTATAAGCCTCCTATTATTTGCTATTTAATTAAAGTTATCTAGGAATTTAGAGACCTCTTCTCTATTAAATAGGAGGTAATTAGCTCTTCCTCTTATAGGAACTAGGACCCTATCTTGTAATTAACTATCCTAAGATAGGTTACTAAGGCAGGACCCCTTAGGAGTTCTGTTAATTCCTAAGAGCAAAGGGACATATATAGACATAGTTTAAATATAGTAATAGTATTAGTTCTTAGGTACTTTTTCTTTTTTTTCTTTCTTCTTATTTCTTAGTTCTTAGAGTTTTATATACTCTTATAGAGCGTTAATTCCTAGGCGCATAAGCCCTAGGCTAGGACCCTATTAGCTAATAATATATTTAGCTAATAGTATAGCAGAAGAATTTTTTAGTATATCTATACAATCCTAAAATAGAAATAGCTATCTTGTATTGCTAGATAGGTATCTAGTAATTCTAGAGATATAGTTTCTTTTAGGGTTAAAATAATGCCTACTGTTAATACTAGTATTCTAACTAGAGTAACCTATAGACAGCTGCTATTTGTTACTTATGCCTAAGGCGTCTATTAGAGTGCTATAGTATAAGAGTAGCTGTATTATCTGTGTCTTTATTATCTATTACTTATATATAAGGCGTCTATTAGAGTGCTATAGTATAAGAGTAGCTGTATTATCTATATCTTTTGTTATTTGTTACTTATGCCTAAGGCGTCTATTAGAGTGCTGTAGTATAAGAGTAGCTGTATTATCTTTATCTTTAAACAATTAGTTCCCCTACATACTATACTATTGCCCCTAGTTAGGTTACTATTTTATTCTAGTAAGTTGTGCTTAACCTGTTAGTATGTAGAGGATAGAGGAGCTACATTACTATGCAAGAAACTATAGATACAGGTTACGTAGATAAGATATAAACTTTATTTCTTTGTAGTAGTATATAATAGTCTAGGAGGCTTTGTCTAAACTTCCTGTTATCCCTTTATATACTAGCGCTACTTACTAGCCTTAGCATCCTAAGTAACTGCCAAGGCAGTCACTCTGTGCACTAGCACACTATCTCTAGTGCTCTATATACTATATCTAGCTAAACTACTAAACTAAGATTAGAAACTACGCTTTAGATACGCTAATGATATATACATATACTAGGCCTCCCCTACACTCTTAGAAAACATATCCCTACTAAGCAATAATCTAAGAGACATCTATAACTAGAGGTCTAATAACAAAATTACTTTTACGCCTAAAAATTAGGAACTAATCTACCTAATAAGGAAAAGAGGAGACCTAAGCCCTCTAATTATAATAGAAGATACCTAAATTAACCTAGTACCTATAATATAAAACAGAACACAGAGAGTCCTACGCTAGCTTGGCGTTTAGTTTAACTAACAGCTTACCTTCTAGAGGCACGTTATAGAAAGGGCTGCTATAGCTGCAAAAGTAGTCTAACACCTTTATAGGCTAATAAATATAGCAGATAGGCCTCCTCTAGAGTATATAAGGAAAGCTGTTATAACCTACGTCCTACTAGCTCTAATATACAGCGCTAAAGTATAGTATAAAAGGAAAAGGCAAGTAAGGAT
This sequence comes from Ascochyta koolunga, assembly GCA_026119515.1. Lineage (NCBI taxonomy): Eukaryota > Fungi > Ascomycota > Dothideomycetes > Pleosporales > Didymellaceae > Ascochyta > Ascochyta koolunga. The sequence continues at coordinate 2,845,285 of JANLCG010000001.1, read as the reverse complement.
AAATAGAATAGAAGTTAGAACCTAGACATAATAGGACATTACTATAATAAATAGAGTCCTTAAAAGTGCTGTAAGAATAGTGTTACTAGCGTAGTGTACTACACTAAACGCTATTATACTAAGAGAGGTAGGAGTCCTGCCTGCAGAAGTAGCAATAGCAGAGGTACATTAGCGCTTTGCTATGCACCTACAGACAATAGATAGTAACTACCCTCTTACTAGCTAGGTAAAAGCATAATATAGACAACGTAGGCGTAATAAAGGAAAGCTGCTACTATAAATATAGGTATAGAGAGCCTACTAAGCCCCCTAGCTATACTAAGACTAGAGCTAGCAGGCCCCTACTATACTAGAGGATGCTGCACTAACCTAATAGAGGGACAAACTAAGAAAGAGGGCGCAATTACTTTTAAGGAATAGTAGCATAAGGTAACTTATAGAGAGGTTTTAGTATTCTCTAATAGAATAGAATAATATATAGTAGGTAATAGGGTAGTAGTGTATAGCTACGCTATATATTAAGGGAAAATGCTTATAACAATAGGTAGGGAAAGCTTAACCTACTATTGCATATCTTTAATATAGAGGCTATAGGAGCGTTAGTAGGACTTTAACACGCTCTATAACTACTATACTAGTGCACAGAGTAACTGCCTTAGCAGTTACTTAGGATGCTAAGGCTAGTAAGTAGCGCTAGTATATAAAGGGATAACAGGAAGTTTAGACAAAGCCTCTAAGACTATTATATACTACTATAAAGAAATAAAGTTTATATCTTATCTGTATAACCTATATCTGTAGTTTCTTGCACAGCAATGTAGCTCCTCTATCCTCTACATACTAATAGGTTAAGTACAACTCTCTAGAACAAAATAGTAACCTAACTAGGGGTAATAGTAAAGTATGTAGGGGAACTAATTGTTAAAAGATATAGATAATACAGCTATTCTTATACTACAGCACTCTAATAGAAGCCTTAGGCATAAGTAACAAATAATAAAGATATAGATAATACAGCTACTCTTATACTACAGCACTCTAATAGACGCCTTAGGCATAAGTAACAAATAGTAGCTGTCTATAGGTTACTCTAGTTAGAACGCTAGTATTAACAGTAGGCATTATTTTAACTCTAAAAGAAACTATATCTCTAGAATTACTAGATAGCTATCTAGCAATACAAGATAGCTATTTCTATTTTAGGATTGTATAGATATACTAAAAAATTCTTCTGCTATACTATTAGCTAAATATATTATTAGCTAATAGGATTCTAGCCTAGGGCTTATACGCCTAGGAATTAACGCTCTATAAGAGTATATAAAACTCTAAGAACTAAGGAAAAATAGGAAAGAAAAAAAAGTACTATAAGAACTAATACTATTACTATATCTAGACTATGTCTATATACATCTCTTTGCTCTTAGGAATTAATAGAACTCCTAAGGAGTCCTGCCTTAGTAACCTATCTTAGGATAGTTAATTACAAGATAGGGTCCTAGTTCCTATAAGAGGAAGAGCTAATTACCTCCTATTTAATAGAGAAGAGGTCTCTAAATTCCTAGATAACTTTAATTAAATAGCAAATAATAGGAGGCTTATAGACTAGCAAAAGGTTAGAGTCCTTCCTAACTACTATAAAAGTTACTATTAAAGTTTTATAAAGAGGTTAAAGCTATACTTAGAGAGAGCCTAGATTAAACTATAACTAGCTATAAAAGGACATTAGAGAGACTAGGACACCTCTTAGAAAATAGGTACCTAAGCTTTTATAGAGATATATATGCAAGAGACTGCTTAATCCTTTCTAGGACTCTCTAACTACTACACTAACTTTGTAGTATATAGTAATGCCTACTAGAAGAATAAACAAATCTTAACCCTTAAGGAGGGTTACTTCTTCTTTCTAGGCCTCCCTAAGGAAGATAAGTATCTAGTCCTATTTAATATACTAAACAGCCTAGCAATAAAGGATTAATCTTTATTTAAGTTAGAACTAATATATTAATTTATTAAAAGAGTCTAGGAATAATAATAGGGTCTCTAAGATTTGTTACTAATAAAGGATAATAGCTAGACTAAGGAAGTAAGATGCATAATAAATAGTACTAAAAACCTAGTAGATTACTACTATATAGTAGACTAGGCTAAGAGACATCTTGTAGAGGGTAAGATAGTGTCTAGAAATTCTCTACCTCTAGGGGTAGGTAAAAGTGTTAATAAGCTTATAAAGGCTATAGATAGTTAGAAACTATCTCTTACTAAGGTTAGCTCTCTTATAAATTCTAATAATAGGATTAAGGAAATCCTATATAACCTAACTAACTATGCTAACTTTGTAGCATATACTACTAAGGCAGGCAAAGTCTTAGAACGTAATAACAGGTTGTTTGTCTCCTATTCCTAGAGGAATGTAGATCCTAACAGAGGTATTTTATACTACTAAGGCTAGGAGTATAACAGTTCCTGTACTATATATAACAAACTAAATTACAAATCTTAAGACTATAAGCTCTACTAGGCCCTAGTTAGGATAGGATAGTGTAGTTACTACTATAACTTTAAAATTAATAAGAGGATATACTACTTTAGTCTAGTACATAAGCAGCTAGAGGCTATCCTAGGTTTAGTTCTACTAACTTATTAACTAAGCTAGTTAAAATAGAAAATCCTTAAGTATTTTAAGGTTTCCTAGGATGTCCTAGACTAGCTAGCTTTTTTAGTTAAACCTTATAGATTTAGTAGAATAGACTCTAGACTAAAATAGATAGTATATAGCTCTTAATAGGTAATATTATTTACATAAAATAGAGAATAGCTAAATTAAGGTGCTAGCATTAGCATACTAACAGCAACTAGCAACAGCTAGTATTATCCTAACTCTATGTCTTCCCTAAGAAACTTTAAACTCCTAGGACTAGACTATATAGATGTGCTAAGCCTAGATTATATTAACAGCTAAGATATTATCCTTAGAGCTTATTCTACTAAGTCCTTAGTTAGCGCAGCTACTAGGTTATAAAAACTATTAGAGAGACTAGTTAACTAAGTTCTTAATAAGACGTAAGGCAGAAACATATAAAAGTAATTATCTAATACTAACCCTCTACTAAGTAAAGGATTAATAGAGTAGCTATATAGCTAAGTAAGGGAAGATTAAGTCTAAAGGGACCTCTAGCCTAGTGTTACTAAGGTGCTAGAGGACCCTTTTACTATTCTGTTCTAGAGCAGACCCTATAATAATCTATACCCTATTGTTAGACTACTACTGCAAGGAAGAGTTATAGAGAACATACCTATAACTATCCCTAGAGGAAAGAAAACCTAAGGGGGAAGCCTAAATAATAAAGAGCTTGCTAGCCTTCTGCGCCTAAAGCTATTAAAGATTCCTTTAGCTATCTTACTATAAGAAGTAAGAGAAATTACTGTAGGAGATTTAGTCTCCTAAGAATTAGTTAGGACTCTCCTATAGAACCTTATAGGAAAGATATAACTAGAGCTAGATATAGGCAGAAGCGTTAATATAGCTACTAGCTAAACCTTATACTAGGGCTAATTAGAAGATAATAGGTTAAACCTACTAACTTCTAATTAGTTTAAAAATTCTAGGGTCTACGCTAGCGTAAGGCACTGTACAGCAGGGCTAGCCCTACTATCTGCTCTAGCAAACAGCAGATTTTACAACCTAGTATTAGAATGCACTGTCTAGCTTTGTTATATAGTAGAAGGAGATAGAGATAGTTAGTATAATAAGGACCTACCTAATAATATTGCTAAGTTAATGTTAGAGCTTAGGTTAGAGAGGGTTATCTACCTAAACCTTCTAACGTGCTAGGCGCAGATTAGAAATTACAGCGTTAACTGCCTTATTAATATAGGCGCCTAGATAAACTTGCTTTAATTTAGTACATTATAGGCACTTAGGTTAGTCTATAAGGAAATAAGCTAGATACCTAGCAAGGAGCAGGGCGTTATTATAGCTAACAGGAGTATAGACTCCTTTATTAGCACAGCATAGAACGTCCTAGTTAAGATTAGTAAAGTAGTTACACTTACCTACCCCTAGATAGTGCAGAACCTTATAAGGTTAGTAATACTTAGTACTCTATAGTGTGCATCTTCTTGCATAGATATTAAATATAATATGTTTAGACGCTCTACCTATTACATTATATTAGATAATAGCTAAAGGAATACTGCGTTTATAGCGTCTAATCTAGCTCCTTATTACTTAACTTTAGTAGAATCTACTATAGGAAAAGATAGGAGGCCCTCTTAATTAAGGCAGGAGGCGCCTATAGTATAGAAAACCTTAATTCTAACAGCTAGTTATGCTGCTTAGTATAGGTAGAATACAGCTACCTCTATACTATTAATCCTAAGGAGAGCAAGAGTATTAAAGATATTACTTAAAGAATATTTAACCCTAGCAATTATAAGGTAGTTAGGTAGATTTCCTTAGGAGGAGATAAAAGCTAGATAGATCTTAATAAAGACGTTGCTACGTTAATAGTAGAGCTAAGCCTTTTAGAAAAATAACAAGAGTATATAGATTATTAGCTAGTAAGCTAGTAGAAAAAGATAGTAGAGAGGTTAATACCTTTTATAAAAGAGTAAAAGTAAAAGTTAGGCTAGTTATTAAGCTAAGGGTAACAGAGCTAATAGAACTTAGCTAAGAAGACTAGAAGCAGCTTATAATTAAAGAATAATAACTTTTCTATAGCTTGCAACCTCTAGATATTAGACCCTTTAATTACCTATTTAAACAAAGGTATATAGCATTCCTAAGAGGTATAAGACTTAATCTAGAAAGACTAAAGAGCTAGAAGTTTAGTAAGGCGCTTCTTCCCTACAGAAAGGAACTATTTATAAAAATAAATATAAATAGAGAAGTAGCTATTACCTTTATATTTTCTAAATTAGGCTAAATATAGAAGGAGGTAAAACCTCTCTATAATATTAAGACTATACCTTACAAAGCCTAGCAGGTTAAAGCATTCCTAGTAGCAAGGAGCTAGGAAGAAGAGCTAGTAAAGATGCTTCTAGAACGTTTAGAGAGAGGAACACTAGAGAGATGCAAAAGTTAATATAGAAACCTATAGCACCTTGTAGCAAAGAAGGCTAGCTCTTTCTAATTTATTAATAACGTATAGTATATAAACAAGGTGTTAATTATAGATGCTAGAATACTACTAACAGTAGACAAGTTCTTATAGAAGTTTGCAGGCTACAAAATCCTGTTACTAATAGACTTCTTCTTAGGATATAACTAAATTACCCTTTATAAAGATAGTAGAGATATAATAGTAGTAATAATATTAGTTAGTCTACTTTAGTTATATACCTTAGTCTAGGGAGCTACTAATTTAGTAGCAGTATTTTAAAGGACAATAATTAAGATACTAAAGGATTACTAGCTAAACACCCTACACTTTCTAGATAATATTACTAGTAGAGGTCTAAAAACTAACTATAATAGAGAAGAATTACTCCCTAGCGTTAGACGCTATGTTCTAGAATATATTTAGCAGCTAGATGCCGCCCTAGCTAATATAGAAAGCGCTAGTGCTACAGTATTAGAGATAAAATACTACTAGGGTTATAATAGGTTAAATGTAGTTAGCTACAAAGTTAGCGTAGATAGCTACTTCCCTAGCTAAGATAAAGTAGCAAAAATTACTACCTAGCTAGAGTACAAAAACCTAAAAGAAGTCTAAATGTTTGTAGGCATTTGTGTTTACTATTGTATCTAGGTCCTATAATTTACTATTCTTGTTAAACCCCTATTTAAGCTTATAAAGAAAGATACAGAATAGAAATAGGGAAACGTAGAATACTAAGCTATAACTACTCTAAAGAATTATATTATAAGCGCGCTAGCGCTAATAGCTATATTATACACTAGTAGGTTAACTATCTTTATATTAGTAGACGCTAGCAATAAGTAAGCTAGCGCTTGTCTAGAACAGATAGGTCTAGATAGCAAGTGTTACCCTTGCTAATTTTAAAGTACACTCTAGTTAAAAGCTAAATCTAACTAGCACTTAACTAAACTAGAGTGTAAAGCAGTTGTCTAGGCTCTTAAGAAATTCTAGATATAGCTATATAGAGTACATTTTATTATTAAAATAGATGCCTAGACACTAATAGTATAGCTTAATTGCTCTTTAACAGACATCCTAGGCTTAGTAATAAATAGGTAGCTAGCAGCTATCCTACTCTAGGACTTTAAAATTTAATATATTCCTAGAAAGAGAAATATAGTTACAGACACTCTTTCTAGATACCCTAAGCCTAAAGGATAGATAGGTCTAGACAAACCTAAGTTAGATATTAAGGATTTTATTAACAACCTAGTAGCAACAGCAGAATTATTGTCTCTACTCCTATAGAGATGCTCTAGCTGCATCCTTAGGGACAAATACTTAGAATTATCTAAATAAATTACTATATTCCTCTAGACACTAAAGATCCCTAAGGGGATGTCTAGGAAGGAGTTACATTTATAGAAAAAGAGAGCTCTTAACTACTTTGTTTAAGATAGATATCTATTCTATAAGACATTACGCAATGTTGCTATTAGGAGAGTAGTAGATAATACTAACATTAGGACTGTAGTAATTTAGGAAATACATTAAATAATTAGATATAGAGGTGTTAACGTAGTATACTCTATGCTTACCTAAATATATTACTAGGATTATATACATACTAAGGTTAAAACTACACTATCTTCTTAACTAGAGTGCTAGTTTAGGACTAGTAAATAATTAAAGGATATGCTAACTATAATATACTCCTAAGCACTCTAGGAATTAGTAGCAGCTAACGTTGTCTACATGCCTCTATGCTAAGGCTATTAGTACATAATTATTACTAGAGAATATCTTAGCAGATAGGTAGAGGCCTAGCTACTCTACAATAACAAATCTGCTACTGTTGCAAAATTCCTGTATAAAGATATTATTTACTAATAGAGTATAACAAGGAGGCTTATAGTTAACAGAGGACTAGACTTTACTAATATAGTAAAAAAGCTTGCAGTTACATATAGGATTTAGTAAATATAATCCTTAGTATAAAACTGTTAGGCAATAGGGAAGGTTAAAGGAGGACATAAACTAATTATTAATACCCTTGCTAAACTTTATAGACTATAGGTAGACAACCTACTAACAGTGCTACTAGCAGACAGGGTCTCTATTTAATCTAATAGGTACTCTAAGTATTAATTAGTTACTAGATAGAACCTAGTTCTACCTACATATTTAGTAATTCCTACCTAGCAGACATTGCTATACTAGTAGGTTTTAGATAGGTCTTAGTTATTAGCAATCTGTGCTATGTAATTAGATCTCTAGGACTAGTTTTAAAGGATGCTGTTAGTGTTACTAAACAACTGCAAGCATCTAAGAATGAATACTAAGATAATAATTAGGAAATTAGGAAAGAAAGTATTAGCACTAGCAATCCTGTCTTATTATAGGATTTAGTTAGGGAGATTAATATATTAAGAAATAGAAAGCTTACCTATAGGTAGCTTAGACTATACAAAGTCTTAGAAGAGAAAATAGTAATAGAGCGCAGCACCTTCCTACTAGAAGACTTAGATAGATCTAAGATACCTTACACTGTTCTAAGCTAGACACTTAAGAGATTTATTAAATAATAAATAGAAGATATTATATAGAAGCACGCAGGTCTAATTAAGATCTAGGATAAAGAAACCTAGAACAGATTGTACATAGACCTAGTTAGGGATATTAGGAAAGATAATATCTCTGTACTAGACTGTACTATTAGTAGTTACTAAGAGGTTGTAATATAACTAAGGAAACTTATAGTATATAAGAGAGCGCAATATAAGCAATACAATAGTAACTCTAGCAGAGACTCTAACATAAGCTAAACACTATATTGCTTAGCTTAACAAAGCAGGAGAGAGAAGAGACTTAGTCTCTAACTATAAAAATGTCTTAATAAGACAACTAATATAGCAGGGAAATAGTAAAACCTAAGAGATTGCCTACATAGCTATTAAAGAACAAGCAGCAGCGCTAGTAGAAAATCTAACTAACTAGAAGCTAGTAAGTTACACCTAAAAGCTTCCTATTAGCTGCGCAGCTGTTAAGCAGAGAACGCTAGCGCGAACTTTACCTTGCTAATATAATCCTACTATAATTAAGTAGTAAAACAGTAGTAAGAAGAATAGACACTTAATATAGCTATAAGTAATAGCTTGCTACTTTTACTCTACTACTCTATTACTCCTCTACTCTACTACACACAACAAAACTTAAAAAATAAATTTAATTAAGCAACCTAGCTCTATTAGTACACTTACACTATAGCCTTAGACTCCTAAGCCCTAGTAATAGCTAGCTAAGAGCAACTAGGCTCTGTCTAATTGTTATAGCTAGCTGCTCTTTAAGCTATTACCTCTAATAACATAATGTCTATCTATAGTATTAGTATGCTATACCTTAATAACATCTTAATAGGTAAGTTTATTACATAGCTAACCTAGGATAACCTAGTTTAACAAAGACACGCACTACACTCTTTAATAGCAGCTGCTATATTAGAGTTTAACAAAGCTACTATAATAATACACCTTGTATTATTAGTTATAGATTAGACACTAAACCTAATTGCATAATATAGAGGGGCTACACAGTTTAGGAGTAAATACCCTACTATTACTACAGCTACAAACTATACCTAAAATAGAATATAGGAGTTAAGTAGCGTGTTAACACGTAGTAAATTACTGCCTAGAGGAAAGATACTTATAAGTAACATTATTACGCCTTATAGCCCTGCCTCTAGTATAGAGCACAGTTGCTTAACTAACATTGCATACTGCATAGCAAGACTAGGTTCTATATACCTAGCTAAGTTTATTAACTCTACTATGTACTAAAGACTTTATACACCCTATTGCAAGCAAGATAAGTATATTAACTCTTTAGACTAGGGTATAGCTTATAAGGGAATATAGCTGTTTAAATAAGATATTTAGTCCTTTATTAGTAACTCTAATTACAACAGCTACCCTCTCCTTAAGCTCCTTAGAGGTATTTTAGATTTACCTAACCTATATACTAATATAAAGAAATACACAGTTTACCTTATAGATAGTAGTAACAACTAAAAAAGTTCTAGCAAGCTGCTCTTTAGCACTAGAAGACTATGCCTCTAGTAAGAATATTTAACTAAGAAGGAAAAACAACTTACTATCTAGTTATAGAACAAATAACACAGGAGTTAACTATAGCTAGTAGGCTTACAAAACACAGTAATAGAATACTTCTGCCTATTAACTCTATCTTAAGAGATACACCTTCTAGACTTAGGACAATTAGCCTAAGCCTAGGACTAGGGCAAGCATTAATACTAGTAGAAGGGGCATCTGCAGTGCAAACTGCTGGCAGCTCCAGCTAACTACTAGAGGGGTCCTCCCTTACTCTATCAAGACTAATAAGAGTGTAATTAGGTGTTACTACTTATATTTAAAACACTAGAACAACTAGCAAAGGAACCCTTAAGAGTGCCTAAGAGGAAGAGGACAACTTACTTACTAACCTTAACCCTAGAGAGGTTAACAGGTTAGCCTAAGAGCTTAGAGTTAGACACACACACTAGCAGGAAGAAGTAGCTAGCAAACTTGTTTATTATAGAGAAGGAACTATCTCTATTACTAATATAACAGCTGTCCCTAACAATAAACAATACTAGGAGTAATTAACTATTTATAGTACTAGATTCTGCTCTCTTAAGGATGTTAGCAGTAAGAGAGCTATCTTCCCTACTAATAATAAAGCTTAATCTACTTAAGAGGATAAGTCTATTAGTTCTAAGGCTATGCAGGAGGTTAAAGGCTCTAAGAGCTGTCTATGTGTAAACCCTAAGTTAGTTCTTGTTATGCTATGTAAAAAGCATAGCAGAGAAACTCTTAAGGACACAGATAAGATAAAGCTGCTCTATATATAGGTCTAAGAGTGTTATATTAAATTAGAACCTAAGAGCTAAAGGATAAAGGGTTCTATAATAGCTTACTATAAGGTTAGTAAACATAGGATATACTTCTCTTACTTAAAATATATTACTAGACAACTAGGTCTTCTAGTCTAATTAATGCTAAGGTATACTACTATTAACATGCTTATAATGCTATACCTATACCCTTACAAATAGGGAATGTAGCACAGCAATATACAAACCCGTATACTATTCTAGAATTACCTTAAAGGACTAGGCACTCTTAACAGCCCTTAATCCTACTACTATTAACTAAACAGTACTAGTCTTAAGGTAGACTAGGACGCGTTTATTAATAGATATCCTACCCTCTTTCTATAATGTATTGTAAACACGTTTAAGGCAGAAGGAACTATTATAGCTAACTACTTCTAAGAGGGGTTTAGAGATAAGGAGCTTTAGGAAATTATAAATAATTACTTTAATATATATAACTAGCACACCTATACTATTAATAGACATAGTAACCTTAGATAGTATAGGGTAATATACTACTTAGTAGTCTAGCAATTTATTTAAGGGGATGTAGGTTACTAGCTTCTATATTTCTTACTTTGTTGCTAGACTAACCTTATCTCTTACCCCTACTATACAAAGTATACTAGCCCTAGTAACTAAATATTATTTAAACTTATTAACCTTAACCTAGCTAATGCTTACGCAAATAGCAGTAGTGTATAAATAATCTAGGGCTTAGTGTCTTTTAATAACAAAGATAAGAAGAACTACACTATTGCTCTTGCTAGGTTCTATAACTATATAGGCGAATACCTTAAATAGCAATAGAAGAGGGGTATAGATAACAGGAATAGATACATTAAGGTTTAGAAGGATAACTAGGACTACCTAAAGGAAATTAAAGATAAGTTTAGTTATAAATAGAAGAAGTATCTATATAAGGTAGGGCAAGTATAAATCTCTAACCTGTTGCTCCCTTATTAGTCTACTAGACTAGCTATAAAATAGTAACGTACTACTCTTCCTTAGTTTATGCTTATAATAGAAGACTACAGCACTATAGAGATTCTAGAGATAGGTAGCTATGCAGAAATTGCTGCATCTTACTAGGTACTATAAGCAGGTCTGTTATCTCCTTCTAGGCACACTAACTAATATAGAGGAGTACTATATGCCTTTCCTAGGGATATTCTACTAGGGTTTACGTTATAGATCTTAAAAGCAATTTACTGCCAGGCTTACTATAACATAGTCCCTGTACTAGACAAAATAGATAAAAACTAAACTAGATAGATTTAAAGCAGTTACTAGCTTATATATAATAGACTTGTACTAGTAACATTTCTATAGTTAAGAAGCACTAGGAATAGGTTAAGCTAGCTAAGATAAGAGCATACAAGGAGGATACTAACTTAGATATCCCTAACTAGTTGTATTTTACAGGGTTATTACATCTAGCTAAGTTCTTAGATAGTGCTAAAAAGTAGGATAGAGAACACAGTAGGGATTTAGTACTGTCTAAGATGTTCTCTAAGATAAATATAGAACCTAACTCTCTAACTAGATAAGATATAGCTAGGGTAGACGCTAGTTTATTATTAGATAAGTACTATCTATTACTAACTCTAAAGACCTTAAAAACAACTAGGTTAACAGCTATTGCTAGATTATCTAGTTTAGCAGGAACTGCTGCTGTTAGCTAATACAACACTTGTTCTACTTGCTAAGATGTTAGTGTTTAGTTAGCTACCTAGTTAAGTAGTTAACTAAAGAAGGATAAGGGCAAGGGACAGATAAAGGAGTAGAGGAAGGTGTTTCTTTTGTTTGTTTCTTTTGTTTATTCCTTTTCTCTTTTGATTTAATACTCTACTCTTGCTTATTTTCCTATGTAACACTTTACTTACTAGCCTCTCCTCTATAAGCACAAGGGGGCTGTGCTATTAAGGTAGGGGAGGTTTATGCCAGTGTATAGAGTAACTGCCTTAGCAGTTACTTTAGATGCTAAGGCTAGTAAGTAGTGCTAGTATATAAAGGGATAATAGGAAGTTTAGACAAAGCCTCTAAGACTATTATATACTACTATAAAGAAATAAAGTTTATATTATATCTGCGTAACCTGTATCTATAGTTTCTTGCACTGTAATATAGCTTCTCTGTCCTCTACATACTAATAGGTTAAGCTTAACTATCTAGAATACTACCTATCTAAAAGGACTAGATCTAGATGTGCGTAGACAGCACGTCTATTATTTAGGATCTAAGGGGTAACGCCCCTCTCTCCTTATAATAGGCTTTCTTACTATGCTATAGAGCTATAGAAGTCTTTAATATATACATACGTTAGACTCTAGGCTACAGCAGTATAGCAGGGAATAAACTAGCTAATAAACTAGCAGACTAAGCTACTAAGGATACTATAACCCTAAGAGGCCTAGCTAGATCTCCTATAGTCTTAGGTATAAAGAGTATTATACACAAAAGCAACTAACAAGAGGAAGCCTTCTAGTAGAGCAATAACTTAAAGCTACTGTCCTAGCAGTACTATAATTAAAACTTAGGGTACACCTTAAAGAAGGCGCCTCTAACCCTCTCTCTAACTAGGCCTATCTTAGTAAGACTAATAGCTAAATAAATAGTATATAGGGACTTCTAATAGTAATACTAAAAGTTTTACTATAAAAATGCAAATGTCCTATATAGATATAGGCAAACAAAATCCCTAGAGCATATAGTACTCTGCTAAAAGGCTAGACTTAAGTTTAACAAATAGCTATAGAAAGGTTACTCTTCCCCTACTAGTAGGCAAGAGGAACAGGTATACCTAAGGGAACTAATAAGCTCCCTAGAAGACTTTACGCACTGCCTAGCGCTTACAGCCTTCTACACAAGCATATGCCTAAGGTAGAGAAAAGGCCCTAGTAAATAGGGCAGCAGAAGGAAAGAAAGCAGCTATTGTGGAAGAGAGGTAGAGCAACCCGTTAGCATGTAGGGAGTAGGAAGAGGAAGGAAGTATATATAGTAGTAAGTAGTAGATTGGTATGTTATTGTGGTTAATAGTAGTAGTAGTGGTAGTGGTGGTGGTAAGGAGTGTTGGGCAGATGGATTGATCTTATATAACTAGCATCTGGGTGTCTGCCAAGGCAGCTACCCTGTGCACCGGCACATACCTCCCCACCCTTAACAGCATGGCCCTATCATGCTGCTCTAAGATAGCCTATAATAATCCTAATACTAACTCTTATACTAACTCTGATCCTAGTCCTAATACTAAACTAACGCTGATACTGGTCCTAATATTGGTCCTAATAACTCTGATACTAATGCTAATGCTGACAATGATACTGGCTAGGTAGAGTGCTGAAAGGGGTGCTAAAAGTGGTGGCAAGGTAGATACCAAGAGACTGGGTACTGGATAGGGTGACAGATAGTCACTATCAGAGACTGATAGGGGTGCTGGAGGAGGTGACCCACGGATGGTCACCTATTGATACTGAGACTGAGAGTGCTGAAGGAGGTGACCCACGGATGGTCACCTATCGATACTGACTGAGAGCTGAGACTGAGAGTGGCCCACAGATGGCCACCCATTGATACTGAGACTGAGAGTGATGAAGGAGGTGACCCACAGATGGTCACCTATCGATACTGAGACTGAGAGTGGCCCACAGATGGCCACCCATTGATACTGAGACTGAGTGCTGGAGGAGGTGACCCACGGATGGTCACCTATCGATACTGAGACTGAGAGTGGCCCACAGATGGTCACCTATCGATATGGAGACTGAGAGTGACCCACAGATGGTCACTATCAGAGACTAATAGGGGTGCTAAGCCCCCTCCCCTAGCTTATTTGAGCCTGAGGTATCTAGGCTATCCAGACTATCTGGTAGGGTTGAGGTATCTAGGCTATCTGGACTATCTGGTAGGGTTGAGGTATCTAGGCTATCTGGGCTATCTGGGCTATCTGGGCTATCTAGGCCATCCAGCAGGACTAAGGTGAGGTATTGAGGTGATACTGATAGCAGTAACAAATACCTCTGTCTGGTAGTAGTACTGGTACTAGAACTTAGGAGTGACCCCCTACATGCTATACTGTTGCCCCCTGGTTAGGTTACTATTTTGTGGAAGAGAGGTAGAGCAACCTGTTAGCATGTAGGGGGTAGGAAGAGGAAGGAAGTATATATAGTAGTAAGTAGTAGATTAGTATGTTATTGTAGTTAATAGTAGTAGTAGTAGTAGTAGTAGTGGTAAGGAGTGTTAGGCAGATGGATTGATCTTATATACCTAGCATCTAGGTGTCTGCTAAGGCAGCTACCCTGTGCACTGGCACACTATATACGCCTAGCAACCCTATAGGGCTATACCTTCTACTAAAAATAATAGGCAAAGCTAAACTACATAACAGTAAAATACAGTAGACCTAGCTACCTTATTTTACAAGAGCCTAGGAAACTAAAACGCAGACGCACTATAAAATATTAGCATTAACAATTAAATATAGGGATAAGTAACTCTAATTAAGGCCTGCTATAGCCCTAGAGACGCTATTCCCTCCCCCTCTTAGTAGTTAAAGACGTAAACACAAGGCAGCTACCTATAACAGACCTAGCTACTCTGTTCTATAGGAGCCTAGGGTACTAAAAACGTAGACGTGCTAGGGAATACCAGCTAAAACTACTAAGGGTAGAGAAGAGATAGCAACTAGAACAGCTAGGTAGTTACCTACTAAACACCCTAGGGAGATAGGCAGTTACCTGCTAAACCCCTAGGACTACAGGTAGTTACCTACTAAACCTACTAGGAATATAGGCAGTTACCTACTAAACCCCCTAGAACCTACAATAGCAAGAGCTTAAAATTGTTAATATTAAATAAAGTAGTATAGGGTCGCCCTAGGCTCACCTAGGCTTACCTAATACCTTTCCCCTAGCCCCTTATATAAGCTCTAAGTACCTTTAGGCATAATTATTGCGTTGCAGAGTTCCTGCAGTAGAAAAATTATTATAGGTTAGTTTTTTGTATAGGAATCTAGGGAGACCTACGCAGCACTATATAAACTATATACCTTTTTTCTATATTATACACTTAATTAATTTGTTAGTAGGTTTTAACTTGCTAGTAGGTTAATTTAATTTGCTAGTTGCTTTTAACTTGCTAGTAGGTTTAAGTAATTTACTAATAGGTTTTAACTTGCTAGTAAGTTAAAGCAATTTGCTAGTAGCTTTTCCCTTGCTAGTAAGTAGAATTATTTTTACTAGTAGGTTTTTAAATTATGTTGTTAGTAGGTTTCTAATAGATAGGAAACCTCTACATCTATAAGTAGTTTACACTACTGCGTACTTAAGCATCTTAGCTGTTTTTGCCTCTAGAGGCACTAAACAATTATATAATACTCTAATAAATGTTTCTAGTAAATAGCTAGTCTAGACGTTAATTAAAACAAATAAATAAATAAACAAAAGTAACAGTAGAGCAGTATAGGCAGCGGCAGTAGCAGCAGCAATAGCAGCAGTAGCAGCAGCAATAGCAGTAGTAGCACTAGTAACTGCTTAAGGAGCAGGCAAAGCTGTAACTATAGGCGCAGGCATAGGCGTAAGCATAAATGTAGGCAAGGATGCAGGTAAGGGCATAGACGTAGGCGTAGGCAAGCAGGCAGTAGGCAGGTAGCTAGCTTAAATAGTAGTAAGGGTAGTAGAGTTAATAGTAATGCGCTTGCAGTGCTAAGCTTAAATTTATTTCTATTCCTAATTTAGTAAAACCTCTAAATAGAGCTAGGAAATAGTAAATAGTAATATTAATTAGACAACGTCTAATAAAAGAAATAATTATCTATAGAGAGTTAAGACGTGTAAAGAAACAATTTAGTATACTTATAAGTAAATTAATTTATATAACTAGAGAGATAGAGAAATTAAATAGGTAGAACGCTTATATAGGTAGTAATTAGGTTAGTAAATATAAAACTACTTAATAATAGTCCTTACGCTAACTCTTAGTATATAAAAAGTACTTAACCTAGAAAGTACTTAATCTAACTGTAACTAAGTAGCTTAGTAGCTATCTATAGGCTTAAAAGATTTAGTAGTTAAAATAAGCACCTAAGCTAGTAATAAAATACTTGTAATAATAGCCTAAAATTAATAAAAGTCTCTAGAAGAGGAAGAGCGCCTAGAGTACGCTGCAGGTACGTAACAAACTTAGATATCTAGAGAGGAAAATCTAGGATTAGAGGCCTATAATAAGTAATAACACGCTCTAAGTATAGCGCTTCCTAATATAGGATAAACTAGGGGTGTATTGTGCAAATAAGCGCGTAGAGTTATATACGCAGCTTGTTTTCTAATAGAGCATGCTAATTTAGTTAAGCTGCTCTACTCTAGCAACGCTAGTTCTAAGCAGCCCTAATACTAGCTAAACACTTGTCTAGTATAATTATGTAACCTACTTATTTCCTTTATATATATAAATAACACGTTTTATAAAGAAAAGACAGAGACTAATTAAATTAATTTATTTCTTAAATATAGTTATCTAAGCTCTGTTACAGCTACTCTCCTTAGTAGTAGAGCAGCCCTAATAGATACTAAAGTTGTTCCTACGTACGCTAGAACTATTATAGTAAAAGAAAACTTTAGTAAATACGTTAACTATACTATAAAGAGCGTTCTCTAACTATATTATAAGGCACGTAACGCTAGCACAGCACTAGAACTACGTAAGAGACAGCTGCGTATTATAGGAATTCCCTCTTCTCCTTCTTAAGACACTATCTTAGCTACACCTTAGGTTACCTCTAGGCTTAGGCTAGTGCACCTCTAAGATAACTAAGTATATATTTTATTTAAACCTGTAGGACTTACGCCTTAAGGATTTGTCTACCTCTTATCTATTAATATAAACCCCTTTTTGCTCCTAAAGGTAGCCTATCTATCCTGCGTATCTCTACCTGCCTATAGTAACCTTACAATTTAAATTCTTTATACTCCCTTTTAATAAAGGCAGTAAGTCTATTACACAGGATTAATTACTAGCTACCTCTATAATAGCTAGAGGAGTACGCACCTAATAGGTTGCAACTATTAACATTAAACAGTATCCTATCTGCAATAACCCTAGGGAGAAACTAGAGATACTGTAAGGTTCTAGTTATAGGCAATAGTACTTGCTTCACACTAGGGATAGATAGTAGAGGGATAGCTATAGGTATATTTAATAACAAGAATAATACTTCTCTCCCTAAAGATAGCAAGCAGCGCAGGTTTTGTGCAGCTTTGCTAAGGGCGAGACTAATACCAACTAAGGATAGCTCTAGAACACTACAACACCAAACAATTCTATCGCAGGTTGTTACAGAACCTCCCCCTCTAGCTGCTATCCCTAGCAGCAACCTTGTATAGCCTTAATAAAAACCTCACCTTAAAGGGAGGAAAAAGAGTGTCTATAGGTAGGTAGTTAGGGCTTCCTATAGGCGTGCTTTGTGCGTAGTGCCTACGTGTTGTAATTATTACAGATACGCCTTATATTTGTTATAATTTTAAGGTAAAAGCATTGCTATGCGCACTGTTACCTAATTTTTAGCTTAGCAGCCTAGCAGGTAGTAAAACCTCTTCCCTTCGCTCTTCCTTAACACTACAACAACAATACTTTTACGCGCGTTTTTTACACGCTCCTTACTCCTAGCATAGTTTACTACCCTAACCCTAAGTTTATTAAGAAGTCCTACCTTTAAAACTAATAGCTGTTTACGTTCCCTAATGCTAACAAGCGTGCAGACTACATTACTATAGTAGAGACTTACCTGCGCTGCGCGCAGAACATTTTAAAGCAGAAGAAGAACTGCAAGAAGCCTAAGCACTACTGCTATAAGCATTATATAAAGGGAAATTAAGGTGGCTGTACTAAGGTAAGGTAGACAGGAGCACGCTGCAGGTGCGCCTTAGCTAATCTATGCAGGTGCCTGCTGCGCTTAACAGCTGCTTAAATTGCCTTATCTATTTGCGCTGCTGCTACAATGCTGCTATTACTACTGCTGCTATCCCTCGCACTAATATAGCTGTAATTAACTAAGGCACCTAGCTTACGCGTTGCCAGCGCTAGTTTAACTTAGAGCTTGCTAACTACTACTGCATTACAGCCTACACTAGCACACCTATAGGTGTTGCTACCTAGGTGCTAACAACTTCTCCCTAATTCCTAGGTCTAATCCTAGTAGAGCAGCGCTGCATTGCGTCTGCTCTTAAGCAGCTTGTAGGGCACGTGGCTCACATAGTAAGTTCGCTCCTTTAACGCGTCTAGGGCGCATGCTAACCTCTTCTTAGGGTGGTAGTAGTAGTAATAATAATAATAATGCTGATAATAATTCTGTAGCTAGTAATAGTAGTGCTAGTAGTAATAGTAGTAGTAAGGATAGTAGAGATAGTAGTAAAGATAGTAAGGATAATAAAGATAGTAAGGATAATAAAGATAGTAGAGACAAGTAGGTAGTTGTTAGCAGTTAAGGCGCAGCTAGCGTAGGGTTAAGGCGCGCGTAGTGCGCAGCATTAAAAAGGGTTTTCTTCTTATATAATAGTAGGCCTAAGGCTAGTAAATTAGATTGCTCCTTGCGTGCAATAATAGCGCGCTTAAGATAATCTTAATGTTCTTTTTGTGCGTAAGGATCTCTAACCTAATTTATACTCCTAGATAGCATTATCTATGTTTTTAAAGTCTAATGCTAGGGTCTATATGTCCTAGGTCTCATTATAGCCTTTCTAGCAGAGTAGGTACTCTAGTTAGCCTCTCCTTGTTTATTTCCCTAGGATCTTTTCTACCTCCTATACTTCTTCACCTTCTAGGGTCACCTCTAGTAGGTAGGTATTATCTTCCCCTCTAGTCCTAGGTTTCTATTGTTCTAGTAGTAATACGTAGAAGACGTTATAAATACAATATAATAGTAGGAGGAATAGGCAGTATGCCTACGTTCTAATTGCTTCCTAGATTTAGAATAGGCTAATAAACTTGCTAGAGAGTTTCTTGCTTAGTTAGTAGGCTAGGTTAATGTTCTTAGTACTAAGTAACACTAAATCGCCTAAGTAGAAGACTTTGTTCTTATGTTTCTTGTTGTAGTACTAGGTCTAGTACTCTCGTGCTTTTTCTAAGTGCTCTACTAGCGTTGCTTGTGCGCTGTACAGTTGCTTCACCCTTTAAACTGCATCTAGTACCTCCCCCTCAGGCCTACTATCTGCAGGAGGCTTAGTAAGTAGTAGGTGTTTACTATATACAGCATAGAAGGGAGTTGTTTTAGTAGATTTGTGCACTAAGTTATTATAAGCAAACTATACAGTTAGTAGTAGCTTCGCCTAGTTCTCTTAGGACTCTAAGATAAACATCTAAAGATACTACTTAAGCGTTTGATTCTAGCGTTTAGTTTGCCTATTAGTTTGCAGATAGAAGGCTGTGCTAAGCCTGCGCTTTACCTGTAGTTAGTAGCAGATTTCTATCTAAAATGCAGAGGTAAAGATAGTTCCCCTATCTAATACAATACCCTTTTATATCCTATACTTAAGTATAACATGTGTAAAGTAGGCTTCTGCAAACTACTTTGCATCCTATGTCTTTAACGCAGGTAGATAGAGTACTATCTTAGAGAAGCAGCATATAATTACAAGGATCGCATTAAAGGCGCAACCTAAGGAATCCTTAGCTAGGAGTAAGCTAGTAATAAAGTCTAGTGTAACTTCTTTAAAGATTTCCTTTAGTGTAGGCAATAGTAATAGCGTCCTATACTTGCTATGCCTTAGAGCTTTGCTCCTTTAGCAGATAGCACAAGTTCTTACATATTCCTAGACGTCTTAACTAAGGGTTAGCTAGTAGTAGGCTCTCCTAATTAGCTTAAGCGTCCTACGTGCGCTAAAATAGCCTACTATACGCATGTTATAGTTCTAGAACAAAATCTCTTGCCTAATAGCTAGTTCCTCTAGAACATACATTCTACTATTATATCTTAGGACTTTGTTTTTGTCTAAGCGCTATACCTGCGCTCTACTACGTCTTTAAGTGCTATCCTTACTTATTAAGCTTGCAATCTAACCCTAAGCAAAGGCGTCCCTTTATTATAGTTAGTGCAAGGTTTTAACAAGCAATTAAGACTCTACTATTGCAGGTTTACTACTAACTAGTACCCTAGCTAGTAAGCGTAGCACGTATAGCATGCATTCTATAGCGCCAGCAGTAGGGACCTTCCTAGTTCTGCAAACTGTAGCAACGTGCGTCTTACACGTGCCTAACAAGCTTAGCTTATTTATAGATCTACTTGCTCCACTAGCTATATCTATTACTAACAATTTGTTCTGCAAGGTAGGCAATAATTAGGTTAGTAACAGGTTCTCCTGTTCGTAATCTACCCTTCTAGAGGGGCTATCTACAGGGTTTGTTTTGCCTAGACAGTGTTCTACCTCAAAATCAAAAGCCCCTAGGTACATAGCCTATCTAGCTTGCTACAGGTTTAGCTTTTATGCAGCGCGTATACTGCGCAGGTTGTTATAGTTACTTAGCACCTATATAGTGTGCTGTGTGCCTTTAAGGTAATGCCTCTACTACTTAAAGCTATATACTATAGCAAGTAGCTCTAGGTTATAGACCTTATAATTTAGCTTAGCAGCTTGTAGCTTTCAAGAGGTAAAGGCAACTAGGTGCTACTGCTTATCTTTAAAGAGTTAGGAGAGTATGCCTAATATAGCAAATGTAGACGCATCTATCTCTACTTAGATAGGGAGCGCAGCATTAAAATAGCGCAAGATAGGCGCGCTTAAGAAGCAGGTCTTTAGCCCTTTAAATAAGCAGTTTGCAGCTTTATTCTATTACTAGTCTTAGTTTTTCTTTAACAATTCTATAAGAGGAGCTGTTTCTCTAGCGTATCCTTTAACAAAACGCTAATAGAAGTTAGCAAACCCTAGAAAGGATTGCAACTCTTTAACGTTAGTAGGCTGCGGCTATTAGGTAATAGTGCTTACCTAAGCTAGATTAGCGCATACACTACGCGTATTAATAATAAAACTAAGGAAGTGTACTATGTCTAATGCAAATGTGCATTTCTACAAGTTAATAAATAGTTCTGCCTTGCATAGGGACTAAAGTACTAAGCGTACAGCGCGCTAGTAAAGCGCAATATTGTTGCTCCCTATATAGATAAGGATATTATCTAGGTAAACCACATAGATATAGTTTAAGTGCTTAATTAGGGCCTTATTAATATAGGCCTAGAAACTTGCAGGAGCATTAGTTAGCCTAAATAGCATTACTAGGTACTTAAAGTAACTATATTAGGTCCTAAAGGCAGTTTTCCACTTATCCCCTGCTTTAATCCTTAGCTAATAATAGGCGTTGCGAAGGTCTAGGGTTGTGTAATAACGTGCGCCTAACAGGCAGTCTAGTGTCTCTCTAATTAGTAGGAGTGGGCAACAATTGTTTACAGTAACAGCATTAAGACCTCTATAATCTACACAGAGGCAGAGTGTCCTATCTTTCTTAGGAACAAAAAGTATAGGTGCTCCTGCAGGGCTTGTGCTGTGCCTAATCTACCTATTACTTAGCGCTTGTTCTAAGTATTTACGTAGCAGCTTTAGCTTGCGTAAAGAGAGGTTGTAGAGCAGTCTATATAGAGGTTCTTTCCCTTCTATAAGTAGGATTGCATAGTCTAAAGATTTAAAGCTAGGTAGAGTAGTAGCAGCTTCCTTGCTAAATACATTAACGTAATCTACTAAAGCGTCTAGGATGTAAAGTTCCTGCGCTATATGTGCTTTGTAGATGTAGGCATTGCATTCTAAATCAACGCTAGTAGCTTGCAATACTCCTAAAAGGAGGGGATTAGAGTTAGCTTCTTTAAACTCTATAGAGGTAACTAGCTAGATACTAGCTATAGTGTATCCCTAATGCTAGGATTATAATCTATAATCTAGATAGATGTGTTCTTGTTAGAGGAAAGGGTTCCCTAACAGTAAGGGAGTTCCTTCCTTATTAACTCTATACACAGTAGTAGACACACAACGCTTAACGCCTATATTATTAGTTAATTGTATCTACAGCGCATATACAGCGTACGTGCTTTAGCGCTGCGTACTAATCTATCCTAGGCGTAGGAGTTCTGCCTCCTTAATAGGTAGCAGGTCTATTTCTATAGCAATCCTTTAGCTAATCAAGCTTACATCTGCCTAAGGGTTAAGAATAACCTGTAATTGTTATTCTAGCGTTGCCTCCTAGATGCGTTACACGTGTGCTTTATGCCTAGTAAAATATGTACTAGGGTGCGCCTTACTATCCCTAGGTAGCTAGTAAGGCTTAGCCTTTTCCTGTCTAGTTAATTTAAACTAGGATCTAGTTAGAGTTAGAGTTAGAGTTAGAGTTGCTGCTTTAACATTTGTTAGCATAGTAGCTAGTCTTATTACACTTAAAGCAGGTAACGCTACTCTTGTTATATAGGCCTTTGTTAGTAGAGGCATTGTCTCCTTGCTTTTGCCCCTTGTGCCTCTAGGTACCCTTGTAGCGTGTGCTAGGTGTGTAAGTTAGTAATAAACAGCGCAGGTTGCGCTTAAGTGTAGAGCCTAACGCTACTAGGTCTTTGCGTGTAGCTAGTACCTAATAGTAATTAGTAATTGCCCTTTGTAATTCTGGCTAAAGCTTAGAGAATAAGTGTTAGACCCTCTATTCTTTAGTATAGGGGGTAAGTTAATCCTCTAAGACCTCTAAGTAGGTTGCAAAAGCGCAGACTGTTTAGTCCTTCTGCTGCATAGCTTAAGCGTAAGCTATAGCTAATTCTAAGGTGTAGTTTATAGGATTAGAGAGTAAGTCTAGTAAGTACTATTTAAAGTACCCCTAGCTAGGTGTCTCTTCTTGTGCTCTAAACGTGCGCTTAAAGTGCGTGTACTAAAGCTCCCTTAGGTCCCCTAACAGGTACTGCATTGCCTAGAGTATCCTATCTTTAGGGTTGCTAAACTCTTATAGTAACAGTTAGAAGGCTATCTTGCAGGAGCAGAAGAACTTGCAATGTTCTTTAAGATTCTTTCCCCTGTATTTAGCTAGGTCTTTAGGTTTAAGCGCGCTTTGTAGGTTAAGGTGTAAGCGTTGTAGATACGTCCTGCTTGTGCGTACTAGCCCTTAAGGTCCCCTTAATAGTCTCTACTGTACTTAGAGCAGTGTAGTTCCCTATACCCTCTAGTTGTGCAATCTTAGCTTTAAGTAAGCGTAGGCGCTGTAAGGCCTAAAGCTTATTACGTTAGCGTTTAGCAGCTTAAATACGCTCTTAAAGCGTTAGAGGTGCGCTTATTATAGGAGTTAGGATCTCTTTGTTAATTGAAGAAATCCTACTAGAGTCGTCCTCCTGCTAGGTTTAAGATAAGGGTGGTTAGATCTCTCTTATAGGTGCCCCCTGACTGTTCGTTTAAGTAGTTAGAGCTATCCCTAGACTATTAGATTAACAAAGTATTATTATGTAAGGTTCTAGTTATAGGCAATAGTACTTGCTTCACACTAGGGATAGATAGTAGAGGGATGGCTATAGGTATATTTAATGACAAGAATAATACTTCTCTCCCCTAAAGATGGCAAGCAGCGCGGGTTTTGTGCAGCTTTGCCAAGGGCGAGACTAATACCAACTAAGGATAGCTCTAGAACACCACAACACTAAACAATTCTATCGCAGGTCGTTACAGATACACTAAGATAATGCAGGCAATACTGCAACCCCCTAGTAGTTAGCGTTAGAAGATATATTAATCTATATTAGCAAGACAATAAACAACTAAGAGTAAACCCCTACTAAGATAAATACCTTAACACTACCTGTGTAATAGAAGTAAAAGGATAGCATAGAGTCCTACAACGTCCTATAGCTAGCAGTTAACTAATTACTAACTGCTCTTAACAAAGCTAAACTAGCAGGATTCCTAACTACTAAAATTAAAATTTGCTAACGCTAGTTTATATAAGCAGTAGAGATCCTACAATAGACACAAACTAGGAACATCCTAGGCTAGAGCTGCCTAGCATTTAACAAGGCTAGCTAACTAATCTAAGTAACAAATAGCATCTAACCTAAGCCCTACCTAGGCATAGATACCTATTGTTAGGATTGCTAACTCTAATAGTTCCCTACAAGGCTAGTATAGCCTAATTAAGGAACAGGGGTAGCGTAACTATATAACACAAGTAAATCACTCTACTCCTTTAGTAGCGATTTGTCTATCCTTAACCTATAATACTATCCTCTACCTTCTAATGCTTAATAGCGTGCCACCTCTATAAAAAGAGGTCCTAACACCTATCCCCTAACTAAATAATAAGAATACAAATAGGTTAAGGATATAGATATAGCCTTTTAGTACATCTAAGTATAAAAAGACTCTATTACCTAAACCTACTAGATTATAAGGATTATCTTATCTAGTATATACTAAGAACTAATTAATTAATATATTAATAAAGGTAGTATATAAACGTAGGCAGACCTCTAAGTAGAGAAAGAGTACTTAGTACAAGACCTAGTCTTTACCTACTATAATAACTACCTTAAGTTCTTTAACTACACCTAGCTAGAAACTAAGTTAGTAAGCTAATTCTTAATAAAGTTTAATAAATAAGAAGCTTTACTCCTATGTAATATCTAAGAGTTAAATAATAGCTCTAATAACTATAAATTTAAGATAGCCTTTGTGTAGAATTATTGCCTTAAATAATTACGCAGAGAAATTTAACAAAACAGGAGCCTAGAGTATATTTATTAGTAACTAGAGTATAAGAGAGCTCTCTATAACGTAGAAATAGTAGTAGGTTTTAGCTCTTAGCTAGCTTATAAAGCGTTGTTATAGAAGCCTATTAGTAGACGCTATAAGTATAGACTAACATTACTACCTAGAACTAATATAAAAGATAATATAGTTAGTTAGGCACCCTCTGCACTAGGTCTAGGAAAATATTAGGCAAACACTAGTTAATAGGCTACTGACTAGCGCCTAACTACGCACCTAGGAGCAACATTTAGGACAAAATAGGCAATACTAGCTAAAAACCTATTAATAGGCGCTACTATCCTTACTAGAAAAACTAGAACTATAAGGATTCTAGTTAACACTAGTTATAGTAAGAAAATAGGAAGCCCTAGTTGCTAATCTCTCCTTTCTACAGCTAGGGCTAGATACTAAAGGAAATAAACCTATATAGCAGTTACTATAATCCTATAGCTACCTAATAGGCACCTAAAACCCCTCTAGGCTCTATACAACTCTAGTATAGAACTAAACCTAGTTAATAAATCCTTACTAGAGGGTACTAGAATCCTACTAGGCAGTGCTTAGTACAAGCCTACAGCTATGTTCCTAGACAAGAACATTCTAGAAATAAGCAACCTGTACTTCCTAGGACTAGACTGTATTAATAATAAAAGAGTAACTAAATAGATAGGTTCCTAAACCTTCTAGTTAGCTAACTTTATAGAATATAACCTAGTACTAGGTTACCTATAGCTAGTAGAAGCTAATCTCAATATATAGTTCTCTATAGGCACATATAAGTAGTACTTAGATAACATAGACTAATTCTATTAGTCTACTATAGAAGAACTGTTTAGTAATATACAAATAGGGAAACAAGCTTGTATTCTACATCTTAAACTAGAGACAGAATCCTAGGAACCTCCTAGACTAACTCTAGAATAAGAGAGCGCTAAGAGATACTTATAGCAGGTAGCCCTTATATTATTAGAATCTTCTTCCTAGAACTTAAAGCCTAATAACAACTAGCTAGATCTAGAGCAACTAGCATTTATCCCTGTTAAACTCTACTATAAGTAGTAGGTGTTTAGAAAGAGCTAGATTTAGGCTCTCTTACTGTATAGGGGATATAACTACTTAATAGAGATAGAGCTAGGTATAAGGGTACTAAATTTCCCTATCTACAACCTATCCTAGAAAGAGTTAGAGATCCTCTAGGAGTATCTTAACTCTGTAATAGCTAAGAGGTAGATACGCCCTAGTAAGTTACTAGTAGGAGCTCCTATTCTCTTTATAATAAAAGCTAATAGTGTATTATAACTTTGCGTTGTTTAATAGAGCCTAAATAAAGTTATAATAAAAAACTATTACCTAATCTTACTTGTAAGCAAGATGCTTAACTAACTGTTAAAAGCAAAGAAATTTACTAAGCTAGATCTCTATAACGCCTACTACAGGCTCTATATTAAGGAAGGTAATAAGTAGAAAACTGCGTTTAAGACTTAATACAGGCATTTTAAATACATAGTAATGCCTTTTAGCCTAGCAAACTTGCTAGCAAAGTTTTAATCTTATATTTATAGAGTAATAGGAGGCCTAATAGACAGGATCTATATAGTATACCTAGATAACATCCTTATTTACTCTAAAGACAAAGAGAAGCATAAATCTTACGTTAAGGAAATACTAAACAGACTAGTAGAGTAAAGACTATACGTTAAGGCAAGTAAATACTTGTTTTAACTAAATCTATTATGTTCCTAGACTTTATTATTACGCTAGAAGGAGTAGTAATAGACCTAGTAAAGGAAGAAACTATTACAGAGTAGCTAGAGCTAGAAAACTACAAAAATATCTAAGTGTTTCTTAGATTTGTAAAATCTACTAACAGTTTATATACAACTACTTAGGTATTGCCCTACCTACTAGTAGAGTATATAACAACTGCCTAGAACCTAACACTAGACCTAGAGGGACCTAGTTCTTAGAAAGAGGAGGTAAGACCTAAGAAGAACTGCAAAGGACTAACTAAGTAGTACTAACTATATTCTTAGCTAGAAAACGTTTATAAGGCGTTTCTAAATATTAAGAAAAGTTTACTTAAGCACTAGTGCTCTAGTACTTTTACTCTAGAAAAATAATTATAGTTCTTATAGACATATTAGACTTAACTATAGCCGCAATACTACTATAACTATAGTTAACTAACTAACTATTAGAAAGGTACTAGAAACTAATAGCCTTCTAGAGTTAGAAGTTCTAAGAACTCTTAATAAGATAGCATACATATAATAAGAAGCTATTAGTAATTATTAAGTAATTTAGGTAGTAGAGACACTTTCTTTAATATGCCCTAACTATAATCTAGGTACTGTCTAATTATAACAACCTAAGGTACTTTATAATTATAAAGAAGCTCTCTTCTAAACAAGCCTACTAGGTAAAGGAGCTAGTAAGATATAACTTTAAAGTTAAATATAAACTAGGCCTAGAAAACGTAGTAGATAGCCTCTTAAGATACTCTAATTGTAAACAAGGCCTTACAGTTCTTAAATAGCAAGCTTTAAGAAATGTAATACTCCTAACTATACAATAAAAGCTTTAAATATAGGTACTCTTAATATCTATAGCTTAAAATGCTAAATAGGTAGTAATAGGTAATAATTACCCTAGGAGAGTCCTAATAGGAACCTATTACTCCCTAAAACAGTCTCTAGGGAATTCTACTTACCTAAGCTTTGTTTTAGAGACACATCTTCCTTAGCTCTTTACCTTCTATCTATAGGCTATTATAGCTAGAGTTTACCTAATTCCTCTAAAGCTAGCAGGGTAGTCCTAGATATTTTATTAGCTTCTTGCAGCTAGAACAATTATGTTAGAGCCCTTATTAATCCTAGTAGCAGGGTAGTCCTAGACGTCCTAATAGTTATTCTTTAGAGTATAGACAATTAAGTTAGAGCTCCTACTAATCTTGCAAACAAAGCTACGTAAGAGGAATCTACATATAACTTAACAATACTAGAACGCCTTACTAATTTTATAAGGCAGGTCTAGAAGCAGGATAAGGCTTATCCTGCCTATAAGTTGCTAGTACATTAGGAAGCAGGCTAAGTAAGGAAGGGCTAGCTACACTAGGAGGTTTACCCTAGTAGCACCCTCTAATAGAGTAGGAAAGTATAGATTCTTAATAATATAACTCTACGCGAAACTAGCCTATTAAGGAACTATAACAGCCCTATAGGAGGTTATTATAGTATTAAGAGGACTGCTAAGCTACTAAAACAAAAGTGCTATCAGCCTAAACTAGGTAAGAACGTTTATAAGTATATCTACAGATGCCTAGCTTGTTAATTAAACAAGATCTAGAGATATAAGCCCTAGGGACTACTTATCCTACTCCTAGTACTAGACACAGCATAGCAGCACTACTCTCTTAACTTTGTTACAGACTTACTAGTGTTAAAACATACTAGAGGAAATAAGTATAATACTATCCTAGTCCTTATAGACTAATTTAGCAAGTATATTTACTACCTACTAGTAATAAAGAGAGTAACAGCGCAATAGTTAGCTAATCTGCTTATAGAGCAGTTCTTTTTAAAGCAAGAGCTACTAGACACGCTGTTATTAGATTAAAGTTTAGTATTTACTAGCTAAATTTAGTCTAATATCTACTACGACCTTAAGATAAAATATTTACTTAGTATAGCCTTTTACCTACAAATAAATAGGTAGATAGAGAGATAGAACTAGGAGTTAGAAATGTATCTCTCTATATATATATACTACAACTAGGATAAGTAGGTAGACCTCTTGCTATATATAGAGTACGTATATAACTTAATACCTTACTAAGTATATAGTTACTCCCCTATTAAAGTAGCTTTAAGTCTAGATCTAAAAGGTTTTAATAGGGTGCTAGATAAGCAATAGCTACGTTATTCTCCTAAAGTCTAGGATAGAGACCTAAAGGTGCTAGAACTACACTAGGAGGTAACTAGGTGTCTAACTAGATAGTATAAGATAAAGTCTACAGTTAAGAAGGCTTTAGAGTATTCCTAGCAGAGCAATGCCTAGTAGTGCAACACTAAGCACTCTAAGAGACACTTTGTAGAAGGAGATAAAGTACTCCTTTGCGCTAAGAACCTTGTTACTAACTATACTTCTAAGAAGTTTAACGTACGCTATCTAGAACTATTTATAGTTTCCTAGAAGGTAGGGAAACTAGCATACTAACTAGAATTACTACTCTCTATTAATAGAGTACACCTAGTGTTTAACGTGTTACTAATTAAACCCTAGAGAGAACCTCTTACAAGCAAGGGGTTCTAGCTAGATCTAATCTAGATACCTAATAATTGTAATATTGCCCTAGCAAACTATTATAAGGTTAAAGGTATTTTAGAATATTAGGATACTATGTCTTGTAGGCGTAAGTACTAAATTAAGTAGCTAAGTTAGGGTGTTAAACACTTAACCTAGAAACTACTTTATAACCTTAATTAATACTATTAACTCTTAAAGGAATACTATAAGTATGTTAAAAGCGCGTCTTTAGGCAGACGCAAGATATAGGTAATATCTTACCTACTCTAGTAGAGGAGAGGATATATAAAGAAATTCTCTATAGACTAATTATTATTAAAATCTACTTAGTTTATAATTTGCAGAATTATTAACCTAAGAGGCTTGCGCCCTAAGGCTGTTAATAGCCTAGCAACATTCTAAGATCTACTTATTGTTACTAATTAATTAACTAAATCTTGATAACTATTATTATTAAACCTATAGAACTATTAAAACTAGAGAGCCTTAATACTAGCTCTGCTACTCTTACTTAGAATAAGAGCTAGGACTAAGGTTAAGCTTAGGACTACTAGCCTTATAGCAACGCTCTAGAGCGTGCTTCTTTAGAGACTTACTTAGAGAAAGACGCTAGAACAAGGCAGCAGGAGCCTAGCTTGCGCTTAGGATATTAGCCCTATAGTAGTACTAACGCTTCTCTATATTTGTAGTAAGACTAGTCTTCTTAAAGTAGTTCTTAATTATAGTATTAACAACTACGTTTAAGGGAGCCTTATTACTAACAGTACTAATTACAGCTTAACTAAATTAGATACTCTTATTAAATACAAAAGAGCTATAACTTACTATATACTACGTAAGGTTATACTTATAGAAGACCTCTTAAGCTTTTTTATAATCTCCCTTAGTTATTCTAGACTTCTCTATTCTATAATGTATAATAGTATTATAGTTAACAAAGGTAGTATAGTATACCTTAGTATAGTTAGGTACAGTCTTATAGGGAGAGGGTTATCCTCCCTACCTATAGTTAATTTGTTTTTATAAGCTCCTTAGCTGCTAGGCGTGCGCTTAAAAGAGCTGCTACTGTTCTAGTAAGAAGTGCTTAACCTGTTGGTATGTAGAGGACAGAGGAGCTACATTGCTGTGCAAGAAACTACAGATACAGGTTACGCAGATAAGATATAAACTTTATTTTTTTATAGTAGTATATAATAGTCTAGGAGGCTTTGTCTAAACTTCCTGTTATCTCTTTATATACTAGCGCTACTTACTAGCCTTAGCATCCTAAGTAACTGCTAAGGCAGTTACTTTAGGCACTAGCACAAACCTCCCCTACCTTAATAGCACGGCCTCCTTATGCTTACAGAGGAGAGGCTAGTAAGTAAAGTGTTACATAGGAAAATAAGCGAGAGTAGAGTGTTAAATCAAAAGAGAAAAGAAATAAACAAAAGAAATAACTTCCTCTACTCCTTTATCTGTCTTTTGCCCTTGTCCTTCTTTAGTTAACTACTTAACTAGGTAGTTAACTAAGCACTAACATCTTAGCAAGTAGAACAAGTGTTGTATCAGCTAACAGCAGTAGTTCCTACTAAACTAGATAATCTAACAACAACTATTAACCTTGTTACCTTTAAGGTCTTTAGAGTTAGTAATAGATAGTGCTTATCTAACAATAAATTAGCGTCTACCCTAGCTACATCCTATCTAGTTAGAGAGTTAGGTTATACATTTGTCTTAGAGAATATCTTAGACAGTGCCAAATCCCTACTGTGTTCTCTATCCTACTTTTTAGCACTATCTAAGAACTTAGCTAGATGTAATAATCTTGTAAAATATAACTAGTTAGGGACATCTAAGTTAGCATCCTCCTTGTATACTCTTATCTTAGCTGTCTTAACCTATTTCTAGTGCTTCTTAACTATAGAAATGTTACTAGCACAAGTCTATTATATATAAGCTAGTAACTGCTTTAAATCTATCTAGTTTAGTATTTTATCTATTTTGTCTAGCACAGGGACTAAGTTATAGCAAGCCTAGCAGTAAATTACTTTTAAGATCTATAACGTAAACCCTAGTAGAATATCCCTAGGAAAGGCATATAGTACTCCTCTGTATCTATTAGCGTGCCTAGAAGGAGATAACAGACCTGCTTGTAGCGCCTAGTAAGATGCAGCAATTTCTGCATAGCTACCTATCTCTAGAATCTCTATAGTGCTGTAGTCTTCTGTTACTAGTACAAACTAAGGAAGAGTAGTACGTTACTGTTTTGTAGCTAGTCTAGTAGACCTATAAGGGAGTAGCAGGTTAGAGATTCGTACTTGCCCTGCCTTAAATAGATACTTCTTCTATTCACAACTAAGCTTGTCTTTAATTTCCTTTAGGTAGTCCTAGTTATCCTTCTAATCCTTATTGTATCTATTCCTCTTATCTATACCTCTCTTCTATTGCTATTTAAGGTATTCGCCTATATAGTTATAGAACCCTACAAGAGTAATAGTATAGTTCTCCTTATCTTTGTTATTAAAAGACACTAAGCCCTAGATTATTTATACACCCCTACTGTTTATGTAAGCATTAGCTAGGTTAAGGTCTACGTGTTTAAACGCTGTTTAGTTACTAGGGCTAGTGTACTTTGTATAGTAGGGGTAAGAGATAAGGTTAGTCTAGCAACAAAGTAAGATATACAGAAGCTAGTAACCTACATCCCCTTAAATAACTTGCTAGACTACTAAGTAGTATATTATCCTATACTATCTAAGGTTACTATATCTATTAATAGTACAGGTGTGCTAGTTGTATATATTAAAGCAATTATTTATAATTTCCTAAAGCTCTTTATCTCTAAACCCCTCTTAGAAGTAGTTAGCTATAACAGTTCCTTCTGCCTTAAACGTGTTTACTATTTGTTATAGAAAGAGAGTAGGATATCTATTAATAAACGCGTCCTAGTCTACCTTAAGACTAGTGCTGTTTAGTTAATAGTAGTAGGATTAAAGACTGTTTAGAGTGCCTAGGCCTCTAAGGTAATTCTAGAATAGTATGCAGGTTTATACGTTGCTATACTACATTCCCTATTTGTAAGGGTATAGGTATAGTATTATAAGCATGTTAACAGTAGTATACCTTAGCATTAATTAGACTAGAAGGCCTAGTTGTCTAGTAATATATTTTAAGTAAGAGAAGTATACTCTATGTTTACTAACCTTATAGTAAGCTATTATAGAACCCTTTATCCTTTAGTTCTTAGGTTCTAATTTAATATAACACTCTTAGACCTATATATAGAGCAGCTTTATCTTATCTACGTCCTTAAGAGTTCCTCTACTATGCTTTTGCACAGTATAACAAGAGCTAACTTAGGGTTTGTATATAGACAGCTCTTAGAGCCTTTAACCTCCTGCATAGCCTTAGGACTAATAGACTTATCCTCTTAAGCAGATTAAGCTTTATTATTAGTAGGGAAGATAGCTCTCTTACTGCTAATATCCTTAAGAGAGCAGAATCTAGTACTATAAATAGTTAATTACTCCTAGTATTGTTTATTATTAGGGATAGCTGTTACATTAGTAATAGAGACAGTTCCTTCTCTATAACAAATAAGTTTGCTAGCTACTTCTTCCTACTAGCGTGTGTGTCTGACTCTAAGCTCTAAGGCTAACCTATTAACCTCTCTAGAGTTAAGGTTAGTAAGTAAGTTGTCCTCTTCCTCTTAGGCACTCTTAAGGGTCCCTTTGCTAGTTGTTCTAGTGTTTTAAATATAAGTAGTAACACCTAATTACACTCTTATTAGTCTTAATAGAGTAAGGGAGGACCCCTCTAGTAGTTAGTGTTAAAGTTGTACTTTAAGCAAAGCTTATAAGCACTAATTCTATTAGTTCTTAGAGATAAGTAATAGTTCTAGAACAGTAAGGGTAGACGCCTGGGTGAAACACCTAATAACAACTAGGGTAATAATAAGTAGTATAGAGGAGACTATCTAGCTTAAAGGTTAGGTTAAGATTCTAAAGATAAACTTAATTAACAAGGTTAAACACAAACTATAAGGGTTGTGTTCCTACTTGCTATATACTATAGGAAATGCAAGAGCTTACTAAGCTTACTGTAAGCTGCGTGAGCTAGGCTTAATGTAAGCTGCGTAAGCTATTACGTAGGATCTACCTAGCTCGCAATGCTAAGGGTAAGCTCCTTACGTAACTGCAGTAATTACTGTGCCTTTAACTGTACTGCAGAGAAGTAGGTCTGTAATTACTAGCCTAGTACGTTTGCGTACGCTAACTATCTAGACAGCAACTAGCTAGGTATAGGGTTTGTAACACTATCCCCTCCTTCCTAGGATTTGTCCTGAATTCTGTTAGCTGTTCTTTATAAGCGTGCCCTGCTACTGCCTAGTGCCTATAGTATTACTATGTCCTCTGCATCCTAAAAGTAACTGCGTCTTAGCATTAAAATCTATTACTATAATACTATTGCTCCTATCTCCTGTAATTGTTACTTTGTATCTAGCTACAATTGTTACGTTATGCCTTCTGCAAATTCTTATTTAAAGTGTTTAGAGTGCGTGCGCGCCAGCTGTCTATGCGTTAACTTGTCCTAGGAATCCTTAGATAAGATAAAGGCAGAATATAAAAAGAAGGTAGAAGAAGATAAAAAGTTACTGTTAGACGTAATTGCGCGTCTGCTATAAAATAAGAAAATTCTAGCATAAGTAAAAGATAGGGCTTTAAAGAAGGCTGCGTGCCTTGCAAACAAGTTAGTAGAGGAGGGCAAAGACGTTTAGGCTAAGGAAATTAACTGTCCTACTACTAACGCCTTAGTAGCTTATTCTCCTGCAATATAGTCTACGCTTAACTTCTTAGATACTGCTGCAAACTTTAGAACTAGTTTAGTAGTTGTTAGCAGTTTGTAAGGTGCGTTACTAGTTCCTATATGTTTTCTAATTCTAGGTATCCTAACTATTTAACTAGGTACTTGTCGCCTTTGCCTATGTTGTAGTGTTGTATTATTTTCTTAACGTCCTACTTGTTGTTACTGTTAGCCTAATAGTAGAAGTCTTTCTAGATTAGAGTTCTAGGGTTAGCTGGTTCTAACAAGCTTATGTAGAACACTAGATAGACCTTTACATTCTTAGGCAGGTTATGTCTATAGTTAACTAGGCTTATCTGCTTTAAAATAAAAAAATAGTCTAACCTTAACTTTATCTAGTTTTTTTGTAGGTCTTTGCGTTTAAAGATTTTTAGTAAGGAGATAGACTTTATCCCCCTCTTTTAGCTAAGGTGCTGTTTTTTGTTTCTAGTTAACATATAAGATTGCTTGTAACTAAGCTTTTGTAATGTTTTTAAGCAATTTCTAGTGTACTTCCTTTAGCCTTTCTACTAAGGATATTACTAATTCTGTTTAAATATTAGTGTTAAATAACCTAGTAAATAGATTTAGGTGTCTCCTGTAATTTACAAAGAACAGCGTTACGCCTATTACTTCTAATAACTTATTGTTGTAAGCAATTTGTGCTATAGGTAGCAGCAAGACCTAGTTGTCTTATTGCTGGTTGCTGTACATCTGTAGGTATGTTTCTATAGTTTAGTTAGTTCTTTTAGTCTGTCTATCTGTCTACAGATAATAAGCAGTTAATAGCTTCTTCTTAGTACCTATGTACGCTAATAGTGTAGTCTAATAATTTAACGTAAAGAGCTTGTCTTAATTACTAATAATTAATTCTAGTATGCTGTAGTGTTAGATAACCTAGTCTAGGAACACTTGTGCGAGCTGCTCTGCAGTGTAGCTGTAACAAAATAGTATTATCTTAGCAGCTTTTGTAAATCTGTCTACTACAACAAAGATTAAGTTGTAGGCGTAGTTAGTAATAGGGTCCTTAGAGATTAGTAATTAGGTGACAAAATCTATTGTAATGTTTGTCTAGGGCGCTGTAGGCAGTTCTATAGCCTGCGCTTCTCTATACTTAGCGTGTGTGCTGTACTTGTTCTGTTAGCACTATACACAGTTCTTAATAAACTTAGTAACCTTGTCTTTTATATTACTAAACTTGTAATGTTGTTTAATAAGTTCTATTGTACGCGTTATTCTAGGGTGTCTGTGTAGCAGGTTGTTGTAGTAACTAGCTATTATTTCTTCTTAAAGTTCCTCTAGTACTTGCAATAGGATGCGTTGTTCCTGCTAAACTTGTATTATGTTGTTAAGTTGTTGCAATAGTCCTAGAGATCTATTATTGTTAACTCCTAACACTATA
Organism: Ascochyta koolunga; assembly: GCA_026119515.1. Classification (NCBI taxonomy): domain Eukaryota; kingdom Fungi; phylum Ascomycota; class Dothideomycetes; order Pleosporales; family Didymellaceae; genus Ascochyta; species Ascochyta koolunga. The sequence goes on along the minus strand of JANLCG010000001.1, from coordinate 2,809,993 downwards.
AACTAGTTTATTATTTTTTCTCTAATAAGGTTGTGTTAACAGCTAAGCGCGTTAGCTCTACAATTGTCTTTGCCTAGTGTATACAATATCTTAAATTTGTATTATCCTAGCATTTCTAACTAGCGTACTTGTTGTTGATTTAGGACCTTAGTAGTAGTAAAGTATACTAGGTTCTTGTAGTTAGTGTAGATAGTAAGTTCTAAGCAACTTTCTGCATACGCTCTCTAATATTCTAGGGCTAATACAATTGCGAGTAGTTCCTTGTTGTGTACGTTGTATTATTCCTCTAGTCCTAACAACTTGTGTAAGTAGTACGCGATAGGGTGCTATAGTCTATCCTTTTCTTGTATAATGCATGCGCCTAATATAAGATCTAAGGCATTAGTTTCTATGCGCATTAGTTTACTACTAGTAAACGTAATTAACGTAGGTAGTGCAATATAGGCTTGCTTAAGTGCCTTAAATGCATTATCTTGTTCCTTTCCCTACTTAAATAGCGTGTCCTTCTACGTAAGCTTTATTAGTAGAATTGCAATCTTAGAGTAGTCCTTAATAAAGTGTTAGTTAAAGTTAATAAATCCTAAGAATTCCTAGATCTGTTTAACTATCTTTAGCGTTAGCTATAATTTAACTACTTCTACCTTTATTAGACTAATCTTAACTCTATATTGTCCTATAATATACTCTAAGAATTTAACTTCTTTTTAGTGCTAGTTGCACTTTTTAGGTTTTAGTTGTAGATCTGCCCTTCTTAGGTATTCTAGCACTTTAGTTACGTGTTAAATATGCTCTTCTAGTGTCTTTAAGTACACTAGGATGTTGTCTAAATATGCTACTACTATCCTATTAAGGTGTGCCCTAAGGACGTTGTTAACTAACTCCTAGCACGTAGCTAGTGCGTTTATTAGACTAAACAGTATTATAAGGTACTTATATAGTCTATATCTTATTCTAAAGGCTATTTTCTATTCCTCTCCTTCCTTTATGTAGATAAGGTTGTACGCTCCTCTTAAGTCTAACACAGTAAAGTATTAAGCTCCTACTAGCTAATCCTATAACTCTATAATGTTTAGGAGTAGGTAGCAGTTTTTAATAGTAATATTATTAAGCTTCCTAAAGTTGATGCAAGGTTGTAGCTTGCTATCCTTCTTTAGAATAAACATAATAGGGTACCCTATAGGTAATTCTAATTGTCTACTAAATCTCTTTTTAAGGTTCTCCTAAATGTACTTGCGTAGTACTTTAAGTTCCTTCTCTAATAACTAATATAGCCTCTTAAAAGTTAGGTTCTTTCCTTCCTAGAGCTTAATCTTGTAATCCTAGGGTTTATACTTTAGTAGGGCTTTTGCTGTAAGCTCTTCTTTAAATATCCTTGCGTACTATCTGTATATATCTAGGATAGCAGGAGGTGCACTGTTCTTATTCTCCTTAACTCTTACTTAGGGACCTGTAGGGCATTTAGCGTCTATAGAGTTAACTGCTCTAACTTAGCGCGTCTTATTTGTTAAAGAGATATTATTAATCTCCTTTTTATCTACTAGCTGCGGCGTGCGCTGCGTAGGCTGCAATACCTTATTACTACAGGTACATTGCTTTAATAAGAGCTGTTCCTTCTTCTAGTTAATCTCTAGGTTATGCTTTTGTAACTAGGGTAGCCCTAATATAACATTGTGCGTAGCTATTACAAAGACGTCTAAGGTTACTTCCTTGTAGTATCTATAGATGCTAAGTAGGATATTAGTCACTTTGTGTGTAATCTCTAATTCCTCTAGCATAGGTTCTCTATTAGCTACTTAGAGCAGATAGGGTTTATCCTTGCGTTGCAGACGTAGTCTAGCTAGTACTACTGCCTGCAAAGAGATGTAGCTTAACTGTGCTCCTAAGTCTAAGAGTGCCTATATCTTTACTCTACCTATTGTTATAGAGAGTTTAATTAGTTAGTAATTAGTCCTAATCTAATTAATAGATTAATCCCTAGCGCTCTTAAGCGCTGTCCTAAAAAAGGATTAGGCTGTCCTCTAAACCTATTAGCCTGCTTTACTCCTTTGTAAGTTATATAGCTAGGGTTAAGGCAGTGCTACTATATCTAATTTATACAGGTCCTATTAATTATTATTTGTTAGGCTCCTTTAGCTAACAATAAGCTGTTTCTAGGGAAGTAGTAGTTAACACGTTTGTTAACAAGGTGTATCTTATAGGTGTTGTTTTTACAGCGTGTCTAGGTTTTCTTGTATAGCTTCTTCTATGTAGGAAAGAATGCGCTTCCTATTTTTTCTAATAGATAGATAGTGCATCCTTTGTTGTAACACGCAGTAAACAATAGCACTCTATAGTGTAGATTTCTTAAGTCTATGTTGTACTGCAGTGCACAGAACCTGTCTATACAGTATAGGTTTTCCTTAAATAACTGTTATTTGTGCTAGCGTAGGAATTCCTAGTAGTCTTTAATAGGTATTATAAGGCATTATTCTTAATACTTATAGTAAGCCTTGTTGCACTAGTTCTCTAGTCCCTTATTATCTTCTATGCTAGGAATAATAAGATCTTAGCGCATTTGTGCGTATACGTTGTCTAGCGTAGGTTGTAGGTTCTAGTAGTTAAAGCTAGCCTATTGTGTGTTCCTACGTTTCTTGCAGCGTGTTTGTTGTTCCTTAGGTAAATCTTATTTAAAGATCTTAGTGTTGTTTGTTGTTATAAGGCTATCCTAACATTGCTTAGTAATCTAGTTAAGGTTGTTCTCCTAACTCTTAACTTTACTATCTATTACTATTTATTAGTACAGCGTAGGTGCGCGTAATTAGCGCTTATAACAAGACTTAATATAGTCCTTGTCCTTAGAACTAGACTCTAGGTCTTCTATAAGTTGTCCTATATCCTTAGTAATAATTTCCTATTTACTAGCATTAGCATCCTTAGCAGGCCTGCTAGTAAGCACGTTAAGCTGTCTAAAGACCTTGTTCTTCTAATAATAGTTACGCGCAAAGTAGCCTAGTTTGCTATAGTTATAGCAGTCCTTTAACTTGCTACTATTGTTGTGCTTTCCCTTGTTCTTGTTATTCTAGCAAGCTAGTAGGGCTCCTAGTCCTTTGTTTAGGTTAGAGAGATCTATAGCTGTAGGGCTATAGTAACTGCTGTGTGTGTTATTATAGATGCGTTATCCTAAGTTAGAGCAATATTAGTTTCTATAGTTAAGATTATTGTGCTATTAGTTGTGTAGTGTAGTAGGTTTAACATTTACAACCTGTACCTACAGATTATCTTGCAGTTCCTATTGTAACTTGTAGATTTTAATATTAATTTTAATTAACGTGTTAATAAGGTTATTAAGGGTGTTAGTGCTTGCGCCTGTGCGCATAAGTTCTTCCTTAATTTTTAGTTTAAGACCTTGCTTAAACATTGTTATTAACGTAGTGTTGTCCTAGTTAGTGTTAATAGCTAATTATTAGAATTTAGCTGCGTAGTTAGTAGCTAACTTAACTTATTAGATGCGTTAGATTTTGCGTTGTGCAATAGTAGGCTTGTTAGATACGCTAAACACTAGCTTAATCTTAAGTTTAAATTAGTTAAAGTTGCTAACCTATTTGTCTACTTTATCTAGGGCGTTGCCTGCGTTGTACTGTTAGATAAAGGGCTTAATCTACTTAAATGTGTTGCTTTGCATGTAGCTGGCTACTAGAGTAACTTGCTTGTTCTTAGGTACTTTCTCTCCTTAGAAGAGGAAGAAGAGGTCCTATTGCATAAGCTAGTTGTTAAGCTTACTACAATCTCTATAATAGAGGTTAGGTTTATTAACGTTTATAACGCTAGACCCTGTAGTGCTAACGTTGTTTATGTCTATGTCTCTAACACTTAAGTTGCTAGGGGTAGCACGTATTCCTAAGGTATTACTTATCTTAGAGGTGTTTAAAATGTTAAAGTTGTACTTTAAGCAAAGCTTGTAAGCACTAATTCTATTAGTTCTTAGGGATAAGTAATAGTTCTAGAACAGTAAGGGTAGACGCCTAGGTAAAACACCTAACAACAACTAGGGTAATAATAAGTAGTATAGAGGAGACTATCTAGCTTAAAGGTTAGGTTAAGATTCTAAAGACAAACTTAATTAACAAGGTTAAACACAAACTATAAGGGTTGTGTTCCTACTTGCTATATACTATAGGAAATGCAAGAGCTTACTAAGCTTACTGTAAGCTGTGTAAGCTAGGCTTAATATAAGCTGCGTAAGCTATTACGTAGGATCTACCTAGCTTGCAATGCCAAGGGTAAGCTCCTTACATAACTGCAGTAATTACTATACCTTTAACTATGCTGCAGAGAAGCGGGTCTGTAATTACTGGCCTAGTACGTTTGCGTACGCTAACTATCTAGACAGCAACTAGCTGGGCATAGGGTTCGTAACAGTTAGCTAGAGCTGCTAGCAGTTTGCACTGCAGATGCCCCTTCTACTAGTATTAATGCTCGTCCTAGTCCTAGGCTTAAGCTAATTATCCTAAGTCTAGAAGGTGTATCTCTAAAGATAGAGTTAACAGGCAGAAGCATTCTACTGCTATGTTTTATAAGCCTACTAGCTGTAGTCTACTCCTATGTTATTTGTTCTATAACTAGATAGTAAGTTGTTTTTCCTTCTAAGTTAAATATTCTTGCTAGGGGCATAGTCTTCTAGTGCTAAAGAGCAGCTTGCTATAACTTTTGTTAGCTGTTACTACTATCTATAAGGTAAACTATGTATTTCTTTATATTAGTATATAGGTTAGGTAAATATAAAATGCCTCTAAGGAGCTTAAGGAGAGGGTAGCTGTTATTTTTAGAGTTACCTATAAAGGACTAAATGTCTTGTTTAAACAGCTGTATTCCCTTGCAAGCTATGCCCTAGTCTAAGGAGTTAATATACTTATCTTGCTTGCAATAGGGTGTGTAAAGTCTTTAGTATATAGTAGAGTTAATAAACTTAGCTAGGTATATAGTACCTAGTCTTGCTGTGTAGTATGCAATGTTAGTTAAGCAACTATACTCTATACTAGAGGCAGGGCTGTAAGGCGCAATAATGTTACTTATAAGTGTCTTTCCTCTAGGCAGCAATTTAATGCGTGTTAACGCGCTACTTAACTCCTATATTCTCTTTTAGTTGTAGTTTGTAGCTATAGCAATAGCAGGGTATTTACTCTTAAACTATACAGCCCCTTTGTATTATGTAATTAGGTTTAGTGTCTACTCTATAACTAATAATACAAGGTATATTATTATAGCAGCTTTGTTAAACTCTAATATAGCAGCTGCTATCTAAGAGTCTAGTGCGTGTCTTTGTTAAACTAGGTCGCCCTAGGTTAGCTGTGTAATAAATTTGCCTATTAAGATGTTATTAAGGTATAGTATACTAATACTATAGACAGACGTTATGTTGTAAAAGGCAATAGCTTAAAGAGCAGCTGGCTATAACACATAGGCAGAGCCTAGTTGCTCTTAGCTAGCTATTACTAGGGCTTAGGAGTCTAAGGCTATAGTGTAAGTGTAGTAACAGAGCTAGGTTACTTAATTAAATTAAATTTTTAAGTTTTGTTGTGTGTAGCAGGGTAAAGGAGTAACAGAGTAGTAGAGTAAAAGTAGCAAGCTATTACTTATAGCTTTATTAAGCATCTGTTCTTCTTACTACTGTTTTACTACTTAATTATAGTAGGATTGCAGCAGCAGGGTAAAGTTTACGCTAGCGTTTTTTGCTTAACAGCTGCGCAGCTAATAGGAAGCTGTTAGGTGTAACTTACTAGCTTCTAGTTAGTTAGATTTTTACTAGCGCTGCTAGTTATTCTTTAATAGCTATATAGGCAAACTATAGGGTTTTACTATTTCCCTACCTTATTAGTTATCTTATTAAGACATTTTTATAGTTAGAGACTAAGTCTCTCCTCCCTCTACTTTTTTAAGCTAAGCAAAGCAGTGCTTAGCTTATGCTAGAGTCTCTGCTAGAGTTGCTGTTGTATTGCTTATATTGCGCCTTCTTGTATATTGTAAGTTTCCTTAGTTATATTACAACCTCTTAGTAACTACTAATAGTATAGTCTAGTACAGAGATATTATCTTTCCTAATATCCCTAACTAGGTCTATGTACAATCTATTCTAGGCTTCCTTATCCTAGATCTTAATTAGACCTGCATGCTCCTCTATAATATCTTCTAGTTATTATTTAATAAATCTCTTAAGTCTCTAGCCTAGAACAGTGTTAGGCATCTTAGATCTATCTAAGTCTTCTAGTAGGAAGGTGCTGCGCTCTATTACTGTTTTCTCTTCTAAGACTTTACATAGTCTAAGCTACCTACAGGTAAGCTTTCTATGTCTTAACATATTAATCTCCCTAACTAAATCCTATAATAAGACAAGGTTGCTAGTGCTAATGCTTTCTTTCCTAATTTCCTAATTATTGTCCTAGTATTCTTTCTTAGATGCTCTTAGTTGTTTAGTAACACTAACAGCGTCCTTTAGAAACTAGTCCTAGAGGTCTAATTATATAGCATAAATTGCTAGTAATTAAGACCTATCTAAAACCTGCTAGTATAGCAATATCTGCTAGGTAGGAATTGCTAAATCTGTAGGTAGAACTAGGTTCTGTCTAGTAACTAATTAATACGTAGAGTACCTATTAAATTAAATATAGACCCTATCTACTAGCAGCACTGTTAGAAGATTATCTACCTATAGTCTATAAAGTTTAGTAAGGGTATTAATAATTAGTTTGTGTCCTCCTTTAACCTTTACTATTACCTAAGGGTTATATGCTAAGGATTGTATTTGCTTAATCCTGTATATAACTACAAGCTTTTTTACTATAATAGCAAAGTCTAGTCCTCTATTAACTATAAGCCTCCTTATTATACTCTATTAGCAAATAATATCCTTATATAGGAATTTTGCAATAGTAGCAGATTTGTTATTGTAGAGTAGCTAGGCCTCTACCTATCTGCTAAGATATTCTCTAGCAATAACTATATACTAATAGCCTCTGCATAGAGGCATGTAGATAACATCAGCTGCTACTAACTCCTAGAGTGCGTAGGAGTATATTATTATTAGCATATCCTTTAATTGTTTACTAGTCCTAAACTAGCACTCTAGGTAAGAGGATAGTGTAGTTTTAACCTTAGCATACATGTAATCCTAGTAATATCTTTAGGTAAGCATAGAGTATACTGCGTTAACACCTCTATATCTAATTATTTAATAAATTTCCTAAATTACTACAATCCTAATATTAGTATTATCTACTACTCTCCTAATAGCAAAATTGCGTAACGTCTTATAGAATAGATATCTATCTTAAACAAAGTAGTTAAGAGCTCTCTTTTTCTATAAACGTAACTCTTTCTTAGATATTCCCTTAGGGATCTTTAGTGTCTAGAGGAATGTAGCAATTTGTTTAGATAATTCTAAGTATTTGTCCCTAAGGATGCGGCTAGGGTGTCTTTCTAGGAGCAGAGACAATAATTCTGCTATTACTACCAGGTTGTTAATAAAATCCTTAACATCTAACTTAGGTTTGTCTAGAGCTGTCTATCCTTTAGGCTTAGGGTATCTAGATAGAGCATCTGCAACTATATCTCTTTTTCTAGAAAGGTATTAAATTTTAAAGTCCTAGAGCAGGATAGCTACTAACTACCTATTTATTACTAAGCCTAGGATGTCTGTTAAAGAGCAATTAAGCTGTGCTATTAGTGTCTAGGCATCTATTTTAATAATAAAATGTACTCTATATAGCTATATCTAGAATTTCTTAAGAGCCTAGACAACTGCTTTATACTCTAGTTTAGTTAAGTGCTAGTTAGATTTAGCTTTTAACTAGAGTGTACTTTTAAATTAGTAAGGGTAACACTTGCTATCTAGACCTATCTATTCTAGACAAGCACTAGCTCCCTTATTGCTAGCGTCTACTAACATAAAGATAGTTAACCTGCTAGTGTATAATATAGCTATTAGCGCTAGCGCGCTTATAATATAAGTCTTTAGAGCAGTTATAGCTTAGTGTTCTACGTTTCCCTATTCCTATTCTGTATCTTTTATTATAAGCTTAAATAGAGGTTTAGCAAGAATAGTAAATAACAGGACCTAGATACAATAGTAAACACAAATACCTACAAACATTTAGACTTCTTTTTAGGTTTTGGCACTCTAGCTAGGTAGTAATTTTTGCTACCTTATCTTAGCTAGGGAAGCAGCTGTCTGCGCTAACTTTGTAACTAACTACAGTTAACCTATTATAACCCTAGTAGTATTTCATCCCTAACACTATAGCACTAGCCCTTTCTATATTAGCTAGGCGGCATCTAGCTGCTGAATGTGTTCTTGAATATAGCGTCTAACGCTAAGGAGTAACTCTTCTCTATTATAGTTAGTTTTTAGACCTCTACTAGTAATATTATTAGGTAGGTCCTTATTATACTAACTATCCCTCTCTCCTTCTACTACATAACAAAGCTAGACAGCGTATTCTAATACTAGGTTGCAAAATCTACTATTTTCTAGGGCAGATAGTAGGGCTAGCCCTGCTGCACAGTGCCTTGCGCTAGAGTAGACCCTAGAAATTTTAAACTAATTAGGAGTTAGTAGGTTTAACCTGTTGTCTTCTAATTAGCCCTAGCATAGGGTTTAGCTAGTAGCTATATTAACGCTTCTACCTATATCTAGCTCTAGTTATGTCTTTCCTATAAGGTTCTGTAGGAGAGTCCTAACTAATTCTTAGGAGACTAAATCTCCTATAGTAATTCCTCTTACTTCTTGTAGTAAGATAGCTAAAGGAATCTTTAACAGCTTTAGGCGCAGAAGGCTAGCAAGCTCTTTATTATTTAGGCTTCCCCCTAGGTTTTCTTTCCTCTAGGGACAGTTATAGGTATGTCCTCTATAACTCTTCCTTGCAGTAGTAGTCTAACAATAGGGTATAGATTATTGTAGGGTCTGCTCTAGAACAGGATTGTAAAAGGGTCCTCTAGCACCTTAGTAACACTAGGCTAGAGGTCCCTTTAGACTTAATCTTCCCTTGCTTAGCTATATAGCTGCTCTGTTAATCCTTTACTTAGTAGAGGTTAGTATTAGACTATTACTTTTGTACGTTTCTGCCTTGCGTCTTGTTAAGAACTTAGTTAACTAGCCTCTCTAACAGTTTTTGTAACCTAGTAGCTGCGCTAACTAAGGACTTAGTAGAATAAGCTCTAAGGATAATATCTTAGCTGTTAATGTAATCTAGACTTAGCACCTCTACGTAGTCTAGTCCTAGGAGTTTAAAGTTTCTTAGGGAAGACATAGAGTTAGGATAATACTAGCTGTTGCTTGTTGCTGTTAGTGTGCTAATGCTTACACCTTGATTTAGCTATCCTCTATTTTGTGTAGATAACGTTACCTATTAAGAGCTGTATACTGTCCCTCTTAGTCTAGAGTTAACTCTGCTAAATCTGTTAGGTTTAACTAATAAAGCTGGCTAGTCTAGGACGTCCTAGGAAACCTTGAAATACTTAAGGATTTTCTATTTTAACTAGCTTAGTTAATAAGTTAGTAGAACTAAACCTAGGATAGCGTCTAGCTGCTTGTGTACTAGACTAAAGTAGTATATCCTCCTGTTGCTTTTATAGTAGTAGTAGTAACTACACTATCCTATCCTAACTAAGGCCTAGTAGAGCTTATAGTCTTAAGATTTGTAATTTAGTTTGTTACATATAGTACAGGAACTATCATACTCCTAGCCTTAGTAGTATAAAACACCTCTGCTAGAGTCTATATTCCTCTAGGAACAGGAGACAAATAACCTGTTATTACGTTCTAAGACTTTGCCTGCCTTAGTAGTATATGCTACAAAGTAGGCATAGTTAGTTAAGTTACGTAGGATTTCCTTAATCCTGTTATTAGAATTTATAAGAGAGCTAACCTTAGTAAGAGATAGTTTCTAACTATCTATAGCCTTTACAAGCTTATTAACACTTTTATCTACCCCTAGAGGCAGGGAATTTCTAGACACTGTCTTACCCTCTGCAAGATGTCTTTTAGCCTAGTCTACTATACTGTAGTAATCTACTAGGTTTCTAGTGCTATTTATTATACGTCTTACTTCCTTAGTCTAGCTATTATCCTTTATTAGTAATAAATCTTAGAGACCCTATTGTTGTTCCTAGACTCTTTTAATAAATTAATATATTAGTTCTAACTTAAATAAAGATTAATCCTTTATTGCTAGGCTGTTTAGCATGTTAAATAGGACTAGATCCTTGTCTTCCTTAGGGAGGCCTAGGAAGAAGAAGTAACCCTCCTTAAGGGTTAAGATTTGTTTATTCTTCTAGTAGGTATTACTATACACTACAAAGTTAGTATAGTAGTTAGAGAGTCCTAGAAAGAATTAAGTAGTCTCTTGCACATATATCTCTATAAAAGCTTAGGTACCTATTTTCTAGGAGGTGTCCTAGTCTCTCTAATGTTCTTTTATAGCTAGTTATAGTTTAATCTAGTCTCCCTCTAAGAACAGCTTTAACCTCTTTATAAATCTTTAATAGTAACTTTTATAGTAGTTAGGAAGGACCCTAACCTTTTGCTAATCTGTAAGACCCCTATTAGTTACTGTTTAATTAAAGTTATCTAGGAATTTAGAGACCTCTTCTCTATTAAATAGGAGGTGATTAGCTCTTCCTCTTATAGGAACTAGGACCCTATCTTATAATTAACTATCCTAAGACAGGTTACTAAGGCAGGACCCCTTAGGAGTTCTATTAATTCCTAAGAGCAAAGGGATATATATAGATATAGTTTAAATATAGTAATAGTATTAGTTCTAAGGGTGCTTTTTCTTTTTCTTAGTTCTTGAGTTTTGTATGCTCTTATAGAGCGTTGATTCCTAGGCGCATAAGCCCTAGGCTAGGACCCTGTTAGCTAATAATATATTTAGCTAATAGTATAGTAGAAGAATTGTTAAGTATATCCGTACAATCCTAAGATAGAAATAGCTATCTTGTATTGTTAGATAGCTATCTAGCAATTCTAGAGTTATAGTTTTAGAGTGACCTGTAGACAGCTGCTGTTTGTTACTTATGCCTAAGGCGTCTATTAGAGTGCCGTAGCATAAGAATAGCCGTATTTTCTGTGTCTTTGTTATTTGTTACTTATGCCTAAGGCGTCTATTAGAGTGCCGTAGCATAAGAGTAGCCGTATTATCTGTATCTTTGTTTAACAATTAGTTCCCCTACATACTATACTGTTGCCCCTAGTTAGGTTACTATTTTGTTCTAGTAAGTTGTGCTTAACCTGTTAGTATGTAGAGGACAGAGGAGCTACATTGCTGTGCAAGAAACTACAGATACAGGTTACGCAGATAAGATATAAACTTTGTTTCTTTGTAGTAGTATATAATAGTCTAGAAGGCTTTGTCTAAACTTCCTGTTATCTCTTTATATACTAGCGCTACTTACTAGCCTTAGCATCCTAAGTAACTGCTAAGGCAGTCACTCTGTGCACTAGCACACTACTAGCAGTCTAGGGAGACTTATACCTATTTAGGGAGGGGTTGTCCTCCCTAGCAATTTAAAGATCTTCTCTTTCTCTATTAACCTGCTTTTTTCCTATAACTAAGTCTTTCCCTTCTTAACTAATACTCTATAAGTTTAAATGTAATAAAAAGCGCTTATAAGCTTGTCTAGGAAACGCTTTTATAAGGCTATTAGCTAGCATCTTACTTGTTTTAAGGTAGGTTACTTAGAGGTTTCCCTTAGCGTACTCTTGTTTTAACTATATATTTTAGATATCTATATAGCGCAGCTAGGTAGTAAGCTACGCGCTCTCTTTAACTACTAGTTATATAGTTTATTAGTTGTTATAGAAAATCTCCTATAGCACCCCTAAGTCTACCTAAAGTTCTCCTAGGAATTGTTTTAGAGCTACTAACTCTTTAGCTACATGCTCTAAAGCGAGTAATTTAGCCTTAGTAGTAGAAGTAGTTACTGTTAACTGCTGTGCAGCTTTCTAGATAATTAGACTACTAAAGAGCTGCACAATATACCCCTAGGAAGATTAATAGGGCTCTGTATTATTAGCAAATAAGGAATCTCTACATATAAGCAGATAACTACCTTTATAAGCGCTGTACCTTATACCTAAATGCTTTATTCTATATAAATAAGCTAAAACCTAAGCAGCTACCTTAAAGTAAGTAGCTCCTAGATTTGTTAAAAATAAGATAGCTAAGAGGCAGCGTATGCTACATCTAGTTAAATTATAATTGCTGTATAGAGTATAGACCTAACTTGTTCTTAAAACGCTTTAACCTCTTGTTTTAAAGCTTCTCTACTATATTTAAGCAGCTCCTCTATAGAAAATAGGACTGCAGGGAAGGACTCCTTCTCTACTATCTTAAATTTAGTAGCAAGCTTATTAATATAGGAGTTGTACGCAAGAGTTATAATACAGGCCTCTTAGTTTCTAATTATTTAAACGCCTAGAAACTATTTAGCAGCTCTATAGTCTTTAATTTAATACTTTTCTATTAATAAACTTATTAACTGTTTAGCAGCAGCTTAATTGTTGTTGTAATAGGCTAGGAGAATATTGTTAATATAGAAGAGTAGCACTATTTTCTATTTAGGATTATAGAATAGGCACAGCTCTTCTTTTAATACTAAGAGACTAAGCTTCTAGAGCGTACTAGAGAGCTCTCTATACTATAGGACTAGTAAATTACGTAACCTGTATAGAGCTTATAGTAGTAGAATAACTTGCTTAGGTTTCTTAAATCCATCTAGTAATTTATAGAGCACCTAAGGTTTGTCCTAGTAGCTTGTGTTTAGAAACGCGCTAGTTACATTATACTGCTAGAGCTCTAGGTTAAACTAGGCTGTAATTACTACTATAGTGCAAAACAAGCAATTAGCAAGCGTTGTAGCGTAGGTTAAGACAATTAAATCCTTTGTCTGTAGATCTCTGCGTACGCAGATTCTTGCCTTACATTTAAGGAAGTAGCTATCCTAGTTAAATTTGTAGGCAAAGACCTATTTAAGTAGTAGGGACCTTAATAAGGCGCTTAATTAGTTAATTTCTCTCTACGTTTCCTTCTTAATTGTAAAGTTATTAGAACTTCTCTAATAATCTTTATAAATGCAATTTCCTAATTAGGCTTAGTGGCTAGGCTTATGTAATTATTATTATATAATTGTATAAGACTAGAGGATTAAGATGCTGTGCTTACTAAGCACGTATCTAGTGCCGATCTAGAGATATCTAACTTTCTATTTTCTCTAAGAAAGTAAGATCTCTATAAAACTTAGATAACGTTACTCTTTTCTATAATTAGAGTAGATTACGCGTCTAGCTACGTAATCTACTGTACACGTAAGCTGTATACGTAGTCTTTACTATAAGATTACGTGTCTCTAAGAGATAGATTACTAATTAGTAATCTAAGAGACATCTAGAATGTTCTGCTTAATAATGTAAGAGAGAGAAGCAGAGTATAAGTATCTCTGCTGTCCTCTCTCAAAGTTCTGTACCTAGCATTTAATATAATAACTTGTCTATATTATTATATTATCTTATCTTTACTCTATTAGGCTATACGCTTCCTTATTTAGAAATTACCTAGTCTAGTTAGTCTAGGTCTTCTAGATTAGGGAAGAAAGTAGCTTTGTCCTCCCCCTACTTTCTTTACACTCCTATTAGCTATAATAACGCCCTACTCCTTACTAGGCATATAGCTTATTTCCTTGTAGACTAAACTAAGTGCCTTTAACATAATAAATTAAAGTAAGTTTATCTAGGCGCATCTATTAATAAAGTAGTTAACGCTGTAATTTCTAATCTGCGCCTAGCATATAAGAAGGTCTAGGTAGATAACCCTCTCTAACCTAAGCTCTAATATTAACTTAGCAATATTATTAGGTAGGTCCTTATTATGCTAACTATCTCTATCTCCTTCTACTATATAACAAAGCTAGACAGCGCATTCTAATACTAGGTTGCAAAATCTACTATTTTCTAGGGCAGATAGTAGGGCTAGCCCTGCTGCACAGTGCCTTGCGCTAGCGTAGACCCTAGAATTTTTAAACTAATTAGGAGTTAGCAGGTTTAACCTATAATCTTCTAATTAGCCCTAGTATAGGGTTTAGCTAGTAGCAATATTAACGCTTCTGCCTATATCTAGCTCTAGTTGTATCTTTCCTATAAGGTTCTGTAGGAGAGTCCTAACTAATTCTTAGGAGACTAAATCTCCTATAGTAATTCCTCTTACTTCTTATAGTAAGATAGCTTAAGGAATCTTTAACAGTTTTAGGCGCAAAAGGCTAGCAAGTTCTTTGTTATAAAGGCTTTCCCCTAGGTTTTCTTTCCTCTAGGAATATTTATAGGTTTGTCCTCTATAACTCTTCCTTGCAGTAGTAGTCTAACAACAGGGTATAGATTATTGTAGGGTCTGCTCTAGAACAGGATAGTAAAAGGGTCCTCTAGCACCTTAGTAACACTAGGCTAGAGGTCCCTTAAGACTTAATCTTCCCTTACTTAGCTATATATCTACTCTATTAATCCTTTACTTAGTAGAGGGTTAGTATTAGATAATTGCTTTTGTACGTTTCTACCTTACGTCTTATTAAGAACTTAGTTAACTAGTCTCTCTAATAGTTTTTGTAACCTAGTAGCTGCGCTAACAAAGGACTTAGTAGAATAAGCTCTAAGGACAATATCTTAGCTATTAATGTAATCTAGGCTTAGCACCTCTGCGTAGTCTAGTCCTAGGAGTTTAAAGTTTCTTAGGAAGACATAGAGTTAGGATAATACCAGCTATTGCTAGTTACTGTTAGTGTGCTAATGCTAGCACTCTAATTTAGCTATCCTCTATTTTATATAGATAACGTTACCTATTAAGAGCTGTATACTATCTCTTTTAGTCTAAAGTCTATTTTACTAAATCTATTAGGTTTAGCTAATACAGCTAGCTAGTCTAGGACGTACTAGGAAACCTTAAAATACTTAAGGATTTTCTATTTTAACTAGCTTAGTTAATAAGTTAGTAGAACTGAACCTAGGATAGCGTCTAGCTGCTTGTGTACTAGACTAAAGTAGTATATTGTCCTATTGCTTTTATAGTTGTAGTTGTAACTACACTATACTATCTAAACTAGGTCCTAGTAGATATTATAGTCTTAAGATTTGTAATTTAGTTTATTATATATAGTACAGGAATTGTTATACTTCTAGCCTTAGTAGTATAAAACACCTCTGTTAGGATCTACATTCCTCTAGTAATAGGAGATAAACAACCTGTTATTATATTCTAAGACTTTGCCTGCCTTAGTAGCGTATGCTACAAAGTAGGCATAGTTAGTTAGGTTACGTAGGATTTCCTTAATCCTATTATTAGAATTAATAAGAGAGCTAACCTTAGTAAGAGATAGTTTCTAACTATCTATAGCCTTTATAAACTTATAAACACTTTTATCTACCCCTAGAGACAGGGAATTTCTAGACACTATCTTACCCTCTGCTAGATATCTCTTAGCCTAGTCTACTATATTGTAGTAATCTACTAGGTTTTTAGTACTATTTATTATACATCTTACTTCCTTAGTCTAGCTATTGCCCTTTGTTAGTAACAAATCTTAGAGACCCTATTGTTGTTCCTAGACTCTTTTAACAAATTAATATACTAGTTCTAACATAAATAAAGATTAATCCTTTATTTCTAGATAATTTAGCATATTAAATAGGACTAAATTCTTATCTTCCTTAGGAGGCCTAGGAAGAAGAAGTAACCCTCCTTAAGGGTTAAGATTTGTTTATTCTTCTAGTAGGTATTACTATACACTACAAAGTTAGTATAGTAGTTAGAAAGTCCTAGAGAAGATTAAGCAGTCTCTTGCATATATATCTCTATAAAAGCTTAGGTACCTATTTTCAAAGAGGTGTCTTAGTCTCTCTAATGTTCTTTTATAGCTAGTTGTAGTTTAATCTAGTCCCCCTTAAAGAACAGCTTTAACCTCTTTATAAATCCTTAATAGTAACTTTTATAGTAGTTAATAAGGACCCTAACATTTTACTAGTCTGTAAGACCCCTATTATTTACTGTTTAATTAAAGTTTTCTAGGAATTTAGAGACCTCTTCTCTATTAAAAAGGAGGTGATTAGCTCTTCCTCTTATAGGAACTAGGACCTTATCTCGTGATTTACTATCCTAAGATAGGTTACTAAGGCAGGACTCCTTAGGAGTTCTGTAAATTCCTAAGAGTAAAGGGATACATAAGTACATAATTTAGATATAGTAATAGTATTAATTCTTAGGGTAGTTATTTTTCCTTTAACCTTAGAGTTTTTATATACTCTTATAGAGCCTTAATTCTAAGGCGCATAAGCCCTAGGCTAGGACCCTATCTGCTAATAATATATTTAGCTAATAGTATAGTAGAGGAATTGTTTAGTATGTCTATACAATTCTAAGATAGAAATAGCTATCTTGTATTGCTAGATAGCTCTCTAGCATTTCTAGAGGTATAGTTTCTTTTAGAGTTAAAATAATGCCTACTGTTAATACTAGCGTTCTAACTAGAGTAACTTATATCTTTATTGTTTTTTACTTATGCCTAAGGCGTCTATTAGAGTGCCGTAGTATAAGAATAGCTGTATTATCTGTATCTTTTAACAATTAGTTCCCCTACATACTATACTGTTGCCTTCTAGTTAGGTTATTATTTTGTTCTAGTAAGTTGTGCTTAACCTGTTAGTATATAGAGGACAGAAGAGCTATACTACTGTGCAAGAAACTACAGATACAGGTAATGCAGATAAGATATAAACTTTGTTTCTTTGTAGTAGTATATAATAGTCTAGGAGGCTTTGTCTAAACTTCCTGTTATCCCTTTATATACTAGCGCTACTTACTAGCCTTAGCATCCTAAGTAACTGCTAAGGCAGTTACTCTGTGCACTAGCATAGTAACTGCCTATCTCCTTAGGGTATTTAGTAGGTAACTACCCGTTTGTTTTAGGGTTAGGTAGGTAACTACTAGCGTCTTAGGGTGTTTAGCAGGTAACTGCCTATATTCCTAGTAGGTTTAGTAGGTAACTGCCTCTAGTCCTAGAGGTTTAGCAGGTAACTGCCTATCTCCTTAGGGTGTTTAGTAGGTAACTACCTGTTTGTCTTAGGGTTTAGGTAGGTAACTACTAGTATTCCTGTTCTTCTAGGGGTTTTAGTAGGTACCCTCCTGCTTACCCTATAAGTTATACTTCTTTTCTACTGTTATAGTTGCTATCTCTCCTCTGCTCTTAGTAGTTTTAGCCTATATTCCCTAGCACGTCTACGTTTTAAGTACCCTAGCCTCCTATAGAATAGAGTAGCTAGTTCTATTATAGGTAGCTGCCTTGTGTTTACGTCTTTAACTACTAAGAAGGGTAGGGAATAGCAACTCTAGGGCTAGGGCAGGCCTTAATTAGGGTTACTTATCCCTATATTTAATTGTTAATACTGATATTTTACAGTATGTCTGCGTTTTAGTTCCCTAGGCTCTTGTAAGATAGGGTAGCTAGGTTTGTTATTATTTGCTGTTGTATAGTTTAGCTTTGCCTATTATTTTTAGTAGTAGGTGCAGCCCTATAGGGCTGCTAGGCGTATATAGCTGCTTTCTTTTCTTCTACTACCCTATCTACTAGGGCTTTTCCTCTATCTTAGGTATATGCTTATGTAGAAGGCTGTAAGCGCTAGGTAGAGTGCAAAGTTTTCTAGGGAGCTTATTAGTTCCTGTATGTATGCCTGTCCCTCTTGCCTATAAGTAGAGGGAGAGAGACCTTTCTATAGCTATTTATTAAACTTAAGTCTAGCCTTTTAGCAGAGTACTATATGTTCTAGGGATTTTGTTTACCTATAGCTATATAGGACGTTTGAATATTTATAGTTAAACTTTTAGTAGTACTATTAGAAGTCTCTATGTCCTATTTATATAGCTAGTAGTCTTACTAGGATAGGCCTAGTAAGAGAGGAGGGTTAGGGGGCGCTACTTTAAGGTGTACCCTAAGTTCTAATTATAGCACTGCTAGGACAGCAGCTTTAAGTTATTACTCTACTAGGAGGCCTCCTCTTATTAGTTGCTTTTGCACACAAGGCTCTTTATACCTAAGACTATAGGAGAACTAGCTAGACCTCTTAGGGTTGTAAATGTCCTTAGTAGCTTAGTCTACTAGTTTATTAGCTAGTTTATTCCCTGCTATACTACTATAGCCTAAAGTTTAATATACCTATATGTTAAAGACATCTATAGCCCTATAGCATAGCAAGAAAGCTTATTATTAGGAGGTAGGCGTTACCCCTTAGACCCTAGATAACAGACGTGCTATAAACGCATATCTAGATCTAGTCCCTTTAGATAGGTAGTTATAGAGCGTGTTAAAGTCCTACCTATACTCCTATAGCCTCTATGTTAAATATATACAATAGTAGGTTAAGGTTTCCTCTACCTATTGTTATATGCTTTTTTCCTTTAATATAAGGCGTAGCTATATACTACTACTCTATTACCTGCTATGTATTATTTAAATCTATTAGAGAATACTACAACCTTCCTAGGAATTATCTTATGCTACTATTTCTTTAAAGCAATTACGCCCTCTTTCTTAGTTTATCCTCTATTAGGTTAGTATAGTATCTCTTAGTATAGTAGGGACCTGCTAGCACTAGTCTTAGTGCAGCTAAGAAGGCTTAGTAGAGTATCTATACCTATGTTTATAGTAGCAGCTTTCCTTTATTGCGCTTACGTTATCTGTATTATACTTTTACCTAGCTAGTAAGGGGGTAGTTCCTATCTATTATCTATAGGTGCATAGCAAAGCGCTAGCGTACCTCCTTTACTACTACTTCTACAGGCAGGACTTCTACCTCCTTTAGTATAATTATGTTTAGTATAGTGCGCTACGCTAGTAATACTATCCTTATAGTACTTATAAGGACTCTATTTATTATAGTAATATACTATTATATCTAGGTGCTAACTTCTGTTCTATTTACCCTTACTTACCTTTTCCCTTTATACTACACTTTAGCGCTGTATATTAGAGCTAGTAGAATATAGGTTGTAATAGCTTTCCTTATATACTCTAGTAGAGGCCTATATACTGTGTGAGTTAGCCTATAAAGGTGTTAAACTACTTTTACAGCTATAGCAGCCCTTTCTGCAATATATCTCTAGAAGGTAAGCTATTAGTTAAAATAAATACCTAGCTAGCGTAGAGCTATCTGTGTCCTGTTTTATGTTATAGGTATTAGGTTAATTTAGGTGTCTCCTATTATAATTAGAGGGTTTAGGTCTCCTCTTTTTCCTTATTAGGTAGATTAGTTCCTGCTTTTTTAGGCGCAAAGGCAATTTTATTATTAGACCCCTAGTTATAGATATCTCTTAGATTGTTACTTAGTAGGGTTGTGTTTTCTTAGAGTATAGGGGAGGCCTAGTATATATATACATAATAAGCGTATCTAAAGCGCAGTTTCTAATCTTAGTTTAGTAGTTTAGCTAGGTATAGTGTATAGAGCACTAGAGATAGCAGTAAGCCTTAGAGGGTACTACAGGAGACTATATAGCAATGCATAGTTACTATACCTATATAAACCTATACTTATCTTCCTATAAGAAAGCTTTGCACTAGGCAAATAAGGACAGTAAGCTATCCTTAGTTTTCTATTTAGTATAGTAGTTAGTTCTGTAGGAGCGTATTAAATGCCTCTTATACGTTAAGTGTTACTATTAAAACTTACTTTCCTAGGGCCTAGGCTTGTTCTATATTATGCGTAAAGCTAGTTGCTAAGTTAGAGGCTACCTAGTAGAGGAGTGCACCCCTATATTATAGGCTAAGGATACTGTAGGTTATAGCTGCGTAGGTAATTTGTCTCGCTACTATTCTTTTAAGGCCTTTCCCTAGGCATAAGAGTAAGGCAATAGGCTACTAGGATTGTAGGGAGCTAGGATCCTTTTCCCTAGTTTTAGGATTATAGCTACCTCTGCTATTTTCTAGGCACTTAGGAAGTAGCTGTATTATAGGCAGCAGACGTATGTTCCATAGAGATAGTTAGTAATAGAGGGCTAGCACGCCTTAAGCAAGTGTACTATAATACTCTCTATGCTAGAGGATATACTTTATACACCTATTATATTCCTTTTAATTTCCTCTAGGGGTATGTAGGTGTCCTAGGCTATAGCTTGTTAATTTGTTACTAGGACTCTATTCTAGTAGGTTATTAGAGCTATTTAATAAGTCTAGTATTTCCTTTATAAGGCCTCTACTTTTTCTATAGGGTTTGTTATATTCCTCTCTATATGTAAGATTAGAGTGTCCTGCTAGTTTAGCCTAAGTCTATACTATCTAACAACTTTATATAGTGCCTTATTAGAGTTAAGTTAGTCTATTCTATTCTGCTAATAAGTGCACTTAGCTTTACGTACTATAGTAAGGAAGTTCTAGCTTTCTAGTATTAGTCTTATCTATAGGCCTCTAATGCTATCTATATGTAATCTGTAAGCAGTCTTGCACTCTACAGTCTACTATAGTGTAGTCTTGCCTACCCCTATATGTTTGTAACCTACTACTACTATTACTTTAGTAATAGCCTTAGTTATAGCCTATATCTGTGCCTCTAGGTCCTAGGTAGTGTATGTTGCTGTAAGGGGTAGTATGTAAGGGCACTGTAGGCAGGCGACTAGAGAGGACGAATAGTAGTAGATAGATAGATATAAGACGAATCCTTAGGTGTAAGCCCTAAGGCGTTTAGGAGGGTTATATACCTGTAGTCTGTAGGTCTCCTGCCTAGCCCTAAGGTTGTCCTAGGGTCTAGCCGGTAGCCCTTAGGAGGAATACCTGCAACATAGTAGGCCTAGTAGCATTAGGTTAACTACTTCTGCAAAGCAGCTAAGCTAGATTTTTAGGACCTAATATTTATTTAGTAGTAGTATTCTACTACTCTTGTATAGTATTATAGTAAGTAGCGTAGCGTAGTTAGATCCTAAGTAGAGGTAGTTTATTATTTTTTTGTATGCAAACAGTATATTAGAGGAGGTTAGGTTAAGTACATAGCCCCCTTAATATGTTACTATACCTAGTTCCCTAATATAGTCTATGTTATTTTATGTTATCTAGTAGGCTAGGTGTTAACCTCAGCCTCTAGGAGTAGCGCTAGGTTTAAAGGTAATATATCTATAGTAAAAATCCCTCCCTAATAGAGTGTTAGGGCTAAAGATAGTTTCTATAATATATTCTAGTGCGTTTATAAGTCCTAGTTCCTAATATATATTAAGTATTCTCTATTAGTTAACTTCTATCTATAGAATATCTCTATTAATATATAGGTAGAGGCTCTATATATGTATTCCTCTACCTTTAAGGATATAGATAAGCACCCTAGGCGTTCTATAGAGCTAAAGTTTAGTACCCCCTAAGACTCTATAGGTGCGAGCATACAGTAGCCTAGATATATTAAGTTATAGTTATTTCTTACTATATATAGTTCCTAGACGCATATTACCTCTATTTACTTTTAAATATAAGCTGTAGGAGGGTAATATAGTAGAGTAAGCACCTAGCTACATTTACCTATATTACTTTAAGGTCCTGCTTTATAGTTATAGTATGTTATATTAATATATAATATCTATTTCTATATTAGAGGTCCTAGTATCCCTCTTTTAGGGGGTAGATTCTAGTTCTAGTTAGCTAATTGCAGTTATTTAGCTTACAGCCTAGGAAGAGGCAGCCTTTAGCGCTCTTCTTAGTCTCTAAGAGTCCCTAGTAGGAGTTGCTATAGGGCTAGTCTTTCTAGGGTAGAAGTTGTAGTTAGGAATCTTATAGGGGCGCTAGAGGTAGTGCTACTAGGTTTAATTAGGTCTGTTTAGGCTTACTTACTTGCTCTCTTAGTATTAGCTCTTATAGCCCTTAGTTCTACCCTAAAAATTCTTACTAGGCTTTTATTTACCTATCTTAGTGCTACTAGGCAGCTCTTATTCCATACTAGTGTAGCCTATAGTAATTTATACAGTTAGTACTTACTATGTATTCCTTATCTACTAGCCCTTAGTGTATAGTAACTGTTACAGGTATTCCTCCTAAGAGCTACCGGCCAGACCCTAGGACAACCTCAGGGCTAGGCAGGAGACCTACGGACTACATGTATATAATCCTTCCTAAACGCCTTAGGGCTTACACCCTAAGGATTCGTCTTATATCTATCTATCTACTACTATTCGTCCTATCTCTAGTTGCCTGTCTACAGTGCCCTTATAGTAACTCTCTCCTATAGTAGTTGTATCTAGTATCTCTATAGCATTTATGCGCCTAGTAGTATCTCTAGTAGCCTAGGATATATAGTTATATAGGTAGGTTCTTTTTTATCTTCTTAGAGAAGTTGCTTACTCTTAAGATGCAGAAATAACTAACTATTATTAGAAAGAATATAATCTAGATTACTACCTCTTATTTGTTTAGCCTATATCTAGAGATCTAGCAGCTAGTTAGTTAGACCCTGTAACGACACAGGATGATAGAAAGCTCTAGAATGCGTGTGTATCCGCTACGAGGTGTCTAGGAGCACTAGGATAGGTAACACAGAGACAATTCTATTCCTATAGGTCTTGTACAAAGAATACTTAAAAACTATCTATCTATAGATAATTCTCCTCGTGCCTTTATACTGCTAGAATACAGGGAAGTTTAGAATGCTATAACTAAGTTACAGGCAGGAACAGAAACGTAAAAAGGAGCTAAGTTAGAGGTAAATTAGGTGTGACACTTTTAGAGACTGGTGCTTTGAGGAAATAGGTTTACTGTTGTTGTTATATCTAATTTCTAGACGCGTTGCGTAGGTATATAAACAATTAATCCCTACACCTTCCTAACTCTAACAGACACTATTTCTTGCTGTAAGTATCCCTACGCTCTTTTAACTATTCCTATACTAATACTTCTAGGTTTGTTAATTAGTTACTATACTAATACTAGTCCTGCCTAGAGCTCTTATAGTAGCTTATTAGGTTATCTGCCTTTGTTTAATTTAGGCCTTTGTAAGAGGGGAGGAAGGTAGACTACGCCTTTAACAAAAAGGTTGTTGTTAAAGTGTGCTTATTACACACTTTAAAATAAGAAGTGTTATCTAGTAACTAGACTTTTCTTTACTCCTACTCTAACTAATACTAATAGTTATAGGTTCTAATTTACGTTAGTCCTAAGTATGCTACTTTTTATAACAACCTTGTCCTATAGGAGGAGGAATCTAGGTAATAGAGGAGATAGTAGAGAGGAGAGGCAGTTAACTAGGAGGTTATTAGAGCTGCAATAGAGGCATAGCCCCTTATAGCTCTAGAGTTAGAGTGTAGTTAGTGAAGCTAGCTCTGCTTCTAGCACCTAAAAACGTGTGCTCCTAGGTTTGTTAGACAGTGCTAACGCTAGTAGCTCTAAGGAGATAAGTAACATTAAGAACCCTTAAAAAGAAAGGGTTTCTTAAGCTGTATAGTAAGGAGGATTTCTTTTATTTTTCTTTTCTTGTTATCTATTATATAAACGCGGTTAGAGGCGTTTTAGAGTTAATAGATTTCCCTTTGTCCTTTCTAAATTATAATATCTTTATTTGCCCTACAATTCTTAACCTTCTTCCTATGCTGTGATCTATTTGTTTAATGCCTTTAGTTTTCTTTCTCTGTTATTATTGTAAAACGCCTTTAGCTTATAGGGTTTTAGAGTAAAGTTTTTTGCAATTCTGAATGCTTTAGCAGACTAGGGCTACTAGCTAGGTACTTGTTGTAATACGCTACTCCTTATAGGGTGCCTGCAGGTTTTTTGCAGGATACTAACTTAGGCAACTAGGTTATAGCTAACCTAGGCTTACACAGTACTTAAGACTACAGCAGACTAACCTACTAGGCTAGGATTTCTTAGACCTCCTATTCCTCTACTCCTTAAATAGGAATACCTGCAGGTTTTAGAGCTTCCTAACTAGGTAACAGGTTATCTAGATCCTTATACAGAATGTTAGGTGCAAATACGTTGTGTATTTTTAAACTAGGGGAAGTTTCAAGCAATATAAGTAACTAACCTATTCTAGGACCTTAAAGGGACTCTCTACTTGTTAGATAGCTTTTAGCTTAGTTGCTTACTTGTTAAGTTTTAGTAGAAAGGTACACTTTTATTACCTACAGTCTAGTTAACTAGGTTATAATACAGAGCGTACATAGTCTTATGCATAGTCCTTATATTATATTCTCCTTAGCTACCTTCTCAGGCGTTGTGCATACAGGTTGCTAATGCTAAGGCCTCCTTGTGGTTAAGTTGTTCTATAGGTTACTGCTATATCAGCCCTTCTAACTCTAGCCTGTTTAGGGTTAGCTACTATAAATTACTTAGTAAGGTAATATTCTAATTAAGGAAATGTAGCAGAGCAAGTTAGGGTACGATCTATAATTAGTAGAGCTTAGACTAGTTATCCTAATAGTACAAGACAAAGGACGGAGCTGTTAGTCTATATACTTGTTTATAATCTCTGTTTAACTGTTAGTTTCCTTGTAATAGGCAGTAGATGATAGCTTAACTTTCACACCTATAATTTAATAGAATTCTGTCTAGAAAGTTAAGATAAACTAGGGCCCCTATTACTTACTATTAATTTAGGTGTGTCTAAACTAATACACTTTATTATATAAACAAGTTTATTATATAAACAAGTGCTGTAATTGTTTTATAGCATAGGATTGTAATAGCTTGTTTAGTTAGGCAATTAATAATAACTATAATCTAGTTATACCTAGCTTTGTCCTTAGGAAAATTTCAAAATTAATGCACAAAATGTTGCATTAGTTTATTAGGTATTAGCAAGGGATGTAAGTACCTACAGGAGTTAGGGTCTGTCTTAGATAGCCCCAGCGACAGGATGCAGTTTTAGACATTATCTTCTTACATGTAGCAATTTATACCTTCCAGTAATACTGTTGTAATAACAGTTAGTATAGGTCTTCTTAGCACTAGGGTGAGTAGTTAATAGTTAGTTATAGGCTTCCCAATTAGGCGTGTGCATAGGGTTGCTTAGCAGAGACACAGAGTTAATTATAGTAGAGAAGGAGTCTATTTTAGATCTAATACAGAGATAGCAACAACAGTTATTCTTGTCTAAAAGATTTCTAGTTTTCTTATATTAACGCCTTAATTAGTTCTAGTTTATAATAGGCTGCACTTTAGAATCTAGTTTTATAGGTTGTACTATGAGATAGTAGCTATAACTAGGTTAGTCTTAGCTAGATATGTCAAAGCTAAATTAGAATTAATCTAGTTGTGTAACTGTTTAGACCTAGTAGGACTAGGGACTAATTGTCTTCCTTAGGCAGACTTTAGATTTGTAAGATCCTATTCTTAGCAACTTAGGATATTAGCACGCTATTATTCTTACCTAGCGTGTATTTAATCTTAAAGTTAAACAGAGCTAGAGCTCTCTGCCTATTATGCTTGTTAAGTATTTAAGATTTTAGTTGTTATAAAGTACTCTAGGAATTAATCAATTAGAGTAGACTTAGATCTGTTTTATAACTAAGGTAAGTTTAGCTCTCTACTTATTAAAGGCTTATAAATTGCAAAAAAACTCCTTATTATGTATTTCCTAATTGGGTTTAGCTCTAGAGAGTACTTAGCTATAGAATGCTACAGGTACTAGTTATTATTAGAGTGCTGTTTTATATAAAAACCCTAGCAACAACTCTATTAGAGGCGGCTAATTTTAATCTTTGTATTATAGTTAGGCTAAAATAGCATAGAGTTAGTGATAGACAACAAGGCTTCCTTTAGGTTTTTAAAACTAGATTAGCATTAAGCAGTCTATTTAATAGATTTATATAGGCTTTGTAAGGCAATAAGAGGCTTAGCTTACGCAAGAGAATTTAGGTACAAATTGTTAGTAAAACCTAGTAAAGCCTAGGAACAATTTCACACTAGTAACAGTAGTAGGAGGGATCTAGTTCCCAAGGGCTTATACCTTCTAGAGTCAACCTAGGTACCTTTGTTAGTTAGGATATAACCCAAGATCGCTCCATATTGGTAAGAGTTTAAAACGTTTTTTAACTATTTAATGTCTAATAATGTAATCTTAGGCCTCAGAGTTAATTAATACAAGCTTAACATGTTATTTGTAGGTCACAAGGTCTTTAGAGTAGATATGTTATCTAAATGTACTAGTTTATCTAGATTATAATTAATAAGAACCTTTATTTATATATTGTTAGTAACGTATACAGAACGTAAAAACCTCCTTAGAGGCACTAGGATCTAACAAATTTAATTAAAGGCATTCTAGATGTTAAATTTAGTAAATAGAAGAAGCCTTAGAAATAGTTGGCTAATAAACAAATAATGATAAAGATAGGAGTCCTTTCCAGATAAGGGCGTTAATTGTCAGAGGTGAAATTCTTGGATTTATTGTACAAATTCCTATTTATTCCCTGTAACAAAGTAGGAACGCAGAGAAGCTCTAATTATTTCCTCTGCGCTCTAGGAACTAGTTAGTCTTGGACAAAATTAGGGCTTAGGTAGCTTTAAGTTCCTTAAGATTTTGTTATACAAGGGCAAGTAGGAATTTGCAATTAGCCCTCTAATCTAAATTTAATGTAGTTGTAGAGGCAAATTAGAAGGCTTTAGCTACTATCTAAAATATAGGTCTTTTAAAACTTAAATTTATCTAGCAATTATTTGTTAAGCAGCTGAGTGTTCTTAGGTCTTAGGTACAACAGATTGTCCTAAGTAGTTAATAACGCAATTAATCTTGTATAACATTAGTAGTAAAAAAATTTGTTCTATAGTAATCTTCTTTATCTTAGCGCAAGTAACGCAACTTTTTCTAAAGTAATCCAAGTAGTAAGTTGCAGGAAGTTCTAAGTCCCAAAGGCTTTTAGGTTAGGATTATTAGGTAAGGAACTGTGTGCTTAGCCTTAGTAGAAAACAATTTAGTATACTTAAAGGCATATTAATAGATATAACTAGAGAAATAGAAATTAAGTAGGTAGGACGCTTATATATAGGGAAGCAACTAGGTTAGTAAAGGTAAAGCTGCTAGATTATAGTCCTTACAAGCTTACTCTTACTACCTAGAAAAGTAACCTAGGGAAGTGCTTACCTTAACTATAACTAAGCAGCTTAATAGCTAGCTATAGGCTTTAAAAATTTAGCTATTAAAAAAAGCGCCTAAACTAGCAACAAACTGCTTGCAATAGCAGCCTAAAAATTAGAGGTCTCTTAAAAGGAAGAGCACCTAGAGTATGCTGTAGGCGCGTAGTAATCTTAGATATCTAGGGAAATATAAAAATCTAAAATTAGAGCCTATAATTACTAAGGACGCTCCTAGTTTAGTTGTTCCTAATATAAATATTAACTAGGGGGTGTGTTATAAACTAAACGCGCTAATAGTTATTATACGCAGCTTGTTTTCTAATAGAGCGTGCTAATTTAGTTAGTTCTCTACCCTAGCAACGCTAGTTCTAAGCAACCTAAATACTAGCGTAATTGTTAATAGTTTATTTGCTTTATTTATACTAAGGCTGTAATTCTACATGTTATAAATAAACACTAATGTTTAAGTTAATTTACTGTTTAAAAAACGCTTTAGAACTTCTTCTAAGAAGCAAATTATCTTATTGCATTAGAAGAAGCAGCTATTACTGCTTCCTTAGCCTTAATTATCAAAGGATACTATATTTAATAAGAGCTAGAATTTTATTATTAATTTCCTTTTAGACTTTGTTCCTATCTAGAAAACATATAGCCTTTCTATAGCACAGCAAGCCCTTAACTTCTTTCCATATGTAACACCTTAAAACATCTTATTAGGCACACTCTTCTTAACAGCGCTTTATTACAGGCCTTAGAGCGACTTAGCTAAAGGAGAATAATTATTTAGATCCTTTGACAATACCTAGCTAAGGTAAAAGGTAGAAAGGAGTTACACGCTAAGAGATATTAGTTAACTAAGGACACTATTATTAGGGAAGGGAGATAGTGTTAGCTAGAGAGACACAGAAAGAATAAACAAGAACATGCTTTGCCAGATAAGGGTATTTTCAAACCTCTTAGATTGTGATAGTTACCTAAAAGAGAATTCATAAATAAGGCTAAAAGGTATTAAGCTAATAGTCTATCAGAAATTTAGATTATCTTAATTTACTAAAAAATATAAATGTATTAGGCCTTAAACGAGAATGCATCATATAAATTGAAGGATATTATTAATTAGATATCTAATAAACGCTAGTACTATAACAAGTACAGGTTATACAAAACGCAACTGCCTCAGCAGTTACTTAGATGCTAATCTTTAAGTAGCGCTAGTATATAAAGGGGTAATAGCAAGTTTAGACAAAGCCTCCTAATAACTTTTATAGTATACTAATATAAAAAAATAAAAATTCTATCTATAAATCTGTATCTTATGGGTTAGTACGTGTATAGCTTCTGTCCTCTATATACAACAGGTTAAAGTTTAATACTAAGAACAAAATAGTAACCAACTAGGGGACAATAGTATGTACAGACATACTAACAGCTTTTTTAAACAAAGTGACAGATAATACAGCTACTCTTATGCTATAGCACTCTAATAGACGCCTTAGGTATATGTGTAACAAATAACAAAGATGTAGATAATATAGCAAGTTCTTTAAGTACTCTCTAGGCAACTAACACCTTAAAACAACTGCTTGCTATTACCTATAATAACGTTAGTATTAACAGCGCTTTTATTACAGGCCTTAGAGCGCTACCTCTAGAATTGTTAGATAAAGGCTATCTAATAATACAAGATAGATTTCTATCTTAGATTATACAGATATAGCGTAAACAATTCTACTATTATTAAAATTAGACCTTATAGCTAAGAGAGACACAGAAAGAATAAACAATAGGAATTAATTATTATAAGATATTGGCAAACTCTAAGAACTAAGGAAAATACAGAAAGAAAAAAGAAAAAGCACCCTTAGAATTAATACTATTACTATATTTAAACTATATCTATATATATCCCTTTACTCTAGAAATTAACAGAACTCCTATGTCCTACCTTAGTGAGAACCTGTCTTAGAGAGTTAATTACAAGATAGAGGGTCCTAGTTCTATAAGAGGAAGAGCAATCACCTCCTATTTAATAGAGAAGAGGTCTCTTAAATCTCCTAGATAACTTTAATTAAATAGTAATAATAGGGGCCTTACAGACTAGCAAAAGGTTAGGTTCTTCTAACTACTATAAAAGTTACTATTAAAGATTTATAAAAGAGGGGTTAAAGCTGTTCTTAGAGGGAGATTAGATTGGAATTGTAAACTAGCTATAAAAAAGAACATTGTGAGAGACTAGGACACTTCCTAGAAAATAGGTACCTAAGCTTTTATAGAGACATATGTGCAAGAGACTGCTTAATCCTTTCTAGGACTTTAGACTACTATACTAACTTTGTAGTATATAGTAAATGCCTACTAGAAGAACAAATAAATCTTAACCCTTAAGGAGAGCTGTATTTTCTTCCTAGGCCTCTAAGGAAAGGATAAGGATTCAGTCCTATTTAACATGCTAACAGCTTAGTAATAAAGGATTTGACCTTTTTATTTGCTAGAACTATATATTAATTTGTTAAAAGACTCCTAAGGAACCTGCCCTTAGTAACCTGTCTTAGGATAGTTAATAACACATCAGAGTAGCACGACTCATCATGGAGGCAAGCTCATCTTGGAATAATAAATAGCACTAGCTGGACTTGTAGATTACTATAGCATAGTAGATCAGGCTAAAGACATTCACAGAGGGTAAGACAGTGTCTAGGAAATTCCCCACTGAGTGTAGATAAAAGTGTTAATAAGCTTATAAAGGCTATAGATAGTTAGAAACTGTCCCTTACTAAGCTTATAGCTCTCTGTATAAATTCTAATAACAGGATTAAGGAAATCCTATATAACCTAACTAACTATACCTACTTTTATAAAGTATGTTACTAATAGTGCAAGGTCTTAGAACGTAATAATATAGGTTGCTTAGTCTCCTATTCCTAGAGGAATGTAGATTCTAGCAGAGGTGTTTTATACTACTAAGGCTAGAGTATATAATAGTTCCTGTACTATAAGTAACAAACTAAATTATAAATCTTAAGAAACTATCCCTACTAGGCCTTAGTTAGATAATAGTGTAGTTACTAACAGGATTAAGGAAACTATAAAAGAAGAGAGTGACATATACTACTTTAGTCTAGTATATATAGCTAGACGCTATCTCAGGTTTAGTTCGTAATAAATAGGTTTTGGAAGGACCTCTATTCCTAGAAGAATGTGTTCTAGCAGAGGTGTTTAAAAGAATCTTAGGTAGGCTTAATAATAGTTCCTGTCTATAAGTAACAAACTAAATTAATAAATCTTAATAAATATATCTACTAGGTTAGAGTTAGATAGTGTAGTTACTACTTTAACTATAAAACACATAGACCTGATATAACTTTAGTCTAGTGATTATTAAAAAGATACTACTAGGTTTAATTCTACTAACTTATTAACTAAGCTAGTTAAAATAGAAAATCCTTAAGTATTTTAAGGTTTCCTAGGACGTCCTAGACTAGCTAGCTTTATTAGTTAAACCTAATAGATTTAGTAGTAGTTAGACTCTAGACTAAGAGGGACAGCATACAGCTCTTAATAGCTAGCGTAATCTACACAAAATAGAGGGATAGCTAAATTAAGGTGCTAGTATTAGCACACTAACAGCAACTAGCAACAGCTAGTATTATCGTAACTCTAATCTGCTACAAAGGATTAATAGAGCAGCTGTATAGCTAAGTAAGGGAAGATTAAGTCTAAAGGACCCTAGCCTAGTGTTACCAAGGTGCTAGAGACCCTACTATCCTGTTCTAGCAGACCCTAGCACAATTCTACCCTATTGTTAGACTAATATAAGGAAGAGTTATAGAGGACATACCTATAACTGTCCCCAGAGGAAAGAAAACCTAGGGGGAAGCTTAAATAACAAAGAGCTTTCATTGTAAGCCTCCTCACACCTAAGGCTGTTAAAGATTCCTTTAGCTATCTTACTATAAGAAGTAAGAGGAATTACTATAGAGATTTAGTCTTCTGGGTACTAGTTAGACTCTCCTACAGAACCTAGATAGAAAGATATAACTAGAGCTTTGAGATGATAGGGCAAGAGGCTATAATATAGTTTACTTAGCAAACCTACTATAAGAAGTAAGAGGAAGACTAAGAGACTTTAAACTCCTATAAACTAGTCCCACTAGTTTAAAAAATTTAGGTCTACGCTAGCGTAAGGCACCGTGCAGCAGTGTTTGGGGCCCTACTATCTAACCTAGCAAACAGCAGATTTTGCAACCTAGTATTAGAATGCGCTGTCTAGCTTTATTATATAGTAAAGGAGATAGAGATAGTTAGAAGTACACAAGGACCTACCTAATAATGTTACTAAGTTAATGTTAGAAGCAGAGGTTAGAGAGGGTTGTCTACCTAGACCTTCTAACGTGCTAGGCACAGATTAGAAATTACAGCGTTAACTGCCTTATTAATACAGGCCCCTAGATAAACTTGTTTTTAATTTAGTGCGTTACAGGCACTTAGGTTAGTCTATAAGGAAATAAGCTATATTCCTAGTAAGGAGTAGGGTTGTTACAGCTAATAGAGTATAGACTCCTTTATTAGCATAGTATAGAACGTCCTAAAGTTAAGATTAGCAAAGCTAATCTAGCTCCTTATTACTTAACTTTAGTAGAATCTACTATAGGAATAGATAGAGGCCCTCTTAATTAAGGCAGGAGGTGCCTATAGTGTAGAAAACCTTAATTCAAACAACTAGTTATGCTGCTTAGCATAGGTAGGATACAGCTACCTCTATGCTAGCGATCCTAAAGAGAGCAAGAGTATTAAAGATATTACTTAAAGAATATTTAACCCTAGCAATTATAAGGTAGTTAGGTAGATTTCCTTTAGAGTAGATAAAAGCTAGATAGATCTTAACAAAGACGTTACTACGTTAATAGTAGAGCTAAGCCTTTAGACAAATAATAAGAGTATATAGATTGTTAGCTAGTAAGCTAGTAGAAAAAGATAGCAGAGAGGTTAATACCTTATACAAAAGAGTAGAGGTAAAAGTTAGGCTAGTTAATAAGCTAAAGGGTAACAGAGCTAATAGAACTTAGCTAAGAGGACTAGAAGCAGCTTATAATTAAATAATAATAACTTTTCTACAGCTTGCAACCTCTAGATATTAGACCCTTTAATTACCTATTTAAACAAAGGTATACAGCATTCCTAAGAGGTATAAGACTTAATCTAGAAAGACTAAAGAGCTAGAAGTTTAGTAAGGCGCTTCTTCCCTGTAAAAAGGAACTGTTTATTAAAATAATTATAAATAGAGAGGTAGCTATTGCCTTTATATTTTCTAAATTAGGCTAAATAAAACACTACTAACAGTAGACAAGTTCTTAGAGAAGTTTGCAGGCTGCAAAACCTATTACTAACAGACTTCTTCTTAGGATATAACTAAAACTTCCCTTTACAAAGATAGCAGAGATATAATAGTAGTACTAAGACTATTAGTCTACTTTAGTTATATACTTTAGTCTAAGGAGCTACTAATTTAGTAGCAATATTTTAAAGGACAATAAATAAGACAATAAGATTACTAGCTAAACACTCTACCCTTTCTAGAATGTTCTTGTAGAGGTCTAAAAACTAACTATAATGGAGAGAAGAGTTACTCTCTAGCAGCATAGACGTTATATTCTAGAACACAGTTTAGCAGTTGTAGATACTGCCCTAGCTAACATGGTAGGGGCGGTTAGTGCTATAGTATTAGGAAAATACTTATTAGGTTAGTAATAGGTTAACCAGGTTAGTTACAAAGTTAAGGTAGATAGCTGCTTCCTAGCTAAGATAAGGTAGCAAAAATTACTGCCTAGCTAGAGTGCTAAAACCTTAAGAAGTCTAGCAACATTTGTGTAGGTATTTGTAGTTTTCATTTAATATATCTAGGTCCTGTTATTTACTATTCTAGCTAAAACCCCTGTTTAAGCTTATAAAGAAAGATATAGAATAGAAATAGGAAACGCAGAATGCTAAGCTATAACTCATCTAAAAGACTTATATTATATGCGCTGTTAATGAGCTATATTATATACTAGTAGGTTAACTATCTTTATATTAGTAGACGCTAGCAATATGAGCTAGCGCTTATCTAGAATAGATAGGTCTAGATAGCAATTGTTACCTTACTAATTTAAAGTATACTCTAGTTAAAAGCTAAATCTAACTAGCACTTAACTAAACTAGAGTGTGAAGTAGGTTGTTTAGGTTTTAAGAAATTCTTAGATATAGTCATATAGAGTACATTTTATTATTAAAACAGATGCCTAGACACTAATAGTACAGCTTAATTTGCTCTTTAATAGACATCTAAGGCTTAGTAATAAATAGGTAGCTATTTGCGCTATCCTGCTCTAGGACTTTGAAATTTAACATTCCTAGAAAAAGAATGTAGTTACAGACGCTCTATCTAGATACCCTAAGCTTAAAGGATAGACAGCTCTAGACAAACCTAAGTTAGATGTTTTAGTTTTAACTGTAACCTTAGTAAGGCCCTAATAGTAGAATTATTGTCTTAGGCTCCTATAGAGATACTCCTAGCTGCATCCTTAGAGACAAATACTTAGAATTATCTAAACAAATTACACAGGTTCCTCTGTGACACCAAGATCCTGAGAATGTCTAGGGAAGGAGTTACGTTTCTATAGAAGAAGAGAGCTCTTAACTACTTTGTTTAAGATAGATATCTATTCTATAAGACACACACACGTTGCTATTAGGAGAGAGTAGATACTGCTCAACATTAGGACTGTAGCAATTTAGGAAATATATTAAAATAATTAGGCATAGAGGTGTTAACACAGTATACTCTATACTTGCCTAAAGATATTACTAGGATTATATACATGTTATGTTAAAACTATACTATCCTCTTTTGCCTAGAGTGATAGTTTAGGACTAGTAAATAATTAAAGGATATGCTAACTATAATATACTCCTACGCACTCTAGTAGTTAGTAGCAGCTAATATTGTCTATATGCCTCTTACATAGAGGCTATTAGTATATAGTTATTGCTAGAGAATATCTTAGCAGATAGGTAGAGGCCTAGCTACTCTATAATAACAAATCTGCTACTGTTGCAAAATTCCCGTATAAGGATATTATTTACTAATAGAGTATAATAAGGGAGGCTTATAGTTAACAGAGGACTAGACTTTACTAATGTAGTAAAAGCTTATAGTTACATACAGGATTTGATGCAAATATAATCCTTAGTATATAACCCTTAGGCAATAGGGAAGGTTAAAAGAGGATATAAACTAATTATTAATGCCCTTACTAAACTTTATAGACTATAGGTAGACAACCTTTCTAATAGTGCTGCTAGCAGACAGGGTCTCTATTTAATCTAATAAGTACTCTGCGTATTAATTAGTTACCAGACAGAACCCAGTTCTTTTCTACAGATTTAGCAATTCCTACCTAGCAGACATTGCTGTACTAGCAGGTTTTAGATAGGTCTTAGTTACTAGTAATCTTTGCTATGTAATTAGATTCTAGGACTAGTTTCTAAAGGACGCTGTTAGTGTTACTAAACAACTATAAGCATCTAAGAAAGAATACTAAGATAATAATTATAAATTAGGAAAAGAAAGCATTAGCACTAGCAACCTTGTCTTATTATAGGATTTAGTTAGGAGATTAATATATTAAGAGACAGAAAGCTTGCCTGTAGGTAGCTTAGACTATACAAAGTCTTAGAAGAGAAAACAGTAATAGAGCGTAGCACCTTCCTACTAGAAGACTTAGATAGATCTAAGATGCCTTACACTGTTCTACTTTAGAGACTTAACTAATTTTATTAAATAATAACTAGAAGATATTGCAGAGGAGCACTATCAGGTCTAATTAAGATCTAGGATAAGGAAGCCTAGAACAGATTGTATATAGACCTAGTTAGGGATGTTAGGAAAGATAATATTCTGTACTAGACTACACTATTAGCAGTTACTAAGAGGTTATAATACTAACAAGGAAACTTACAATACAAAAGAAGGCGTAATATAAGTAATATAATAGTAACTCTAGCAGAGACTCTAATAATAAGCTAAGCACTACATTACTTAGCTTATAACAAGGGAGAGGAGACTTTTAGTCTCTAACTATAAAAATATCTTAATAAGATAAGCTTACTAGGTAGCAAAGTTATAGTAAACTTACTAGAGTTTACCTATATAGCTATTAAAGAATATAGCAACAGCGCTAGTAAAAATCTAACTAACTAGAAGCTAGCAAGTTACACCTAACAGCTTCCTAGCGACGCAGCTGTTAAGCAGAAAACGCTTTAGTGCAAACTTTACCCTGCTACTACAATCCACTGTAAGGCAGTGCAAAGTGTAGGTAAGAAGAACAGATGCTTAATCACAGAGCTATAATAATAGCTTGCTACTTTACTCTGCTACTCTGTTACTCCTTTACGTCTACTACACATAATACCCTTCTAAAAATATAATTTAATTAACCAATTAGCTCTAAACTTAGGGGAACACTGTAACCTTAGACTCCTAAGGGCTCTAGTAATAGCTAGGTAAGAGTAACTAGGCTCTCCTATGTGTTATAGCTTGCTCAAACAAACCTCTAAGATAAAATGTCTGTCTAAAGTATTAGTATGCTATACCTTAACAACATCTTAATAGGTAAGTTTACTTACAAGCTAATAGGGCGACCTATTTAATAAAGTTGCACTAGACTCTTAGATAGCAGCTGCATATTAGAGTTTAAAAGCTGCTATAATAATACACCTTAAATATTAGTTGTAGAGTAGATACTAAACCCAATTATATAATAATAGAAGGGCTGTACTACAGGTATTCCTCCTAAGGGCTAAAGACCCTAGGACAACCTTAGGGCTAGGCAGGAGACCTACAGACTACATGTATATAACTGCTAAACGCCTTAGATTAAAAGTGATCTGTCTTATATCTATCTATCTATCTACTATTTATCCTATCTCTAAACGCCTGCCTATAGTGCCTTATAGGCTGCATAGTTTAAGAGTAAATACCCTACTATTAGCTACAGCTATAAACTATAACTAAAAGAGAATATAGAGTTAAGTAGCCGTTAACACGTACTAAATTGCTGCCTAGAGGAAAGATACTTATAAGTAACATTATGCCTTATAGCCCTGCCTCTAGTATAGAGCATAGTTACTTAACTAATATTGCATACTGTTAGCAAGACTAGGTACTATGTACCTAGCTAAGTTTATTAACTCTACTGTGTACTAAAGACTTTACACACCCTATTGCAAGCAAGATAAGTACATTAACTCCTTAGACTAGGTATAGCTTGCAAGGGAATACAGCTGTTTAAATAAGACATTTAGTCCTTTATAGGTAACTCTAAAAACAATAGCTACCCTCTCCTTAATCTCCTTAGAGGCATTTTAGATTTACCTAACCTATACACTAATATAAAGAAATATATAGTTTACCTTATAGACAGTAGTAACAGCTAATAAAAGTTCTAGCAAGCTACTCTTTAGCACTAGAAGACTATACCCCTAGCAAGAATATTTAACTTAGAAGGAAAAACAACTTACTATCTAGTTATAGAACAAATAATATAGATAGACTATAGCTAGTAGGCTTACAAAACATAGTAATAGAATACTTCTGCCTATTAACTCTATCTTTAGAGATACACCTTCTAGACTTAGGACAATTAGCCCAAGCCTAGAACTAGGGGAGCATTAATACTAGCAGAAGGGGCATCTATAGTGCAAACTGCTAGCAGCTCTAGCTAACTACTAGAGGGGTCCTCCCTTACTCTATTAAGACTAATAAGAGTGTAATTAGGTGTTACTACTTATATTTTAAAACACTAGAATAACTAGCAAAAGGGACCCTTAAGAGTGCCTAAGAGGAAGAGGATAACTTACTTACTAACCTTAAAGAGAGGTTAATAGGTTAGCCTTAGAGCTTAGAGTTAGACACACACGCTAGTAGGAAGAAGTAGCTAGCAAACTTATTTGTTACAGAGAAGGAACTGTCTCTATTACTAATGTAATAGCTATCCCTAACAACAAACAATACTAGAAGTAATTAACTATTTATAGTACTAGATTCTGCTCTCTTAAGGATGTTAGCAGTAAGAGAGCTATCTCTTTCCCTACTAATAATAAAGCTTAATCTACTTAAGAGGACAAGTCTATTAGTTCTAAGGCTATGCAGGAGGTTAAAGGCTCTAAGAGCTGTCTATATGCAAACCCTAAGTTAGCTCTTATTATATTGTGTAAAAGGTATAGTAAAGGAACTCTTAAGGACGCAGATAAGATAAAGCTGCTCTATATATAGGTCTAAGAGTGTTGTATTAAATTAGAACCTAAGAGCTAAAGGATAAAGGGTTTTATAATAGCTTACTAAAGGTATACTGCTGTTAACATGCTTATAATGCTGTACCTATACCCTTACAAATAGGGAATGTAGCACAGCAACATATAAACCTACATACTATTCTAGAATTACCTTAGAGGCCTAGGCACTCTTAACAGCCTTTAATTCTACTACTATTAACTAAAAGTACTAGTCTTAAGGTAGACTAGGACGCGTTTATTAATAGATATCCTACTCTCTTTCTACAATAAACAGTAAACACGTTTAAGGCAAAAGGAACTATTGTAGCTAACTGCTTCTAAGAAGGGTTTAGAGATAAAGAGCTTTAGGAAATTATAAATAATTACTTTAATATATATAACTAGCACACCTATACTATTAATAGACATAGTAACCTTAGATAGTGTAGGAAAATGTACTACTTAGTAGTCTAGCAACTTATTTAAGGGGATGTAGGTTACTAGCTTCTGTATGTCTTACTTCGTTGCTAGACTAACCTTATCTCTTACCCTTACTATACAAAGTACACTAGCCCTAGTAACTAAACAGCGTTTAAACATGTAGACCTTAACCTAGCTAATACTTACGCAAATAGCAGGGGTGTATAAATAATCTAGGGCTTAGTGTCTTTTAATAACAAAGATAAGGAGAACTATACTATTGCTCTTACTAGGTTCTATAACTATGTAGGCAAATACCTTAAATAGCAACAGAAGAGAGGTATAGATAAGAGGAATAGATACATTAAGGGTTAGAAGGATAACTAGGACTACCTAAAGGAAATTAAAGACAAGCTTAGTTGCAAATAGAAGAAGTATCTATATAAGGCAGGGCAAGTACAAATCTCTAACCTGCTGCTTCCTTATAGGTCTACTAGACTAGCTACAAAACAGCGACGCACTACTCTTCCTTAGTTTATACTAGTAATAGAAGACTACAGCACTATAGAGGTTCTAGAGATAGGTAGCTATATAGAAATTGCTACATCTTACTAGGCACTATAAGCAGGTCTGTTATCTCCTTCTAGACACGCTAACTAATATAGAGGAGTGCTGTATGCCTTTCCTAGGGATATTCTACTAGAGTTTACGTTATAGATCTTAAAAGCAATTTACTACTAGGCTTGCTATAACTTAGTCCCTATACTAGACAAAATAGACAAAATACTAAACTAAATAGATTTAAAGTAGTTACTAGCTTATATTTAATAGACTTGTGCTAGTAACATTTCTATAGTTAAGAAGTACTAGGAATAGGTTAAGACAGCTGAGATAAGAGCATACAAGGAGGATGTTAACTTAGATGTCCCTAACTAGTTGTATTTTACAGGATTATTACATCTAGCTAAGTTCTTAGATAGTGCTAAAAAGTAGGATAGAGAACATAGCAGGGATTTAGCACTGTCTAAGATGTTCTCTAAGATAAATATGCAACCTAACTCTCTAACTAGATAGGATGTAGCTAGGGTAGACGCTAGTTTATTATTAGATAAGCACTATCTATTACTAACTCTAAAGACCTTAAAGGCAACAAGGTTAACAGTTGTTACTAGATTATCTAGTTTAGTAGGAACTGCTACTGTTAGCTAATACAACACTTATTCTACTTGCTTAGATGTTAGTGCTTAGTTAACTACCTAGTTAAGTAGTTAACTAAAAAGGACAAGGGCAAGGGACAGATAAAGGAGTAGAGGAAGTTGTTTCTTTTGTTTATTTCTTTTATTTATTCCTTTTCTCTTTTAATTTAATACTCTACTCTTGCTTATTTTCCTATGTAACACTTTACTTACTAGCCTCTCCTCTATAAGCACAAGGAGGCTGTGCTATTAAGGTAGGGGAGGTTTGTGCTAGTGCACAGAGTAACTACCTCAGCAGTTACTTAGGATGCTAAGGCTGGTAAGTGGCGCTAGTATATAAAGGGATGATAGGAAGTTTAGACAAAGCCTCCTAGACTATTATTTACTACTACAAAGAAATAAAGTTTATATCTTATCTGTGTAACCTGTATCTGTAGTTTCTAGCACAGTAATGTGGCTCCTCTGTCCTCTATATACCAACAGGTTAAGCACTTCTCACTAGAACACTAGTACTTCTAAGACTCCTGCAGATCGCTGCATATAAACTAGCAGTTAGTGCTATCTTATCTAAACAAATAAGGCAAGGCACGCTATTAACTAACCACACACAGGCATTACTACCTATCTAAAAACAAGACCTATTAGCCTTAGGCTTATAATCTTACAATAAAGACATTAAGCTATACAAGCTTATGTTAGAAGAATACAAAATCTACAAAAGAACCTACAAAAAGGAATAGAAGAACCTTAACACTATTACGTCTCTTATATAGAGTATAGTGTTACTACATCTATAAAAGACATGTTGCTTGCTATAGACATCTCTCTGCAAATAGGTAACTAGCCTCTAATAGAGGACAGGCACAAGCTTAGATAAGAAGAGAGTAATAGCTTGCAAACAATACTACAACGCACTTAAACTAATAAGAGCAGCAGGAAGCTAGGACACCTAGCTCCTTAAATATAACCACGTGGCTACTAATATAGAAGTAGAAGGAGTCCCTAAGGCTACTAATCTAAACGCTGTAATAAGAGATTTTCTTAAGGCAGTAAGGAAGGTAGTGCCTAACTAGGTAGACAATTTTAAAGAAAACTAATTAAACCTTACTAGAATAAACTAGAAGGAGATAATAAAACGCTACTAAGAACGTATAAGTAAAGACTACCTAAGGAGTAAACCTTATAAGGGCATAGCCTTTGTAGTAGGAGATTACTTTAACTCTGCCCTTGCTGTAGGTAGTGTATCTACTATAGGCACTAAGAGGGACGCCTTGTATAGTAAGAACTGCGCGCTATCTACTCTAGTCTACATAACTAAGGGAAGACCTACAGGTTAGTAATTAAGAATACCTAGCTAAAGAGCTAAATCTAAGCGCCTAGAAGGCTTAGTAGAAACTAATAGTGCTATATGCCTAGCTTGTAAACAACCTTATAAGCTAGTTAACTGTTACTACGTCTTTAAAGAAAAGGCGCCTAAGTAGTAGACACCTTGCCTAGGGATAGAGAGACTAGTAAGTATCCTGCTTAAACATAATGTTAACTTTTAAGAATAGGTAAGAGCAAGCAAATGCTCTAGAATATAGACACCTATAATTAAGACATTACATACAATAGAATAGTTACTTAAGTAACTATAAGGTTAGTAAATCTCTATAATTAATACGTCTTTTTAGACAGGGCTATTAAATTACCCCCTAAAAGACTGCTACATCCTAGATTCTAGTTTAACTATACACATTAGCAATAACTAGAAGCAGATCTATAATCTTTGCCCTCTACCTACAAACAATTACCTGTAGGCTAGAAACTTACAAGTATAGATATAAGGGTATAGAACAATCTAGCTCTGTCTAGCTAGCTATAAAGGGGTAGCAATACTAGAGCTATAGAACGTAGCCTAGTGCCTAGATATCCTTTGCAATCTTATCTTATTCTAACAGCTATGTTAGTAAGGAATCTAGTAGGACCTAAAGAGCAAACTAACCTAACTTAAACAACTAGACAATAGCACAATTATAGTGTTAACAGAGTAGTTTAGTTAATAGATCCTAGAGGAAGAGCTAACTAAGGCAGCCTTTACAGCACGAATTAATAGATAAAAGTAATCTAGCTTAAAAGCAGATGCACTATTATAGCACAAGCAAATAGGACACCTAGGGGCAGTAGCTATTAAGTACCTTATCTACTAATCTAAGGGGGTAAAGATTAAGGGTATTACAACTGTCTAGTGCAATACATGCAGCTAAGCTAAGACAAAGAGGCAGATAAGCTAAAGGCTACAATAAAACAACAAGGGTCCTAGTAAGAGAATAGCTATAGACTTCTACTTATACAAAGAGAGAAGCTATACAAAGAAGAAGAGCTAACTCCTTGTTACTAATAGGTATTCTAGCTTCCTATAGGACTTCTACTTCAAGGATAATTCTCTTAGGAAGTTAAATATCTACTTCCTCTAAACACATATCTAATTCCTCTATTATTAATACTAAATTAAATTTAAGGTAATTAAGTTTAATAGAGAAGTTATAATAACTAAGCTAGAGGTTGCACGTTAGTGCGCTTCCTAGTTAATCTAATTAGAGCCTTTAGCACCTAACGCACAAGCCTAGAACAGAGGTATAGAACGCTTAGGGGGTGTAATTAAGGATAAGGCACGTACTATAAGACTAGACGCAAACCTACTATAGGAAATATAGCTAGAGATTATAAGAGCAGCAGTCTACCTACATAACTAAACACTAAAATTATCTAATAACTAGAGATTACTATATAACGTATTCTTCACGTTTGCAGCACAGCAGTCTAGAATTGCTATAACAAGAAGGAAGCTAAACTAGGCACACTTAAAGGTATATAGCTGTAAGGCCTTTGCTCTTACAAGCAACACCCTACAAGAGAAGGCATGTCTATAACGCCTAGACCCTAGAGCATAGGTAGGATACCTAGTAGGATACTAGTCCTCTAACATCTACTAAGTATAGGTTCTATCTATAGCTAAGGTAGTTAGTACAAGAGATGTTATCTTTAATAAAGACAAAATCTTTAGTAGTAGAATAGAGGAGCTTATAGACAGCCTTATGCACAGCACTCTAGATAAGATTACAGTATAGATTAAGAGTTTTAAGTTACTAGAGCTAACTTACCTAGAACTAGAAACATAATCCTTCTATAAGGATAACATAGTTGTAGACTCTAAGACAACACTAGAACCTATTAACTAACTAGGGTACTACTAAGGGAGAAAGATTAGAAATAATTATCTATATCTAACTCTACTGTTAACCCTTCTACTAGTAGTGCTGCTTACAAGCTGCCTGCTATTAGATTAAACGCGTTAGAGCGCTGTCTAATTAGAAGCTGCTAGATATTACCTAGCAAGTGCTAATTAGCTAGAATTAACACTAGCGTAAAACTAAAGAACTTTATAAATAATTTTATAGAAGGCAGCCTTTATAGCTAGCACATAAGGCAGAACTATTAGCACCTACTAGGGAAAGACATTAGATAGGGCCTAGTTAAACCAGCTACTCTTGCAGGGACTAAACCTTTACTAGAGTAAGCTCCTACTATTACTAAGCGCGCGCTCTAAACTAGTAGACTATCTAATGTATAAGCAATTTAAGGATGCTAAACAAGAGCACCTACAGAGCTACTACTAAATAAAATCCTAGTTAGAAGCTCTACTTAATAAAGTCTAGGTATTAGGACATTAGATCTTAAGCTGCATGTAGGTGTACACATATAAGCTAGATAAGAATTACTACCTACTAAAATATAAAGCAAGACTAGTAGTCTAAGGCAATTAACAAAGCAATTTAATATTAGAAGACACTTACGCAGCAACGCTAGCTAGTAGGTCCTTCTAAATGTTAATAGCAATTGTAGCTTCCTACAACATAGAGCTAAAGCAGTATAACATCGCAAATGCCTTTGTCTATACTGCAATAGACTAAGAAAAATATATAAGGATGCCTAACAGCTATTAGAAACTAGGTACAGTTCTACAGCTAAATAAGGCACTATATAGACTTTAAATCTTACTACTTCTATAGCAGAGAGAATTTATATTAACACTTATTTAACAAGGCTTTAAAGTAGTTCTACACAAGCCCTACTATCTTACTAAGAGTAGAGTTATTATATTCTTCTATGTAGATAATATTATTATAGCCTACAGACAGGCAAATAAGCAAGAAGCTGCCTAGGCATTAAAGATCCTCTAAAACAAGTTTAAAATAACTAGAGGACATAATCTCTAATAGTTCCTAGGAATTAAGATTACAAGAAACTAACAGAATTATAGGATCCTTCTATTACAGGCATTATATGCCAACAAGATCAGCTAGCTAGCAGAGAGGACTAACCTTTGTTATAATACTCTAATGTTAAACATTAAGCTAACACCCTATAATAGAATCGCAACAGCATCTAATATTAACAAGTATTTACAAAAGATTAGATTACTGCTCTTTATAGCAGTTACTACAGGACTAGATATTGCGTTTACTACATCTAGGCTTACTAGATTCCTTACTAATCCTAGACTAATGCATTATAATACTACAGATTAAGTCCTTCTCTACCTACTAAGCACCTAATAACTATTACTACAAATTAGAGGTGGTATAGGTCTTAGGGTTGCAAGCAAAGCGTTATTTACAGATAATATAATAGATAGAAAGAGCTCCTAAGGATATGCTATAAAGCTATATAGGGGACTTATTACCTAGAGAGCTAACAAATAAGACATAGTTACAACATTAACAATAGAAGCTAAATTACTAGCTCTATTACAGGTTGCTAAGGAAGCTATCTTCCTCTCTTAACTGTTAACTAAGCTTAGTATACAACTTCTAAAATTAACTATTACTATCTAGTGTAATAACACTTAGACTATCTAATTAATAAACAAGGAGGTATTAAAGCTCTAGACTAAACTTTAACATATAGATATCTATAATTACTAGCTTTAACAAGAAGCAGCTAAGAAGACTAATACTGTTACTTACGTACTATTAGCGCATATACTAGCGGACAGACTAACTAAAGCACTACTACAGAATAAGTAGAGGACCTTCCTATTACAACTTAGACTAGTAGAGCCTATAGAATAGAGGATCCTAGCTAA
Source organism: Ascochyta koolunga (assembly GCA_026119515.1). Taxonomy (NCBI): domain Eukaryota; kingdom Fungi; phylum Ascomycota; class Dothideomycetes; order Pleosporales; family Didymellaceae; genus Ascochyta; species Ascochyta koolunga. Next base: position 2,765,836 of record JANLCG010000001.1, on the reverse strand, counting down.
GATTTAGACAGACTTACTAAACTATAGGCAGGCACTAGTAGTAAACTAAAAGCAGACAAATCTAGCTTTAGGGCTGTACAGGGCTAAAGCTAAGGGGGTGTGTTAGATATAAGGATAATACCTAGCTAAGGTAAAATGTAGAAAAGAAGTTACGCGCTAAGAGATAGCGTAGTAACTACCCTACTATTATTAAAATTAGACCTTATAGCTAGACAGACACAACACAATTAATAATACATATAATTATTATCTTAACCTATTAAACCTAACACTTAGTTAGTCTAGACTTACAATAGGCAGTGTAGTGCAGTGCAGTAGGCCTAGAGGCTAGGGAGTGTGCTTATAGAAGGTTTAGAGCCTAAAGAACTTAGTTAGCTGCCTGTAGAGTTGTAACAACCTATAACAACCTATATAGAGTTACTCTAGATTAGTAAGGAAAATCTATTCCTGCTAAAGAAAAGCACTAACTTACTAAAAAGTAGAATAGAGTAGAGGAGTAATAGTCTAAAATAGGGGGTAACGTTAGGTATACCTAGACAGAGAACTAGCAGCGCGTAGACCTACTTATTATCTAGGCACCTGCAAAGATCTTAGGTAAAGGTAGAGGTAAAAGTAAAGGTAAAGGTAGAGAAGAGCAAACCTACCTATAGATTTAAGAGGGTCTTTTTAGCTACTAGGTTATCTATCCCTAATACTCTAGATCTCTAACAACCTATAGTAGTCTATAACTACTTACTTAAGCTTAGATAACTTTAACACTAGTTGCTTATGACAAGCAATGCTAGAAGGGGAATACTATTAGGTCCCCTGTCTCTAAGTGTTCTACACTAGGGCTAAGGACCCTATAAGGCAGTAGGGATAGTAAAACTATATAATCTAATAGAATTACTCTAATTATTTAGTAGCGATTTGTCTATCTATAACCTGCTAATACACTCTCTACCTTTAAATGCCTAATAGCGTGCTACTACTCTAAAAAGAGACCTTAATAATAATTACTAAATCTATAAAACTAAGGAGTAGTGTAAACCTACCTAAGAAGCTCTAGCTAGAGGTTATAGCAGCAGTAATATAGCTCTATAACATAAGTCTAACTTACTTAAACAAGCTATAGAGCCTAAACAAATAGCTTAATTACTAGTTTACTTACTATTTCTACTAGTACAAACCTAAGCAGGTAAGAGCACTAACAGCTAATCTAAGACCTAATTAGAGCAGGATATACGCCTATAGCTGCAGAGTGTATCCTCTAAACAGGGAATAAGCAGCTAGGCGTAATTAGAGAAGCTTTAAAGTAACTCTAAGGGTTTATATTAGATACTTAGTAGGGTACTAAGCTTCTAATATATACTAGATGTAAGTCCCTAAATTAAACTAGGTAATTATAACGCGTAACATAACCTTTAATAAGGAGCTCTTTTATAACAAAATTAATAAGTTGTAAGCTCTTATAGTCTAAGAAGCAGAAGTAGTTGTAGATATTCTATATAAACCTAATAAGATAGAGGTAGAAGAAGTAATAGAGCTCCCCCTTAAATAAAGAGACCTATTGCTTAGCTTGTCTACTAAGCACTAGCTTAGGAGTAACACTTAGGGAGAATCTTAATTGCTAGAAGGCTAGTCTAGTAGAGAGGAGCCCCTAGGATAGATACTGTACACGCGGCAAGCTTAGCTAGCAAGCTGCTTAAGATCTAGGCAGAATAACACTAAGAAACATGTTTACTTTCCCCTAACTAAACGCCTAAACTAGAGTAGTTAGGTATAGGTAGGAAGCTCCTAATAAGGAGGATAATCTAACTAGTAGCTTACAGGAAGTGCACTTAACTGTAGAAGAAGGGAGCAAGCTAGTAGATAGTAAGGATCTTAATAATCTACTAAGACCTGCTTTACTAGTTATTCTAATACCTTCTTAAAGATTAACGTAAGTAGATAAGGCAGGCAGGAGACGCGCGTATTAGCAGAGAGTCTAGGGCCTGCCTAAAAGACAGAGCTACTATATAGAGAACTGTAAGTGCAACAAGCCTGCTAATAATAGAGTAGGTTAGTACTCTGTAATAAGCTTAATAAATAATTACAGATACGCCTAGCTTATCTACCTACTATTTAAACATGTAAACAAATATAGTATAGTTAGAAGAGAGCTGCTTACTGCCTACGCAGTAATTGTTACCTTAACTCTAAAAAAGGAAAGACTAGTTGCTTAAAACAAGCGCTAGTTACACAGGGACAAGCTCTCTCTACTGCTAAGCAAATGGAAAGATCTACTCTATTACCTACTAGGAGCTCTTTTTCGCTAGGCCTGCTAAAAAGAGATAGACACGCTTATTAAAAAGGAAACGTAGAGAGAAATTAACTAATTAAGCGCCTTATTAAGGCCCCTACTGCTTAAATAGGTCTTTACCTATAAATTTAACTAGGATAGCTACTTCCTTAAATATAAGGAAAGGATATATATACATAGAGATCTATTATTAGGATCTCTTTTTATAGGGGTAGCACGCTATTAAGCATTAGAAGGTAGAGGATAATATTGCAGGTTAAGGATAGACAAATTACTACTAAAGAAGTAGAGTAATTTACTTGTGTTATATAGTTACGCTACCCCTGTTGCTTAATTAGGCTATACTAGCCTTATAGGGAACTATTAGAGTTAGTAGTCCTAACAATATCCCCCTTCTAGGTAGCTTGCCCTAAGCAACAGATATTATAGGTTTTTTAGGTAGAGTAGGTAATTATAGGCTGTTATAGACTAGATAGTAACAGAGTTACAGGAGAGTAGTACTTTAGTAGTTAGAGGTATTCCCTTAAGCCTATGCGTGGGTTTAGGCAGCTCTACCTTTACCTTTCCTTTTACCTTTACCTTTACCTAAGAGTTACGCTACTACCTAGAAAATAAGTAGGGCAACGCGCTGCTAGTACAGTGCCTAGATATACCTAACGTTATCCCCTATTTTAGTCTATTATTTCTACACTATACTCTAGTTTTTAGTAAGTTAGTGCTTTTCTTTAGCTAGGATAGGTTCCCCTTTACTAATCTAGAATAACCCTTAATAGGTTATTATAGGTTCTTATAACTCTACAGGCAGCTAACTAGATTCTCTAGGCTCTAACAATTTTAAAAGCACATCTCCTAGCCCCTAGGCCTGCTGTACTACACCCTACTGCCCCTTACACGTCTATACTACTTAAGATTATAGATCTAAACGCTGTAGGCAACAATATAGCGTATAATAGCATATAGTTATTCTAGGTCTGTGTTTAGTGCGTCTGTAGCTTTGCTATAGGCTAGCATAAGCACTATAGTAGGACTAGTTATATCTATATCTAAATTACCCTTACTAATATTAACTTATATAAGGCATAGCTATTATAGACAGACTTAGGTAAGTTAGAGTAGGTTATACGCTGCTTCTAGTGCTTCTCTTCTAACTAGGAGTGTATTACTATGTGTATTCCCCTCCTTTAGCCTAATTATAACCCCTTATAGGTTATAACTAACTCTAATAGCTCTATTTAAAGTATAACAGTAACTTAGCTAAGATTTGTAACATTCTCTAGGCCTTAGAGTTTAGCGTCTAGGACCTAGACTAGGATATAGTTAATAATAAGCTCCTGTAGCGCCTATAAACTAAGATAGAGAAGAAAGCGTCTAAGTTTAAGCTTATATCCCTCTATTAGCCTTTCTTCTAGGCCTATAGCTAGTAAGTTGTCCTCTTAAGTAGTTTTAGTCTATTATAGGTTATTCTTACCTCTAGTAGCACTTACATCCCTTACACTGCCTACCTTTACCTGCACACTAGTGCTATTACTAAAGATAAGGACCCTTGCTCTAAGTTCTGCCTAGACTAGCGTTAGCGTAGCAAGAAGGCTGTGTTAGTATATGCTAAGGCTAGCAAGCGCACTCTTAAGGCTGCTGTTACTAATAGGGTTACTAAGGAGACTAATTTATTATATAAGCAGGTATGTATACTTATCTTATTTCTAGATAGACTATTCTAACTTATTATAGGCTAAGGTTTATAATTATGCTCTAAACCCTAGTTCTAAGCGCAGAAAACTAGGTAATGCCTTAATTGCAGAGATAGCTGTGCTTATAAGGGAGAAGGGCTTTGCTACTAGCGCTAAGAAGGGCTCCTTGTCTAAGAAGATTAAGACTCTATAGAAGAGGCTAGATAAGCATAATAAGGTTTAAGAGTAGTAAGAGCGCGTTATAATAGGTCCTAATAGACTATTATAGCTTGTATAATAATATAACTATAAACAATTTCTATAGTTAGATTTCTCTAGAAATCCTAGATATACCTAAGCCTTTAGCTTAAATTTAATAGAGTACTTACTTTTGTATCCTATGTTTTCTTCTTGTAATGTTAGAAGTTTTATACCCTAATGTAATCTTATTAGAGCGTATAATAGGTTGTTATAACCCCTATTACTACTATTCTATTGTAGATTAGACTGTTGTAATTTAGGCTAAGTTCTTATAGTCTATAATAGACAATAAGGGATACTAAGAGATGCTTGTAAGTTAGGCTAAGGTAATCCTAGAGCATAACGCTGTTAAACACCCTAAAAACCCTGTAGGAAAACTAGTAAAGGTACGTTGTCTCCTTAGGATCCTCTTATTACCTTTACTTATCCCTCTTCTTCTTTAGGGGTTGCCCTTAACTCCTATAAGGCTTTTTCTTTACATTCCTCTTAGGCTATATACCTTTAGATTTCTAAAATTATTAAAGGACGTTACTAGAGATATTTTAACTAGGCTCCTAGAAGTTCTCTTTATCTCTATAGCTAGTCTATTTAACTAGATATTCCTACTAGTTATATTCTCCTTTACGTCTATCTAGTATAGTGTCTACTTTATAGATATTATTACTATGTTTACGCAGTGTGTCTACAATTAGAACCTCTAGGTGTAGAATAAGACCTTTTAGATTATAAGGCTCTAGCAGCAATGTATAGAAGACTAGATGTACGCTCTATAACTCTAGAAGGTTAACTTTAAATGCTGTTAGACTATACTAGTCTACTATGCAACCTAGACCTAGGTATTTCTAGTTAAGCTTCTTCTTAGGTCTTGTTAACCTAATGTGCTAATTTAACACTATTACTTAATTACCTACTTTAAACGTATGTGCTAAGCGTTTCTTGTCTATATACAATTTCTAGTATTTATTTGCAGCAATAATTTTCTTCTTACACTCTTGTTACAAAGCGATAACTTTACTAGCTACTTGTTCTCCTAGAGGTAATTCTCTACTCCTGTAAGGCACAGTAGGCTAGTTTAGGATAATAGGGTCTATGCTATAATATGCTTAGAACAGAGTAGTGCTTATAGTTACATGTATGCTATTATTATACGCAAACTCTATAATTAATATCTATAAGCTCTAATTATCTTATTCTAGGTAATAATAGCATCTTAAGTATTGTTTAAGTGTCTAGTTCTGTCTTTTAGTCTGTCTATCTGTCTGTAGGTAGTAAGTAGACGTTAACACCCTCCTTGAATTTAAGTAATATTAGAAAGTATCCTAGTGTTTAGCAGCTATAAGTAGTCCTCTGTCTAAAATTATCTTTTTAGGAACACTATATAGCTGTATTAGTTCTCTTATCTAGGCTTAGGCTAGATTACTTCTATCCTAATTAGCTCTAGCTAGAATGTAGTAAGACATCTTAGTAAGTCTATAGACTATAACTAAGATAGCGTTATATACCTAATTATTTAGGTAGCTTAGGGGTAGCTCTGTAATAAAATCTATAGTAACTTCCTCCTAAGCTATGTTTAGAGGAGGTAATAGTGTAAGAAGACTATATAGTTTGTAACGTGCTAGTGTTAACTTCTTGTATACTAAATAGTCCTTACAGTAGTCCTCTACGTCCTTCCTTATCCCCTTCTACTAATAGCGTTGTTAAAGCTTCTTTAATATTCTTTTAGCCCTAAAATGCCCTACAAGTAGATTGTTATAATATTCTTAGAGGGCTTTTAATTTTTCTTTGCTAGTAACAAGCGCTATTAAGCTATTATTTATAGAGATAGGTTTGTCTAGGCTGTTATAGTCTATAGTAGACTTGTATCTATTAGAAGTAATATCTAAGTCTAGTTTAACTATAGTCTCTTCCTTGTAGTTGTATAGATCCTTAGTTGTAGTACTTTCTTTTGCTTAGAACTTATAAAAGGCTTTAACTATTTCTAATTATTCCTTAGACCTAAGAGATACTCTTGTAGTTACTACTAACACTAAGAGATCTTTCTGTCCTTTAGAGGAGAGAAGGTCTTAAAGTAGTTAAATAAATGCTTTATTGTGTTTTAGTAAGGGTTTATCTGTTTCTACCTTATAGTCTAGGCGCCTTAATAGCCTATCTGTAGGGTTTATAGTCCCTAGTTAATAGGTAAGAACAAAATTAAAGCAACTTAAGGCTAGATAGGATTAAACCTAGCAGTAGTTAAGAGTCTTGTTATCTATAAACTATTTTAGGTTCTTCTAGTTAGTAAGGATCTTAAAATGTATACCTTTAAGGTAATAGCGCTAGTGTTCTAGACTTTTAACTATTACTAGTAGTTCTTTATTATAAGTGTTGTAATTGTATTCTACTTAGATTAATTTACAAGAATAGAAGCTAATAGGCTTCTATTATCCTGTTTTAGCGTCTTCTAGGACGTATAAGCTTAGAATGCTAGAGATTACGCCTCCTAACGCGTCTACTTCTACCTTTATCTTATAATAAGGATTAAAGTGTAAGAGTATAGGAACTTAAGTAAATAGGTCTTTAAGTTTCTAGAAAGCAGCTTAGCCTTCTTTTCTAATGTCTATCTTCTAGCTCTCCTCTCTTTGCATTGCTAGACCCCCTAGCTAAACCTAGGGTCTTATAGGTTATTTTAGTTAATAATAAGGCTAATTTAGAGAAACTGTAGATAAATCAGTAATAGTAATTTATAAAACTAATAAATACTTAAATATTACAGACAGTTTGTAGTAGTAGCTACTTCTAGATTGTTTTTTCCTGTTCTAGGTTAATAGTAACTCCTTCTAGGCTAATTACGTATCCTAGGTACTTAGTGCGTTGTGTGTGCTACTTGCACTTACTAAGTTTAATATATAACTTAGACTTATATAGTCCTTGTAGTATATCCTTTACATACTATATATAATCTTCTTTTATACCTAAATAAATTAGGATATTGTCTAAATAGATAATGCAATATATGTTAACTAGTCCTATAAGAGCATAGTTAATATATGCTTAAAACTAGGCAGGGGCATTTGTTAAGCTAAAAGGCATAATAGTATACTTAAAGTGTCTGTATCTTATATAAAAAGCAGTCTTCTACTTATCTCCCTCTGTAATACAAATCCTATAGTAGGCTTCTCTTACGTTAAGCTTAGTAAAGTACTTAGCTTAAGAGAGCCTCTCTAGTAACTCTGTAATTAGGGGTAGTAGATGTTAGTTTTTTACTGTTACCTTATTAAGGCCTTAGTAATCTACATAAAGCCTTAGGCTGCTATCTTTCTTCTTAACAAAGAGTATAGGTGCCTCTACTAGAGACTTTAACTAACGTATCTATCCTCTTACTATGTACTCTTGTAGATAGTTTTAAAGTATCTTAAGCTTAGTAACTAAGAGATTATATAATAGTTAATAAGGTAGAACACTATTAGGTGTTAGAGTAATAGCTAGATTGTAGTTGCTATGCTTAGGAAGACTCCTAGAGTCTTCTTCTAAGCCTATGTCTGTAAACTCTAAGTATTCTAGAGGTAAATAGCCTATAATGCTACCTTCTAACCCTTCTTAGCCTATAAAGTTAACAAGGCACGCGTAGACATCTACTGTAGAGTCTCTTAAGCTTTTCTTAAACTGTTTAGCGTCTTCTGTAGCTACTTTAGTAAATAAGACAACCTTGTTGCCTTTGTTCTTCTAGAAGAGTATACGTCTAGTAGCGTAGCTAATCCTAGGATTGTACATATTAATCTAGGGCAGACCTAGGTACACTTTGTACCTTTGTAGGTTAGTTACTACAAATAATATCCCTTAGGTCTCTTGTTAACTGCGTAAGTTAGTAATAGTTAGGTCTACTATTGTAGTACTATACACTGTTAACTTGCCCCTATCTACGCCTTTAGCTAGTAGCTTTAGTAGGGGGTCTATATAGAGATTATATTCCTTTACTAGCGTAGCTAATATTAAGTTTAGCTAGGAACCTCTATTAATTATAGCCTCTATAGGCTTAGAGGATTAAACTGTGCACTGTATAGTTAATAACTAAGAGAGATAGAGTTAAAGAGCTTCCCTTAATTTCCCTAGGTCCTGTATTTCCTAGTTTAAAGCTATATTAGCAGAAAGATATAGAATTAATCCTCCTACTCTTTCCCTTTTCCTAAACTAATGTTTAAGCCTTCCTTTAATTCTAAAGTAGTTTCCTTCTAGTTAGCTGTAGCATCCTTGTTCTTTAGAGGGCTTTAGCACTTAGCTATAGTGTAACTAAACTTTCTGTAGTTTTAATAGGTTAGACCTTTACCTTTGTCTTAGATACCTATAGTTTTGTGTAAGGATAGTCTGTTATAGCCCCTATTAGCGTATTTTTGTCTTTTTAGGGGTTTCTTAGATCCCCCTGTCTTGTTACTCTTATTACTACCTTTTAGTAGCTACCTCTTTGCAGGAGTAGCTTTTGCCTCCTTGTCTAGATTCTTTCTATAGTAGATAACGTTGGCATGTTCTTCTACTATTAGCAGAGTATTGCGCCTATTAACTAGGAGTAGGAACAGGTCTCTCTAGATGTCTTTGCGCAGAGATAAAATGTACTCTATTACTTAAAGCTCTAGAGTTTAGGCTAAGCCTAGTTCCTCCTATAAGGGTTAAAAGGCATCTAGCAGATCTGTAGGTAACTAATTTAGCTTTTGCTAGATTTGCTTAAGAGTCTTATAGGCTTACTATTTCTGTTCTAACAGCGTTTCTAGAGCGTTTAATATAATAGTTTTAAGTGTCTCCTAGGTTAGCTGCTAGGATAGAGAACTTGTCTATTCTGTTATGTAATATAATTTCTATAGAGTCTTAAGTAGCTTAGAAAGGTACATTGCCCTAAAATCTACCTTTTAGTATTCTTTAGTAAAGTTTATAGGCAAATGTAGGAAATACAACTTGTAGTTACGTTCCTAGTAGTTGTATTTAGGTCTTAACTTCTTGTTGTACCTTTAAGGTAGGTCTAGCTTTAGAAGGTTAGCTAATAGGCCTAAGAATATTATTATAAGGATTCTTAGTAGAGTTAAAGTTAGAGGGAGCACTAAGGTGTCTCCTAACTTATATTTAGCCCTTAGTTAACAGAGTTAATTAATCTTGCTTTGCCTCTAGGCTCTTTTTAACTAGGCGCAGAGGTCTGCTAGTTCCTAGTCTATTAGAGAACGTAGTAAAGCGTTCTAGACTATTGTAGGTGTTTGTAGCCTAGGAGGAGTTGTTAACTAGCCTCCTAGTCTCTACTTGTTCGCTCTACCTTTAGCTAGTCTAGAATTCTCTACAGCGTCCCTTTCTACTAAGGAAGGTAGGCTTTAGATGCAAGTAGTAGCAGAGTCTTCCTTAACAATTAATCTAGAGCGTACTAGTGTACCTAAGGGTTAACTACTTTTAGACTAGCTTACTTGTTAGCTCTGTTATCTAGTCTACATTTTAATAACGTGTAATAGTAAGTAATTTAAATGTTAGGACCTCTTTTAAAGGGGTAGCACGCTATTAAGCATTAGAAGGTAGAGGATAGTATTGTAGGTTAAGGATAGACAAATCGCTACTAAAGGAGTAGAGCGATTTACTTGTGTTATATAGTTACGCTACCCCTGTTCCTTAATTAGGCTATACTAGCCTTGTAGGGAACTATTAGAGTTAGCAGTCCTAATATCTATAGGCAAAGGATTAAATTGTCTTAACCTATACTACAATACTTACTACTTACTTATTTTGCACTATAGTAGCAATTATAGCCTAGTTTAACCTAGAGCTCTATTAGTATAACGTAACTAGCGTGTTTCTTAATATAAGCTACTAGGACAAACCTTAGGTACTCTATAAATTACTAGATAGATTTAAGAAACTATTATAGACTAACCTAGAGTTATAATAGTTCTAGGCGTTAATATGTTATTAAATCTTCTACAGAATAAGGTTATTAAGGACCTATGTCTTATCTGTAGGTTATGTAATTGCTTAAGGCTTAGGCTTGTAATAGACCTAAGCCTAAGCCTATTATATACCTTCTGTCCCTAGGCTGCTGCTGCAGCAGCAGTATTGTAAATGCGCGCTAGAAGCGTGACACTGCTGCTATAAGCCTATAGTAGCCTATTGCCCTAGTGTAGTGCCTCTGTTGCGCGTTCCTATAGTTTGTGCTGCTAGACACCTATAGTTTTGTGCTTTAGCGCCCTATTAGCAGAACTCTAGTGTTATTTAGCGCATAGACCTTGTTTACGCAAAGCCCTACACCTACCTTACCTACCTTCTTCTATAGCTTCGCACTACCTACCCTTTTTAACTATCTCTACTACTACCTGCCTTAAGCCTACTACGCCCCTACAGCTTCCCCCTTAGCTCTGCTAAGTATAACTTCTATTAATTTTACTGCTAGTAGCACTACGTCTAGCGCAGGCAGTAGTCTGCCCCCTACAATAACAACAACAACCCTAGCTACTAACACTACTCCCCTGTAAGTAAGAATTGTCCCTATACTAGGCCTACAGCTTTACTAAAAATTATAGGCTAAAAACTATTACGCGCTTAGCTCCTACATTATTAAGGGTAATAGCAATAATAAAGACATTAATATTAAGTATAACTTAACTACGTACTATGTCCCTTACTAGAAACATATAGTTAAGCTTAGGGTCCTAACTAGGTGCCTACTAGGCGCAGGTAGGGCTTGTTACTAGTGCAACAAGAACTATAAGCTGTGTACCTAGGAGGATATACTCCTTACTAAGAACCTAGAGGTACGTTACGCTGCGCGTTACTTCTACAAGTTTATCTGCGTAAGTTATCCTGCTTAAGCCTACTTCTACCCTACTAAGCGTTCCCCTAGACCTCTATTAATGCTAGTAACACCTACATTACTACCCCTAGCACCTACGTAGGTAACATAGGTTAGTTCCTTATGTTCTCTAGTATGTCCTACGTTGCGTCTACTGTGTTCCCTCCTATTAACCTTCTACTAGACAAGTTTTATTAGCACTACCTCTGCTATAAGGGCGCTGTTAAGACTGTTACTTACAATAGTAGCTAGGCTACCTAAGTGCGCGCTGCTAACTATAACCCTAACAGCTCCCCCTACAGCCCTACTACTCTATCCTACGCCCTCCTACCCTTTAGGTCTAACTCCTACACCCCTATGTCCTATAGCTGTAGCAGTCCCTCTAAGAGCGCAATGCTCTCTACTATAAATTAGTTTAGGGGCGTAATACTAAAGGAGCTAAGCACTATAAAAGTAGGTTAGGAGCGCCTTATAGCCTAGCTGTCAGGACTAATAAGTTCCGGTAGTTCCCTACGAGGCCAGCATAGCCTGATTAAGGAACAGGGGTAGCGTAACTATATAACGCAAGTAAATCGCTCCACTCCTTTAGTAGCGATTCGTCTATCCTTAACCTGCAATACCATCCTCTACTTTCTAATGCTTAATAGCGTGCTACCCTTATTAAAAGAGAACCTAACATTTAAATTGCTTACTATTACACGTTATTAAAATGCAGACTAGACAACAGAGCCAACAAGTAAGCTAGTCTAAAAGCAGTTAACCCTTAGGTACACTAGTACGCCCTAGATTTATTATTAAGGAAGACTCTGCTACTGCTCGCATCTAAAGCCTACCTTCCTTAGTGGAAAGGGACGCTACAGAGAACTCTAGACTAGCTAAAGGTAGAGCGAACAAGCAGAGACTAGGAGGTTAGTTAACAACTCCTCCTAGACTACAAACACCTACAATAGTCTAGAACGCTTTACCACGTTCTCTAACAGACTAGGAACTAGAAGACCTCTGCGCCTGGTTAAAAAGGGCCTAGAGGCAAAGCAAGATTAATTAACTCTGTTAACTAAGGGCTAAATATAAGTTAGAGACACCTTAGTGCTCCCTCTAACTTTAACTCTACTAAGGACCCTCGCAACAACATCCTTAGGCCTATTAGCTAACCTTCTAAAGCTAGACCTACCTTAAAGGTACAATAAGAAGTTAAGAGCTAAATACAACTGCTAGGAACGCAACTGCGAGTTGTATTTCCTACGTTCGCCTATAAACTTTACTAAAGAATACTAAAAGGTAGATTTTAGGGCAATGTACCTCTCTAAGCCACTTAAGACTCTATAGAAATTGTATTACACAACAGAATAGACAAGTTCTCTATCCTAGCAACTAACCTAGGAGACACTTAAAACTGTTATGTTAAACGCTCTAGGAACACTATTAGAACAGAAACAGCAAGCCTATAAAACTCTTAAGCAAATCTAGCAAAAGCTAAATTAGTTACCTACAGATCTGCTAGATGCCTTTTAACCCTTGTAGGAGGAAATAGGCTTAGCCTAAACTCTAGAGCTTTAAGTGATAGAGTACATTTTATCTCTACGCAAAGACATCCAGAGAGACCTGTTCCTACTCCTAGTTAATAGGCGCAACACTCTGCTAATAGTAGAAGAACATGCTAACGTTATCTACTGCAGAAGGAATCTAGACAAGGAGGCGAAAGTTACTCCTGCAAAGAGGTAGCTACTAAAAGGTAGCAACAAGAGTAACAAGATAAGGGGACATAAAAAACCCCTAAAAAGACAAAAATAGCCTAAAAGGGACTATAACAGACTGTCTTTACACAAAACTACAGGTACCTAAGGCAAAGGCAGGGGTCTAACCTGTTACAACTGCAGAAAGCCTAGTTACACTACAGCTAAGTGCTAAAGCCCTCTAAAGAACAAGGATGCTACAGCTAACTAGAAGGAAACTACTTTAGAATTAAAGGAAGGCTCAAACCTTAGTTTAGGAAAAGGGAAAGAGCAGGAGGATTAATTCTATATCTTTCTGCCTACATAGCTTTAAACTAGGAAACACAGGACCTTAGGAAATTAAGGGAAGCCCTTTACCTCTATCCCTCTTAGTTATTAACTGTGCAGTGCACAGTTCAATCCTCTAAGCCTATAGAGGCTATAATTAATAGAGGTTCCTAGCTAAACTTAATGTTAGCTACGCTAGCAAAGGAACATAATCTCTAAGTAGACCCCCTGCCTAAGCTGCTGGCTGAAGGCGTGGATAGGGGTAGATTAACAGTGTATAGTACCACAACAGTAGATATAACTATTACTAATTCACGTGGTTATAAAGAGACCTATTAAGTACTATTTGTAGTAACAGACCTTTAAAGATACTTAGTGTACTTAGGTCTTTCCTAGATTAATATGTTTTATCTAAGGATTAGCTACGCTACTAGACGTATGCTCTTTTAGAGGAACAAGGATAACAAGGTTGTCTAGTTTACAAAGGTAGCTATAGAAGACGCTGAGCAGTTTAAGAGCAGCATAAGAGAACCTAATACAGACGTCTATGCGTGCCTTATTAACTTCGTAGGCTATAGGGAGTTAGAAGATAACCCTATAGGTTATTTACCCCTAGAATATGCTGAGTTTGCAGATGTAGGCTTAGAGGAGGACTCTAAGAGTCTTCTAGAGCATAGCTACTACAATCTATCTATAACTCTAACACCTAAAGGTGTTCTACCTTACTAACTATTATACAACCTCTTAGTAACTAAGCTAGAGATACTTTAAAACTATCTTTAGGAGTATATAGCAAGAGGATAGATACGTTAGTTAAAGTCTCTAGCAGGGGCACCTATACTCTTTGTTAAGAAGAAAGATAGCAGCCTAAGACTTTGTGTTAACTATTAGGGCCTTAATAAGATCACAATTAAGAACTAACACCTACTACCCCTAATTACAGAGTTACTAGAGAGGCTCTCTTAGGCGAAGTATTTTACTAAGCTTAATGTAAGAGAGGCCTACTATAGGATTTGTATTGTAGAGGGAGATAAGTAGAAGACTGCTTTCTGTACTAGATACAGATACTATAAGTATACTGTTATGCCTTTTAGCCTAACTAACGCCCCTGCCTAGTTTTAAGCATACGTTAACTATGCTCTTACAGGACTAGTTAACATATGTTGCATTGTCTATTTAGATAATATCCTAATCTACTTAAACACAAAAGAAGATTATATACAGCATATAAAGGATGTACTATAAAGACTACGTAAGTCTAAGTTATATATTAAACTTAGCAAGTGTAAGTAGCACACTTAACGTATAGAGTATCTTAGATACGTAATTAGCCCTAAAGGGGTTAGTATTAACCTAGAACAGGTAAAAACAATCTAAGAGTAGCTACAACCACAAACAGTCTGCAATATTTAAGTATTTATTAGCTTTATAAATTACTATTAACAATTTATCTACATGTTCTCTAAATTAGCCTTACTATTAACTAAAATAACTTATAAAACCCTAGGGTCTGCTAGGGGGTCCAGCAATAAGAAGAGAGGAAAGCTAGAAAATAGACATTAGCGAAAAAGGCAGATCTGCTTTCTAGAAGCTTAAAGACGCTTTTACCTAAGTTCCTATACTCTCCCACTTTGATCCTTGTTAGAAAATAAGAGTAGAGGTAGACGCGTTAGGAGGCGCGATCTCAGGCATATTAAGTTAAAATGTGCTAGAAGAAGACAGAATAGGTTAATAGAGGCTAATTAGTTTCTTTTCTTGTAAATTAATCTAAGCGGAATACAATTACAATACCTATAACAAGGAACTGCTAGCTATTATTAAGAGTCTAGAACACTAGCGCTACTACCTTAAAGGTATACACTTTAAGATCCTTACAGACTACAAGAACCTAAAATAGTTTATAGAAAATAAGACCCTTAACTATTGCTAGGTTTAGTCCTATCTAGCCTTAACTTAGTTTAACTTCATCCTTACCTACTAACTAGGGACTACTAATCCTGCAGATAGACCCTTAAGGCGACTAGACTATAAGGCAGAAATAGAGAAACCTTTACTAAAGTACAATAAAGCTTTTGTACAACCCCTTTGAGATTTGTTCTCCTCTAAAGGAAAGAACAACTTCCTAGTGTTAGCTGTTACAACATAGGCATCTCTAAGGTCTAAAAAATAATTAGAAATTGTTAAAGCCCTCTAAAAATTCTAAGTAAAGGAAAGTACTATAACTAGGGATCTGCTTAACTATAAGGAAGAGTCTATAGTAGAACTAGCCTTAGATGCAACCTCTAATAGATACAATACTAAAACAGACTATAATAACCTAAAACAATTATTTACAGTCTATAAGGGGTTAAGGCACTTAACTACTCTAGAAGAGAAGTCTAAGGCTCTCTAAGAATGCTATAACGACCTACTTAGAGGACATCTTAGGGGTAAGAAGACAATAGAAAAGCTTTAACAACACTATAAGTAGAAGAGAATAAGGAAGGATGCAAGAGACTATTGTAAAAGCTGCCTAGTATGCAAGAAGGCAACTCTAGCGCGTTACAAGCTATATAGTCTCCTAGCACCCTTATCTCTACTAAACGCAGCCTAGGAGGAAGTTACTATAGATTTTATTACAGAATTACCTCTAAGCCGCCTAAGCAACTAGGTATACAACGCTATCTTGGTTGTAGTGTGTAGACTTACTAAAATAGCTTACTACATCCTAGCTAGAGCTAATTAGGACAGTACAGACCTAGCCTAATCCTAGATAAGAGAAGTTATACGCCTACACAGTGTCCTAAAGAAGATAATCTCTAATAGAGGCCTACTTATAGTGGCTAAACACTAGGATACTTTCTAACACTACCTGAACTTAAGAAGGGTGTTAACTTCTGCTTATTATCTACAGACAGATAGGCAGACTAAAAGACAGAACTAGACACTTAAACAGTACCTACAGTGCTACTATTGCCTAGAATAAGACAATTAGAGTTTATAGATATTAGTTGCAGAATTTGTGTACAATAATAGCATACATGTAACTACAGGCACTACTCTGTTTAGAGCATACTATAGCATAGATCCTATTAGTCCTAACTAGCCTAGTATAGCTTATAGCGACGGAGAATCGCCTCTAGGGGAATAAGTAGCTAGCAAAGTTATTGCTCTGCAACAAGAGTGCAAGAGGAAAATTATTACTATAAACAAATACTAGAAATTATACGTAGACAAGAAACGCTTAGCACATACGTTTAAAGTAGGTAATTAAGTAATAGTGTTAAATCAGCACATTAGGTTAACAAGACCTAAGAAGAAGCTTAACTAGAAATACCTAGGTCTAGGTTGTATAGTAGACTAGTATAGTCTAACAGCATTTAAAGTTAACCTTCTAGGGTTATAGAGCGTACATCTAGTCTTCTATGCGTTACTGCTAGAGCTATATAATCTAAAAGGTCTTATTCTACACCTAGAGGTCCTAATTGTAGACACACTGCGTAAGCATAGTGATAATGTCTATAAAGTAGACACTATACTAGATAGACGCAAGGGAGAATATAACTAGTAGGAATATCTAGTTAAATAGACTAGCTATAGAGACAAAGAAAACTCCTAGGAGCCTAGTTAAAATATCTCTAGTAACGTCCTTTAACAATTTTAGAAATCTAAAGGCATATAGCCTAAGAGAAATGCGAAGGAAAAGCCTTGTAGGAGTTAAAGGCAACCCTAAAAAAAAAAGAAGGGGGATAAGTAAAGGTAATAAGAGGATCCTAAGGAGACAACGTACCTTTACTAGTTTTCCTACAGGGTTTTTAGGGTGTTTAACAGCGTTATACTCTAGGATTACCTTAGCCTAACTTACAAGTATCTCTTAGGATCTATAATTATCTATTATAGACTACAAGAACCTAGTCTAAATTACAATAGTTTAATCTATAAGGGCACAAAGCTTCTAATATTACAAGAAGAAAACACAGGATATTAAAGCAAGTACTCTATTAAATTTAAGCTAAAGGCTTAGGTATATCTAGGATTTCTAAGGAAATCTAACTATAGAAATTGTTTATAGTTATGTTGTTATACTAGCTATAATAGTCTATTAAGACCTATTATAACGCGCTCTTACTACTCTTAAACCTTATTATGCTTATCTAGCCTCTTCTACAGAGTCTTAATCTTCTTAGACAAAGAGCCCTTCTTAGCGCTGGTAGCGAAGCTTTTCTCCCTTATAAGCGTAGCTATCTCTGTAACTAAAGCATTACCTAGTTTTCTGCGCTTAGAACTAGGGTTTAGAGCATAATTACAAACCTTAGCCTATAATAAGTTAGAATAGTCTATCTAGAGACGAGATAAGTATACATACCTACTTGCGTGGTAAATTAGTCTCCTTAGCAACCCTATTAGTAACAGCAGCCTTAAGAGTGCGCTTGCTAGCTTTAGCACGTACTAACATAGCCTTCTTACTGCGCTAACGCTAGTCTAGGCAGAACTTAGAGTAAGGGTCCTTATTATTAGCTATAGCACTAGTGTGCAGGTAGAGGTAAGCAGCGTAAGGGATGTAAGTGCTACTAGAGGTGTAAGAATAACCTATAATAGACTAAAACTACTTAAAGAGGACAACTTACTAACTATAGGCCTAGGAGATAGGCTAATAGAGGGACATAAGCTTAAACTTAGACACTTTCTTTTCTATCTTAGTTAATAGGCGCTACAGGAGCTTATTATTAACTATGCCCTAGTCTAGGTCCTAGACGCTAAACTCTAAAGCCTAGAGAATGTTACAAATCTTAGCTAAGTTGCTGTTGTGCTTTAAATAGAGCTGCTAGAGTTAGTTATAACCTATAAGGGGTCACAATTAGGCTAAAGGAGGGGAATACACACAGTAATACACTCCTAGTTAGAAGAGAAGCATTAGAAGCAGCGTATAACCTGCTCTAACTTACCTAAGTCTGTCTGCAACAGCTATGCCTTGTACAAGTTAACATTAGCAGGGGTGATTTAGACATAGACACAACCAGTCCTTCTATAATGCTTATGCTAGCCTACAGCAAAGCTACAGACGCATTAAACACAGACCTAGTATAACTGCACACTATTGTGCGCTATATCGTTGCCTACAGCGTTTAGATCTATAATCTTAAGTAGTCTAGACGTATAGGGGGCAGTAGGGTGCAGTGCAGCAGGCTAGTGGGCTAGGGGATATGCTGTTAAAATTGTTAGAGCCTAGAGAATCTAGTTAGCTGCCTGTAGAGTTATAACGACCTATAATAACCTATTAAGGGTTATCCTAGACTAGCAAAGGGAACCTATCCTAGCTAGAGAAAAGCACTAACTTACTAAAAATTAGAGTAGAGTGTAGGAGTAATAGACTAAAATAGGGGATAACGTAGGGTATATCTAGGCACTGTACTAGCAACGCGTTGCCCTACTTATTTTCTAGGCAGCAGCGCAACTCCTAGGTAAAGGTAAAGGTAAAAGGGAAGGTAAAGGTAGAGCTG
This sequence comes from Ascochyta koolunga, assembly GCA_026119515.1. Classification (NCBI taxonomy): domain Eukaryota; kingdom Fungi; phylum Ascomycota; class Dothideomycetes; order Pleosporales; family Didymellaceae; genus Ascochyta; species Ascochyta koolunga. The sequence continues at coordinate 2,747,357 of JANLCG010000001.1, read as the reverse complement.
CCTAAACCTACGCATAAGCTTAAGGGAATACCTCTAAATACTAAAGCACTACTCTCCTGTAACCTTGTTACTGTCTGATCTATAACAGACTATAATTACCTACTCTACCTAAAAAGCCTGTAATATCTGTAGCTTAGGGCGAGCCACCTTAGAAGGGGGATATTGTTAGGACTAATAAGTTCTAGTAGTTCCCTACAAGGCCAGCATGGCCTAATTAAGGAACAGGGGTGGCGTAACTATATAACGCAAGTAAATCGCTCTACTCCTTTAGTAGCGATTCGTCTATCCTTAACCTGCAATACTATCCTCTACTTTCTAATGCTTAATAGCGTGCCACCCTTATTAAAAGAGAACCTAACACTAGCAGGATGCTGCTAAGAAGAGCTAGTTAGCTATTACTATAAGTTAACATTACTGTTACAGTCCTACTACTACTACTAACTATTATTTCTAGGGCGTCTTAGAGCAGGTGTCCTGCTATGTTAATAACTCCTGTGCGATTAAGTACTACCCCTACTATGCCTACTACTTGCTGTCCCCCTGCTACTACTAACGCTGTAATAATTGTTTATCCTTACCTGTGCGCAATTAGGAGATTGCCTACTCTACCCTACACTACTACTACTGCAAAGACCCCTTAGGCGACAAGTTACGTTGCTCTGCCCTACACTACTACTATTGTAAGGACCTCTTAGGTAATAAGGTGCGTTGTGTAGGCTACTGTTATGTCCCTAATAACGCCTTCTAAGGCGCGACCCTAGAGCGTGACAATAACAACCTATTAGACCTTAGGGGCGCTGCAGCTTCTAACACTAGCACACTTAAGGACGCTAAGTAGGCAACTTAGTAGTAATAACAGTTAGTAGGGGTAGGATTTGCTCTCTTTCTGCTAGGATACAGCGCACTTACGCCCCTATCCCCTATTCTACCTACCCCCTCTTAAATAGCACTAGGGTAGTAGGCCCTCTGTTAGAGGCTTTATAACCCCCTAAAATTAGACATGTTTACTAAGCCCTAGCCCCTATGTAACCCTGTAGTGTGCCTGTAACGTAAGCGCCTAACCTGCCCTACGTTTCCTGCTCTTACTCCCTCCTAAATTTCCCCTATGCTACTATATCTGCTATAGCCTCTAGCAGTTCCTATATTAGCTTTGTGTAACCTTTCTACTTAACTAGTGCCTATTACTTGCTCTATTCCCTTACCTACTTAACCTAAAGTATTAAGTCTACCTTGTACTCTATAAGGGCTAGGTTACTATCTGCTAACACTACAGCTAGTCCTAGGCATAACTCCTATAGCTGCTGGCTTAGAAGTAGGTTGTAGGTAACCTACTCTAAGAGGTTAACATGCACAGTCTTGTGTAGGCTACTAGGGAGGTCTAGGGTAACTGTAAGTAGTAATAGCACTATAACTACTATGTATTAAGCCTGTAGCTAATCTAACTTCTAACTTAGGTAGTTAGTCTTTACATTACGTAATAAGAACTATATGCAATCCCTAACTTAAAAGTGTTCTACTAGGCAGCGTGTAAGGTTACTAGCCTCCTAGAGGTGTTACTAGGCAAAGGCAATTATAGCTTAAGTTAATACAATACCTTATTTAAGGTGCTCTGTAAAGTGTACAGTATAGCCCTATAGTGTGTTTGTGCTTATTGCTAGAAGGTCTACCTATTGCAGCAGATCTATATTATAACTGTTAAGTAGTAAGTTTAGGCTAACTTTTATTACGTTAGAGTCTTAATTATTTAAGGCTAGCTAGCAGGCTACAAGATAGTTAGGCTAGTTAGTCTGCTTAAACGTAACTATAACACGTAGTACTACCTATACCTCTTAGTTTACCCTCTCTGTGCTGCTATTAGTCTAGGGTTAATATACTATAGACAGAAGCTACTCTACCCCTATTAGCTAGTATAGCATTATCTAGAACTTGCCTAATTAATCTAATCCTTAGTTAGTAATAATTAACAAGGGAAACCTATAAAACCTCTACTATACGTCTTAAAATGCCTATACATAGTACTTAGCTTATATTAACTCTATAGCCTCTAACTGCACGTACTTTAATAGTCTATTAGTAATAAAAAGTAGGTACCTTAGCGCTGTTGCTGTAGCAGTAGGCAGGTCTACTATAAAGTCTATAGAAATCTGCAACTAGAATCTGTCTACAATTAGAAGCAGCTATAATAAGCCTTAGTAGCGCTGTTGCAACATATACGCTCTGTAATAGTAGTAGTTACAGACGTAGCGCTTAACGTCTTAGGATATCCCCTCCTAGTAGTAGTCCTACTATATAATATAGAACGTAGCGTTCCCTCCTAGATGTCCTAATAAGCCTAACTTATGTGCCCTCTAAATAATTATTGTAGTAAGCAGCTCCTACTACAGTACCTAGGTAACCTCTTGCTAGAGAAGTGTCCTATACGCACTAGTTAAACAGTCTGCAATTTGTTAGAGAGTGTTAGCTCCTAAGGGAAACTACTATGCCTCTAATAACACTGCTTTGCAGCGTACTTAATAGGCCTTGTCCTATTACACTCTCTCCTCCTACAACGCCTGCATGTAAGCGTCTATAAACAGCTTTAGGAGCACCTTCTCCTGCTAGTCTAACATAGAATAAACAACTATAATAGATAGTAGTCTTATTAGGCTTAATATTAGCTGCGTAGGCGATTGCTAGTCCTATTCCTATTAACTTAACGCGTCTAGACAGGCTGCAAGACGTCTAGGACAGAACTATAAGTAGAACTAATACTGCGCTAACTTCTCTACCTAATAATGTTAGTGTTTATTAAGGCGCTTAGCTATAGTAAAGTACTCTAGATTCTTGTAATCTATAAGGATTGTAAACAGCTGTTACGATCTACAGAACACGAAGGGTTACAACGAGTATTACACCCCAGTACGGCACAGCAGTAATCACCAGTGGGGACAATTACACGCAGAAGGCAGGACAACGCCTCCTCCTTGATTAGGGCACGTCACGTGACAACTGATCAGAAGGCTTGGCAATAATCAGTATAATCAGTGCTTAGTGTAATCAGTGATTAGTCTAATTAGTTAATTAGTTCTACTAAGTATATTGCATATCTCCTTAGTATATAGCACACAGGAACACAACTCTTATAGTTTGTGTTCAACCTTGTTAATTAAGTTTGTCTTTAGAATCTTAACCTAACCTTTAAGCTAGATAGTCCCCTCTATACTACTTATTATTACCCTAGTTGTTGTTAGGTGTTTCACCTAGGCGTCTACCCTTACTGTTCTAGAACTATTACTTATCCCTAAGAACTAATAGAATTAGTGCTTACAAGCTTTACTTAAAGTACAACTTTAACATTTTAAACACCTCTAAGATAAGTAATACCTTAGGAATACGTGCTACCCCTAGCAACTTAGGTGTTAGAGACATAGACATAAACAACGTTAGCACTACAGGGTCTAGCGTTATAAATGTTAACAAACCTAACCTCTATTATAGAGATTGTAGTAAGCTTAACAACTAGCTTATGCAATAGGACCTCTTCTTCCTCTTCTAAGGAGAGAAAGTACCTAAGAACAAACAAGTTACTCTAGTAGCTAGCTACATGCAAAGCAACGCATTTAAGTAGATTAAACCCTTTATCTAACAGTACAACACAGGCAAAGCCCTAGATAAAGTAGACAAATAGGTTAGTAACTTTAACTAATTTAAACTTAAGATTAAGCTAGTGTTTAGCGTATCTAATAAGCCTACTATTGCATAACGCAAAATCTAACGCATCTAATAAGTTAAGTTAGCTGCTAACTACGCAGCTAAATTCTAACAATTAGCTGCTAATACTAACTAGGACAATACTGCGTTAATAACAATGTTTAAGCAAGGTCTTAAACTAAAAATCAAGGAAGAACTTATGCGCACAGGCGTAAGCACTAACACCCTTAATAACCTTATTAACACGTTAATTAAAATTAATATTAAAATCTACAAGTTGTAATAGGAACTGCAAGATAATCTGTAGGTACAGGTTGTAAACGTTAAACCTACTACACTACGCAACTAATAGTATAATAATCTTAACTATAGAAACTAATATTGCCCTAACTTAGGACAACATATCTATAACAACACACGCAGTAGTTACTATAGCCCTACAGCTATAGATCTCTCTAACCTAAACAAAGGACTAGGAGCCCTGCTAGCTCGCTAGAATAACAAGAACAAGGGAAAGCATAACAATAGTAGCAAGTTAAAGAACTGCTATAACTATAGTAAACTAGGCTACTTTGCGCGCAACTGTTATTAGAAGAATAAGGTCTTTAGACAGCTTAACGTGCTTACTAGCAGGCCTGCTAAGGATGCTAATGCTAGTGAATAGGAAGTTATTACTAAGGATATAGGACAACTTATAGAAGACCTAGAGTCTAGTTCTAAGGATAAGGACTATATTAAGTCTTGTTATAAGCGCTAATTACGCGCACCTACGCTGTACTAATAAACAGTAACAGACAGTAAAGTTAAGAGTTAGGAGAACAACCTTAACTAGATTACTAAGCAACGTTAGGATAGCCTTATAATAACAAATAACACTAAGATCTTTAAACAAGATTTACCTAAGGAACAATAAACACGCTGCAAGAAACGTAGGAACGCACAATAGGCTAGCTTTAACTGCTAGAACCTACAACCTACGCTAGACAACGTATACGTACAAATGCGCCAAGATCTTGTTATTCCTAGCACAGAAGATAACAAGGAACTAGAGAACTAGTGCAACAAGGCTTACTATAAGTTTTAAGAACAATGCCTTACAACACCTATTAAAGACTACTAGGAATTCCTACGCTAGCACAAACAACAGTTATTTAAGGAAAACCTATACTGTACAGATAGGTTTTGTACACTACAGTACAACATAGACCTAAGAAATCTACACTATAGAGTGCTATTGTTTACTACATGTTATAACAAAGGATATACTATCTATCTATTAGAAAAGATAGGAAGCGTATTCTTTCCTACGTGTAAGAAGCTATGCAAGAAAACCTAGACACGTTGCAAAAACAATATCTATAAGATATACCTTGTTAACAAACGCGTTAACTGCTACTTTCCTAGAAATAGCTTGTCGTTAGCTAAAGGAGCCTAACAAATAATAATTAATAGGACTTGCATAAATTAGATATAGCAGCACTGCCTTAACCCTAGCTGTATAACTTACAAAGGAGTAAAGCAGGCTAATAGGTTTAGAGGACAGTCTAATCCTTTTTTAGGATAGCGCTTAAGAGCGCTAGGGATTAATCTATTAATTAGATTAGGACTAATTACTAACTAATTAAACTCCCTATAACAATAGGTAGAGTAAAGATGCAGGCACTCTTAGACTTAGAAGCATAGTTAAGTTACATCTCTTTGCAGGCAGTAGTACTAGCTAGACTACGTCTGCGACGCAAGAATAAACCCTATCTGCTCTAAGTAGCTAATAGAGAACCTATGCTAGAGGAATTAGAGATTACACACAAGGTAACTAATGTCCTACTTAGCATCTATAGACACTATAAGGAAGTAACCTTAGATGTCTTTATAATAGCCACGCACAATGTTATATTAGGGCTACCCTAGTTACAAAAGCACAACCTAGAGATTAACTAGAAGAAGGAACAGCTTTTGTTAAAGCAATGTACCTATAGCAACAAGGTATTGCAGCCTATGCAGCGCACGCCGCAGCTAGTAGATAAGAAGGAGATTAATAATATCTCTTTAACAATTAAGACGCGCTAAGTTAGAGCAGTTAACTCTATAGACGCTAAATGCCCTACAGGTCCCTAAGTAAGAGTTAAGGAGAATAAGAATAGTGCAACTCCTGCTATCCTAGATGTGTATAGATAGTACGCTAGGATGTTTAAAGAAGAGCTTACAGCAAAAGCCCTGCTAAAGCATAAACCCTAGGATTACAAGATTAAGCTCTAGGAAGGAAAGAACCTAACTTTTAAGAGGCTATATTAGTTATTAGAGAAGGAACTTAAAGTACTACGCAAGTACATTTAGGAGAACCTTAAAAGGGATTTATTAGACAATTAGAATTACCTGTAGGGTACCCTATTATATTTATTCTAAAGAAGGATAGCAAGCTACGACCTTGCATTAACTTTAGGAAGCTTAATAATATTACTATTAAAAACTGCTACCTGCTCCTAAACATTACAGAGTTGCAGGATTAGCTAGCAGGAGCTTAATACTTTACTGCGTTAGACTTAAGAGGAGCGTACAACCTTATCTGCATAAAGGAAGGAGAAGAATAGAAAACAGCCTTTAGAACAAGATATAGACTCTATAAGTACCTTGTAATGCTGTTTAGTCTAACAAACGCACTAGCTACGTGCTAGGAGTTAGTTAACAACGTTCTTAGGGCACACCTTAACAGGACAGTGGTAGCATATTTAGACAACATCCTAGTGTACTTAAAGACACTAGAAGAGCACGTTTAACACGTAACTAAAGTACTAGAATGCCTAAGAAGGGTAGATCTACAACTAAAACCTAAAAAGTGTAACTAGCACTAGAAAGAAGTTAAATTCTTAGGGTATATTGTAGGATAATATAGAGTTAAGATTAGTCTAATAAAGGTAGAAGTAGTTAAATTATAGCTAACACTAAAGACAGTCAAGCAGATCTAGGAATTCTTAGGATTTATTAACTTTAACTAACGCTTTATTAAGGACTACTCTAAGATTGTAATCCTGCTAACAAAGCTTACGCAGAAGGACACGCTATTTAAGTAGGGAAAGGAACAAGACAATGTATTTAAGGCACTTAGGCAAGCCTGTATTACACTACCTACGTTAATTACGTTTACTAGTAGTAAACTAATGCGCATAGAAACTAATGCCTTAGATCTTGCATTAGGCGCATATATTACATAAGAAAAGGATAGATTATAGCACCTTATTACTTACTACTTACGCAAGTTCTTAGGACTAGAGGAACAATACAACGTACATAACAAGGAACTGCTTGCAATTGTATTAGCCCTAGAACATTAGAGAGCGTATGCAGAGAGTTGCTTAGAACTTACTATCTACACTAACTACAAGAACCTAGTATACTTCACTACTACTAAGGTCCTAAATTAACAACAAGTACACTAGTTAGAAATGCTAGGACAATACAAATTTAAGATATTGTATACACTAGGCAAAGACAACAGTAGAGCTAACGCACTTAGCTGACGACACAACCTTATTAGAGAAAAAATAATAAACTAGTTTGCAGTGTTAGGAGTTAACAACAATAGATCTCTAGGACTATTGCAGCAACTTAACAACATAATACAAGTTTAGCAGGAACAACGCATCCTATCGCAAGTACTAGAGGAACTTTAAGAAGAAATAATAGCTAGTTACTACAACAACCTACTATATAGACACTCTAGAATAACGCGTACAATAGAACTTATTAAACAACATTACAAGTTTAGCAATATAAAAGACAAGGTTACTAAGTTTATTAGGAACTGTATACAGTGCTAATAGAACAAGCATAGTATATACGCTAAGTATAGAGAAGCGCAGGCTATAGAACCGCCTACAGCGCCCTAGACAAACATCACAATAGATTTTATTACCTAATTACTAATCTCTAAGGACCCTGTTACTAACTACGCCTACAACTTAATCTTTGTTATAGTAGACAGATTTACAAAAGCTGCTAAGATAATACTATTTTGTTACAGCTACACTGCAGAGCAGCTCGCACAAGTGTTCCTAGACTAGGTTATCTAACACTACAGCATACTAGAATTAATTATTAGCAATTAAGACAAGCTCTTTATATTAAATTATTAGACTACACTGTTAGCGTACATAGGTACTAAGAAGAAGCTATTAACTGCTTATTATCTGTAAACAGATAGACAGACTAAAAGAACTAACTAAACTATAGAAACATACCTACAAGTGTATAGCAACCAGCAACAAGATAACTAGGTTTTGCTGCTACCTATAGCACAAATTACTTACAACAACAAGTTATTAGAAGCAATAGGCGTAACGCTGTTCTTCGCAAATCACAGAAGACACCTAAACCTATTTACTAGGTTATTTAACACTAATATTTAAACAGAATCAGCAATATCCTTAGTAGAAAGACTAAAGGAAGTACACTAGAAATCGCTTAAAAACATTGCAAAAGCTTAGTTACAAGCAATCTTATATGTTAACTAGAAATAAAAAATAGCACCTTAGCTAAAAGAGGGGGATAAAGTCTATCTCTTTACTAAAAATCTTTAAACGCAAAGACCTACAAAAAAACTAAACAAAGTTAAGGTTAGACTATTTTTTATTTTAAAGCAGATAAGCCTAGTTAACTATAGACTCTACCTGCCTAAGGATGCAAAGATCTATCCTATGTTCCACATCTCGCTGTTAGAACCAGCTAACCCTAGAACGCTAATCTAGAAAGACTTTTACTACTAGGCAGATAGCTAGGACGAGTAGGAAGTTAAAAAAATAATAACATATTAGAAGAAAGGACGCAGCATTAAATACCTAGTTAAATAGTTAGGATATCCTAACTTAGAGAACATATAGGAACCAGCTACACACCTTACAAACTACTAGCAAAAGTTAAAGGAATTTAAGCAGACTAATTAGGCACTGCTACGTTTAGGTTAAGCTAGTAGTCTAGCAGCAGGTCCTTAAAGGCACCCTAGGTACTAGGCAACAACGTAATACCCTTAGACAGACTATTAAATGTAATAGTCCTCTTGCCTAACTCTTGTTCTGCTATACTCCTCTCTTCTACAGATATTGCCTTCTTAGCACAACAATCTAGCAAATCTATTTGTTAACGCAACTGCTCTTTACGCACGCATGCAACCTATAACTCTTCTAACACCTTTTCTAAGGCCTTAAGCGCTTTATTTTGCGCTTTATAACTTTCTTTTATTTACGCCTGCAACTTCTCTTTCTCTATTACAAGTTGCGTAAACTCTAACTAAGTTACGTGCATATTGCAACGCTAGCTACGCTTTAGGCACTTACTACACTTTCCTAAACAAATATAGACCTTACATACACACTAATGTTTAACACAAGTTAAACACTTTTAAACTATAGTTTCTCTAAAGGACTTAACAAATTCGTATAGACAGTAACAACAGACTGTACTTAACTTAGAGGGTTGTTTAGGCATTATTAAATAACTTACTGTTAAACAAGGCAGGGCTAATATTATATAAATCAGCTTAAGAGACTAAGCTAAGACAGAAGGGGGATAGTGTTACAATCTACAGAACACAAAGGGTTACAATAAGTATTACACCCTAGTACAGCACAGTAGTAATTACTAGTAGGGACAATTACACGCAGAAGGCAGGACAACGCCTCCTCCTTAATCAGGGCACGTTACGTAACAACTAATTAGAAGGCTTAGCAATAATTAGTATAATTAGTGCTTAGTATAATTAGTAATTAGTCTAATTAGTTAATTAGTTCTACTAAGTATATTGCATATCTCCTTAGTATATAGCACATAGGAACACAACCCTTATAGTTTGTGTTTAACCTTGTTAATTAAGTTTGTCTTTAGAATCTTAACCTAACCTTTAAGCTAGATAGTCCCCTCTATACTACTTATTGTTACCCTAGTCGTTGTTAGGTGTTTCACCTAGGCGTCTACCCTTACTGTTCTAGAACTATTACTTATCCCTAAGAACTAATAGAATTAGTGCTTACGAGCTTTGCTTAAAGTACAACTTCAACAACAGCTTAGCTATAGACCTAAGCTCTAGGGCCTATACTACAATGTATTTTATTACTACTAACAACTCCTTATTGTAAATAGTGTAGTTCTGCTGCTCCTGCGTAAGGGAAGTAGAGTGGTATGCTACTAGGCGTAACACTATGTCTACCTCCTATAAGAGACAGCCCCCTAACACATCCCTAGAGCAGTCTATCTCTAGCACTATAGGCAGGTCTAGGTCCTATTACATAAGCACTAGTTCTAATATAAAGGCAGCCTTAAGCGTATAGAAGGCCTAATCCTCCTCTATACCCTATTTGTAGTAGACGTCCTTCTAGGTAAGTTAGTTAAGTAGAGCTGCTATATTAGAGAAGTTAGTAATAAAGTTACAGTAGAAGTTTGCAAAACCTAAAAATCCCTAGAGGCCTTATAGAGTACGTGGCGCTGCCTATTCCTATATTGCTGCTAGCTTTTCTAGGTCTAGTTAGATGTCCTGCCCCGCCCGCACTATATACCCTAGGTACTGTACCTCCTTTACTGCAAAGTTACACTTCTTAATATCTAGGTTAAGTCTAGCTTCCTAAGCAACGTAAGGACCTAGCAGACCTTCTACTAATAGTCCTCTTTGTCCCTACTGCTGTAGATAAGCACGTTGTCTAAGTAAGCTATTGCGTAATTACTAAGAGATTCCTTAAGCGCTCTGTTAATATATTACTAAAAGGACGCAGGAGCCCTAGCTAACCCTATAGGGCAGACAAGCCACTTAAAGAGACTAAAACGTGTCTAGAACGCTGTTAGTTCCTTATCCCCTTCTGCTAGGCGCAGCTAATAGAAGGTAGATTAAACGTTAACCTTAGTAAACTAGATAGTATTACTAAGAGTGCGTAAGGTCTCCTTAATTAATAGTAATAGGTATTAATCTCCTTCTATAATCTTGTTAAGGGCATAGTAATCTACACACATGCGCTAACTACTATTTGCCTTACAAACTAGCAGAACTAGAGCCCTAGCTGCTAATAATAACGCTTAAATCTATCCCTTATCTATAAGGGCTGTAACCTGCTTTTAAAGCTCTAGTAACTAGTCCTAAGGCATGCTATACAGTAGGCCCTAGGGTAGGGCTAGTGCGCGTCTATTAATGTCCCTCTTTAGACAGATGTAATAGTCTATACAGCCTTAGTGTAGGGGAAGAGCTGCTGCTTACGCTTTGTTAAACAAGTCTATAAAGTTATAGAGTTGTGTTAGTAACTTTACTAGTACGTCCTTACCTACTAGCGTCCCTAATATTAAGACTACTAACATCCTTATTATGTCCCTAAGGCTTATACTATAGAAGCAGTCTTAGGTTATAGATAATGCTTGCTTCTGCTGTAGCTATATGCTAAGGCCTTAAGCAGAGACCTTGCGCAGGTCTATAGCAGGGCTGCGTTGCAACTGTTCCTTTATAACTAACCTACCTACCTACTATATCTAGAGCTTGCCCTACTCTACGTCTAACACTACACCCTCCTGTCCTATCTAGGGCTTCCCTAATACAACGTTGCAGGATAAGCCTAGGATTACGTAAGCAACTGCCTACGCTACCTAGCTGTCTAGGTTATATTTAAAGCGTAACAGCCTAGAGATAGTTACCCCCTAGCTAATCTAACTGCCTAAACTAAGCGCTGTGCAGGTACCTTAATAAAATCCCTCCCTACCTGCTCTATAAACACCTTACTTACTGCACTAAAGCATTTATACCCTAAATCTATAAGCGCATTACTAAACTTAACGCTATTAATTAATAAGGGGATTAGGAAGAGTAGTTTATCTATAAGCACTAACGCCTCCTCCTAGCCTACCCTACCCTAACTTTCCTCTGTAGATTCCTCTGCTAAGATGCCTCCCTATTGCTCCTAGACTAGACTCTATACTAGAGCCTCTAGTTTCCTGCCCTAGAGGACGTTGCATTATTATTGTAGACATTAAAAGGCTAAACTATAACTACAACAGCGTTGCTACAGGCCTAAGCAAAGTAGCTATCCTAACTATAATAGGTGCAAAGCCCTACTACCCTACGTTACTAAAAGACGTCCTTAGGTATCTAGTTAGCCTGCAGCGTCTATAAACGCAAGTTCTCTATCTGCGCAGCAGCGACTGTGACTATGTAGGTGTTCCTATCCTTATCTCTTGCCTAGGACACTCTAGGACCCTAGTGTGTGTAGCCCCTATTCTTAATAGCTATAGTCTCTACGTCTACTATAACTAACTTCTATTAAGCTACTACTGTGCTATACTCTATTTAAGAGACGCCCTAATTTATTACAATAGAACAGATAGTAGAGTTAAGGGCCTAACATAGCTTAAGAAGTTTCTGCTTGTTATCCTATTACTAGCTACTACTCTAGACTAAGAGTTGTTTAAAGCAGATAAAGAAGTTTAAAAAGGACTTATACTTCTCCTACTAAATTAACTCTAACTTAGCCTAAGCGCGTTCCTAGCTGTAGTTGTTGCTATAGCAGAACTTAAGGTACTTAAGAAATGCGTCTAGGTTCTAGGCGCTATTAGTGCTACTACTCTTATAGAAGGCAGCGACCTCCTGCTAGACTAAGGCGCTAAGCTAAGACTAGATAAATGCGAACATATCCCTATAGTCCCTAATAAAGACACTGTCTGCCTAGAGCTTATATGCTATAGTAACCTTCTAGGCCTTAAAGTACGACTTGTTACTGCTAAAGGATTCCCTATAGGTAACAGTTGTTAAGACACTAAGGGCGTCGCAGCAGCCTAATATAAGGCTGTGCCACTAGAGGCAGGAGTGAATCTGCCCCCTCCTAAACCTAGCACTGTAGAGGAGGACCCTAGGGCTATGCTAGTTAGCTCTGCAGCGCGTAGTGCACTTAAAAACCCTACTTTAAGTAGAGCGCGTAGGTCTGCTAACTTGCGCCCTAAGGTAGCTAGCGTGGTATAATCCTGCGCATAATCCTAAGCTAATTATTATATAAACATCTAGGTCTGCAATATAAAGTCCTAAAGTTGCTGCAGTGTAACGTTTTTGTCTTAGGGAATATTCTAACTATTAGGGTCTATCCTTATACCTAGGATAGCTAGAAGAGAAGATTTAAATATTATAGACTAACCTAGAGTTATAATAGTTCTAGGCGTTAATATGTTATTAAATCTTCTATAGAATAAGGTTGTTAAGGACCTATGTCTTATCTATAGGTTACGTAATCGCTTAAAGCTTAGGCTTGTAATAGACCTAAGCCTAAGCCTATTACAGAAACCTAAGCAAGTTATTTTACTACTATAAGCTCTATATAGATTATGTAATTTGCTAGTACTATAGTATAAAGAGCTCTCTAGTACGCTCTAGAAGCTTAGTCCCTTAGTATTAAAAGAAGAGCTGTACCTATTCTATAATCCTAAACAGAAAATAGTGCTACTCTTCTATATTAATAATATTCTCCTTGCCTATTATAACAACAATTGAACTGCTACTAAACAGCTAATAAGCTTATTAATAGAAAAGTATTAAATTAAAGACTATAGAGCTGCTAAATAGTTTCTAGGTATTAAAATAATTAGAAACTAAGAGGCTTGTACTATAACTCTTGCGCACAACTCCTATATTAATAAGCTTGCTACTAAATTTAAGATAGTAGAGAAGGGTTCCTTCCCTACAGTCCTATTTCCTACAGAAGAGCTGCTTAAATATAGTAGAGAATCTTTAAAACAAAAGGTTTAAGCATTTTAAGAACAAGTTAGGTCTATACTCTATACAGTAATTATAATTTAACTAGATGTAGTATACGCTGCCTCTTAGCTATCTTATTATTTAATAAATCTAGGAGCTACTTACTTTAAGGCAGCTTCTTAGGTTTTAGCTTATTTGTATAGAATAAAGCATCTAGGTATAAGGTATAGTGCTTATAAAGGTAGTTATCTGCTTATATTTAGAGACACCTTATTTGCTAACAATAGAAAGTCCTGTTAATCTTTCTAAGGGTATATTATACAGCTCTTTAGTAGTCTAATTATCTAGAAAGCTGCACAGCAGATAACAGTAACTACTTCTACTACTAAGGCTAAATTACTTGCTTTAGAGCATGTAGCTAAAGAGTTATTAGCTCTAAAACAATTCCTAGGAGAACTTTAGCTAGACTTAGAGGTGCTGTAGGAGATTTTCTATAATAACTAATAAACTATCTAACTAGTAGTTAAAGAGAGCAAGCAGCTTACTACCTAGCTACGCTATATAGATATCTAAAATATATAGTTAAAACAAGAGTACGCTAAGGGAAATCTCTAAGTAACCTACCTTAAAATAAGTAAGATGCTAGCTAACAGCCTTATAAAAGCAGTTCCTAGACAAGCTTATAAGTGCTTTTTATTATATTTAAACTTACAGAGTATTAGTTAAGAAAGGAAAGACTTAGTTATAGAAAAAGAGTAGGTTAATAGAGAAAGAGAAGATCTTTAAATTGCTAGGGAGGATAACTCCCTCCCTAAATAGGTATAAGTCTCTCTAGAATACTAGTAGCAGCTCTTTTAAGCGCACGCCTAACAGCTAAGGAGCTTACAAAAACAAATTAACTATAGGTAGAGAGAGTAACCTCCTCCCTTTAGGCCTTAAAGAACCTACTTATAAATAGGTACTTAAAATTTGTACCTATCTACAAGCAGGCCCTTTACTACCTAGATAGCAGTATGTAAAGAATTTTCTAGGCTAGTAAGAATGATTCTAGAGAACCTAAGCTTATAAGTAATGTCTAAAGTTGTTAAGAGCAGTTGACAGAGGTGGGAGACTGTGCCATCTGTTGGACCAACATGTTCACACCAAATCGGGACAGAACCTGTGGATCAGGTGGCATTTTAACGCATGCTGGAGGGAGAATCTGAGTCTAAAGGTAGCGCAGTGTCCAGCCAGCGGCGCAAGCTGCTGCTTTGGCCGTCCTTGCTGTTCGATCAGAGCTTGGGCCAGGTACGGGCGTATGGCAGTAGGAGGACGACAAGGAGGCAGCGTTTAGGGTCCGTGCTGTTTGATTGCAGGCCAGAAACTAGCGAACGCTTGAGTGTGGTAGAGATCGGCGCTGACAAGGGGTCCGCAAACCTTGTGCCGTTTAATTGGTTCGTACTCGTTGTGATTCGACAAGGGCGTGGGGCGCAGGGAGATTGAGGCGGAGGCGGCTGGCTCGGATCGTATGGAGCCTCTGGAGGAGCTGGCAGTGCTTGAGAGTGTGGCCTTCAGCGAGCGCAGCCGGCTGTCAAGTGCATATTCGACGTGATTCCACAGCAGCTCCCACGCCTGAAGCAGGTGTCTCTCGTTCCGTGTTGTCGAATCATGTAATATATTACATCTTGGAACGCCAGATGTTAAGCGCCTAGGTGTCGTTTGAGGAGGCTGGCGTAGTGTCATGGTTGATGAGAGGAAACGCGTCGAGCGCGTTTTGGTGGGGTGGCACACATGCTGGTAGAACACGTTAAAGGAATGGCCATCGCTTACGTACCCAAACTTTGTTAATGAACAATCAGTCGTTTTACGGCACACGCACTTCGTCCTTCATTCAGAAACCTTCTAGCAGCCGGTACCTCAATATACGAACAAGCTGTACGAGCCACACATGAGATCATGCCCTAATGATCACTGCGCTCAACCCACCACAATCTATCTTCTTAGGACACTGCCTGATACCTGTGAATCCATGGATGCCACCCCAACCAAGCAGTATGCGGCGACTGAATACTGTATCCTTTGTCACTACGCGTTGTCCAATGCCTATGGCGTTGATATTGGTTGTGGTATGACCCCAACAGGAATAGTGCAATGCGTTTTTGTTAATATCTGCTGCCATAGTACTTCAACACGAACGGTAATGCGAAATCTCAACGATTTCACGAATGCGCGGCTCTGACGTAGACGTACAACTGGCTGGTGGAATGCACGTTCCAATATCTTTTAGAGAAGAACTACCTAACCAAGCATACTGCTATCATTCATATTGCTAGGAGTTCGTGAAGTGCACGATCAAGGAAGGGCATGCCACTGCTGAACAGCTTCTGAGCTTTGCCTAGTCCAGCTTGTATCTCTATAACATGCTAGCAAGGCCTGAGTCTAAGCCAGCCAGCGTCGTGACCAGCTTAGCGCTCACAAAATCAGAATTTAGAAAACTCTTTAAGCAAATTGCGAAGCTTCTGACAGAACTGTTTACAATAGTTCTTAAATTTGCTAAGCCTAGCCCAAATAGCTCTTTCCTTAGCATTATTCTCAATGGGACAGTTAGTCTTCTGCTAAAGACTATTCCTAGCCCGCATCCAGACATACCATGCACGATCACGCAAAATATAAAATTCCATTTTATTAAGATCAAAGGATCTTGGTATTAGTGTGGTTGTGAAGGTACAGAAGGCATAATTAGGTACAGAGGAACGGCGATCACGACAAAGATTCCGCAAGATGCCAACGTTCTAAGATTCACTGTCAGTCGCTTTAGGATTCAGGGACTTCAATTCCAAGGACGTAGCGGGGTCTCTGAACTCATTGGAGCATAGGGGAACTCTCTTTGGACTAGAGAGATGACTTCTTCGGATCCCTTTCGGCAACTGTTGCTAGGCCTAGATGTAAGATAAGAGCACACTCGTGCATGTGCATACACTAACATCGCGTTAGGGTCTAAAAATTCGCACTCTAGATATACATAACAGACAAAACTCGTTCAGCCAACAATTCATATAGGAGGGAGAAATACCACTTTCTGCAGCCGTTACCGTCAATCCTAAGGCATATTACCAGAGAAGTTCCCAGCTCAACACAAAGTACAATGTGGATGAATTCCCTGAGTGGCAGTTGATGAGATATCTTCCGCTAGTAAAATCTGACAACGTGCTCTACGGGCTTACCGTCTATTGCGCGACAGAGGGGGCATTACTAGACTAGAGTCGCACTTCCGCTCCTGCCAGGGGGTTGTATCAGCCTTGAGGATTGGGAATAACACAGGTTGCGCCATATATTTCGGCCTTGCGGACGCAGAGTACTTTGATATTGCATGGGTGCTCTGCGACGAAAATGCTTTCATTTTGGACCCTTTTCTTATGGTAAGGACGGCTTTTCGCTTTTGTAGGCCTGCTATTGACTTTTGTCGCAGTTTCATACCAGCGCTGACAGAATGGCTTACTTCTAACCATTAATATCTGCCCAACTCAAAACAAAAATCTTGAGAAAGGGAAGGATTTTAGGTATATACTCCAACGCACTACAAGAATGTTCCTAGAGGCTCCAGACCATTAGAGTGACGTACGACTCTAAACAACGAGTGCGCAATTTTGACTAGCTGATAACGTACGATGTTCTGCCAAACTAATCCTCCCTTTCAGCTCTAATGTTAGGAACTTTTGACTCAAAGGTTGTCTTAAAGGATGTATCTACCATAAAGGCCTGCTATGTTGGTGATTGTTGTACAGGGTTAGCGTTTACTTTTGCAACGGGCAGCATTGAGATCTTGGGGCAGTAGTTTGAATGCACTGGCCGCTACAACCTGCTTTTCGATAGGACGAGCAATACGAATTTCAACGGGCTTTAGTTCCAGCTGCATGGCCCATCTCACATTGCTGTTGTCTGTAAAGTAACTGTCCTAAACGCTGATGTTAGTAGTATCTCTCTAGAAGGCACAGTCAAAGATGCAAAATGCTTTGTAAGTTCAACCCCTACTAATAGATCACTGCTGACGACATTTGAGGATACTGTCAGGTGGATTTACTCAAAAGCAGCAGACGAGATATTTGTATAGCAAGGGACAGAGTCTTATTCTACCTATCCCTAGTAACGAGCGATGTTATCTCGCTATTTAGGCATTTTGTACGTAATATAATTAGTCTTACTTCCATAAAATACCTAAGCAGGCTGGCTATTAGCTGTCGCCGTCTTCTAATTGCTTTTCTTTGTCAATCTAATGTTCCCCCTTGGGTCCTTGAACAAAAATTCATCCTCGCTAAAAGTATGCCTTTTTATAGAAAGTTTTACAGGTTTGTAAGCTACTGCTTCTGCTTCTTCTTCTTCTTCTTCTTCTTTGTCATTGTTATCGTCATCGTCAACGTCGGCCTGTGCTATGGCGTACTGCGTAGCTAACTGTCCGGATTGCTGCGTAGGTAAATGTCCCGCTTGCTGCAGTGGTAGACGGTACGACAGTTGCTGGGCCGGCTGCTGATGCGGCAGTTGCTGGGCCGGCTGCTGATACGGCTGCTGGTACGACAGTTGCTGGGCCGGCTGCTGCTGTTGCTGGTACGGCAGCTGTACCTGATTTTGCAGGGTGTTGCTGCAAATAAAACTTACATGTCGCTCAATGATGTTTGCGCCATTATTATCTCCAATGTTGTGGTAGTACTTCTCCCCTCTAGATATGGAAGAGTCTGGCGTGTTGTCAAGGCCTTGCAAAACACGATCGCTGTGAGTACAACGCCAAAATCTCCAATAAGCGTTCACATAGGTGAGACCCCAGACAAAAGGGAATTCATCCTAGTCCTTCAGATGTAAATATTTAATGCAATAACCCAGAAGTTGTAGCTCCGCCTCCTTGGCCTTACCAATACTCCACTTGTACCCATTTTTATCTTTGCTATCACTGACCTTGCCCTCTCCAATAAGGCAAATCAACAGGCGCCATGTTCCAACTTTGTAGTAGTAGACTAAATTGTCAGTCTTGGAACGGGTCCATTCGTTAACGGGTTGATTCTCCCCAGCAAAGAAGCCTCCGTATCTCGTGAAGAGACCTGTTAGGAGAATTGATGTCAGAAGTCAGGCGCCGCTTTCGAGAGTATCAGTCTTTACCTGCTGATATAAATGTTCCAGGCCAGGGTTCTTGATAAGGCTGTGTTTTTGAAAGTTAGTCGCCATAATAGTAAAAGTTAATCTCTTTTGTCCTAGTAGAAGTTGCGAGAATAGGTGATGGAATTGGAATAAATTCAGTAAGGGTGTTTGTCTTGTAGGTATGAATAGTGGCAAATGTAGATGTTTGACAGTCTAATGTAGATTCAGTCACGAAGGAAGAGCTTGTATTTATATTTGCGACTCTCTAGAACTTAGCATCAGCTTGTGAATTAGGTCAGCGATGTGGAGGAGGATGCGCTTACAGGTAAAGTGTATGGATGCGAAACCCTGCCAGTGCACAAGTGGATCGCAGAGAATAAATTTGTGCATGATCATGGTTATGAATTAGCTTACCGGTCGCCTACAGGTCGGCACAGGAGATTCTATACGAGCCATAGACGAAGGTGAGAAGCGATTGGTGTGCGACCCAGGCGATGCCATAGTGGCTCTAACTCACTCTGATGGCAACTCACGCTATACCTATCTATCTACACAGACCAGTGTAGATAATCAGGTATAGCATCTTTCCAGGCCAGCCTGTCACATGGATCTGGTATCTGCGAGAACCGTAGCATCTGCCCTAGTCTATACCAAAGTAGCAGTGTGGAATAGATGGAGCTTGCATCGCGGAAATAATTAGGTGTCAATGCCTCTTCAGTTTGTTGGGAAGACATCCACCATCTGTTTCGCGCTATCCCCCTTACCGCAGAACGCGCTCATATCCAACCGCTAGATGAACGGTTTTCAGTTAGAGCGGCGCCCCAGCAACGTCGACCACCCTCACGCGTCCCAGCTACAGCTCGCACCTACAGGAGGCCTGCATGTTTCTGGGGTTGCACAGACCATGGACCTTTGCATCTTAAGACAGACTAGGCGTTCAGTACCTACAGCCTGCATATATGTGCCAAGAGCCTATATTTTAGCCTCCTCACGAAGGCGTGAAATGCTACACTCCCTACAGCCTGCCTCTACTGCGTTACATAGCCTTAACTGTTATATAGCTGTGTTGTATGTATAGAACTGCACATTATAGCAAGGCTACATGCGCTGCAGGGTCACAGGGCGTGGCCACCTCTCTTGTCGCAGCTGTGGCCCGCCCGCCTCTCTTGTCGCAGCAATCCTCACCCGCCATCAACGGCGTCGCAGAAGTCATCACATGCACTACAATTTATCACACATCCTTTTCTTGTCCTAATACTAACGCCAAAATATGCTGGCACTGTAGAGTGCTTCTATTACCATTTCATTTTATTCCATTACGTCTTACCTTGCTGTAGTGAAATGTTTTCCCTAGACGTCCTGTACATGAAGCCCAGCTGCCAGCCAATACCTGTAATGTACCTCCTGTCTAGAAATGGAACACTTGCCGCACATGCTTGACTGACGTTTCATCCATACTAGTGATTTCGTTGACAGAATTGTAATGGACTGGTAGAGCAGATTGAGATGAAGAGATGAAGAGATGAAGAGATGAAGAGATGAAGAGATGAAGAGATGAAGAGATGAAGAGATGAAGAGATGAAGAGATGAAGAGATGAAGAGATGAAGAGATGAAGAGACGAAGAGATGAAGAGATGAAGAGATGAAGAGATGAAGAGATGAAGAGATGAAAGGGGAATAGCACAAGATTTAGAAGACAGCGCGACAGTTTCTTCAAAACTGCGGTGGCTGCAGCTGGCGTCTACAGTCCATCCTCCAACACACGAGGCCAAGCCGCACTGTGTCGTAGGTATCACAGCAGCAAGCGCCTTTTGCGTTCAATACAATCGGGCCTCCAGCCCAAGAAGAGTACTGACATGTTCCTAAATCAGCGACCGAGTGTTCCGTGATCGTGATTCAATTCCCCAGCCCTACAACTGCCAACGATAAGCATGCACTGAGCATGGCACCGCTTTACATTTGACAAATCAACTGCTAAATTGAGTCGATATCTATAAAAGCTGAAAATGTTCAACTGCTACTAAGAGTCGGAAACCTCGCATGTCCCACACTTGCAGATACTAGTAACCCGTCAATTGATTCTATCCAGGTATATTACTCAGACCTGATCAGCAATTGTATGTTGTGAGGACCGATTGAATCTTATAGCTATGTTCGATTCTAGCATCTGTCAACGCACTACCAAAGCCAACCAACACTTCTACCACTGTTTATCGTAACGATACCGAAAGAACGTTATTAACCTCCCTCCCTACGCAACGAAAAACCCGGTGGGCCGAAAATGACCAATGCGAGCGCAAGGATAGCAGATATCTCGACTTGACACAGCGTCTCATTAGTCATTTTCGGCCCACCAGGTTTTTCGCCGCGTAGGGAGGGAGGTTAGTCATCTCTGATGACATCACGCCGCCACCATCGCTGTTCCCATTTCCGGCACTTCAAGCTGATACTGATTGTTGCTGAGCTCTTTTCTTCATGTTGTTCAACAGAGCTTTCCTTTCTTCATCTCCAGCCAGATCGGTTCGAGGTTCCTTGAGTAATTGTAACCCAGGGCCTGCAAGAGCTCGCTCTCGACCGTGTTCTTGTCGACGTAGTTTTTGCTTGCAAGACCACGCATCACACTCAGACTAGAGCTTCTTAGAACAGCCGAGCACCAACAATATCAGTTGTACTTACATCCACCATCGGCAGCCAACTCCACCCTCATACCATATTTGTGCCACTCCTGATATTTGATCTCGCGTTCGACGTAGTCAACTCTGACGCCTGGTGCAGCCAACAGATCGAGCCACCGTATAGCTGTATTAGATTGCACATATGCGCATTTTCGGATTTCAAAGATTCCCCAACGAGGATCCGGATCAGTGTTGGATTCTGGCTTACAGCACCACCGTTGATCAGAGGTCACATGGTGTGCGCCAAATCCGTCCGGACGGTTGATACAGTTTTGGTTCGGTAGTTGGGAGATGCGGGAACTGCTGGTGAGGCCACAGAAGCCGAAGAGACTGTTGACGGGACGATGGCTTGCTTTAAGCTTCTGACTGTCAGTTCAGGCGTCATCTAGGAGCTATTGTCCTTACCGTTCTGGAGCTCAAAACCCTGTGGGAGACCCTTGCGTCCCTGTTGTCAGCTGGTAGTATGTTCCACGTTCATCGTTCACGAGGATTCTATAGTGGGAATTTAGATTAGCGTCATCAATCTGATCGGGTCTGTACAAGGGTGGCATAATGAGGGGGTAAAAGTAAGCGGGCAATTATAGCCAGCGTACTGCTGCAGTGTATTGTCTTAACTGTGGAAGATGGCTGTTATATAGGACTTAATGAGATTACCAGAGCTATAGTAGCTGCCTGGAGATGTTCTTGTTAGCTAATAGGGGCAATGCCGTACCCCTAAGCGCCTTCTAACTTGCTATGCTGGCGCTAGGCTGCATCTAATAGACAGCGGATAGTTATCCCTGTTCTTGTTAATAGCACAAATTGCGTTGCAACCGCGCTTAAATAGAGAAGGTGCAATTATTAATTTCTTTTATTTTAATAGCTTTGCATTATATCAGACATGTGCTAATCTTACCTAACTAGTTAGTTGCTATATTTTAGACCTATCTTAGCCTAACTGCTAGCTCTTGTTGTGTATCTAGTGTCTAAAGGACAAGAGTAAGTTTATTTGCTGCGCTACTTAAGAGAGACTGCTATAGCTAGAGGTACGTCTTTATAACAAATAACATATTATAGCTTAAATCTTAGCTAGTCTATATAGACTGTTTACATAGACTAGCATCTATATTACTGCATTGCTGCGTAACTAAGCTTCTACGTGCCTCTATACCAGCTTATCTTAGGGAATAACTAGCGCTTTAGAATAACTAGCGTTTTTTTACTTGTTTTTTAGCCTTTTTAGCCTATTTTATATAGTAGAAAAAGGAATAACTAGAGGTAATAACTAGCGTTTTTAGAAAAGGAATAACTAGAAGTAATAACTAGCGTTTTTAAAAAAGGAATAACTAGAGGTAATAACTAGCGTTTTTAGAAAAGGAATAACTAAAGGTAATGTTACGAACCTAAGAAGGGGCTCAGCGGAAGATAAGGAAGAGAAGGATTAATAACACTTAGGGACAACCTGTAGGCCTTTAAGAAGGTTAGCATTAAGGACTAATAACAACGTAACCCCTCTTGTTCTAAAGTCTTAGCAGAACGCTACAATGGAACAAGTTACTTGTTGTTCTAAAGAATCCTACAATGTTCTAAGATGTCCTATAGATATTGGGTTTGGAAATTCGGGTCCCGAATTGTCGCCAAGATGGCTTGTGCACCCAAACGCTAGGGTCGACTATCGAGGCGCTAGGGTCGACTATCGAGGCGCTAGGGTCGACTATCGAGGCGCTAGGGTCGACTATCGAGGCGCTAGGGTCGACTATTGAGGCGCTACAAGACAGGGGAGAGGAACACCAAAACTCTACCCCTCTGCCTGCACGCCTGTTTCTGCCTACTATTATAGTTAAAATCAAGATAACTACACCCTATCTTATGCAATATTTTACTCCAAATCTAACGCTGTTTTCAGAATTAGATTCTGAGCCCTGGTTGTAGAGATGCACGCCTGTGAAGTAGTGCAGAGAGAGGAGAGAGAGGAACACCAAAACTCTAACTCTCTGCCTGCACGCCTGTTTCTGCCTACTATTATATTTAAATTTAAGATAACTACACCCTATCTTATGCAATATTTTACTCCGAATCTAACGCTGTTTTCAGAATTAGATTCTGAGCCCTGGTTGTAGAGATGCACGCCTGTGAAGTAGTGCAGAGAGAGGAGAGAGAGGAACACCAAAACTCTACCCCTCTTTCTGCACGCCTATTTCTACCTACTATTATAGTTAAAATTAAGATAACTACACCTTATCTTATGCAATATTCTACTCCGAATCCAACGCTGTTTTCAGAATTGGAATCTAAGCCCTGGTTGTAGAGATGAAGGCCTCTGAAGTAGTGCAGAGAGAGGAGAGAGAGGAACACCAAAACTCTAACTCTCTGCCTGCACGCCTGTTTCTGCCTACTATTATAGTTAAAATTAAGATAACTACACCTTATCTTATGCAATATTCTACTCCGAATCCAACGCTGTTTTCAGAATTGGAATCTAAGCCCTGGTTGTAGAGATGCAGGCCTCTGAAGTAGTGCAGAGAGAGGAGAGAGAGGAACACTAGACCTCTACCCCTCTATCTGCACGCCTATTTCCGCCCACCTCTGTGGTGGAAATGAAAATAACTAAAGCTTATCTTATGCAATATTTTACTCTAAATCTAATGCTTTTTTTAGAATTTGAGTCTAAGCCCTGGTTGTAGAGATGCACGCCTGTGAAGTTGTATAGAGAGTAGAGAGAGAGGAACACTTACCCTCTACCCCTCTATCTGCACGCCTGTTTTTGCCTACCTCTACATTAAAATTTAAGATAACTAAACCTTATCGTGTGCGAATTTCTACTCTGAATCTAACGCTCTTTTCAGAATTAGAATCTAAGCTCTGGTTGCGGAGATGTAGGCCTGTGAAGTAGAGAGGAGGGGAGAGAGATTAACACTTAACATCTACCTCTCTTTCTACACGCCTATTTCTACCCACCTCTGTTGTTAATATGTTAACAACAACACAATGCCTTATACAGTGTTTAGCTTTTAATCTAACGCTATTTTTAGAATAAAAATCTTAGCTTTAGTTATAGAGATGCAAGCCTATAAAGTAGAGTAGAGAGAGAGAAGAAAGAAACACTAACCCTAAGAAGAGTAGAGGGAGAGAGGGAGAGGGAGAGGGAGAGAAGACAAGAGGGAAACCCCTGTGGGCAACCCCCGTGGGCAACCCTAGAGGGCACCCCTAGTAGGGATAACCCTTACATTATTCCACAAAGAAAGGGACTCCCTTTCTTCGCTTTCGCTAACAAATTTTTAGCGTGCATAGACTAGGGTAGGTGCCTTTCTTTGCGTTTACACTATTCCTTTCTTTGCTTAAGACAACATCTAAAATTAATATAACTTACGTAGAACGTGCAAAATGTATATAACAAGCCTATGTCTAAATAACAGGTAAGTAGCTTTGCGTTTAACGTAGTTGTAGTTTTAATGTTTATTAACCCTTACTTAGCGCACAGCCCTACTGCAGCACAATATAGTGCCTACAGCTGCTGCAACTTACAGAGAGTAACCCTAATTACTACAAGTTGCAGCAAGAATACCTACTTACTACCCTAGTTAGCCTATAACTTGCTGCTGTCTCTTAACTATAATCTACGCCTAACTCTGCCTGCTACTTGCGTCTAACTGTCCTACAACTTGCGTCTAGCTATTATGTAACTTGCGTCTAACTTTTATATAACTTGCGTCTAATTTTCCTACAACTTGCCTTAACTACACCTGTAATGTACCTTACGCTAGCTACGTGTAAAGCTCTTGTAGTAGACTAACAGTAAGAGGCGTATACATTATTAGCAGCCTAAACACTAATAACACTCTACGCAGAATGCAAGAGAACCTATAGTTATAGAATAAACTTATAAGCGCTACTCCCTATTTAATTACACTTAATAGATAACACAGCTCTATTAGCGTTATCTAGCAAAAACGTCTTAGTTGCGCAATATCCCTATCTAAGCTCTTAGCATCTAAGCTATTAGACTGTTAAACCTTGCTCTTACTATTACTATCCTCTACCTCCTCTACTTTATAGATTATAGAGGGAGCCTTAGCCTCTATACTTAGTATAGCCTTGCTACTAATAGGGCTACTAGCAATACCCTCTAGCCTAAGCTAAGTCTCTAGCGCCTTACTAGCTGCGCAAAGATTAGGTTGTTTGCGCTTAACTAGGTTAATAAACACCTCTAACTAACTAACCTGCAACACGCGCTCTATCTAATAATTTAAGACCTCTTCTAGTAGGATTAAGAGCAGACTGCCCTAGCCTAAGCCCTCTACTATAGCATGCCAGCGCGTAGCCTACTTTAGGCAATTGCAAAAGACTTCTTAATTGCGCTTTATTAGGGCGTTATTAACAAGCTTTAGCAATACATTTATAGCCTCTATCTAGACTAGGCCCTTGCTATACCTATTACAGGAACAATTGTTACTTATAGCTAAGTCTCCCTAATAAATCTATAGTATCTTCTGCGCGTACGCCTTACTAAGGAGAGCAAAGGCCTAGCAACAGCTAATATGCACAGCTGCTAGCGTTGTCTTGTACTGCTTGCACATGCCCTAGGCAAACTAGAAGGTGCTATCTACACTGCAACCCTGTAACAAAGCGCTCCTATACGCTATAGGCAGCTGCAAACCCTACAGTAGCTGCTACTCCTCTGTCCTTGCCTAGAATAGGGTGCCTTGCTCCTGCTACGTGTGCAGGAACTGCGCAGCGCAGTACTTAGAGGACTAGTTGCCTAGCATTTGCGCCTTCTCTAGCACGCTTACTATAGTGTAGTACAGGGTCAGCAAGCCTGTATAGAAATTAGTCCTAGGCAACAGCTGCTGCTTAATAATCTAACTAATAGTTAACTTGTCCTTTGCTGGAATAGAGGTGTATACAGCTTGCTCCTGCAGCAGCGCCTTCTTACTTAGTTCTATTAGGCTAAGATTAAGGCGCTTCTTAGACTATAAGGCGTCTAACTTCTTCTTCCTCTTTAACTCTATACAATAGTTATTATTAGAAATTGTAGTAACTAGATCTGCAGCCTTATTAGCTACTGTTTTTGCTAGTTCTGCATCCTTGCTGTCTTCCTTGTTGTTACTGTCTTCCTTATTGTTGCCCTCCTGCGCATCCTTACTGTCTGCTATTAGCACCTTAACTACCTTGTTATTACTATTCTCTCTGTCTAGCTATGTCTGTTTTAACAACAGCTTTAACAGAGGGGACCTAGCGCGCTTGTTTAAAACAGTCTATCTACTAACCTAGCTAGAAGGCAGCGCCTGTTAGGTTCTCTTTTAATAAGGGTGGCACGCTATTAAGCATTGGAAAGTAGAGGATGGTATTACAGGTTAAGGATAGACGAATCGCTACTAAAGGAGTAGAGCAATTCACTTGCGTTATATAGTTACGCCACCCCTGTTCCTTAATTAGGCTATGCTGGCCTTGTAGGGAACTACTAGAACTTATTAGTCCTAACAATATCCCCCTTCTAAGGTAGCTCGCCCCAAGCTATAGATATTACAGGCTTTTTAGGTAGAGTAGGTAATTATAGTCTGTTATAGATTAGACAGTAACAAGGTTACAAGAGAGTAGTGCTTTGGTATTTAGAGGTATTCCTTAAGCTCATGCGTGGGTTTAGGCAGCTCTACCTTTACCTTCCCTTTTACCTTTACCTTTACCTAGGAGTTGCGCTGCTGCCTAGAAAATAAGTAGGGTAACACGTTGCTAGTACAGTGCCTAGATATACCCTACGTTATCCCCTATTTTAGTCTATTACTCCTATACTCTACTCTAATTTTTAGTAAGTTAGTGCTTTTCTCTAGCTAGGATAGGTTCCCCTTTGCTGGTTTAGGATAACCCTTAATAGGTTATTATAGGTTGTTATAACTCTACAGGCAGCTAACTAGATTCTCTAGGCTCTAACAATTTTAACAGCATATCCCCTAGCCTACTAGCCCGCCGCACTGCACCCCACTGCCCCCTACACGTCCAGACCACTTAAGATTATAGATCTAAACGCCGTAGGCAACAATATAGCGCACAATAGCATGCAGTTATGCTAGGTCTGTGTTTAATGCGTCTGTAGCTTTGCTGTAGGCTAGTATAAGCATTGTAGAAGGACTAGTTGTGTCTATGTCTAAATCACCCCTACTAATGTTAACTTGTATAAGGCATAGCTGTTACAGACAGACTTAGGTAAGTTAGAGCAGGTTATACGCTGCTTCTAATGCTTCTCTTCTAACCAGGAGTGTATTGCTATATATATTCCCCTCCTTTAGCCTAATTGTAACCCCTTATAGGTTATAACTAACTCTAGCAGCTCTATTTAAAGCACAACAGTAACTTAGCTAAGATTTGCAACATTCTCTAGGCTTTAGAGTTTAGCGTCCAGGACCTAGACTAGGGCATAGTTAATAATAAGCTCCTGTAGCGCCTATTAACTAAGATAGAAAAGAAAGCGTCTAAGTTTAAGCTTATGTCCCTCTGTTAGCCTATCTCCTAGGCCTATAGTTAGTAAGTTGTCCTCTTTAAGTAGTTTTAGTCTATTATAGGTTATTCTTATACCTCTAGTAGCACTTACATCCCTTACGCTGCTTACCTCTACCTACACACTAGTGCTATAGCTGATAATAAGGACCCTCACTCTAAGTTCTGCCTAGACTAGCGTCAGCGCAGCAAGAAGGCTGTGTTAGTACGTGCTAAAGCTAGTAAGCGCACCCTTAAGGCTGCTGTTACTAATAGGGTTGCTAAGGAGACTAATTCACTACGTAAGCAGGTATGTATGCTTATCTCGTCTCTAGATAGACTATTCTAACTTATTATAGGCTAAGGTTCGCGATTATGCTCTAAACCCTAGTTCTAAGCGCAGAAAACTAGGTAATGCTTTAGTTGCAGAGATAGCTGCGCTTATAAGGGAGAAGAGCTTCGCTACCAGCGCCAAGAAGGGCTCTTTGTCTAAGAAGATTAAGACTCTACAGAAGAGGCTAGATAAGTATAATAAGGTTTAAGAGTAGTAAGAGCGCGTTATAATAGGTCTTAATAGACTATTATAGCTAGTATAACAACATGACTATAAACAATTTCTATAGTTAGATTTCCCTAGAAATCCTAGATATACCTAAGCCTTTGGCTCAAATTCAATAGAGTACTTGCTTTAATATCCTGTGTTTTCTTCTTGTAATATTAGAAGCTTTATGCCCTTATAGATTAAACTGTTATAATTTAGACTAGGTTCTTGTAGTCTATAATAGATAATTATAGATCCTAAGAGATGCTTGTAAGTTAGGCTGAGGTAATCCTAGAGTATAACGCTGTTAAACACCCTAAAAACCCTGTAGGAAAACTAGTAAAGGTACGTTGTCTCCTTAGGATCCTCTTATTACCTTTACTTATCCCCCCTTCTTTTTTAGAGTTGCCCTTAACTCCTACAAGGCTTTTCCTTTGCATTTCTCTTAGGCTATATACCTTTAGATTTCCAAAATTGTTAAAGGACGTTACTAGAGATATTTTAACTAGGCTCCTAGGAGTTCTCTTTGTCTCTATAGCTAGTCTATTTAACTAGATATTCCTACTAGTTATGTTCTCCCTTGCGTCTATCTAGTATAGTGTCTACTTTATAGACATTATCACTATACTCACGCAGTGTGTCTATAATTAGGACCTCTAGGTGTAGAATAAGACCTTTCAGATTATACAGCTCTAGTAGCAACGCATAGAAGACTGGATGTACGCTCTGTAACCCTAGAAGGTTAACTTTAAATGCTGTTAGACTATACTAGTCTACTATGCAACCTAGACCTAGGTATTTCCAGTTAAGCTTCTTCTTAGGTCTTGTTAACCTAATGTGCTAATTCAACACTATTACTTAATTACCTACTTTGAACGTATGTGCCAAGCGTTTCTTGTCTGCGTACAATTTCTAGTATTTGTTTACAGCAATAATTTTCCTCTTACACTCTTGTTGCAGAGCAATAACTTTGCTAGCTACTTGTTCCCCTAGAGGCAATTCTCTGTCGCTATAAGCTATACTAGGCTAGTTGGGACTAATAGGATCTATGCTGTAGTATGCTCTAAACAGAGTAGTGCCTGTAGTTGCATATATGCTATTGTTGTACGCAAATTCTGCAACTAATATCTATAAACTCTAATTGTCTTGTTCTAGGCAACAGTAGCACTGTAGGTACTATTTAAGTGTCTAGTTCTGTCTTTTAGTCTGCCTATCTGTCTGTAGATAATAAGCAGAAGTTAACACCTTTCTTAAGTTTAGGTAGTGTTAGAAAGTATCCTAGTGTTTAGCTGCTATAAGTAGGCCTCTATTAGAGATTATCTTCTTTAGGACACTGTGTAGGCGTATAACTTCTCTTATCTAGGATTAGGCTAGGTCTGTACCGTCCTAATTAGCTCTAGCTAGGATGTAGTAAGCTATTTTAGTAAGTCTACACACTATAACCAAGATAGCGTTGTATACCTAGTTGCTTAGGCAGCTTAGAGGTAATTCTGTAATAAAATCTATAGTAACTTCCTCTTAGGCTGCGTTTAGTAGAGACAAGGGTGCTAGGAGACTATATAGCTTGTAATGCGCTAGAGTTGCCTTCTTGCATACTAGGCAGCTTTTATAATAGTCTCTTGTATCCTTCCTTATTCCCTTCTACTTATAGTGTTGTTAAAGCTTTTCTATTGTCTTCTTACCCCTAAGATGTCCTCTAAGTAGGTCGTTATAGCATTCTTAGAGAGCCTTAGACTTCTCTTCTAGAGTAGTTAAGTGCCTTAACACCTTATAGACTGTAACTAATTGTTTTAGGTTATTATAGTCTGTTTTAGTATTATATCTATTAGAGGTTGCATCTAAGGCTAGTTCTACTATAGACTCTTCCTTATAGTTAAGCAGATCCCTAGTTGTAGTACTTTCCTTTACTTAGAATTTTTAGAGGGCTTTAACAATTTCTAATTGTTTTTAGACCTTAGAGATGCCTGTGTTGTAACAGCTAACACTAGGAAGTTGTTCTTTCCTTTAGAGGAGAACAAATCTCAAAGGGGTTGTACAAAAGCTTCGTTGTACTTTAGTAAAGGTTTCTCTGTTTCTGCCTTATAGTCTAGTCGCCTTAAGGGTCTATCTGTAGGATTAGTAGTCTCTAGTTAGTAGGTGAGGATGAAGTTAAACCAAGTTAAGGCTAGATAGGACTAAACCTAGCGATAGTTAAGGGTCTTATTTTCTATAAACTATTTTAGGTTCTTGTAGTCTGTAAGGATCTTAAAGTGTATACCTTTAAGGTAGTAGCGCTAGTATTCTAGACTCTTAATAATAGCTAGCAGTTCCTTATTATAGGTATTGTAATTGTATTCTGCTTAGATTAATTTACAAGAAAAGAAACTAATTAGCCTCTATTAACCTATTCTATCTTCTTCTAGCACATTTTAACTTAATATGCCTAAGATCGTGCCTCCTAACGCGTCTACCTCTACTCTTGTTTTCTAACAAGGATCAAAGTAGGAGAGTATAGGAACCTAGGTAAAAGCGTCTTTAAGCTTCTAGAAAGCAGATCTGCCTTTTTCGCTAATGTCTATTTTCTAGCTTTCCTCTCTTCTTATTGCCAGACCCCCTTGCAGATCCTAGGGTCTTATAGGTTATTTCAGTTAATAGTAAGGCTAATTTGGAGAAACTGTAGATAAATCGTTAATAGTAATTTATAAAACTAATAAACACTTGAATATTGCGGACTGTTTGTAGTTGTAGCTATTCCTAGATTGTTTTCACCTGTTCTAGGTTAATACTAACCTCTTTAGAGCTAATTACGTATCTAAGGTACTCTATGCGTTAAGTGTGCTACTTACACTTGCTAAGTTTAATATATAGCTTAGACTTGCGTAGTCTTTGTAGTACATCCTTTACATGCTGTATGTAATCTTCTTTTGTGTTTAAGTAGATTAGGATATTGTCTAAATAGACAATGCAACATATGTTGACTAATCCTATAAGAGCATAGTTAACGTATGCTTAAAACTAGGCAGGGGCGTTAGTTAGGCTAAAAGGCATAACAGTATACTTATAGTGTCTGTATCTAGTACAGAAAGCAGTCTTCTACTTATCTCCCTCTGCAATACAAATCCTATAGTAGGCCTCTCTTACATCAAGCTTAGTAAAATACTTTGCCTAAGAGAGCCTCTCTAGTAACTCTGTAATTAGGGGTAGTAGGTGTTAGTTCTTAACTGTAACCTTATTAAGGCCCTAATAGTTAACACAAAGTCTTAGGCTGCTATCTTTCTTCTTAATAAAGAGTATAGGTGCCCCTGCTAGAGACTTTAACTAACGTATCTATCCTCTTGCTATATACTCCTAAAGATAGTTTTAAAGTATCTCTAGCTTAGTTACTAAGAGGTTGTATAATAGTTAGTAAGGTAGAACACCTTTAGGTGTTAGAGTTATAGATAGATTGTAGTAGCTATGCTCTAGAAGACTCTTAGAGTCCTCCTCTAAGCCTACATCTGCAAACTTAGCATATTCTAGGGGTAAATAACCTATAGGGTTATCTTCTAACTCCCTATAGCCTACGAAGTTAACAAGGCACGCATAGACGTCTGTATTAGGTTCTCTTATGCTGCTCTTAAACTGCTTAGCGTCTTCTGTAGCTACCTTTGTAAACTAGACAACCTTATTATTCTTGTTCCTCTAAAAGAGCATACGTCTAGTAGCGTAGCTAATCCTTAGATAAAACATATTAATCTAGGGAAGACCTAAGTACACTAAGTATCTTTAAAGGTCTGTTACTACAAATAGTACTTAATAGGTCTCTTTATAACCACGTGAATTAGTAATGGTTATATCTACTGTTGTAGTACTATACACTGTTAATCTACCCCTATCTACGCCTTTAGCCAGCAGCTTAGGCAGGGGGTCTACTTAGAGATTATGTTCCTTTGCTAGCGTAGCTAACATTAAGTTTAGCTAGGAACCTCTATTAATTATAGCCTCTATAGGCTTAGAGGATTAAACTGTGCACTACATAGTTAATAACTAAGAGAGATAGGGGTAAAGAGCTTCCCTTAATTTCCTTAGGTCCTATGTTTTCTAGTTTAAAGCTATGTAGGCAGAAAGATATAGAATTAATCCTCCTGCCCTTTCCCTTTTCCTAAACTAAGGTTTAAGCCTTCCTTTAATTCTAAAGTAGTGTCCTTCTAGTTAGCTGTAGCATCCTTGTTCTTTAGAGGGCTTTGGCACTTAGCTGTAGTGTAACTAGGCTTTCTGCAGTTGTAACAGGTTAGACCCCTGCCTTTGCCTTAGGTACCTGCAGTTTTATGTAAAGACAGTCTGTTATAGTCCCTTTTAGGCTATTTTCGTCTTTTTAGGGGTTTTTATGTCCCCCTGTCTCGTTACTCTTGTTGCCACCTTTTAGTAGCTACCTCTTTACAGGAGTAACTTTCGCCTCCTTGTCTAGATTCCTTCTATAGTAGATAACGTTAGCATGTTCTTCTACCATTAGCAGAGTGTTGCGCCTATTAACTAGGAGTAGGAACAGGTCTCTCTGGATGTCTTCGCGCAGAGATAAAATGTACTCTATTACTTAAAGCTCTAGAGTTTAGGCTAAGCCTATTTCCTCCCACAAGGGTCAAAAGGCATCTAGCAGATCTGTAGGTAACTAATTTAGCTTTTGCTAGATTCGCTTAAGAGTTTTATACGCTTACTGTTTCTATTCTAACAGCGTTCCTAGAGCGTTTAACATAACAGTTTTAAGTATCTCCTAGGTTGGTTGCTAGGATAGAGAACTTGTCTGTTCTGTTGTGCAATACAATTTCTATAGAGTCTTAAGTAGCTTAGAGAGGTACATTGCCCTAAAATCTACCTTTTAGTATTCTTTAGTAAAGTTTATAGGCAAACGTAGGAAATACAACTTGTAGTTACGTTCCTAGCAGTTATATTTAGCTCTTAACTTCTTATTATACCTTTAAGGTAGGTCTAGCTTTAGAAGGTTAGCTAATAGGCCTAAGGATGTTATTGCAAGGGTCCTTAGTAGAGTTAAAGTTAGAGGGAGCACTAAGGTGTCTCCTAACTTATATTTAGCCCTTAGTTAACAGAGTTAATTAATCTTACTTTGCCTCTAGGCCCTTTTTAACTAGGCGCGGAGGTCTTCTAGTTCCTAGTCTATTAGAGAACGTAGTGAAGCGTTCTAGACTATTATAGGTGTTTGTAGTCCAGGAGGAGTTGTTAACTAGCCTCCTAGTCTCTGCTTGTTTGCTCTACCTTTGGCTAGTCCAGAGTTCTCTGCAGCGTCCCTTTCTACTAAGGAAGGTAGGCTTTAGATGCGAGCAGTAGCAGAGTCTTCCTTAACAATAAATCTAGGGCGTACCAGTGTACCTAAGGGTTAACCACTTTTAGACTGGCTTACTTATTAGCTCTGTTGTCTAGTCTGCATTTTAATAACGTGTAATAGTAAGCAATTTAAATGTTAGGTTCTCTTTTAATAAGGGTGGCACGCTATTAAGCATTAGAAAGTAGAGGATAGTATTGCAGGTTAAGGATAGACGAATTGCTACTAAAGGAGTAGAGCAATTCACTTGCGTTATATAGTTACGCCACCCCTGTTCCTTAATCAGGCCATGCTAGCCTCGTAGGGAACTACTAGAACTTATTAGTCCTAACAGCGCCTCCTTAAAGTTGCTGCTATACTTATTACAGTTACAGCCCTGCTCTCTACTACGTGTTGCATTACCTAGGTTAGACCCTACAGCTAGCGCCTGCGCTGCTTCTGCTAGAGCGCACTAGGTACTGTTAGGAACAGCATTATGCCTAATTGTCTCCCTAAGCAGCTAAATAGCGCTTAGTAGCAAGTGCGCTACAAATACAGGCTTGCACACAAGCTTGCTTCTCTAGTGTAGTATAAGCTAGCCTGCGCTCTAGGGCAGACAGACAAAATCCTGCGTTGCACTAGATGTTAGCGTATAGGGCCTGTTAGAGAAGAGTCTAATATAGTCCTTATTTAGGAACTTATATCCTAGCTTCCTAGCTACTATCTCTTTAAAGGGGCTTAGGAAGCTTGCGTTGCCTCTATTAAAGTGCTTAACTGCGCGTTCTAGCGTGTTAGACTAGTTTATGTTACAAGAGGGCGTGTAGAGGTAGAGCAAAGAGGTTGCAATTAGAGAACTAGCTCCTAGAACGCTAGTAATGTCTAGTGTAGGCACAGACGCGTAGCTATCTGTTAGCGTTAACACCTGTTGCTAACTTAGCAACTTAAGGCAGAGGCGTGCTACCTGCAACTTGCAGTAGTAACCTATAACTTGTAGTAGTAACCTACAACTTATAAAAGTAACCTGTAACTTGCAATGTAGTGCGCGTAACCTATAATAGTAGCCTACTACTTGCAATGTAGAGCGCGTAACTTGCACTAGTAACCTACAACTTACACTAGTAACCTGCAGCTTGTACTAATAACCTGTAACTTGCACTAGTAACCTGCAACTTGCACTAGTAACCTACAACTTGCACTAGTAACCTGCAACTTACACTAGTAACCTACAACTTGCACTAGTAACCTGTAACTTGCACTAGTAACCTGCAACTTGCACTAGTAACCTACAACTTGCAATATAGAACGCGTACGTTGCAGAATATAGCAATATGCGCTAATTGTGCAGGTTGCAGCGTACCTAACGCTGCAGACCTTAGTCTGCTATATTAGTCTCTGCAGATCTATAGGCCTACGTCTACAGGAACAACGTAACGCGTCCTGCAGCAGCGCTATAAGTATAGACGCATTCTTAGAAGTCTTTAATTACTAGTAGTTGCTTTATATTATTGTGTATATTAAGTGCTTAATAGCTATCCCCCTACACTACATTGCGTTGCATATCTGCGCACAGCACACTAGCGTGCCTACTACAGAGTAGTCTGTAATTATCTACTTAGCACGCTAGCTTAGCCTTATATAGAAACTAAGCAACCTTTAACTGCCTGTACCTAACGCGCTGCAACGCATCCTAGGCCTTGTTAAGAGCTACTGTAGGTTTGTGTGTACTGTAGACAGGTGCGCGTACACGTGCATAAGCAAGTAGGGGATTATAGACTACTGCAGGTTACAACATGCCTAGGTTAATTAGCAGAGACGCAGAGGAGATATATAGAAGATAGCAGCCTAACTACTAAACTAGATATAGCTAGAGGGGCAGCCCTACTAGCAACTGTTTTGCGCAGCTAGCTAGCCTACCTACGTTGTAGTAAAGCTAGAGGAGACACGTAAAGAGGTAGTAGACACATACGCAGAGTTTAAGGCGCAGTAGAAGGCTATTAACAATAAGGAAGCTGCTGCAGCCACTTATAACACAATTAAGGAAGGTAGGCAGCAGCTTACAAATGATTAGATTAAGCTAACTAGTTAGATTACCTACCTAAAGGGCTAGGGGCGTGCACCCCTTATTAAGGCTTGCAGGATGCCTGCGCCTACACTGCAGCTGCCTACACCTAACAAGCAAGACCCTAATAAGAAGGCGCTCTATCACGCGTGTAAGGCAGCCTAGATTACAGTCTAGCAGGCCTTTTAAACGTGCTAGCTAGGGGTTGTAGGCTGCCCTACGTTAGAGGTAATTAAGCGCTGCAAGTCTAGCGCAGCTTCTAACAAGGCTCTATTCTACTCTAGCTACAAGAGCAGCACTATCTAGCGCTACAGCAAGAAGATTATTAGCGTGCTGTGCTACGTGTAGAGGACGTGCAATAATTAGCAATTGCTACTATACCAGCTATCTAAATAGCAGAGCTACTATATGCAACGCATAAAGCTATATACGCGCTAATCTAGCACTAAGACAGCTAAGTTGTTGCAGAACTGCTTCCTATGCTTCTAGAACACGCTACTTAACTATTACCTGCTAGATAACAAGCATAAGAACGCGCTTATTAGCGCTATTATAGTGCTTAGGCTAAAGCCTAACAAGCACAGCTAGGGTTAGGCACAGGCGTATAAGTTCTTGCCTATACTATCTGCGCTTATTACTACGTTAAAGGCGCTTATTGTCTATACTACCTACTTAGATTACAAGTCTGCCCTAGCGCATAGCCAGGGACGCTTTAAACAAGCCCTAAGCGTGCATAAGCTTATTAAGGACAAGGCTAAACATTACATAGTGCTTGCTAGGTTTTTAGAGGTAATAAGCCCTATAAACTACATGCTGCGCCTGCGCACGCTGGCCCTTACTAAAGCCTACTTGCGAAACGCACACAGCACAGTATTATAGGACAGTAAGAAGATCCTTATAGACTAGCAGTCCTTTACTATAACAGATCTGCAGTCTATAATGTCCAGCCTGTGTAAGACTATACAGTTGCAGCTGCTAATAGACGTTCTGCTGCTTAACGTTAACAGTGGTAGTCGCGTGCAACCTAGAACAACTACCCTACTAGAGCTGCAGCTTAACAAGCTTACTAACTAACTAGCTAAGGCAGCCGCCTACTACAGCTTCCTTAAGCACCTGCAGAACAGCTTTGCGCTGCTAGACAACTAGCTAGTCTACTAGGTAATAGAAGAGCCTGCCCTATAGCAGCAATTTGGCGCAAGCAGCAAGACGTAGCAAGAGAAGGCAGTATAGACGTATATAAAGGGGGTGCGCAAGTTTAAGAAAGGCCTCTTTATACTTATGCACCTGTCTGCTAGTAGGCTAGGCTAGGGCACTAAGGTTACTTCTATCCTGTGCAAGAATCCTAAGGATAGCAGTAGCTATAGGGGCGTCTTTATTTATAACAGGCTTGTAGCTTTTGTAACTACGTACTATAAAGGCTACAGCAAGAGCAAGCGCCTTAAGACTATCTACTAGTACGTGCCTTGTAAGGTTAGAGAGCTTATTATCTACTTCCTTACTCTCGCCTAGCTGTTTATCCTAGATGTCTAGAAGGACTAATGCAGCGTTTGCACTAGCACCCCCTTCCTCTAGGAGCCTCTGCTAGAGAGCTACACTAGCGCTGGCGTTAATAGCAGTATAGACAGCAACAGCAACAGCAACAGCGTAGTAGACAGCAAAGGTAGCTACCTAGACAAAGACAACAACGTCTACGCTAACTAGCTACTAGCGCTGCTACGTGCCCTGTCTACTAACCTAGACAGCTACTAGGGCACTAACTGCGTGCGTTGCGTGCTCTAGGAGTACACGCAGGAGTTTATAGGCGCTACGCTTAGCACACGCGCCTAGTAACACTTATACCCTGCTATACACTGTTACCTTAGCATAGATAGCAGGTTACGCAACGTGCTAGACGCGCTCTACTTTAAGAAGGAGCTAGTTGTTAACAAGACCTAAGCTCTCTAGTCTAGCTACACGCTCTGTACTAAAGAGTCTAACTATAGTTACTAGCTTATTAACTCTCTAAATAAGACGCACTTGCTGCGCACGTAGTTCCGCACTGTTAGCAAAGAGTAGCACTAACTGCTGCGCTTCCCTTCTGCCTAGAGGCGCGCGAATGCCTGCAAGGAGGTAGATGCAGCTGCAAGGAGGAACTAGCAGCTAGCCCTATAGCGCTAGGCAACGCTTGCAAGCGCTAACCTTAAGGCGTCCTTCTACTTGCTTACTAACAACCCTACTACTAAGTTCTGCAGCTAGCAGCAGCCTGCTCTTAAGGCTATCTGCTAATAAAAGCTGCGCGTGCTTACTATTATAGCTACAGGTGCTAGTAAGAGCCTCCTGTTTATGCTACTAGCAGCGCTTAGCAGCAGTAGATACACTATTGTTATTACCCTACTTAACGCGCTTATAGAGGATCTGCTAGACTGCTGCAAGCAGGCAAGCATCCCTTGCGCAAAGTAGGACAGCAGACGCCTACTATACTAGGCGCGCATTATCCTTATTACGCCTAAGTCTATAGTATTAAAGTTGTTTAGCTGCTTCCTAGATAAGAAGCGCACAATGCGCAAGCTTAATTAGATTATTGTTAATAAGTGCTACGTCCTTATAAAGTTAACTAAACAGTAGCGCCTAGACGTGCTAAAGCTTACAAGGATAATAGAGAAGGACACCTAGGTTATGTACCTAACTGCAACGCTGCTGCTAGCTAAGCAGCTACATTTCCTGCAGCTTGCTAGCCTTAACAAGAGCACGCTAACTATTTGCTACAACCCCTACACTACCTGCCTAAGCATCGCCTACTCTATTATTAAGCACAACAGGGACAAGCTTAAGGACGTGCTCTTACAGCTTGTTACTAAGAAGAGGGCGCAATATAGGCCTAACGCGCAGATTATTATGTACTACCTTACTAAGCAGGATACGCAGAAGCTAGCAAAGCTCCTATAGTGCACTGCCTTTACTAGCAATATAGGAAGCAAAGAGGACAAGGCTTGTTGCGTGCGCGCCTTCGCCTACAGCACAGAGAAGCTATACACTGCTACTAACATGCTTAGGCTTAGGCTTAACGCCCTAGGTACTTGCGTTGTTATCTACGCAACTATATGCTTGCAG
The DNA here is from genome assembly GCA_026119515.1 of Ascochyta koolunga. Lineage (NCBI taxonomy): Eukaryota > Fungi > Ascomycota > Dothideomycetes > Pleosporales > Didymellaceae > Ascochyta > Ascochyta koolunga. The sequence goes on along the minus strand of JANLCG010000001.1, from coordinate 2,708,768 downwards.
CTTAAGCAGTACGTCTAGGAGAGCAGGCGCGCCAGCTGCAATAGCTCTCCTAGCAAGTCTATTATCCTTATACCCTGCTAGCGCACTAAGACAGGCAAGCTTAGGCGTTTGCTTCCCCCTAGGCTTAACTAGCACGCTACAGCGTTCCTTAAGGCCACTATCTACTATTGCATTGCTATTAATGCGCACATAGATAGGGCTATACATTAGCAACGCTACAAGGCTAGGGAAGCTACCTACAACCTATGTACTGCCTAGAGCCTCACTGTTAAGCAGCCCCTAGTCTACCCCTAGCAGCAGAAGATGTTTATTAAGACAAGGCCTACTAGTTAGAGGATGTAACTAATTAGGATTAGCGCTACCTTAACATCTAGCAGTAGTAGGCTACGCTGCCACACGTGTTCGCGTTAGAGCGCCTAGAACGTTACCTAGAGCACTAGTAGGACTATTACGTTGTGTATAAGGCTTCCTACAGTAAGCATAAGGCGTACGCAATTAAGGAGTGCAAATAGAACACACGTAGCACCTTATACTATACTAGCGTTATTAATAAGCTTATATTATAGGAGCTGTTCTCCTGTTGCCTAGGTTGCTACACGCTGCAGGCTATCTGCTACTACTAGGAAGCTACTAATAAACAGGGTGCCTTTAGAGACTGTAGCAACAACTCTTGCTAGTTTAAAGGCGTCCTTGTGCTAGCTACAGCAGTGCTTGTTACTTGCTAGCAGAAGGCCTTCTGCGCGTAGATGCAGCCCCTAATAGTGCAGGCAGGTATCTACACAACTCCCTTAACAAACGCGCTATAGGCCCCTATGCTAGGAAAGAGGGTTAAGATTAGGCAGCGTGACGTAAGTTAGCTAGCAGAGTTCCTGCTAGCGTAGAGAGAAGGGACAGTCTAGTTAGCTAGGTATAAGCAACACTTACTTTATAGATCTTATAATAATTGTGCAGGTGTGTTAGTTTGTGTTTAAGATAGCATTAGAGGTGCATAAGACAGCAAGCATCGTGCAGATACTGCTTAGCCCCTAGAGGTAGACTATAAGTTGCCTTAAATTAGACTGCAAGTTATCTAGAGGTAGACAGCAAGTTGTCTAGAGGTAGATAGCAAGTTGCCTTAAATTAGACTGCAAGTTGCCTTAAACTAGACTGCAAGTTGCCTTAAAATTATATAACTATTAAAACCTAGCTCTGTGTTTATCTTTAAACGTCCTACTATAAGACACCTTCTAAGAAGCCTAAAGTTAAGGCTACACCTTCTTACGCGTTAATAGGCAATAACATTAAGTTGCTAAAGGGCGTAGATGCTTTTATAAAGGCTAAGAAGGAATAGAACTAAGATTATTGCGTTTAAGCTTAGCGCTCTGTAGCAGTTTCTAACTTCTGTCTATCCTCTTGCTCCTAGAGTAGTACATATTAGCTGCAGCACTTGCTAGTATACTCTATTGCAAACTTTATAGCACTAAGAATAATATACTTGCTAGCACACTCTATTACGCACTCTATAACACTAATAATAATATATTAGATTATAACCTTAAGAGAGCTGTTACGTCCTTCTGTTAGCTAGTTAGTAAGCGCAGATGCCTCTAAGCATTACATGTAGGATAAACACATTAAGCAAAATTAGATAGGGAGACTTTAGCAAGCACTTAACCTAATCTTTAACTATTAAGAGAAATAGGAGGTAGCTCTAAGCATTACGTGTAGGATAATTACATTAAGCAAAATTAGATTAGGAGACTTTAGCAAGCACTTAACTTAATCTTTAACTATTAAGAGAAATAGGAGGTAGCTCTAAACATTACGTGTAGGATAATTACATTAAGCAAAATTAGATAGGAGACTTTAGTAAGCACTTAACTTAATCTTTAACTGTTAAGAGAAATAGGAGGTAGCTCTAAGCATTACGTGTAGGATAATTACATTAAGTAAAATTAGATAGGAGACTTTAGTAAGCGCCTAGGCAAGATTAGACTAAGCATAATTAGATTAGGAGACTTAAACAAGCGCTCTATACAACCTTTAACTACTAAAAGAAACGCTATAAGGCTATAGTTAAACAGAAGTTAATTAACAAAACTTACTTAGAGAAGTTTATAAGTTGCTATATAAGTAGACTGTAAGTTGCAAAAGGTAGCATGTAAGTTGCTGTAGAAGTAAAGTGCAAGTTGCAGTATGTAAGTGCAAGTTGCTGTCTATAGGTGCAAGTTACACTTTAATGCAATTTGCAGTGTGTAAATACATGTTACTATGCAAGTAGACTGCAAGTTGCTATATATAGGTGCAAGTTGCACTTTAATTTAAGTTATAGTGTGTGAATGCATTTTACTGTGTAAGTAGACTACAAGTTGCAAAGAGTAGCATACAAGTTACAGTGTGTGAATGTAAGTTGCTGTATATAGGTGCAAGTTGCACTTTAATGCAAGTTGTAGTACGTGAATATAAGTTGCTATATATAGGTGTAAGTTGCACTTTAATGCAAGTTACAGTGCGTAAATGTAAGTTACTGTATATAGGTGCAAGTTGCACTTTAATGTAAGTTGCAGTGCGTAAATGCAAGTTGCTGTATATAGGTGCAAGTTGCACTTTAATGCAAGGTGCAGTACTTAATGCAAATTACTATATATAAGTGCAAGTTACCTTATATATATGCAAGTTACCTTATGTAGGTATAAGTTATAGTGTGTAAGTGCAAGTTGCAGTGTGTTAATGCAAGTTGCAGTATATTAGTTTAATTTGTACGTATCTAACTACACAGCGTGCTCTTATAAAAGTTAGATTTATCCCTAACTTGTGCCTATTACTATTACAGTAATTAACTATTATAGAGCAATTGTTAATTAAGAGTTTCTCTTTATTGCAACTGTACATAATTAATCTGCCTCCTATGCCTAAAGCTACATTAACTTAGCTAATACTTCTAGCCTTACTAGCGCTCCTACTATCCACATTTACCTTCCCTTATTAGCATTCTCTCTCTGCCCTAAATCTTGTCTACACTATCTCCCTTATCCTTAGAAATAACAATTGCAGCGTTAGGGTTGTTAGAGGCAGGACGCTCCTTAAGGTATTCCTAGAAAATACCCTTAGCAGCGTTACTATTTATAATCTTTAACTTAATTATCGCAGGTGCATTAGGGTCTAGATTAACAGTAACAAGCTAGCAAAATATGCAGTTGTGCTTCTAGCTAATACAGAAGGTGCGCTTAGGAACCTGCTTTCTGTTATAAACGTTTGTAGTTAGTTCTAGGCTATACATCTTATAGCACTTAACTATTATTATAGACTTAGCAACAACGCCTAATCCTGCAACTATAATAAAGCACCTGTTGTTAGGCTAATTCTTACTAGGATTCTAGTAACGCTGCCACTTAGGCAGCAGATTTACTTAGTTAGACCTGTTAGCAAGCATAACAACGCTCTTAGCACTGTACTTCTGCGCAAGGAAGCACTAGATCAACACACAGCTGAAACAAAAGTTAGTAACTAAAACGTACTTGCTCTTATACTAAACTAGATTGCTGCTGTTGTTAGAGCTGTTGCTCTGCTCCTTAGTAATCTAATTAATTGTCTAGATAATAAAATCCACCTTAGCTAAACCCTTGCAGGCCTTAACTGCAATATTATAGATAAATAAGTTTTAAATAGTTTGTTTAGTCTAGAGTGTAGTTTCTAAAACAGCGTTGTCTGCTCCTAGGGAGCGGCCCTATAGGCAAGGCTAGGATAATTCGCTGTTGTTGTTGTTAGCTAACAGATTAGCGTTATCCTAGAGGATCCTCTTATATATAGGGTTGCGTTGCTGCTAGTAGTTAATAGCGTTAAGCAGGTTAGGAAATAAGCTAACTAGTTAAGCAATTATGTAGGCGCAGGGGTTTGCCTAATCTATAGCTAGTCGCAGGGGCTTCTCGTCTTTATAAGCGCTATTCTCTACCTATTACTCTATAGCCTCTTTATGCTTCTGCTTTATAGCTGCTAAAACCTCTACCTTTACATCGCGCACGTGTTAGAACATAGCAGGGCTGTGCTTAATTAAGAGTAGCTGCACGTTGTTAGCAACCTTAAGGAATTATAGCTTGTTACCCTACAGATTACAAGAGGTCTTGTTGCAAGAGATGTAGAAGTGCTTAAGCAGATAAGAGAACGCTTAAATTATAGCCTTAATCTTAGGATGTGCCTTTATTTTTGTCTGCATAATTTTAGTTATAGCTTAGTTAATCTTCTTATAGCCCTTGTTGCGTTAGGTGGCTTTAACGCAAGCCTTCTTAAGCAGACTAAGCAGCTTGCCCTAGGCCTTACTATTAGCTTCTAGGTTAATATCCCTTAAGGCAACAACGCTAGGGTAGTCTAAGCTGTAATCTATAACCTTTGTAATTACCTTGTTAGCAAAGGTGTTAAGCAGCTAGAGGCTATTGCATAGAGCGGTGCTAGACATGCTAATAATGCCTAGCAGGTAATTAGGTTAGTTAGCAATATAGGGGTTAATAATCTCCTTGTACGTAATTGTTTTAGGGCCTACACAGCTATGCAGTTTATTAACAATAATTAAAGAGGCAAAACAAATGTTAACAATTATAGGCAGCTATGTCTTCTTAACCTAGCTATTACAGCCTGTAGTCTCTACCTTAGCTTCCTGCATTACTTGCAAATAGCTATAGCTATCTTCTCGCTTTATGTTCGCTTTATGCTATTTACCCTTATAATTTGCTATAGAAACCTCTAGTAGCGCCTTCTTGTATACTATTGCGCTGTTGCGTGCCTTATAGGGTTTACCTTCCTTTACCTAGCGTTTGAGCTTTACTATAGTTAGCTTTAGGATATTATTACTATAGGTCTACGTTACACTTAAGCAGTAGCGCTAGGCCTCTGTAGTGCAGACAAGGATAAAGCAGGTGCTAGTAGGGGCAGGAAGTAAAGTAGAGGCTGTAGGGTGGACAGGCTTGTCGTATAGGACGTTGGGATCAAACATAACTTTGTCTAGGGTTAGGTAGCTGTGCTACAGCTAGACGCAAGCCTTAGTCTAGTCTAGCTGTAGAGCAATCTCTACCTAGTCCTCCTTAGTTATATAGTAGTAGAGGCCCTTTGCTTTGCTACTATGCTCCTAAGCAATCTTTTCTCTACCCTTACCTAGAAAGACTATCTTAATCTTCTACTTTAGCTTAACATACTTGTAAGCTAAGCTATTACTAATTAACACAGCGCATGTCTTTGCCTAGACCTTAATGCCTAATACGCTAGGTGCAATTACTACAGCTCTAATCTAACTAGCTATACTGTTGTTAAGTCTGTTGCTATCTAGTGCTAGCTAGGTAGAAGGGCTCTAGGGTGCGTTTAGGAACTTAGGGTTAACCTTTACGCTATATCGCTAAAGCTAAATCCTCTAGTTCTATTTAATACACAACATAACTTACAAAGTCTTTCTATAGCCTATATTATTAGCGAGTAGGGTATACCCTAGAGGTCTATACACCTTTTAAACATAGCAGTGCTGCTAACCAGCTAGTGTAAATACACTAACTACTTCTTACTGTAGCCTACCTTCTTCCCTACTGCGCGCAACTCTGTGCCTTCCTCCTTGCATTTAAGGTTGTTAAGCTTATATAAGTAAGTATTAGCTGCCTTGCGCTAAGCCTTGTAGTAGCTTAGTTTAGCTTTCTTAAGAGTATTTGCTTAGGATTGCTGGCTAAACTGCAAAGCGTCTTAAGCAGCGTCTAGTGCAGCGTTCCTGCTACTAGCGTCTCTGCTATTGCTGTGTTTATTATCACTCTCGCTAAAGTAGTTAATGTCTAGAATCTCCTTATCTCTAGCTAGCGTAGGCAAACGCTGGCGAGCTTTACCCTTGCCTTTAGACCTGTCTAACGCAGAGGGGATAAAGGGGGCGTTACCTAACTTCTAGCCTTAGGTTATTTATGTTAACTGCTGCTAACTTTAACGCATAATGTTGTTATTACTATCTTTGCAAAAAGTTAGGCAGAGGGGGCAAGATATTCCTGCAGAAGTTAGGTTCTCCTGTGTTAATTGTTAGGTTAGGTTATAGTTAATAGGAGTCTAGGACTGCTGCTTAGGTAGAGATAGCTGCTTATTGTCTAGGGTCTAAGGCTGCTCCTTGTTAAGGGTCTAAGGCTGCTCCTTGTTAAGGGTCTAAGGCTGCTTCTTGTTAAGGGTCTGAGGCTGCTCCTTGTTAAGGGTCTGAGGCTGCTCCTTGTTAAGGGTCTAAGGCTGCTCCTTGTCAAGGGTCTAAGGCTGCTCCAGCTGCTGCTTAGGTAGAGATAGCTGCTTATTATCTAGGGTCTAAGGCTGCTCCTTGTTAAGGGTCTAAGGCTGCTCCTTGTTAAGGGTCTGAGGCTGCTCCTTGTTAAGGGTCTGAGGCTGCTCCTTGTCAAGGGTCTAAGGCTGCTCCAGCTGCTGCTTAGGTGGAGATGGCTGCTTATTGTCTAGGGTCTAAGGCTGCTCCTTGTTAAGGGTCTGAGGCTGCTCCTTGTGTAGGGCCTAAGGCTGCTCCTTATGCAGGGTCTGAGGCTGCTCTAGCTGTTGCTTGGGTAGAGGTAGCTGCTCCTTGTTAAGGGTCTAAGGCTGCTCTAGCTGCTGCTTAGGTAGAGGTAGAGGCTTTAGCAAAGGCGCCTTAGGAGCAGTAGGCTGCAGTTAAGGCGTCTTAGTAGCAGCAGGGTGTTAATAGTCGCGAAGCATTCCTATAACACCAGCTATTCTACTAGCTTAGACTGTATTATCTGCACCTGTGTTAACAGAAGGCGTTAGCAAGGGGCTCTTAAGAAGGTTAGAGTTGCTTAGCTACACTGCACTATTAGACTTTAACCCTACTATAAGGGGTGTAGCAGTAGGCACTAGAAAGATATTAGTTATAGTAGTGTCTAGCAATAGATCTACAGCTATAGTAGTAACGTGCATAGTAGCGTTAGCAGTAAAGCTAGCTAGTGCAGTAATAAATAAAGACTGCGTCTGTAGAGCTAGGCTCTAATGCAGGCAAGGAGAGAGGTAGAGCAATTTATTAAATGCAAAACTAGCACTATTGCTGCTGTATGTCTTAGCGTCCTTAACTAGGTTAGCCTATAAGACACTATCCTTGTACGCAAGAGCTACGTCTGTAAGGATAGTTACAATAGTGCCTAGCTTGCTATTAACTACGTTGTAGAGCTTAAACGTCCTAGTTGCCTAGTAGCTAGTAATTAATAGTGTAGTAATAGACTAGCTGCGCTTTGCGCGTTTAATACTCTATTTAGGGCTACGTCTGCGCTTCTCCCTGCAAGAAGGTAACGTAATACTGTTAAGTGCGTTACTATTAGAGTTATTATATTTTGTCTCCTTGCTAGATTCTTTTTTATAGCTTTCTAAATGCGCTGCTGCACTATAGTAACAAGCCTTTTTATAGCCTTTATCCTCTACAACATAGGGGCATTATAGAACTTAGGGATATTGTTGTACATAGCGTTCTCTAGCTATATCCTTGCACAAGATCCAAGCTTACCTAACACATTACTAACTATTTTTAGATAGTGTTTACGCAAGATGTTAACTAGTTGTCTATTAATTACGTCTTTATCTGTACTAGCTGCGATATTAAAGCTGTTCTAAATTTAACAAATAGTTTTAGAGCTAGATGCGTAGTTAAAGTTGTTCTATGCTAGTAGTTAATTAGTTATAGTAGCGTAGATAGCAGGCTTGCAATAAAGGAAGCAGGTAGGTAGTAGAAAGTAGTAGTAGAGGAGAGCAAGTTGCAGCAGAGGCAGTAACTTTGCACACCTTGTGCGAGATTAGGGTAACTATGCGCTGCAGTGCTCTAAGGGTAAAAGTGAAAGTGAAGATAAACAGCAGTAAGCAGCGGCAGTAACTGCAACTTGTAGATAGCAACTTGCTAACAGCATAGCAACTTACAGATTGCATAGCAACTTACAGACAGCATAGCAACTTACAGATTGTATAGCAACTTGTAGATAGCATAGCAACTTGCAGACAGCATAGCAACTTGCTAACAGCATAGCAACTTACAGATAGTAACTTGCATCTAGAGACATGCAACAAACGCTATTTGTAGCAAACGCAATTGTAGAGAAGAATTAGAGATAAATAATTAGCAGTTAGAGACTAGAAGCGTTGCTTGTCCTGTTAGTTGTAGTGTTACTAATAGAGCTGAAGTAAGGCAGTAGGAAGCTAGCAGGACAAGACGCTAGCTAGTAGGAGGCTACAGATAGTTAATAAGCAAAGAAATAGGGATTACCCTACCTAGCCTACCCCTATAGGCGCAAGCTATTAGTAAGATGGTGTAGAGGCAGATAGCAGCGTAACTGCAGCATAGATAGTCTAGCAGCAAACTCGCAGTAAAGGAGCTTCTAACACAGCACGTCTGCGTTAAACTGCCTAAGCTAGAGACGTTAGTGCAGTAAAAACAACGCTAGTTACTACAGTAACTGTAGACTCTCCCCTTGTCGCAGCTTGCTTGCTATCTTCCTGTTTACAACCTATCTACAGTGTCGCAGTACTGAACTGCTGCAGGTAATCCCTATATATTGTCTCTACTCTTTGCGCTTATATCTAGCTGCTTACTATTAGTACAATTGCAATCCTACTTAGTTGCGTTAAGTTAAGCAAGTTTCTTACCTTTACCTACGCACTGTTAACTGCAAGCTAGCCTACACAGACTTAGCAGATTTTGCAACCTACAACACCTTCTCTATCTCTAAACTACAACCCTGCTACATTACACAGTTGTTAACAAGTTCCTTAACTACCTCTTATCTCTTTCTTTAGAAGTCTTACCCTATGTTTGTTATTGCTAGCAGCAAGCTGTTAAAGGTACGTTGTCCCTACAGGCGCTTAATCTAGCTGCAGCTTACTCTCTGCAGATTTTTTTAAAACCCTCCTTACTGTCGCTTTCTAGGCACTATAGCAGATTACTTAGCTTACTACTATCTTACCTAAGAGATTAACTACAGCTACAAGGACGTTAAGTTTACTACTAGCATTGTAGTTATTAAGTCTAAGGGCAAGAGCGTCTGTCTTAGTAGCTTTTAAATAGCAGAAGCTATACCAAAGGGCAGCTACAATAACTGCAGCTAGCACAGGCATATAGCAAGAGACTATCCTAGCAAGCCTAAGGGTTAGCTATGCAAGCTGTGTAACAAGCATAGACATAACAAGATTAACTGCCTAGAGATTAAGTGTAGTAACTGCTACTAGTTTAGCCACACTAAGTTGTACTGCACTAATCTAGTGCTTTGCTACACCTGCAGAAACCTAGGCTACTATACTAAAGACTACTCTCTCCTAAAGCCTAAGCGCAAGGGCAAAGGCAAAGGCAAAGGCACCTACCGCAGCTGCAGCAGCCCTAGTTATTGCCTTGTTAACTGCACAGAGCTAAAGTGCAACAATTACTACGCCTAGGGCCATCTAGAGGATAACTACATAGAGGGCTTAAAGAAGACTGCTAAGGGCAAGAGTGTTGTTAGCAAGGGTGTTGTTAGTAAGAGCGTTGTTAGCAAGAGCGTTGTTAGCAAGAGCAGCAATAGTAAGAAGCCTAGCAACAGTAAGAACAGCAGTGCAGAGAAGCCTAGTAATAGTAATACATTTAACTTGTGCGCAGACGTTAATGCCTGTTTATCTAGTGTTAATGTTAAGCCTAAGGTTATTAAGCTACCTAAGGGCACGCTTGCTGCTGCTAGCTTAGAGCGCAGCCTAACCACAAAATAGGTTACTACTATTAGCAAGAACTACATCTCTTCCTTTAGTCTTACCTTTAACAGTTGCTTCTAGAGCAATAGCTCTAGATCTAGCTGGGTGCATAAGACTGCATCTGTAGCCTTTACCTAGGACAACGTTGTTAACATAGATAGAGGATAGCTAGCTATAGTTAAAGACCCTAACGCTAACTAGGTGCTCGCTAAGCACGTCCTACCCTAGCAACTTACACTTATTAAGCAACTTGCTTGCTTAGACAGCGTAACTAAGCTTATCTACCTTACAGTTTGCCTGCGCACTGTTAGCTTAGATAATAAGCAAGGCATTAGCAGCAGCGAGCGCCCTCTATACAGTTAAGCGCTGTTCTCTAACCTTAACTTTAGTAACTTTAAACAAGACATTAGCAAGGCTTGCAATATAATGTTGCAACCTAACACCTTTACTATTAACTTCTTTACTGTAGTGCCTGTTGCTTAATTTAAAGTTTGTATTAGAATACTCTAGGCACACATAACATCGCAGCAGAAGCACAACCCTATCCTTAACTAGTAGGAGAGCAGCAGAATTAACCTGCAGCAAGGCATAGAGGTTAAGGAGGAGTCTAGACCTAAGGACTTTAAGATCTGCAAGCAGTACACTTTTATATTAGCAAAGGAGTACTACACTATCTTCTTCTACAACATAACACACAAGCTTAATTGCCTGCGTACAACAACGTCTAAGCTTACTAACATTAAGATTACCAGCTTCCCTAGAGGCAACAATTAGCTGTACTAGGCCTACCTTCGCGTGCCTTACAAGACGCACTATTAGCTAGGCGCTGTGCTTAAGCTAAAGTTTAATCCTAACAGTAACAAGGCTGTAGACTAGACCTTCTAGGTTGCTAAGCCTATAGGCTTTACAAGCGCTAGCTACTACCCTAGCTTTCTCTTTTGCCCTTAGGATAGCAGGGTCTTTGTTACCTAGCCTATCTTTAAGAAGGACGTACACTTTGTTAAGTTTTATAAGCATAGCAGCTCTAACAAGATTAGAGCTGCTATAGACAACCTTAGCAGTATTACGTGCCTTGTGCGCAAGGTAAGCCCTAAGTCTAGCATAACACGTGCGATTAACACCCTTAACTATCTCTACCTTATCTAAGATGCCTTTGTAAAAGAGATGTAACTCCTGCAAGCTAACAACCTCTACAACCTTAATATAATTAACTACTTCTGTAAGATGCGCAAGCTGTACAGCAAGGCTGCTATTAACAAAGGTATTAACTTCCTCTCTAGCTAGTTAAGAGACAAGCAGCGTAAGGTTGTTTATTGCCTACGCAGCATAAAGGGCAGCATCCTCCTTATCTAGGGTCCTAGCAGTGTAGGCAAGACTGCTATCCTTGTGCAGCTCTCAGCGCTCTACTACTAGCTGCAGGTCTACTACAGTTAGGAAGGGCTTCTCCTGCCTCTCTAGGTCTAGTTGCCTATTAACAAGAACGTAGATAATATCTTGCAAAGTGCTACAACGTCTGCCTTAAGCTTTATAAGGAGCTAACTATAAAGGGGGCAGACGCCTTCTACCCTATTATTATTTGCTAGCACATAGGCGTAACTAAGAAGCACGTCTACTACAAGGACTACAACTAACAGTGCAATACCTACCTTAAGACCTATAAGCCTCTCTACTATAACGCTAATAAAGCTATTACGTATAAGGCTAAGAGGGCTGCCAAGACAGTAGAGGGTAGGGGTAATATTAATAGTGCTAAGGATAAGGATGCTAAGGATAAGGATGCTAAAGATGCTAACAATCCACACTACGTAACTGCGCGATCCCTTCTTACGTATATTAAGATACAGGACAGCTTTATTACAGGCTTAGACCTTAGGTTTAATAAGCGCCTAAACAAGGTTAATATCTCTAAGGGTATGTAGATCTTGCGTTGCGCTAGCTTCCTACTTAGAGGCGCAACTAAGCCTTATACTATTGCCTACCCTAATAATGCGCACGCTAGACTTTGCAACCTAATAATAAAAATAGCATAGGGTTTAGAGATGTTAGAAGAGGATATGCGCAAAATCTTACTTACTACTAATATTGTTATTAAGGAGCTTGCAGAGATAGCTATTATTATCTATATAACCCCTAACGTTGTCTCTTAGACGCGCGCTTACACCCTTTGCCCTCCCTACGCTATTCTCTACAACAAAGCTAGCAAGACATTAGAGATAGGCACCCTTGCTAGTCTCCTCTTTAGCTGTCTATACACTAAAGGCAAAGGTAGACTCTAGGTTAAACTAAATTTGCACAAGCTCTATATCCTCTTTAGCAACATCTTCTAGCTACTACCTGCTAGGGTTGGCGACGCAGAAGAGCATCCCTTTAGACAGTAGACTAACGTCTTGCCCTTCTAGTGTTAGGTGCTTGCTAGCCTTACTGTGCTGTAGTTGTAGGTGCAGCATAGGTCTAATAGCAACATTAACAACCTTGTTAACACTATCCTTCCCTATAGTTAGATGCTAGTTACGTCTAGTGTTAATAATTAGCTAGCATGTGCGCTTGCAAAGAAGTGCACCTAGGACCTCTATTCTGCTAACACGCGTGTTGTGTTTATAAGGCTTAAGGGCAAGACTAGTACCCTGTTGTTATCTAAGTTAAGCTACAATAATGCGTTTGTTCCTTTTATGCTTAAGGCTGCTTGTAACCTGCTCTAGGAAGACAGGTTTACTAGAGCGTAGGTTGCTATTATGTCGCTATACACAGCGCAAGTAGCTACCTACTGTTATATTAAGCAGCGTCTTATTAAGTATCTCCTAACGCACGCAAAAAGACAGCAACAAGTAGCACCTAGGCGCACAGCTTAAGGACGTTAATATCTTTACAGTTAATAAGATACAGGGTGCGCAGAAGGACGTTATCCTCTACTGCACTACCCGCTCTAGCTAGCTTAGTTTTACTAGCAACATTACTTGCTAGCTCCTTGCCCTTAGTTATGCTAGCGCTTTACTTGTTATCTTTAGCAATCTAATAAGTGTTAGTAATGCCTACAAGGGCAAGAATCGCAGTTTCTACCTTAAGAGCGCCTACTACAAGGCCTAGTATTAGTGTCTTTAGCACTGCTCTATAGTAAACCTAGAGAACAACGTTAACCTACGCAACAAGTAGTTGCTCCTAGAGAAGTTTAACATTACTGCTATTCTCTACAACTTCTATGTAGACTAGGCCTCTAAAGCTACGCCTATTAAGCTCGCGTCTAGCGTCTACCCTATAGAGAGTAGTAACACTAACAATAACTATAGCAGCAACAAGGGCAAAGCTAAGCCTTTTAACATTATAGGTAATAGCTTTAGTGCAGAAGGAGGCAGTGCAGGTAGTAACTCTTTTAGAGGTAGTAACTCTTTTAGAGATAGTAGATCTGCTTAGCAGCCTGCAGAGAACAGTGTAAAGTAGTAGCTGCTTAGGCTTATCTTAACCTGCACTAAAGCGCATGTGTCCTGCCTTGCTAGAGCAGCAAGAGGTAGTGCTAGCTGTTTAGTAATTAGTTTCCTAACACTAGGGTTTAGTGTTAACAGTAGGGTTAAGGCTCTGCGCTGTGCTATTCTCTTAGCCTTAGGTAGCAGCTATAGGGCTAGTTTAATAGACAATTTAATCTAGATAGCTTTGTTACAACTTTATACAACAGGGTAACAAACTAAAGCAATAGTTTGCATGTTTAACATGCCTTGTCTATAACTTGCATCTACATAGTTGTTAGGCCCTACCTGCCTAGCTGCGTCCAGTAGAGGTGCGGCTAATAATAGAGTACTGTTCTAATATTAACTTTCTTATAAGAGAGAGTTATAATACCTTTTAGTTTGCTTGTCTTAGTAGGCTAGAGCTAGGGCTTGATAATAGTCTGCAACTTGCACTAATTACTACCTGCAAGATGCGTTTGCTTGTCTGCAACTTGCGCTAACTACTGCTAGCAAGATGCACTATTTTGTTTGCAACTTGCACTGTTACATCTACAACTTATATCTAATTTTATCTGCAACTTGCACTGTTTTGTTTGCAACTTGCACTGTTTTATTTGCAACTTACACTATTTTGTTTGCAACTTGCACTATTTTGTTTGCAACTTGCACTATTTTGTTTGCAACTTGCACTGTTTTGTTTGCAACTTGCACTATTTTATTTGCAACTTACACTATTTTGTTTGCAACTTACACTGTTTTATTTGCAACTTACACTATTTTATTTGCAACTTGCACTGTTATATCTGCAACTTACACTATCTTATCTGTAATTTACTATATCTGTGCAAGTTGCAGTACCTTAACGCAAGTTGCAGTACCTTAACGTAAGTTGCAGTACCTTAACGCAAGTTGCAATAACCCTAAATTATAGAGCTTAGCACAGCACACTATCTCTTAAGGCAGCTTGTAGCAAAGGAACCTCCTCTAGGTAGAGAAAAAGAAGAATGTTAACAAAATTAGCAAAACAAAATAGACTAACAGGATTTGCTATTCCTGTCTACTACATAGATACTAGGCCCTAACCCTCTAGTAGCCTTAAGGTAGAGGTAGATACTGCGCTGCCGAAGTAGCGTGGTAGTAAAACCTTAGAATGTATCTTTGCAGTAGACAGGAGCATTACGCTACTAGGACAGACAACCCTGCTCCTAGACACTGAAGCTACTGTATGCAGGCCCTTAATACCTAGCTCTTAAAAGCTGTAGATTAATAGGGATTTAAACTAGGGGACTTTTTGTTGCTAGGGTTAGTTTACTAGAGAGATTTTTAATAAAAATTATATAAGTATTAGAGTATATATACACCCCTAAATAGCAGGACCTATAAGCGTTAGTAGAGACTACTATTAGCTATTTAAAGGAACGTAGTTAAGTTAAGTAAGAGTTAGCAAAAGTAATTAAGAGTGAGTAAAAGTAAGTAACAGTAAGTAATTGCTGCAGGGGAGGGCTATATTTTTGCAGGATAGGGGTATAAGCTATAGTAGCAGAAGTTCTTTTTGCACTGTACCCTAAACTGCATAAACAAGAGAGCTCTAGGCATATGTAGGTTGCAATACTTTAACGCAAGTTGCTACATATGTGCAAGTTACATTACCTTAACGCAAGTTGCAATATCTGTGTAAGTTGCAGTACTGCTACGCAAGTTGCATTACCTCTACAGAAGTTGCAATATCTGTGCAAGTTGCAGTACGTCTACACAAGTTACATTATCTCTACGCAAGTTGCAATATGTCTATAAGTTGCAATATGTCTGCAAGTTGCAATATGTCTGCAAGTTGCAATACTTGTACGTAAGTTGCTATATGTGTGTAAGTTGCATTACCTTAACGCAAGTTGTAATATTAGTGCAAGTTGCAGTACCTCTGCGCAAGTTACATTATCTCTACGCAAGTTGCAATATGTGTGCAAGTTGCAATACTTCTACGCAAGTTGCTATATATGTGTAAGTTGCAGTACCTATACGCAAGTTGCATTCCCTCTATAGAAGTTGCAATATCTATGCAAGTTGCTATAGGTGTGCAAGTTGCAATATTAGTACAAGTTATAATACTTTAATATAAGTTACTATATATCTATAAGTTACTATATATCTATAAGTTACTATATATCTATAAGTTATTATATATTAGAAAGTTTATATAATACTATAATATATAGGTAATACTATATTAGATTATATTAGTAAGAAGAATAAGATCCTAGTATCTTTAGTAAGATAAAATAAAGTATAAGCCTATAATAAATAGCAACTACTTTATAAAGCTAATAGAAAAGTATAGAAAACTAGCTACTATACTCTAGAGTATACTATATAATATATATAGAACTAAAATTTTAGTAGTTAAATAATTACTAAGTACTTAGTTATAAGTATAAAAAGTTAATATAGGTTAGTAAATATAGTATATTTTCTTAACTTAGAATCTATATTTATTACTAGGTACTAAGTACTATTATAAAAGAAGACTAATATTATATTCTATTAATAAAAAGAATACTATTTTAAGTCTTATAAAGTAATAGTATACTAAAGTAGGTAAATTTTAAGGTTTATTTAAAATATAGAAAGTAAATAAAGCTAAGTATAAAAGTATATTCTATAGCTAGGTAGTATAAAGCTATATAGTAAATATTAAATTATAGTAACTAGAAGAAGTATATAGTATAGGTAATAAAATAGTATAGAAGGTAAATATAAAGAAAGTATTTTAGTAATAAAATAGTAGTAGTAGTTAAAGTAGTAGTAGTAAAAGTAGTAGTAGTTAAAGTAGTAGTAGTTAAAGTAGTAGTAGTTAAAGTAGTAGTAGTTAAAGTAGTAGTAGTTAAAGTAGTAGTAGTTAAAGTAGTAGTAGTAAAAGTAGTATTAGTTATATAGTAGTATAATAGTTTATAGGCAGTAGAAATAGAATAGTATTAGTATAAAAGTTAAGTTAAAGTTATATATAGGTATTAGGCAAGAGTAAGGTAAGTTAAAATAAATAAATAGTAATATAAGTAGTATAGATAAGTAAATAGAGTAGATATTTAGGTATAAGATAGTTATAGATAGGTTAGTATTAAAGTAAAAGGTAAAAAGAAAAAATAGTAAAGTTAAGTATAGAGTAGTATATAAGTTAGAGTTAAGATATAGTTATAGTATTTTTATTATTATAGAAATAATTAAAAAAGGAGCATATATAGAGTTAGAGTAAGTGTATAAAGCAGAAGTAGAGAGATATAGAAGAGAAGGGAGTAGGAAAGGGAGAACCCTAACCGCTGTGAAGGTTAGGGTTAGGGTTAGGAGTTAGGGTTAGGGTTAGGGTTAGGGTTAGGGTTAGGGTTAGGGTTAGGGTTAGGGTTAGGGTTAGGGTTAGGGTTAGGGTTAGGGTTAGG